>LR738715.1:815337168-815358139 GCA_902687465.1 Secale cereale | reverse complement strand
CAATCAATCCACTATTATCCCTTAATGGGTGAGATACCGTTGTATCTTCAAGCACCCATGTACCAGATCAATCCACCACAGGCGGCCGCGTGGCACCACCTAGCACTCCCATGGCCTCCCACCACTGTCACCCCTGGTCGTCCCTCTAAACCTCATCGGCAAACAAATTTCCCCCTCCTCCCCCGCCCCGCACCCGCCAAACTGCTTCCTTTGACTCCAGCTAGAACCCCACAGCTCAGCAAAAAATGCTAGTCGGGGTCGACACCGTCGCTGGTGCTCCTCGCGTCACTTCCTCTTCGGCCTCGTCCGAAATCGACTCACGCAGTCGAAAATTTTATGTGTGCGACATTTAACAAATTCGCAAATTCTATTATCAAACCACTTGAGGATTTGGAACATACTGTCCTGATTTGCCCCCTCACATGAAAGGATCCCATTCATGCATGCCCGACCTTAATTAGAAACATGTGTCCCTTTTTTTTTTTTTTGCGACAGAGAAACATGTGTCCCTAGCTAGTAGACCAAGCCTTGCAACATAAATGTTCCACTCTTAATACTGTCCATAACCAAGCAATGTAGGCCTGGTTTAGATGGAACCCAATCCCCAGCTGCCACTCACTTCCTAAGCGATACTTCTGATCACTACGGCGCACCAACCATCCGAAGTGAAGCCCTGCTTCTACACGTCCATGTCCGTCAGCTGGGACAGCTTGCAAGGGCGTCTCTCTCACGTCTATCTTCTTTCTCCGAACATCCATTATTCTTGGTTCAAAGCTCAGACGTCGGCTTAATGGCACAACTGCATAAACATGGATGGCTGAACCATGGCGTCTTTCGGCGCATCAAGCCCCAATTGCTACCTCTGACCAAACCACATTTGATGGTTTGAATCCCGGAGTTGATGTTTTTAGTCACACAGGTACTAACTTATACGGATTTTAATTGATTGTTAAGCACACACACGCACCTAAAATGTGGTTCATTCATTTGCTCTGGCAGAAGCAGTGCCGGAACTCTGTAGTACCAGCCTTCATACTGTAGTAGGAGCTTCAAGCAAAAATGCTAAATGAAGATCGAGCTCCATGGAGGACGATTAAAAAATAATTAATTTTATAGTACTAACTTTGTACAAAGACAATTGTATAAAGTTAGTACAAAGTTAAGTCGCGGAAGGAGTAGCAGTTCGCAATTCAAGATATTTCATCACGATACATTACATCATTGTATACTTGTATTTTTTTTCAGATTTTTATAAACTGATTTTTTGTAGCCCGTCCTGCAAGCCCACCTACTCCTTAATATTGGCTATTTTTTCTCTTCCAAGGATATGGCAACAAAAATATACTCCAACGAACAGCAGCAGGTTATAGGTACATTTGTGGATAAAATCGAGAAATCAAGGAAGAAGAAAGAAGAAAAGAAGGGGATCGAGCACTAACCAAGAGCAGAGAAGAAAATAAAATTACATGACGCTAAAAATTTAAGAGAGGTCGCATTGCATCATGGCGTCCAGCGAGCAGCAGCCGCCAGCAGATCCGATGTCACGCAGCAGTATTTATCTATATCTTGTCGATGAGGATGCATGACTCCCCGCCATTAACCACCTATCCGTGACGTGGTACGTACGCGCCGGCCGCGTCGACGGAGGCAATCAATTTGCGGCCACCGGCGGCGGCTGGTTGCGCTCGACGATGCCGGCCCGGAGCGAGTTCTTCATGACGACGGTGAAGGCGAAGGTCTCGGTGGGGTCGGGGGGCCCCTCGCCGGCGGGCGGAGTCCACCGGAGCTCGCGGATCATGTTTGCCAGCGTGAGCTGGATGTGGAGCACGCCGAGCGTGGCGGCCGGGCAGATGCGGCGGCCGGCGCCGAAGGGCATCATCCGGAGCGCGCGCGTGCCGGTGATGTCGGTGTCGTGGCCCTCGCCGCCCTCCAGGAACCGCTCCGGCCGCCACGCGTCCGGGTCCGGCCACGTCGCCGGGTTCTCCGTCACCCACGCCGTGTAGAACTCCACGCTCGCGTCCGCCGGCACCCGGTACCCGCCCAGCTCCGCGTCCCTCGTCGCCGCGTGCGACAGCACGAAGTGGCTCGGCGGGTGCCGCCGGAACGTCTCCTTCACCACCGCCTGCGGCCAAGAAAATATTCAGTCATGCACGTTCGCCGGCCGCCGGCAGAAATTTCTCGCCATAATCAGCAAAGTGCTGGCGCCGAAATCCAGCTCAATTGTTGCATGCTAGTACAGTACACTATATATCGCTTTCAGTTGACCATGGGTCACTGATGAGGAGGTACAGTAAACGTCGTTTTCATATCTGTTTTGGTGTCCAAATCATCGGCCATGATTGGTCATTTGGACACCAGCTACACTTGAGTGGCCAGCTGCAGGAGTGTCTGCTTAGTTTAATCCCTACGTCAACTATCCTTAATTAGTAGCCGCGATCTTGGTTCGCGGGCGTGTGGTCATGGCCCTTAAAAAGAAAAAATGGAGCTAGGGAACATGGGACCGATCGATCGACGGATGGCGACGGTGTGACACTTGTGTTCCAATCACAAACTGTGAGAGTTTAGTTGATTAATTAGCTTATAGATCAACTTATTACTAGTGATTATCAGTTCATGTTGCTGATGTGTCCTAGTAGTGGTGAAGTGGACTTCTCTCAGTGACAAATCCGAATGACTACTTTAAGGGCAAGAATTTCGTAGTACTAGAGTTGATTTTGCCCAAACGAGCTTGCATCAACATTTCCATCTATGTGCAGTAACTAGTAGTAAGAAATTTGCTAAATTAATTGATCTGGCCGTGGAGAGTTAATGATGTCAAAATGTAGAGCGTGCTGGAAGTGGAATGGATGGATTAAGGAAATCACCTGCAAGTAGGGCAAGGCCTCGACGTCGGCCTCGGTGATCCGGGCGGTCTTGCCGGCCTTGGCGACGACCTCGTCGTAGACCCTCTCCTGCGCCGCCGGGTCGAGGATGAGGTGCATCATGACCCACTCCAGCGCGGTGGCGCTGGTGTCGGTGCCGGCGCTCATCACCTCGGAGCAGAGCGTGACCAGCTCCTCCTCGCCGAGCCGCTTCCCTCTGCCCGGCGGCTCCAGGTCGAACAGCGAGTCCACGTACGCCTCCCCCGGCGGGCTCATCATCTCCACGCCGCCGATCACCCTGTTCCCCTCCCCGGCCGCCTTGCACGCGTTGCCGCCGGTGCGGAGGAACTCCCGCCGCGCGCGCACCAGCGGCAGCAGGCAGTTGAGCTGCCGCCGGCGCAGGTTCTTGGCCTCGGCGAGCTCCCTCCGGAACAGCGGCGTGAGGAGCGGCAGGAAGTCCGGGAGCTTGGGCAGGGAGATCATCATCACGTCCTTGAGCACCTCCTCGATCTCCACGATGAGCTCGTCGGGGATCTTGGCGCCGAAGCAGATGCAGATGAGGATGCTGCAGATGGTGAGGCGGCAGCTGGCCATCATGCGGACGGCGCCGGTCTTGGCGTGCTCCGCGCGGATCCGCCGGAGGTGGTTGCCCATGGCCCACTCCCGGATCCACGAGAAGCCCTTGACCCGCTGCGGCGACACGATCTCGGCGACGAAGTTCCGGCGGAGCGCGCGCCAGAGCGGGCCGTAGGGCGCCGAGTTGACGGTGCACTTGCCGACGCTGAAGAGGAGGCGGATGGGGCTGTCGGCCGGGCGGCTGGCGAACATGGGGCCCTGCTTGACGAGCGCGTCGTGGATGAGGTCGGCGTCGGTGACGATGATGAGCGTGCGCTGGCCCATGCGCATGGTGAAGATGGGCCCGTACTTCTCCCGGAGGTCGCGGACGACGTACATGAAGGGGCGGCGCTGCAAGATGACCTGGAAGAGGTTGCCCACCACCGGCCACCCCGGCGGGCCCGGGGGCAGGCCGTCCACACCGCCCGTCTTGGAGCACCGCCGCCACCACATCAGCCCCAGCACCACCGCCGACGCCAGCAGCAGCACGTCGTTGACGTCCATGGCGCACGAGCCTCCTCTTCGATTCCTCGCGCTAAGCTAGATACTGGAGGACGAGGAATGACATGCAGTGAGTGTGGGCCGTGTACGTACCTAGGAGGTGGCTCGATGGATGAGCAAGAGAGGTGAGGAGTGTCGTCAATGGCGGAGTGGGTGGGGGCGATATATAGCGGGGCGGGGCGGGACGGGGGGAGACGAGGGCACTGTGGCGGGCGTAAATGCGAGCCATCTACCATCTGAAAGGAGCCATGAATGCGAGCTCCATTGTGTGTCCTTAAATGCGGACTCGTGAAAGCTTGGCGGGCGAGCATAGCAGTACGCCACTGGTATCGTACTGTGTACGGTGTACCGGCGGCAGCAAGCTGGCCATGGCTCTAGCTAGCTGGTCATCTTTGTGGGAATCTAGAAGCGGGCGCCATTGCTGTGCTCATCGCTCTGCTACCGCTTTAATGGCGGGCGTCAGTGAGCACGAGCCGGAGCGGTTGGGGAGTGAGTCCATTGACGCGGTCCAACGCGCTGCGACCATCACTCACAGCCATTTCCCCCATGGTCCGTGCCAGGCCAGTGCACCGCCATTTCCGCGTTGTTAAAAGGGTTAGAATTAGCTTTCTCCAATTGGATAAAGAATATTGGTCTTAACTCCTTTTTTTATTTTTGGTCTTAACTCCTTAGCAATAAAATAGCCGTATAAGACCCGGCCACAAATAATGTGGAGGCCTTGAGGGAGCAGGGTTAATTAAATTTCGCGTATTTCGATGGGGCTCGAAATATTCTTGAAATTCGGAGCCAGATTCAAACCAACTTCAAAATGATTTTAAAATAGGTTAAAATTAAGTGGAATTTGAAATCTAATATCCAAAATAATTTTGAAATATGTGGAATTTCCAAAATTTCGCATATTTTGGGAGGTCCAAATTTGATTTGTTTTTGAAATTAAAAACCATGGGAGGGAGGTTCTAAAAATTGCAAAGACCGGATCATAGCGCTAGAACAAACAATTCATAAGGCCATCTACAAGTATGACCCTCGAAACCTCCTCCGGGCTGAGCTGTACGGACATAGTTTACAGGCGTCAGGACCTCCGCCATGTTCCACTCCGCCCATGGTCCCCCCCTTACTTTACATGCGCACCCTAATCGTTTGATGCCGTCGATGTACCCCGTTGGCCGCTTCCCATGCATTGTCCGACGTGCGCAATCTGCCATGCATGTACCTGCCAACGTCGACGTCCATCTAGGATCTGTCCATAAGCAGGTACCCTCCGCCCCTGCCAACGTCGTCCATGGCAGACACCACGACCGTAGTTATTCGGTAAAATGGTATTGAGCTATTTTTATTGTCCTTCTTGTTGTTTTCTAGAGTAAGCACGATGGCATGGTACTCTGTGATGGAGGATAGTTGTTGTGCGATGCGTGGAAGATCGTATCTGCGAACTTTGTAGGCATTAGGCATGGGGGCTCGACTTTTTGACAAAAAGAGCATGCTTCGTTTCATGAGCAAAGGCACTTCACGCCCTAGAACTTGCACGTGATCCATGAACACAATGCGAAGTAGCCCATCGGTGGTACATCATCTCCAACTTCGTCATGAAGTTTTACGGTGTGATTGCACAAGAGGTGAGAAGGTGTCCACCGGGCTGGCAAATCATTCGGATTGTAAGTTTTGCTTCTTGTTGCTCTACATGTTAGTCAATTCATTGCACTCAATGTTGCAACTTGATAATCATCATGCCAGATAGCCCAAACGTCTTCCGTTTTGCACCACATGACAGAAGGCAAGACATTTACGTTCATACATTGTTGGATGAAGCTCATGTGTCACAATGTGTGGGACGACATGTGCAGGTTTGAACTGGAGTATGGTTGATTTTGCAATCGATGAATTCAAATAACTTGTTGAACATCTAGTTATCTTGGGTTTAATATTTACGTTTGGACTATTGTTTTATTAAGGACATTTGCATATTATTTATGGATGAATTATGTTATTTTCTATATTTACTTTGAGTTTTCCTGATTTAAGAAAAATCGTATGTGAACAAATAGTTCGACCGTTTTAAAGGTCGACCAGCCTAATAAATATAAATCATTTTTCTTCCATCATCTCTCCCTCCACAATCACCACCACCATGTGTCTAGAAAACAACTTAGAGTGCCCATGAGTAAAAAGCATGTATATGGGGTCCACCTCAAGAGCCAAGACTTTAAGCCCAGCTATAACAACTATGGTGGACCCACCTTAAGACCCGAGATTTTAAGCCCAGCTATAACAAATACGGTAAACCCCATCTTAAGATTGAGTTAGGTACCCCTACAAAATACCGACTTAGGAAAAAATACATTAGTTCTTCTAAAAAGGGGAAAATAAAGTTAGATATGCCCTAAAAAGGAGTTAATTCATAGCAACATGGCGACTAAGGTTTAATGATGCTAAACCTCCATTATCATGAACGAACCATGCTCTTAGTGAAAATCTACTGGACAATGTTTTGACTTCACTATTTTTTCTCAATTTTTTTAAAAATATTTAAAATAAATTCTAAAAAATGTAAATAGTTTGGTGGCGACATTGAAAAAGTTTCAACTCATTTGGATGGACGGATTAAGAAACTCATCATTATAATGTTTCTTGTCCAATTTTGACCAAAATTCAGCAAAAAGTTCAAAGTTTCCTCGCATAGTGAACATTTTGATTATTATTCTTGGAAATTTTCAGCACATTTGGGTAATAAGTTTGACAGAATCATAATTACTCAAGTTCAAAGTCCGCAGACAAACCGAAAAGTGATAAATGTTGTCAAATAAATATTAATGTTATCACCATAAAAGATAAGAGATGATAAGTAGGCCTGGCTAGTCAATTTTAAGATCATATGTGGGATTGGGGTCATTGTGACAATAATTAACTCAAAAGTTAGAGTTTTACAACTAAGAAACACAAAAGTTGTAGTCTTTCACATAAGTTCCTCTAGAGTTTGAGTTGAGTGAAATTCATTCTTCGTATTTTCGCACGGAGCTTGAGAGAATCGATGGATATTTGTGTCATTGTCATTTCTAATTTTTTATGACTTTTAATTGTTATATTTTATGAATTTATCATTTCATCCTTGTGGCATATGCACCTCGCATGCATTTTGTCTCTTTCTGTTTCGAAGTACGATATAGTTTTACGAAGAACATAGACAGTGGCGATTCTAGCTAGTTAGATGTTATCTAGTTATCAAGTATAATTTTGTAATTTGAACCCACTAATCCTTAATCAACCAGACTGTGGCCCTCATTCTTGTCCAAATCCAGCAATGAATGGCTTAGTGACATCACCGTAGTTGTGTTAATGGTTCCCCATCGGCTTTTATCGAGTTTTGCCCCTCATGTCATTAGGAAATTAGTACATTGACATTTTTACATAGGAGTATTTCTTAGGAAACTAGAACCTATTAAAGAGGTTGTATGTCCAAAGTAATATAACAGCTTTCCTGAAATGATATAATCTCCCCGGCACAAACTGCTTTCCTGAAATCCAGCGTGATAAATGATATAATCTCCCCGGCACAAACTGCTTTCCTGAAATCCAAGTGCATCCATGGTAGCTTTATGTATGTGCACAATGGAGTGAAGCTGTTGCATAGGAAAAGAACACTAGCTGTCTTGCTGAAGCTCGATATTGCCCGTGCATTTGATAGCATCTCCTGGGAATATCTACTCGAGCTTCTTCAAAATCTAGGCTTCAGCACAAAGTGGAGAGATTGGATCGCTATGATACTATCAACTTCAAGCTCAGCAATCATGCTCAATGGTGTGCCAGGGATCAATATTCTACACCAGCGAGGCCTGCGGCAGGGAGACCCTCTCTCCCCACTATTGTTCATCCTCGCAATCGACCCGTTGCACCGCCTACTGCAGCTAGCGACAGAAAGAGGTATGATCAACCCACTGCCGGGTCGGGAGTTGAAACTTTGAGTTAGTTTATACGCGGATGATGCAATCCTCTTCGCAAACCCAAAGGCTGATGAGATCGAGGCTCTAATGAGCATTCTAAACAACTTTGGAGAGGCAACGGGGCTGAAGATAATTTTTCACAAATCAGCTGCGACTCCAATTCGCTGTGATGGCATCGACATGGTTGAGACCTTGCAGAGTTTTGGAGGGCAAACAAAGGCCTTTCCCATAACCTACCTTGGGCTGCCGATCACGCCATCGAGGATCAGAATGGTACACCTCCAGTTTGTGATCGACCGCATCCGAGCGCGGCTGGCAGGCTGGAAGCAGAAGCTTCTGACCATTGCTGGGCGTCGGGTTCTTATGCGTGCGGTCCTGACGGCACTCCCAACTTTCATCCTAACTGCCCTACGAGTGCCATAAAAGCTGCTCAGGGAGATTGACAAATCTAGACGCCGTTTTCTATGGGCTCATGATGAAGAGATAACTGGGGGAAAGTGCAAAGTAAACTGGGAAAAAGTGTGCTCCCCGATCGACCGTGGTGGTCTGGGAGTTCTTGACCTTCAAAAGTTCAGCAGAGCTCTAAGGCTCAGGTGGCTCTGGCTCACTTGGAAGAATCCCCAGCTAGCTTGGGTGGGCATGGAGCTGCCCTGCGATGAAACGGACCGGGCCCTTTTCAACGCCGCAACCTCAGTCACAATTGGCAATGGCGAGCGCGCTGGCTTCTGGAGTTCCCCTTGGATAAACAACATGCCACTCAAAACCGCCTTCCCAAGGCTGTTCAAGCACTCCCGCAGGAAGACACGGTCAGTAAAAGAGGCACTAACCGCAAACGCATGGATAAATGACCTCGCTCACGGGGATACCACCCCTCTGCTTCTTGACTTCCTGGCAATGGCAAGAATGATCACCTGAGCGAGAAACAGCCTAAACCCGGAGACTGAAGACGACATCCGCTAGAACTGGTCAGCAAACGGTAGGTACTCGGCTGCCTCTGCATATCAAGCTCAGTTCCAGGGCCTCAGAAATCCAACATGAAAAGCTTGATCTGGGATACATGGGCTCCGGGCAAGCTGAAGATCTTCTGCTGGCTCCTCCACCTGGACAGATTGTGGTGCAATGACAGGCTGCAAAGACGGGGTTGGATCAATGGCTATTTCTGCCCTCTCTCCTTTAGAAGCTTGGAATGCTCGGTGCACCTTTTCTGGCACTGTCCGATCGCCAGGAATGTCTGGGAAGCAGTTGCCTCCTGGGCCGGCTGCAATGTTGTGAACCCGACCACTTGGAGACACCTCCACAAGGCAACCGACATCTTTCAGGCGATCGTTGCTGCTACTCCTGGAGACGGACGGAAGGGAATCAAGTCGATCGTCATGATGGTGCTCTGGCAGATATGGCTTGAGCGCAACAACTGCTTCTTCCGGAGTAAGGATGCGCTAGCCAGATACGTCGTCGCTGCAAGCCAACGAGCCCTCGAGCACTGGCGTCAGGCAGGAGCAAGCTGCCTTCAGCTACCGTTTGCAACACCACCAACAGGGATCGGCTAATGTATTTTTTTCAGTTTATTCAGACCATATGATCCTAGGATCTGCACCATGTATTTGCTTTTCCCATTGCTTCTTGTTTAATATATGAATGCCAGCAGCGCTGGATCTTTCAAAAAAAAAAGTAACATAACTTCTATATATCTGCCACGGTCATAGCCCTTTACATGAGCGATCAACTATTGTCACCCCTGAACAAAACTTCACATATATCTCATCTGCCTGGAAATATAGAGCATGTTTCTTTGGGTAATACAATGCCTCATTCAATAATTGCTTTACTAATAAGAGCTAAAATACCTTAACTGACGAATATCCAATTCCGAGCTGGGGCTCATCTACGCCTGATGAACAGTAAACTAAAAAATACAAAAAAAATAAAAACCTGTTTTTTTGCATGTAAGATGTTCGAGTGGGTGAGGTATGTGCCAATTTGCAGCGTGTTTGGACATATGAGTAGCTCTCAAAAAAATACTGTTCAAACAATGCATAAACAACAAACTTTTTCACAGACCCCAAATTTGTCTTTTTTTCGGAGAGCTTCTCAGATGTTCAAACATGCTGAAAATTGACACGGACATCACGCACTCAAACATCTTCCGTGCAAAAAAAAAAAATCAGTTTATTTTTTTATTTTTGAAGTATTGTTTTTTATTTTACTTTTCACGGCGGGAGCATATAAGCTTGGGAGCCATTTCGCTGCTCCCCTTTAATAAAATTTATGTCAAGAGATTCATAGTGATGTTGCTAAATAAACATGTCTCCATTGAAATGCTTACTTGATCATTACTGTGATCATCTTATATCATGTAAACGTAATGGGACACAAATTTTATCTTAACATGTCTGTGAGAGTAAGGGCAACTCCAACACAGTTCACAAAAATGGATATCACCAAATGTCCACGGACACATCCGGACGTGTCCATGGAGGCCATCCAATCCGAGTCATCAAATGTCGACTATTTCCCTAACAAAATGAATAAAGCTAAACGAAATTACCGCCTGTGGTCACTTTGAAAAATGTATCCAAATGAATAGCAAATCAACCATACATTTAAATATGAAAACACGCCTCGAACGATGTCCAACAATCCAAAACATATTCAACAAGTTTTAAATTTATTGGTTCCAAAAGTGATCTTGGTCAAAAGCTTCCTAACCTCTAGTTTGAACTTCTTCATAGATAATTGATCCATTGCCATGGGCATCGAGTTTCATCCAACAATGCATCGGGAAGGGCTTGCACTCGATCCTATGGTAGAACGAGCATATGCGTCTCGGATAGACAATGACGTGGTCAACAAGTTGCAACATTGAGAAAATGAATGATATGACCAATATGACAAATACGTAGAGCAACAACATGCAAAATTTACAAGCTCTCCAAGTGAGAGCCCTTGGGCCACCTTTCTCACACTTGTGCATACACACTGCAACACTCGTTGAAGATATTTTGAACGAGATACCAGCGATGGAGTAGCGACCTCACAGCGTGATCATGGACCACTTTAATGTTGTATGGCGAACAGTGCTTGTGTTCATTAAACCAAACATACACACTTTGTCAAATTGCGGCACTATGCTACATGCCTTGAAACTCCATACTTGTGGCCAACCATGCATCATAAACCAATTCACATCCTCATTCACCGAGTACACAAAAATCGTTGTGTTTCCTTCAAAGTAAAAAATGAGAACATCAAAATATTCTGATATGTTTGGTCGATCACTTCCCAGAGGTGTTCGCCATGAACAATGGTGACTAGTACCAGCCCGCGGTGGGATCTGGGGTGGAACGATGATGTAGGCCGAGGCGGGTAGGCCTCTGGCTGGAGTGGCCGAGGTCTAGCTAGGCATGGGCGGCGGTTGGGGTGGTACAAAGGCGGCGTTAGTCATCGAGTGTGTGGATAAATAGCACAAACGGAGGGACGAAGTAGGAAAAAAGTGTTTCGGGTGGGGTATTTGGGTGAGCCAGCGAGGTCGAATATGTACGTGGCGGATATCAAGACTCCCTCAACCCTTCACTAGGTTTGGAGCCGATTTATTCAATTTTCGTCACATGACCAATCCGGCCAAATTTGGTGACTAGTGTTGGATGGCAAAAGAATACCCGAACATCCCATCTAAGCATTTATGGTCGATTTGGTGAACCGCGTCATAGACTCATAGTTGCCTAGCCATTGTAGATTCATAGTCCCTGCAAAATTTGCCAAGGCCAACTGTCCAACTTGTCAATCTTGATCGGTCCTGATCTTGATGCTACTCACAACTTGGCAAGTGGCGACGTATAATAAGCCATCTGGGCTTCCGACCAGCGGGTTGCCGTCTCTCTTTTATGTTGACGCGGAGGCCGAGCCGTCTCCCCACATTTTCGGCGTATAGAGGCAGCAAAATTGGTTAGCTCTCCGCTCTCTCCCCATCAGCCCGTGTGGCCGTCGAGGACGAAGAAAGACTCGTAATTAATCCCCCGGCCATCGGTTACGATTCGATGGGGATCGTCCGGACGGGGGCGTGAGAGCGAAAGCTCCGTCTCGAAACAGAAACAGGAACCCGATGCTGGTATTTCTCGTCTGTGCGCGCGCGCGTGTGTACAGGTCCGTGAAGCAAGTCAAGTGTCTGGATATTGTCAGTCTAGTGGGAGGGAACCGGATTAATTTGCTTGTCCATGGATCATTACATGGTGCTCGAGCTGCACTGCACGAGAGGTGGTACGTACTAAAATGGCAACATCCAGCGCAACTCGCAGACGCGTATCAATTCCTGAGCAGGGCGCTACTCTGCGCTGGTCGACCGGCCGAGTCGCTCCGCCGGTCCACCCCCGTCGTGCATCCGTAAACGTTGGATCTGGCTGTTATGCAAAACAGAACCCGCTGAATGCATGCAAAACTGAACCTGCTGAGCACATGCAAAAACAGAACCTGCATCCGCCGCCCGCATGGAACGGGCTGTCATTGCCATGCGTCATAGCTTTGCTCGTTGACTCGGGACGCTCAGCTTCTAGGGATGCCCTGTCCACCGTCTCACGAGCACTCCGTCATCGGCAAATGCGCTACCGACGCCATGCGCCGTTGCTTTGCTCGTCAACTCGCGACACCCCACCTCCGGTGAATGCTCCGCCCATCGTCGCAGCTCCTCGTCACCGCCATGCATCACTGTCGCAACTCCCCGTCGTCGTGTCACGCAAAAAGCTTGTTGTAACATGGCCTATGCTGGTCCCAGCAAATCGTCTTGCCGGTCACAGCTTGCCGTCTCGCCAGCCAGCAAATCATCTCCCTGACCCCAGCAAATAATCACCAGAATTCTCAGCGACAAAAACTCTCGCTCGCAGCAAAAAGTCATCTGTCCCAGCCAAAATGATCGTCCAGCAATAAAAATGGCTTACCATCGTCCAAATGCAGCAAAAAATCTCACCGGTCGCCGGTCACAATAAAAATTCTCTCTGTTCCCAGCAAAAATGATCTTCGGTTCTAGCGACATAGCAAAGATTCTTGCCGGTCCAAGTAAAACAACTCGTCATTTGTAGCAAAATAAGTTCACCGTAGTAGGTTGTAGCAAAAATTCACACTTGCCGTAGCAAACGATTTGCCGGTTGTAGCAAATAAAGTTTATTGTCGCCGGTAGCATAAAAAATACACATGGGTTCTAGCAAAACAACTCGCTGGTTGTTGCAAAAATGCACCACCGTCACAGGTCGTAGCAAAAAGTCACGCTGGTCCCGGCAAAACGAGTCCCCGGTTGTAGCAAAAATGCCCTGCCGTCACATGTCGTAGCAAAAATTCACACCGGTCCCAGCAAAACGACTCATCGGTTGTAGCTCGATGTCATGCCGGATGCAACACCTCAACGCCTGTAGTAGCAAAAAAGAAAGTCGATGCCGCCGGTGTCCTTGTGAACCGTTGTAGCACATGTCAACACTGGTAGTGGCAAAACACGACACCAATTGCAGCAAAAATGCCGTCGACGCCATTGGTGTCCTTGTGAACCATTGTAGCAAATGTCAACACCGATAGTGGCAAAACACGACACCAGTTGTAGCAAAAATGCCCGTCGCCGCCGTCGGTGTCCTCGTGAACGGTTGCGGCAATGGTCAAGATGTTAGTAGCAAAAAACAACACCGGTTGCAGCAAAAGGCCGCCGCCGCCGTCACGGGTCTCGGTTCGTCATCAATGGTTCTTGCAATCATCAATGTCGGTCGTAGCAAAAACGCCGACGGTTGCTGCAAAAAACTCAGCCGGTTCCAGCAAAAAGTTATGTTCATAGGATGCATCATTTTTCTTGCCTGCGTGGCTCGGCTATGCAACAACTCGGCCATGGTTCTTCCAGCAAAAATCAATCAGCCGGTTCCAGCAAATTCTCGTCGTCGATTAGGGAGGTGGTCGGGCGGCCACTGCTTGCGATGCAGTGCGAGGTAGCAGATGAACAGGGAAGAGAGGAAAGATGGAGGAAGGAAAGGCTACAATGAATCGGTGGTTATCTATAAGGAAAGAAAGTCCGTAAAAAAATCAAGTGATGAGGTGCCTGGGTGAGTGGGTCCTAGACATAGCCTAACGAGCATGTGCATGCGAGGGGTTAGTTGCGCCGCACGATTTGGATGGTTCTCGCGGCTTACGCCAGTCTGGCGTAGCGTTTGGCCGGCGCACCGGCTGCAAACATTTACCATTTTCAAATCCCTTCTGATTCTTTAAATTTTACTCTCGACGTTCTGAAATATTTGTCTTTCTAGAGATTTAAACAAATGACTACATACAAAGCAAAATGAGTAAATCTACACTCTAAAATATGTCTACATATATCCGTATGTTGTAGTTCATTTAAAATATCTAGAAAGACAAATATTTAGAAATAGAGGGAGTATTATCTAAAACAGTGAAGTACTAACACCTGAAGTAACCCACGGCACCGCCGCTAGCCTTGATAGACGTTGATGCCTGCCTCTGCTAACGAGTTTTTTTAAGCATCTACAGCTGGGGGCCTCAAACCCGCCTGGTACGCCCAGGCAGGCCATCCGGTCTAAGTGCGGCCGCGGTATTTCGACCTAGACGTGTGCCTCAAACGAGCCTTAAATGCTCGATCTGATCGACACCCCTCATATCCAGCAAAAATATGAAGCGGATATGGGGAGCTCGGGCATGCCCGTTGAGGGAGTCCTGGATCGGGGGGTCTTCATGTGGCCGGACAAACTCCTGGTGGGCCGGACTGGTGGGCCGTGAAGATTATAATAGAGAACCATCTCCCGTATCCGGATAGGACTCTTGTATTCATGTAATGGCAAGTTTTAGGTTCGGGTGTAGATTTTCCTTCCTCTACAAGATGAAATGTACAAACCCTAGGCCCCTCTGGTGTATATATAAACAGGAGGGTTTAGTCCATAGAGGCTAGAACAGAGAATCTCAAATCCTCATAGGCTAGACTATAGGGTTTAGCCACTACGATCTCGAGGTAGATCAACTCTTGTATTCATATTCACTCATATTAATATAGCAGGAAATAGGGTTTTACCTCGATCGAGAGGGCTTGAACCTGGGTAAACATCGTGTCCCCAGTCTCCTGTTACCATCGATCCTCAGACGCGTAGTTCGGGACCCCCTACCCGAGATCCGCCGGTTTTGACACTGACATTGGTGATTTCATTGAGAGTTCCAATATGTCGTCGACGGAAGGACCGACGGATTGCGTCATCAACCACAATGGCGACATCGAGGGAACTTTCCCTCCAGACCAACCTTTTGTGTTCGGCGGCTTCGCGCTCCGTGCCAACACCGAAGTACACCTCGAGCTAATCGAGAGTTACACCCCTGGCCATCAAGTCAGATTCGGAAGCTTGAACTACGTTACTGATATTCGCGGAGACTTAATCTTCGCCGGATTCGGGCCAGCGGCAACCTCTCTCTGCCACCACGATGAGCATGACCTAACTCTGTCATCGGATCAGGAAATAGCACCTGCAACAGTTCTGGCCCTAGATCCAGAACATATTGTGTCACCCGAGGATGGGAAGCTCAACCCCACCACGGAAGCCGCGGACTCTACGGTGTTGGAGCCACACACGGAGCCAACTACGGGCGGGGTCTGTGTTACCGGAACCCCGGACTCAACTCCGGCCTCAGATTCCGAATCACGCGCATCCGCGCCCTTCAAACCCGATCAGGCGTCTATCGCCGAATTCAGTGCTGTGGATATCTTCCAGCACTAACCCTTTGGCGACATGTTAAAGTCATTAAGATACCTCTCCCTAGAATAGGACTGCTACTTCTCGAGTTTGCGTTGTATTCCATCGAAGAGGAAAGGGTAATGAAGCACAGTAGCGTAAGTATTTACCTTAGTTTTTGAGAACCAAGGTATCAATCCAGTAGGAGACCACGCACGAGTCCCTCGCACCTGCACAAACAAATAAGAACTTCGCAGCCAACATGATAAGGGGTTGTCAATCCCTTTACGGTAACTTACGAAAGTGAGATTTGATAGATAGGATAGTTTGATATTTTTGATATTTTTGGATATAAGAACATAAATTAAAAACAACAAAGTAAAGTAGATTGTAGATTGATATGTTGAGAATAGACCCGGGGGGCATAGGTTTCACTAGTGGCTTCTGTCATGATAGCAGATTTCTACGGTGGGTGAACGAATTACTGTCGAGCAATTGATAGAAAAACGAATATTATGAGAATATCTAGGCATGATCATTATATATAGGCATCACGCCCATGACAAGTACACCGAAACGATTCTGCATCTACTACTATTACTCCACACATCGACCGCTATCCAGCATGCATCTAGAGTATTAAGTTCATACGAACAGAGTAATGCTTTAAGCAAGATGACATGATGTAGAGGGATATACTCAAGAAATATGATATAAACCCCATCTTTTTATCCTCGATGGCAACAATACAATACGTGCCTTGCTACCCCTGCTGTCACTGGGAAAGGACACCGCAAGATTGAACCCAAAGCCCAGCACTTCTCCCATTGCAAGAACTATAGATCTAGTAGGCCAAACCAAACCGATAATTCGAAGAGACTTGCAAGGATATTATAATCATACATAAAATAATTTAGAAAAGAACAAAATATTTCTCATAGATAACCTTGATCATAAACCCATAATTCATCGGATCTCAGCAAACACATTGCAAAAAGATTACATCGAATAGATCTCCTCGAAGACCGAGGAGAACTTGGTATTGAGATCCAAAAAGAGAGAAGAAGCCATCTAGGTACTAACTATGGACCCGAAGGTCTGTGGTAAACTACTCACAACTCATGGTGAGGCGATGGTGTTGATGTAGAAGCACTCCGTGGAAGATTCCCCCTCCGACGAAGCTCCGGAACAGGCCCCAAGATGGGATCTCACGAGAACAGAAGATTGCGGTGGTGGAATTAGGGTTTTCTCTGTTGCTTCGATGTTTTTAGGGTACATGGGTATATATAGGAGGAAGGAGTACGTCGGTGGAGCAACATGGGGTCCACGAGGCAGGGGGGCGCGCCCAGGGGGAGGGGGCGCGCCCCCACCCTCGTGGACACCCCGTATGTCCTCTGCCTTGGTGCTCAAGTCTCTCGTGAAGATATCGTTCCAAAAATAACTCTCCCGAATGTTTCATTTCGTTTGGACTCCCTTTGTTATTCCTTTTCTGCAAAACCCTGAAATAGGCAAAAAACAGCAATCTGGACTGGGCCTTTGGGTTAATAGATTAGTCCCAAAAATAATATAAAAGTGTATAATAAATCCTATTAAACATCCAAAACATCATATATAATAGCATGGAACAATAAAAAATTATAAATACGTTGGAGACGTATCAAGCATCCCCAAGCTTAATTCCTGCTCGTCCTCGAGTAGGTAAATGATAAAAACAGAATTTTTGATGTGGAATGCTAACCAACATAATTTTCAATGTAAATCTCTTTATTGTGGCATGAATGGTTAGATCCGAAAGATTCAAGACAAAAGTATATATTGACATAAGAAATAATAATACTTCAAGCATACTAACAAAGCAATCATGTCTTCTCAAAATAACATGGCCAAAGAAAGTTATCCCTACAAAATCATATAGTCTGGCTATGCTCCCTCTTCATCACACAAAAATATTCATATCATGCACAACCCCGGTTTCAGCCAAGCACTTATTTTCATACTCAATTTTTTCAAACCTTTCAACTTTCACGCAATACATGAGTGTGAGCCATGGATATAGCACTATGGGTGGAATAGAGTGGTGGTTGTGGACAAGACAAAAAGGAGGAAGATAGTCTCACATCAACTAGGCGTATCAACGGGCTATGGAGATGCCCATCAATAGATATCAATGTGAGTGACTAGGGATTGCCATGCAACGGATGCACTAGAGCTATAAATGTATGAAAGCTCAACAAAAGAAACTAAGTGGGTGTGCATCCAACTTGCTTGCTCATGAAGACCTAGGGCATTTGAGGAAGCCCATCGTTGGAATATACAAGCTAAGTTCTATAATGAAAATTCCCACTAGTATATGAAAGTGACTAAACAAGAGACTCTCTATCATGAAGAACATGATGCTACTTTGAAGCACAAGTGTGGAAAAGGATAGTAGCATTGTCCCTTCTCTCTTTTCTCTAATTTTTTTGGAGGGACTTTATTTTTTATTTATTTATCCCCTCTCTATAAAATTTTTTGGGCCATCTTTTTTTATTTGGCCTTTCCTCACATGGGACAATGCTCTAATAATGATGATCATCACACTTTTATTGATTTACAACTCGATATTACAACTCGATACTAGAACAAAGTATGACTCTATATGAATGCCTCCGGCGGTGTACCAGGATGTGCAATGAATCAAGAGTGACATGTATGAAAAATTATGCATGGTGGCTTTGCCACAAATATGATGTCAACTACATGATCATGCATGACAATATGACAATATGAAACGTGTCATATGAACGGAACGGTGGAAAGTTGCATGGAAATATATTTTGGAACGGCTATGGAAATGCCATGATAGGTAGGTATGGTGGCTGTTTTGAGGAAGGTATATGGTGTGTGTATGGTATCGACGAAAATTGTGCGGTACAAGAGAGTCTAGCAATGGTCGAAGGGTGAGAGTGCGTATAATCCATGGACTCAACATTAGTCATATAGAACTCATATACTTATTGCAAAAATTTACGAGTCATCAAAACAAAGCAATCAACGCATGCTCCTAGGGGGGAGGTTGGTAGGAGTTAACCATCGCGCGGCCCCGACCTCCACACAAAGGATAACACTCTACAAGTACATCATGCTCTAACTTCGTCACATAGCGGTTCACCATACGTGCATGCTACAGGAATCACAAACTTTAACACAAGTATTTCTCAAATTCATAATTACCCCACTAGCATGACTCTAATATCACTATTCTCATATCTCAAAACAATCATCAAGTATCAAACTTCTCATCATATTCAATGCACTTTGTATGAAAGTTTTTACTACATTCATCTTGGATGCCTATCATATTAGGACTAGTTTTATAACCAAAGCACATTACCATCCTGTTCTAAAAGACTCTGAAAAGGATATAAGTGAAGCATGAGAGATCAACAATTTCTACAAAATAAAATCTCCATCGTGCTCTAAAAGATATAAGTGAAGCACTGGAGCAAAACTATCTAGCTCAGAAGATATAAGTGAAGCACATAGAGTGTTCTAACAAATTCTAGGCCATATTTATCTCTCTCAAAAAGGTTGTCCAGCAAGGATGATTGTGGCAAACTAAAAACCAAATACTCAAATCATACATGACGCTCCAAGTAAAACACATATCATGTGGTGAATAAAAATATTGCCCCGAGTATAGTTATCGATAAATGAAGACGAAAAAGGGGATGCCTTCCCGGGGCATCCCCAAGCTTAGGCTTTTGGTTGTCCTTGAATTTTACCTTGGGGTGCCTTGGGCATCCCCAAGCTTAGGCTCTTGCCACTCTTTGTTCCATAGTCCATCAAAGCCATACTCAAAACTTGAAAACTTCACAACACAAAACTTAGCCAAAAATCTCGTGAGCTCCGTTAGTATAAGAGAACAAACCACCACTCAAAGGTACCGCAATGAACTCATTATTTTTTTATATTGGTGTTAAAACTATTGTATTCCAACTTCTCTATGATTCATATCCTCCAATGCTACTCATAGATTCATCAAAATAAGCAAACAACACACGGAAAACAAAATATGTCAAAAATAGAACAATCTGTAATAATCTGTAACTTTTGCATACTTCTGTAACTCCAAAAAAAATTGAAATAAATTGTTAAACATGAGGAATTATTCTATTAATTATCTGCAAAAAGAATCAACTAAATAGCACTCTCCAGTAAAATCTGGTGACTATTCTCATGAGCGCTAACGTTTCTGTTTTTTACAGCAAGATCATATAAACATCACACAAGTCTTCCCAAAGGCTCTACTTGGCACAAACACTAACTAAAACACAAAACCACATCTAAAAAGAAGCTAGATGCAATATTTATTCCTAAACAGAAGCAAAAACAAAGAAAATAAAATTGGGTTGCCTCCCAACAAGCGCTATCGTTTAATGCCCCTAGCTAGGCAATGATAATTTCGATGATGCTCACATGAAGGATAGCAATTGAAACACGAAGAGAGCATCACATAGCATGTGAAAAACACATCTAAGTCTAACATACTTCCTATGCATAGGCATCTTATAGGAAAACAAATTAGCAAGACAAGCAAGATCTAACATATGCAAGGAAGAGGATAGAAACGAGATCAGTCTCAACATGAAGAGAGGTAATTTAGTAACATGAATATTTCTACAACCATATTTTCCTCTCTCATAATAATTGCATGTAGGATCATAGGAAAATTCAACAATATAGCTATCACATAAAATATTCTCTTCATGATACACATGCATGCAAAGTTGAATATCTAAAGTAGTGGGATGAAAAGTTGACATTCATAAGATTGATCAATATCTAAAGTAGTGGGATCAACAGTTGACATTCTTTTAAACCCACTTTCAATATTATGGCAAACAATATTATCAATCTCATATTCATGATGGAGTTTAAATAAATTTTCAAGATCGTAAGAATCATCACCCCAATCATGATCATTGCAACAAGTGGCGGGCATAGCAAAATAAGCATCCACAAGCTTAGGGTTTTGCATGTCATTAACACAATATACATTAATATAATTTACAATAGTATCATTGCAATCATGTTTTTCATTAAAAGAGCTATCGTGAATCACTTCATAATTCTCTTCTTTCAACCCTTCGTCACAATTTTCAGATTCACAAATTCTAAGCAAAACCTCATAAAGATAGTCTAGTGCACGCATCTCACTAGCAATTGGTTCATCATAATTGGATCTCTTAAAAAGATTAGCAAGTGGATGAGGATCCATAATTTAGCAAGCGAAGATGCAAGCTAATAGAAGGCACATAGCAACACAAGCAAAAAGAAAGGCGAACGGAAAAAGGGCGAAGAAAACGGCAAGGGTGAAGTG
>LR738715.1:815287978-815337037 GCA_902687465.1 Secale cereale | reverse complement strand
AGGGTGAAGTGGGGGGGGGGGGAGGAAAACGAGAGGCAAATAAATGTAATGCGAAGGATAAGGGTTTGTGGTAGGTACTTGGTATATGACTTTTGCGTAAGCCTCCCCGGCAACGGCGCCAGAAATTCTTCTTGCTACTTCTCGAGCTTGCGTTGTATTCCCTCGAAGAGGAAAGGATGATGCAGCACAGTACGTAAGTATTTCCCTCAGTTTTTGAGAATCAAGGTATCAATCCAGTAGGAGACCATGCGCGAGTCCTGCGCACCTGCACAAACAAATAAGAACTTCGCAGACAAAGCGATAAGGGGTTGTCAATCCCTTTACGGTCACTTACGAAAGTGAGATCTGATAGATAGGATAGTTTGATATTTTTGGTATTTTTGGATATAAGAACAGAAAGTAAAAACAACAAAGTAAAGTAGATTGTAGATTGATATGTTGAGAATAGACCCGGAGGCCATAGGTTTCACTAGTGGCTTCTCTCATGATAGCAGATTTCTACGGTGGGTGAATGAATTACTATCGAGCAATTGATAGAAAAGCGAATAATTATGATAATATCTAGGCATGATCATTATATATAGGCATCACGTCCGTGACAAGTAGACCGAAACGATTCTGCATCTACTACTATTACTCCACACATCAACCTCTATCCAGCATGCATCTAGAGTATTAAGTTCATAAGAACAGAGTAATGCTTTAAGCAAGATGACATGATGCAGAGGGATAAACTCAAGCAATATGATATAAACCCCATCTTTTTATCCTCGATGGCAACAATACAATACATGCCTTGCTGCCCCTGCTGTCACTAGGAAAGGACACCGCAAGATTGAACCCAAAGCCAAGCACTTCTCCCATTGCAAGAACTATAGATCTAGTAGGCCAAACCAAACCGATAATTCGAAGAGACTTGCAAGGATATTATAATCATACGTAAAAGAATTCAAAAAAGAACCAAATATTTCTCATAGATAATCTTGATCATAAACCCACAATTCATCGGATCTCGACAAACACATCGCAAAAAGATTACATCGAATAGATCTCCTCGAAGACCGAAGAGAACTTGGTATTGAGATCCAAAAAGAGAGAATAAGCCATCTAGGTACTAACTATTGACCCGAAGGTCTGTGGTAAACTACTCACAACTCATGGTGAGGCGATGGTGTTGATGTAGAAGCACTCCGTGCAAGATCCCCCCTCCGGTGGAGCTCCGGAACAGGCCCCAAGATGGGATCTCACGGGAACAGAAGGTTGCGGCGGTGGAATTAGGGTTT
The DNA here is from genome assembly GCA_902687465.1 of Secale cereale. Classification (NCBI taxonomy): domain Eukaryota; kingdom Viridiplantae; phylum Streptophyta; class Magnoliopsida; order Poales; family Poaceae; genus Secale; species Secale cereale. Next base: position 815,335,754 of record LR738715.1, on the reverse strand, counting down.
TCTCTGTTGCTTCGATGTTTTTAGGGTACATGGGTATATATAGGAGGAAGGAGTACGTCGGTGGAGCAACATGGGGCCCACGAGGCAGGGGGCGCGCCCAAGGGGAGGGGGGCGCCCCCACCCTCGTGGACACCCCATATGTCCTCTGCCTTGGTGCTCAAGTCTCTCGTGAAGATATCATTCCAAATATAACTCTCCCGAAGGTTTCATTCCGTTTGGACTCCGTTTGATATTCCTTTTCTGCAAAACCCTGAAATAGGCAAAAAACAACAATCTGGACTGGGCCTTTGGGTTAATAGGTTATTCCCGAAAATAATATAAAAGTGTATAATAAAGGCCATTAAACATCCAAAACATCATATATAATAGCATGGAACAATAAAAAATTATAGATATGTTGGAGACGTATCAAGGAGACACAGTCGCATTGTATCCAGTTCGAACTGGAGGCTGATGGAGAATTTTGTTACCCACCCACCACCCACTTGATAGCCACGGTCGAAGATCTAACCGATCTATTTGACTGTGCTTCTGAATACTTCGAAGGGATGGACCTCGGAACTTAAGAGGATCCAGATCAAGGTCGGCTCATAACTGTGCGGTGGACAGCAGCGTCTTCGTATGACGTGTACATGGTGGATTGATACGTCCAAAACGTATCTATAATTTCTGCTTGCTCCATGCCTCTTTTGGGTGATATTTCTATGATATTTATACACTTCCATACACTTTTGATCATATTTGGACTAACCTATTAACTCAGTGCACCCCAGTGCCAGTTTCTGTTTTCTGCTGTTTTTGTATTTCAGGTTTTCCCATTACGAGAACTGCCAGAAAAATCCCAGAAAAATTATATAAAAAATCAGCGTTCCAGAAGCTTCCCGGCACCCGAAGTAGAACCGGAGGGGGGCCACCAGGGCTCCAGGCGCCCTGGTGGCGCGCCCCCCCTCCTGGCCGCGCCTGGGCCCCCCAGGCCTCCGCTGATGCCCCCCTTTGGCATATATTTATATCGTCTCCCGAAACCCTCGAGAGGGGAACCCTTTTCGCGATCTCATCTCTGTTCCGCCGCCGTCGCGCTTCCAAGATCGGGAGCACCAGGAGAACTCTTCCCGGCACCCTGCCGGAGGGGAGGATCACCACCGGGAGCTTCTCCACCACCATGGACGCCTCCCGGATGAGTTGTGAGTAGTCTCCCTTGGACCATGGGTCCATGACCAGTAGCTATGTGATGTTCTCCTCCCGTTCTTGTGCTTCACTAATTAGTCCTCGTGAGCTGCCCTACATGATCGAGGCACATATGTAATCCTTATGCTGTTGCTATGATGAGTTTGCTGGGATCCGATGGATTGTGAGATTATGTTCAGATTGTGTTTGAGTAATATATTTGATTCACCTCTTTTATATTTATGTTCGTAAGTAATTCTTGCATGTTCTCCGTTGTTATTTATTGCTTTGGCCAAGTAGTAGGTAGTGACTCCAAGAGGGAACGTTATGCTTGATTGTGGGTTCATGCCCCTCGATGACTAGCTTGAGTGACAGAAACATGAGTCTAGGGGATGTGCTGTTGCCACAAGGGGGAAAACAACGGTGCTTGTGCCCGCGGGTGCAAGGATTGTTTACTTTACGCAAAGTTCTTTTAATGCAGTTGTCTGTTGCTTTGAGTTTACACTATGGGTGGGACTCGCAACTTAATACCAGCGAGATGTTCTGGATAGATATCTCAAGGTGGATGATTAGTAGTATATGCAGATGGATTTCGGTCTACTTGCCTTGGCGTGCCGCCCATGCTTTGAACCTCTACCTTTCTTGCAACTTAGTCAGCATTTGTTTGCGCACATGGTCCTGTCAATTGCCCAGCTGTAATTCGTTTACCTCACATAGTTGTTTTATCGTCTTTTGGGAGAGAGACATCACTAGTGAACATCATGGGACCCCGGTCCATATTACCATCATTGATCACATCCGCTATTTACTTTCCGTTTTTACTTACTATTTGCAGCAAAACCTATCACTATTATCACTTGCGTTTAATCCTTTGTAAACGACAAGGCCGGAGGGATTGACAACCTCTCTGTACTCGTTGGGAGCAAAGTTATTTGTATCTGTGTGCAGGTCCACGTTGATTGCTAATATCTGGCGCCGTTAGCAGTTGACACCTTCTTGTTGAAACTGGGAGTCTCAGGGAAATCGATCCTTGGTATCTTTGCCAAGGGAAAACTTCCGCTACACTGCATCTCAAACCTTCCACTTGTTGTAACCAACGAGGGGCGAGAAGCCATCATGGATACACCCAAAGAGGCGGAGGGCGACGGCGAAAACAATCCCGTAGAGGACAAGCCCGCCGAAGAACCTGCCAAACGTCGGCGTCCAAAAGGCCGAACTAAATCCCGTAAAGGAAAGGGTAGGAACACTCTGACTAATAACGGTGATATTCCGAAACAAGCCGTAGACCCCGCAGACCCAGCGATGGAGCAGGAGGAGCAAGAGGACGGCGAACAGAGTCCAAAGCCGCAGTCCAATGACAGTGATGCCGAAGACGGTACTTATGAACCGGTCTCAGAAGAAGAGGATAGCCTGGCGGACGATGAATTCATCATCCCAGAAGAACCCTCAGAACAAAAGTGCTTCCACCGGAGGCTTGTTGCCATCGCAAGGAGCCTGAAAAATCAACAGAGACGGCTTCAAGCCGCACAGGACACACTCAATGATAGATGAAATGTGGTGCTAGACGCCAAACAGAAACATGGCTATAACGGCCAAACTAAAGGCTATCCCAAGCGTAAACTACTGCCCAAATTCGACGACGAGGCCGCTGCACCCGTCCCGCCGAAGAATAACATCGCCGACAAGCCGGACCGACCACCTCGTGGACGAGACGGAGTCGCTAGCAATGACGTACACAAACCCACACCACCACTCCATAAAGGAAAGGAAGGTGCGGCCCAAGTCCAAACATACGATTTGCATGAGGACCTGAACAAAAAAGCTAGCAAGACCAGGTCTATATACAGACCTATGGACCGGGCTCCCGCACGGGACATCGGCTATCAAGCCAATCGCGTCGGTGACATACCAGTTCGGGGTCAATACCGAATACCACAACCATTGGACATACGCCACGATATAGCGTGATACAGAGGAGCTGCACACCCACTATGCTTCACCGATGAGGTGCTGGGTCATGATTTCTCGGAAGGGTTTAAACCCGTGAACATCGAAGCGTACGATGGAACGACGGATCCCGCCATCTAGATAGAAGAATTTATTCTTCATATCCACATGGATCGAGGAGATGATCTCCATGCCATCAAATACTTACCCCTCAAGCTGAAAGGACCAGCTCGGCACTGGCTAAACAACCTCCCAGAGAACTCCATTGGGAGTTGGGAAGAACTTGAGGATGCTTTTCGGGCCAATTTTCAAGGGACTTATGTTCGGCCTCCGGATGCTGACGATCTAAGTCACATCATCCAACAACCCGGGGAGTCAGCCCACAAGCTTTGGAATCGATTTCTTACCAAGAAGAACCAAATCATGGACTGTCCGGACGCTAAAGCCTTAGCGGCATTTAAGCACAATATCCGGGACGAATGGCTAGCCAGACACCTTGTATAGGAAAATCCGGGGACAATGGCAGCCTTAACTACACTCATGACTCGCTTTTGCGCTGGTGAGGTTAGCGCGTAGCAGTACGAGTGACCCTGGAACATCTGAAGTCAGCGATGGCAATGGAAAGCCACGACGTAACAAAAACAAACGTCGAAACAATTCTGGAAGCCCAGATGATACAGCGGTAAACGCCGGATTCAGTTGATCCAGACCCGGTCAACGGAAGAAGCCATTTAAAGGCAACAAAGATGGTCCATCAAGTTTGGACAGAATATTAGATAGGCCCCGTCAAATCCATGGCACCTTAGAAAAACTTGCCAACCATACCAACTGTAACTATTGGGTTTTCAAGCAGGCCGGCAAGCTAAACGCCGAACACAAGGGAAATGAGCCTCAGAGCGAAGACAAGGACGAACCTCGCCAGTCGAATATAGGGGGACATAAGAAATTTCCACCGGAGGTCAAAACAGTGAACATGATATGTGCCACTCATATCCCAAAGCGAGCAAGCGCGCACTCCGAGATGTCTATGCCGTTGAGCCTGTCGCCCCCAAATTCAACCCATGGTCAGCCTGTCCGATTACTTTTGATCGTAGGGATCATCCGACCAGTATTCGTCATGGGGGTTCAGCTGCCCTAGTGCTCGACCCAATAATCGATGGATACCATCTAACCCGAGTCCTTATGGACGGCGGCAGCAATCTCAATCTGATATATCAAGATACTGTGTGCAAAATGGGGATCGAACCGTCAAGAATCAAGCCAAGCAGCACGACCTTTAAAGGAGTGATACCGGGCATTGAAGCCCGCTGCACAGGCGCTTTAGCTTTGGAAGTTGTATTCGGTTCTCCCGACAACTTTCGAAGCGAAGAACTAATCTTCAACATAGCTCCATTCCGAAGTGGCTATCACGCTCTACTCAGAAGAACGGCCTTCGCCCGCTTTAATGCAGTCCCGCATTATGCCTATCTAAAGCTTAAAATGCCCAGACCACGTGGCGTTATCACGGTCAACGAAAATATGGAGCGTCCTCTCTGTACGGAGAAGGACACTGCGGCCTTAACAGCCGAAGTCCAATGCGGCATGTTCAAGTCGGATAATCTATCAATAGCGGACACAACGAAATGTGTCTGGCACACGCCTCAGTGCGGCAGCTCAGATGACCCTGAGTAAGATTGACAACTACGCCCCCGTCGACTGCCCCATAAGGTGATAGCATATGTGCCTCGAGTACATAATTATGCATTAAAAATTCCTTGGGCGACGACCGGGGGCACCTGCACATAGTCCATAGTTTAGCTAGACCTTATTCGGACTCTAAACTTTTTTAGGTTCATCAAACGAACCAACCTTGCTATGGCCAAACCGGATTGATTTCTTCTTTTTCCAGGTTTATTTTCTTTCTTTTTTCAGATGGCCATCATACTCCCACTCCTTGAAGGACACATTACAGAGGAGGAAACATCACAGACGTGCAGCAGGGACCCGCACTAAGGTTTCTTTTTAGATTAAGACCCTGTGCAAACATTTTTTCTCTTTCTTGTTATATACCTTCTTGGCATGTAAAATGTCCAAAAAAGGTTTTTCAGCATTGTCTGTAAGATTACGGCTCACCGTATTATAGAGGGATATTAATAGAACAGCTTTACTCGCATTATGCTTGGAGTTTTATTCACTCACGATAAAATGTTCTCTTCCCGCATCAGATTGCCATATGTGCCTTGTTGATACGTCCAAAACGTATCTATAATTTCTGCTTGCTCCATGCTTCTTTTGTGTGATATTGCTATGATATTTATGCACTTCCATACACTTTTGATCATATTTGGACTAACCTATTAACTCAGCGCACCACAGTGCCAGTTCCTGTTTTCTGCTGTTTTTCTATTTCAGATTCCCCCATATTAAAAGTGCTCCAAAAATTCCGGGAAAAATACAGAAAAAATTAGCGTACAGGAAGCTTCGAGAAAAATCAAAGTGGGGCCAGAGGGGAGCCAGGGGCAGCCCAGGCGGCCCCACCCCTGCCGCCCTAGGGGGGCGCCTGGGCCCCCCTCTCCGCTTCTGGTGACCCCCTTTGGCATATATACTCCTCACGTCCCGAAACCCTCGAGGACGGAACCCTTTTTCACGATCTCGCCTCTGTTCTGCCGCCGCAACGCTTCCAAGATCGGGAGCATCAGGAGAACTCTTCCCGGCACCCTGCCGGAGGGGAGAACCATCACCGGGAGCTTCTCCACCACCATGGACGCTTCCCGGATGAGTTGTGAGTAGTCCCCCTTGGACCATGGGTCCATGACCAGTAGCTATGTGATGTTCTCCTCCCCTCTTTGTTCTTCATGGATTAGACCTCGTGAGCTGCCCTACATGATCGAGGCACATATGTAATCTTTATGCTGTTGCTCTGCTGAGTTTGCTGGGATCCGATGGATTATGAGATTATGTTCAGATTGTGTGTGAGTAATATATTTGATTCACCCCTTTTATATTTTAGTTCTTGAGTAATTCTTGCATGTTCTCCGTTACTGTTTATTGCTTTGGCCGAGTAGTAGGTAGTAACTTCAAGAGGGAACGTTATGCTTGATTGTGGGTTCATGCCCCCTGATGACTAGTTTGAGTGACAGAAACATGAGTCTAGGGGATGTGCTATTGCCACAAGGGGGAAAACAACGGTGCTTGTACTTGCGGGTGCAAGGATTGTTTACTTTATGCAAAGTTCTTTTAATGCAGTTGTCTGTTGCTTTGAGTTTACACTTTGGGTGGGACTCGCAACTTAATACCAGCGAGATGTTCTGGATAGATATCTCAAGGTGGATGATTAGTAGTAGATGCAGATGGATTTAGGTCTACTTGCCTTGGCGTACTGCCGATGCTTTTGAGCCTCGACCTTTCTTTACAGCATAGTTAGCATTGGTTTGCGCACATAATCCTATCAATTGCCCAGCTGTAATTTGTTTACCTCGCTTAGCTGTTTTATCGTCTTTTGGGAGAGAGACATCACTAGTGAACATCATGGGACCCCGGTCCATATTACCACCACTAATCACACCCTATATTTACTTCCTGTTTCTATTTCCTAGTTGCAATCATAGCTATCATTATTATCTCTTGTGTTTGATCCTTTGTAAACAGCAAGGCCGGAGGGATTGACAACCTCTCTGTACTCGTTGGGAGCAAAGTTATTTGTATCTGTGTGCAGGTCCTGTCAACCGCTAAGTATCTGGCGCCGTTAGCCATTGACACCTACTTGTCGACCCTCGGAGTCTCACGGGATTCGATCCTTGGTATCTTGCCAAGGGAAACTTGCCATTACGCTACATCTCAAGCCTTCCACTTGGGGTAACCAACGAGGGGTGAGAAGCCATCAAGCAAAGTTTCTGGCGCCGTTGCCGGGGACTCCACTCTTCAAGATAGGGGAGTTGCACGCTATCTTTTATCTTTGCTTTTTAGTCTTGTTAGTTTACCTTTCAGTTTTTGCTTTAGTGTCCCTTACCAAAAATCACAAAAAAATTATTTGCTTTTCTGTTAGTAGTCCTTTCTGTTTAGTCAAGCATGTTAGGATTTGGTGCTTTGAGGGAATCAGAAGTTCTAGATTTCCATCAAAGGGATAGAGAAAATATGAAGAAGGCATGGGACAGAATTTCTGATGCACATAGGAGAATTATGCCTTGGATACCTATAAAAATTGTGCTTAGAAATTTTTACCATGGTCTTTTTAAATGGTGTAAACACTCTCTTGATATTATAGCTGAAGGAGATTTCCTAGAGTGTGATGAAGCTAGAGCTCTTGAAATTATACATGGTCTATCTAGTTACTTTGTTTATGATCATAGTTTTGATACTGTCATAGATAGACTTGCTACTATTGAGAAGAGAATGGATGCTCTAGACTTGATGAAGGTAGAGAAACCCAAACCCAATAAGAGAGATATTTCGGAAATAGACAATGATTGGGAGCCTTTTGTTAGGATTAGCATCTCTAATCAAGACTTCCTTGCTTATTGTGATATTGGATCTATGGTTTCTACTATGCCAAAAATTGTTCATGATTCTTTAAAATTTAACATGGATAGATTATCATCCTATCATGAACATGCTATTGGAGATATTTTTGAGATCCAGGGAAGAATAAAAGACGTGCCAGTTACATTCCTTAAAGGGATTGCAATGGTTGATTTCTTCATCATGAAGACAAACCAAGGAAATATAGTGCTTGGAAGGGACTTCCTCCGAGACGTAAAAGGCTTCATCGATATAGGTAAGGGACAAATCCGCCTACGCGGGAAGGAAAAAGGTACGTACCCCTTTCCTAGAAGGAACAAGGGTGAACTTGTTGAGGAACCATTTGAAGCAATTTATAACTCCGATTATTATGATGATTTTTGATTCCTCTTTGCATTATGCCTAGCTTAAAGGCATAAAAGAAAGCGCTTTTGGGAGGCAGCCCACAACGAATTAGGTTTTATTTTGCTTTTGTTGTGTCTTGATGTTTGTTACTACAGTAGCATCATCATTGTATCTTTTCTTTTCAGCTTTGTGCCAAGTTTAGCCTCTTATTGCAAGAAAGTTCAAAAGTTGTGACGTGCTGTCCAGAAAACAGATTCTGTCCTTGGACAGAAAAATTCGTATAAAATCACCAGATCATCTTTTTGATCTGAAGTTTTTTGACAGCGTGCTCTATACAATTGGCTTTCGAGCGTCTGTTCTGAGTTTTTTGATTTGAGTTGCAGAAGTGCCCCGAAAAAATTATTTACTACCTGCTGGTCAGTTTTTCACAGATTCTGTCCTGTTTTGCCTTTTCTTCGTTTTGCAAACCTTGAGGTTGCTTTTTCTTTGCAAAAACCTTTTGGCAATCTTGAGAAACAGTAGCTCTTCAAGATTATCCTTATTTCCAGTAGGGAAAAATTATTTTATTATGGGTACTAACCTCGCTAATCAGATTATGATGAGTTATGTATGAAGGGAGTTTTCAAGTGTGCGAGGGAAGATGATAAAAGAAAATTCAGGAGGGTCAAACGCTCAAGCTTGGGGATGCCCCCGTGCACCCCCAAGAAATATTCAAGAAGACTCAAGCGTCTAAGCTTGGGGATGCCCCCGTGCATCCCCTTCTCCATCAACAATTATCAGTTCGACTTTCGTTCCACTATATTTTAATCACTTCATGCATTATGTGCTATGCTTGGAGCGTCTTGCTCTTAGTTTCCTTTTTAGTTTTCTTGAGCTTTGCTTGCTGTTCATAACAAGTTAGAACCCAGTTTTCTTTGTGTGGGAGAGAAACACGCTCCACTTCAACCTAGAACACAACATAGGATTTTCATGCTTATCTTTGTTGTGTGTGTTCTTTGTCTTTCCATAGCTACGGTCATGTTTAGCTCTTAGTTTTCATGCTTTTCTTTTTAAAAGAGCTTTTGTTTAGTTGGTTGTTGAACTCTCTTGAGTTTTCATGTTTATCTTGTTAAGAGAGTTTGCCTGTTGCACTGAGTTGTGTGTCTTAACTTAAAGTAGGTAATTGAGGTTGCTATTTAATTTTAGTAGTAACTTGCAATAGTTTTGAGGTATTGCCATGAGTAATGTCTGAACTTTTGGTGTCAAGAGCTTTAGCCTATTAGTGATAGATGTCGTATTTTGGGCAATCCATGTTTATTTTCGAAAACCTACAAAATAGTTGAGAACTTTAGCTACTAAATAGATCACTAATCTTTGGAGGGATCGAATATTAGAGTACACTCACGTACCATGAGCCGAGGATGCGCAAGGATAACCAAACCTCCATACACTCCTCCTCGGGGTACTTGTCTCTTTGTGAACCTCCTAATTAGATTGAGAGTTACCGATAATAAGTGCATGAGTTCTTCGGACTAATGTGAGTATTCGAAAGTTGACACTTCCACCTATCCATATTTTTCTAGCCTCTTCGATGCCGTGCATTTCCCTTTCTCACCTCGAGAGTTGGCGCATACTTCGCCGGTGCATCCAAATCCTTGGCACGATACGCTCTGTCATCATAAGCCTCATTATATCCTTCCTCAAAACAGCCACCATACCTACCTATTAAGGCATTTCCATAGCCTTTCCGAGATACATTGCCATGCAACATCCATCTTCTCATGACTTGATCTTCATGTCATACATGCTTTTTGCTTGATCGATGAGCCGCATGCTAGTTGGGCCTTGCCCTAATCATTGCTACATGGCGCGCTAGTATCATTGCATATCCTGCTACACCGGCAGAGGCATACATTTGCATACATCATGATAGTTTCATTTTCTTTATGTTGAGTACTTTTGTAAAGTGTGAAAGATCTTCTATACTTCTTGTAATATATAGAGTGTTGCCCCTAAAGTGAGGAAAAGATCCCAAAGAGGACAAATCAAAAGATCCCAAAGAGGAAAAAATCAAAAGGTCCAAAAGAGGACAAATGAGAGTTAAATAGAAAGAGCCATTGAGGCCACAAAAAAATAAAAAAAAGAAAAAGAAATAAAAAGAGAGAAGGGGGCACACTACTATTTCTTTTGAGAGATCCACACTCGTACTCCATCTTATATCTTGTACTCCATAAAGATTATCATTCATGCATATAGCTATGTGGGGACCTTCACACTATAGAACTTGGCTTGTATATTCCAATGATGAGCCTCCTCAAAAGAGCTCTAGGTCTTCTTGAGCAAGCAAGTTGGATGCACGCCCACTAGTTCCATTGGAGAGCTTACCTTAGCTCATATGTGCATCCGTTGCATGGCAATCCCTACTCCTGACATCATATCTATCATTTGGCTTTCTCTCGCCGATGATTGTCCTCATTGATGTGAGCCTTTCTCACCTTTTTGTCTTCCCCCTCCATCATTTTTCTCTCTTTGCCATCCTAATTGTCGATTTTCTTGCTTACGCTCATCCATTGCATGAGTGCTCAAAATATCGAAAGGGAGTGGATCATTTTGACTTGTACCTGGCTGTTGGTCTGGGGATGAGTCAAGATAAGATTCCAAAGAAGACCAAGTGTGAAACTTTAGTAGATTAAGTTCTCAACAATATAAAAACTATGTTTTACTCTCTCGTATATCCCTATCCCCTTTCTTGCACGCAAACACCATTTGGAGACATTCGAGTCATGGACAGCGAGAGCTCTTGCACCTTTATGTTCTTATGTTACTTGTTACAATGCTAATATAGACTCTTGCTTGTTATGACTTGAATTGAGTTACATGCCTTGATTGCTTTACTTAAAAAGTTCTTATATGGTTGGTAGCATGTCACCACAGAAATTATGCTTGTTATCATTTACCTACTCGAGGATGAGCAGGAATTAAGCTTGGGGATGTTGATACGTCCAAAACGTATCTATAATTTCTGCTTGCTCCATGCTTCTTTTGTGTGATATTGCTATGATATCTATGCACTTCCATACACTTTTGATCATATTTGGACTAACCTATTAACTCAGCGCACCACAGTGCCAGTTCCTGTTTTCTGCTGTTTTTCTATTTCAGATTTCCCCCATATTAAAAGTGCTCCAAAAATTCCGGGAAAAATACAGAAAAAATCAGCGTAGAGGAAGCTTCGAGAAAAACCAAAGTGGGGCCAGAGGGGAGCCAGCGGCAACCCAGGCGGCCCCACCCCTGGCCCCCCTCTCCGCTTCTGGTGACCCCCTTTGGCATATATACTCCTCGCGTCTCGAAACCCTCGTGGACGGAACCCTTTTTCACGATCTCGCCTCTGTTCTGCCGCCGCAACGCTTCCAAGATCGGGAGCATCAGGAGAACTCTTCCCGGCACCCTGCCGGAGGGGAGAACCACCACCGGGAGCTTCTCCACCACCATGGACGCTTCCCGGATGAGTTGTGAGTAGTCCCCCTTGGACCATGGGTCCATGACCAGTAGCTATGTGATGTTCTCCTCCCCTCTTTGTTCTTCATGGATTAGACCTCGTGAGCTGCCCTACATGATCGAGGCACATATGTAATCTTTATGATGTTGCTCTGCTGAGTTTGCTGGGATCCGATGGATTGTGAGATTATGTTCAGATTGTGTGTGAGTAATATATTTGATTCACCTCTTTTATATTTTAGTTCTTGAGTAATTCTTGCATGTTCTCCGTTACTGTTTATTGCTTTGGCCGAGTAGTAGGTACTAACTTCAAGAGGGAACGTTATGCTTGATTGTGGGTTCATGCCCCCTGATGACTAGTTTGAGTGTCAGAAACATGAGTCTAGGGGATGTGCTGTTGCCACAAGGGGGAAAACAACGGTGCTTGTACTTGCGGGTGCAAGGATTGTTTACTTTACGCAAAGTTCTTTTAATGCAGTTGTCTGTTGCTTTGAGTTTACACTTTGGGTGGGACTCGCAACTTAATACCAGCGAGATGTTCTGGATAGATATCTCAAGGTGGATGATTAGTAGTAGATGCAGATGGATTTCGGTCTACTTGCCTTGGCGTACCGCCCATGCTTTTGAGCCTCTACCTTTCTTTACAGCATAGTTAGCATCGGTTTGCGCACATAATCCTGTCAATTGCCCAGCTGTAATTTGTTTACCTCGCTTAGCTGTTTTATCGTCTTTTGGGAGAGAGACATCACTAGTGAACATCATGGGACCCCAGTCCATATTACCACCACTGATCACACCCTATATTTACTTCCTGTTTCTATTTCCTAGTTGCAATCATAGCTATCATTATTATCTCTTGTGTTTGATCCTTTGTAAACAGCAAGGCCGGAGGGATTGACAACCTCTCTATACTCGTTGGGAGCAAAGTTATTTGTATCTGTGTGCAGGTCCTGTCAACCGCTAAGTATCTGGCGCCGTTAGCCGTTGACACCTACTTGTCGACCCTCGGAGTCTCACGGGATTCGATACTTGGTATCTTGCCAATGGAAACTTGCCGTTACGCTACATCTCAAACCTTCCACTTGGGGTAACCAACGAGGGGCGAGAAGCCATCACTTGTCAATAAGGGTTTATTACTAGGGGCTGTATTTAGCCCTGATATATGTCTACAAGACCAAACACCTATAGGGAGTGTTCGGCGTCCTGGATGTTTGGTTTATATGGACCAGTTCCGAATCATGTCTTGGGTCAATAGTTGGTTTGCCCGGCTCCTGTGCTTACCCCTACATTCCCTATTGTTCGGCTAGGGTGTAAAGGGAGAACTATTGCGACTGTACTTCTGGCTAGTTCGGCCAAGTACCTCAGTAGAGAAAGACGAAAACTGACTGCTGTCATGATAAGTGAGAACCTGGTCTGCAATCCGGTGACTTAGTTTTACACTACGATCGATAGAGATTTACCCCGTGTTATACGAAGGTCTGGTTCTTCGCCCAGCCAGGTGCAATTGATGCCTTAATCAAGGAATATTATATCCGCAGCAGAGGCTAGTACCTAGCCCCATATGTCAAACTCCTACGACTAAGTGAAAGCAATAACGCCACATAGTCTGATTGCCTAGTTCGCTCCGCATACACCTCCTATACGGACTAAGACATTGGATAAAGAGTGTACATGCGTACGACCGAACACCCTAGTACTATGTACATGGAGGATGAAGCCGATGACTGGAAACTTTCAGATTTAGATAAACAGTCACACAGGAGGTAAAATACGCTGATATTATAATAGCGCAAAAGTTATATACACTGGATTCATAAGCATAGTCTTTACATCCGGATACAATTAGTCGAAACAACATCCTTCGAACACTGGCCTTCTACAAGGCGGGCGCCCTCGATGACGTCCTCGAAGTACTTCTCTGGCTTGCGGTGCTCCTTGTCTGCGGGCGGGCCAGCAGTAGCTATATGCACTGCGTTCATCTTCGCCAAGTGCACTTTGACAAGAGCAAAGGCCATCCGAGCACCTTCTATGCAGGCCGAACGCATTAGTGCGTCGACCCGCGGACTCGCCTCGACGAGCCGCTTCACCAATCCGAAGTTGCTACTTGGGATTGACTCAACGGGCCATAGCCGGACTATTAAGTCCTTCATGGCTGAGCCCGCCATGTTGTGCAGCTCGACCAGCTGCTTCATCTGGTCGCTGAGGGGCACCGGATGTTTTGGCGCATAGAACTGCGACCAAAACAACTTCTCCGTGTTGTTCCCCTCCAGGGCTCGGAAGTACAGGGCGGCGTTAGCACTGCTCCTTGGAAGATCAGCAAACACGCCTGGAGAACTCCATAACCGTGTCAGCCAAATGTACTTCTGCCCTCCAAAGATGCTCTGTGAGAGAAATATCTTACCAGATCCTATCTGCCGTGCCTGTTCGATTTCCTGACGAGCGCTACGTGACTCGCTCCGCGCATCCTGGGCAGTCTTCACTGCCGCAGACAGCTCGGTTGCCTACTCTGAAGTCTTCTTCTCCAATGCCTCACATTTAAGAATGTCATTGTGGAGATCGACCTCGACTTCGGGCACCCGAGCCCGGTGCTTCTCGCACTCAGCCTTTTCGGCCTCTAAACCGACAGCCGCTTTGTCAGCGGCCACCTTGTTCGCTTCGGCCTCGTTCTTGGCCTTGGCAACCACGCCCTTGAGGGCCTCAAGCTCAGTGGTGCCAACTGTGTAATACAGAATATAATATTAGAGTTTATAAATATACTCAATTAATTAAGTCTTATTGACATTTCAAAAATCCGCATACCTTGCGTTTCATCAAAACGTCGGTTGACGCGGTCGAGGTCCACGTTGGCCAACTCGAGCTTCCGATTTAGTTCGGCAACCTCTGCGTCTCGCGCAGTTGCCGTAACTAGTGAGGCCTGCACAACAGTTCAGCTCTGTAAGCATGCTATACTACAGATACTTCGTTTGATTCTTTTTCAGAATCACACAAAGCATCAGGGGCTACTGGCTATGTATGTGCATTAAAAGTAAAAATTCTATAAAAAGCATTACATTGCTTACCTCAAAGCCAGTTAAAAGGCTGTTGAAGGCTTCATTCAGTCCGCCCTTGACGAACTGAATCTTCTGCATCACCGCACCCATCACGGTGTAGTGTTCTTCAATGACGAGAGCACTCTGCAGTGTTCCCTCCATAGAGTCCGGTGCTTCCGGATTAACTCCGGGCGCCGCCGTATCCTCCTCCGCTTGAGGAGTCGGGTCTTCGGACCCCGGAGCCGCACTAGGCTCTGGAATGGTATTCGGTGGGGCCCCGGATTGTTTAGGCCCCATGCCTTTAGTCTCCATGGTGGTTCTTTCCCCACGGTCAGCGGCGGCCGAGGTATTACCTCCGGCCGCCCCGTAACCTGCCCCGCCCTCGTCTCCTTGGGCGGAGGACACCCATTGGGAGGACACTTCGGTGTCCCCGCCGATCATGGGCGATGGAGCTCGGACCGGCGGGTCACTCTCCGTCTCTCCAGGCGCAAGAGAGTTCCCCTCTGATGAGATAGCATCAGGGTGTCCACCGGGAGGGCTGTAGGTCAGCAGGAGAAAAATGCTAAGTAAAACATCAAAAATACCAAACGAATAAAGATGAAATAGCCAATCCGAACAAACTTATGATTCGGGCAGGGGTTTCACCCTGGGCTTCACCACAAAGCTATGTTCGGACGAATCCGAACTAGTTCCGAGGTTCAGTTTCCTCCGGGGCGCGGCCGTACCCGCATCAGCGACATCCCCCCTCTTCCCCCTGCCTTGCGCAGGGGGCTCTTCTTCTTCTTCTTCTCAGATCGTTGGAGGAGAGGATGTTGATTTTCGTGGCCTTCTTGTCCGTAGAACGGGGGCTGTCTCCGGCCCCCTTGCCCTTCGTCTTCTTGAGCTTCTTGGTCGGTGCCTTGTACGGCGCCGGTACCAACATTGCCGTCAGTAGAGGCAATTCTGGATCTTCGGGCAGAGGCGTCGGACTTTTAATCCGGGTCGCCTTCTTCGTCCAGCCCTGTATATCACGCAAAAACTCCAATTCCTGTTATCATTAAATAAGGGAATAAATATATGTTCGGAAAAGTTTATTACCTCTGGGGCGGAGAGCGCGGTGCTAAAGCTCGTGTCTTCGATTTCCGCCAGCCACTCCTTCTAGCTCTTGAAGAGATGCTTCTAGATCTCCTTGTGCGTAAAGCCGAAGAGATGCTTTAGCGGCTTGGCTCCTGCCGGATCGAACTCCCATAGGGAGGAGTCCCGACTTTGGCAAGGGAGAACAAGCCGGGTCCGCATCACCTGGACCACGGAGGAGAGCAGGTTCCCCTTGGAGATCAAGCCGGACACACGGCTCACCAGGGGTCCGGATCTGAAAGCAGGCTCCGCCGCCCACTTGGCGTCGCGGGGTTCGGTGATGTAGAACCACTCCTGCTGCCAGACCTTATTCGTCTCCACGAATGAGCCCTTGGGCCAAGTTGCATTCTGGCGCTTGCTAATAATAGCGCCCCCGCACTCCGCGTGTTCCCCGTTCACTACCTTCGGCTTCACGTTGAAGGTCTTAAGCCATAGGCCGAAGTGTGTGTGTGTGGGGGGGGGGGGTGCGGAGAAAGGCTTCACATACCACTATAAAAGCGGATATGTGAAGGATTGAGTTCGGGGCTAGATCATGGAAATCTAGCCTGTAGAAGAACAAAAGACCCCGAATAAACGGGTGGAGTGGAAACCCTAGCCCCCTAACAAAGTGGGATGTAAACACCACCCTCCACCCACCTTAGTGACGGGAATTACCTGACCCTTGGCAGGGACTCGGTGCACGATATAAGCGGCGAGATAGCCCGCGCTCTTAAGACCCGCCATGGTCTTTTCAGTGACCATGGAAGCTTCCCACTTGCTCCTGGCACCAGATCTAGCCATCGCTGGGAAGGGGAGTAGTGGTCGAGGAACGAGGAGCGGTGTGCGCAGGAGATGAGAATGCTGGGGCTAGGGAGATTGGAGAGCTCGAGCTTGAGGAAGGCGTTGGGCTGATGAAAGGGATCGGTGTCCTTTTATAATGATGTGAATACAGAATGTCCCCCCACTTTAGCCATAAAACTCGCCGGTTCCCAAAGCAGTCGTGCGTAATGCGCGGTGTGGGTGCTCACGTCATATCGATAAGGATCCCACAATAAGCCGGCACGATCTCTATTGTGACGGGACGTGCCAATGAGGATATACCTCGGAACGCAAAACTAGGACCGAATAAAATGGTTCGATATGTTAGTGGGATGGACGCGACGCTTCACCCAAAAGTTGTCACTAGAGACACACTATTGATTTTCTTTTAAGAGCCTTGCCTTTGAGGCTAAGGGTTGTACTAACCTTGCAGAGCCGAACACAATACACCATTTTGCAGAAGATTTATTTGGAAGAAGGAACCCGCCTTGCAATGCCGAAGACAATACGGAAGGTGAACTCATTGTCATCGAAGACAGGTTCAGGGCCTACTAAGGGAGTCCTGGATCAGGGGACCTCATGTGGCCGGACAAACTCCTGGTGGGCCGTGAAGATTATAATAGAAGATCATCTCTCGTATCCGGATAGGGCTCCTGTATTCATGTAATGGCAAGTTTTAGGTTCGGGTGTAGATTTTCCTTCCTCTGCAAGATGACATGTACAAACCCTAGGCTCCTCTGGTGTATATATAAACCGGAGGGTTTAGTGCATAGAGGATAGAACAGAGAATCTCAAATCCTCATAGGCTAGACTCTAGGGTTTATCTACTACGATCTCGAGGTAGATCAACTCCTGTATTCATATTCACTCATATTAATATAGCGGGAAGTAGGGTTTTACCTCGATCGAGAGGGCCTGAACCTGGGTAAACATCGTGTCCATAGTCTCGTGTTACCATCGATCCTCAGACGCATAGTTCGGGACCCCCTACCCGAGATTCGCCGGTTTTGACACTGACACCCATCACGTCGGACCCGATAGTCCGACCCCACCGTAAATTGCACCAAATTCAACCCCAAGACTTGATGGATTCATTTGCTGACTCCTTTCTTCTTCCTCATATGCGCCGTGCGTCTCACAGCTCCGCCTCTGCGCGCGCTCCAGAGTCATTCCTAGCCTCTATGCAGGCAGCTCCGACAGAGTAGTTCTCTCTCCCGTCCTCACCGCAGGGGACATCGTCACCAGCCCAGACGCCACCGTGGTACGTCTGACAACTCTCTAGCTCCGCCTTGTGCTTGATGTGTCTGGCATATAGTCTGACCGGGTTTTTTGTCATTTTATTATGGAAAACGATAGATTCCAATGCTTCGTCGGACAAGGTGTATGGACCGACGGAGCTTGATCAAATAATTCAAAATGACTTCTGTCGGTGTACAAAAAGAGGGGTACACTTTTTGTACCCCTATGACTGTGCACGGGCAGTCTGAGCCACGGAGCCGTCACACCAAGCATGGCAAGGGAGGCAAGCCGGGGCAAGACTGAAGCTCGATGAAGACTGGAGCGACACCAAGAACAAGACCACGAAGAGCAAGGGGGACGAAGCGGTTTTCCCCGGCAAGATCCTTGTCGGGGCCGGCTCTGGCAGCCTCGGCAAGGCCCTTGCCGCGGCAGCTCGCCCCCCCTCCTACGGAGCGAATCGCCCTTGAGTCCGCCACCCCCATGGGGGGAGGATTCGGGAGATGTCCCCGTGGTGGCATGCAGATCTTTGTGAAGACCTTCAAGATCAGATACAAGGTAAGAAGACGACGACCCTTGGCGGGATCCCAGCCAAGGGGATCCACAAGGCCCCCGGCAAGCACCTTGCCAGGGATGACAGCAGGCGCCGCCGCAAGACCCTTGTCGGGGCCCCGGCAAGGTCCTTGCCGAGGACACCCACGGGGCCACCATCAGGCCCACGCCAACTGGGTCTCCACCGACCCACGCAGCTACCGACCCAACCAGCTGGACATGCTCCTGCGTGGCAACCAACAAGTCTTCGTGGAGGACCGCCGTTGCGCCACCTCAGCTGCCTGTCTGCCTACATGGCACCTCAGGCACCGCTGGCCAGGGCGCGTGTCGACACGAGGAGGAGCGGCGATGGACAAGACGGGCGTCTCCCCTCATCCCCGATAAAGCAAGGACACCTAAGCAGGGCGCATTAAATGCACCTTGTCCTGTAATGAGAGGGATAACCTCGCATCACTGTACCCTTTCCACCTCCTGTGTGCCACTGTGGCGACCCCTTTTCTCTATAAAAGGAGGCCCGAGGCGACCAGGAGAAGGATTCGGCTTTTCGGAACCCCTCACGACTCTTTTGGAGCTCCTCGTTAGCTGAAGAACACCAACATATAATCCACCAAAGCAGGAGTAGGGTTTTACGCATCTTTGCGGCCCGAACCTGGGTAAAGGAACCGTGTCCCGATCGTTAGATCCGCTCTTCTCTCAACCCCGCGCCCCGCAACCGTAGTAGGGATTCTTGTGATCCCATAGGTGTCGATCCAAATACACCGACATCTTTGGCGCGCCAGGTAGGGGGCGCAGTTGTGAGAATCGGCTTTAGCGGTTAGTTCGACGCTTCTCCATCATCATGGCGCCCAAGAAGAAGACGACGGTGGCGGTTGGCCAGTCGGAAGCCGGACAGCCCGTCCCGACGCGGGCGAGCAGTGGACCAGTCGCGGAAAGGACTCGGGGCGCTGCTCGCGAACACCAACGCCACCCCGATAGCCGGAGTTTGGGAGGTGGCGATGCCCGTGCATTACCTAACGGGCCGCACGTCGCCAGTTCCAGAGATGGAACCCGGCCCTCCTCGGGTGGCGCAGGGCCCTCCAAGGCCGCGGCCGCACCGCCCAGGGACGGCGCGAGGCCCTCCAGAACTCCCACGCTGGCGCCAACAGCGCGCTCTTCTCAAGCAGCGCGCGACGAACGGCGTCGTCGTCCCGAAGACCCCGGACGTCGCCATGGGAAGAGCCCCGAGCGCCGCTCCCGGGACGTAGAAGGCCTGCCCGCTCACCGAAGCGCTGGTGCAGACGATAGGCGACCGCGGGATCGTGATGGAGCTCCCCCTGACGCGGTCAGGGGTCGAAGCGCGTCGCGATCCATGCAGGTTTCGCTACCACCGACGCCAGCCGAAGCTTTGGCGCGCACGTAGTTGCTCCTCGACTTTCCTCCCATTATAGGGAAACTCGACGAATGGAGAGCCACCATCCGAAGCCTTGTCGCAGTCGCCAACAGGGACGTCCTAAATCCAGAGGAGCTCCCGGGCCGACGCTCTGATGGGGTCCCACGCACCGCGGGCGGGAGAGCTGGCAGCGCCGTGGCTACGGTGCATTCGCCTCCTCCTCGCCCAACGCCACGTGCGTCGACCCGTCGGGACGTCGCGGGCGACGCCATCTTGATACGTCCAAAACGTATCTATAATTTTTGCTTGCTCTATGCTTCTTTTGTGTGATATTGCTATGATATTGATGCACTTCCATACACTTTTGATCATATTTGGACTAACCTATTAACTCAGTGCACCACAGTGCCAGTTCCTGTTTTCTGCTGTTTTTCTATTACAGGTTTCCCCCATATTAAAAGTGCTCCAAAAATTCCAGGGAAAATACAGGAAAAATCAGCGTACAGGAATATTCGCGAAGAACCAAAGATGGGCCAGAGGGGAGCCAGGGGAGGCCCAGGCGGCCACCTGGCGCGGCCCCACCCCTGGCCGCGCCAGGGGGGCGCCTGGGGCCCCTGCTCCGCCTCTGGCTGCACCCCTTCGCATATATATCCCTCTCGTCCCGAAACCCTCGAGGACAGAACCCTTTTTCGCGATCTCGCCTCTGTTCCGCCGCCGCAGCGCTTCCAAGATCGGGAGCATCAGGAGAACTCTTCCCGACACCTTGCCGGAGGGGAGAACCACCACCGGGAGCTTCTCCACCACCATGGACGCTTCCCGGATGAGTCGTGAGTAGTCCACCTTGGACCATGGGTCCATGATCAGTAGCTATGTGATGTTCTCCTCCCCTCTTTGCTCTTCATGGTTTAGACCTCGTGAGCTGCCCTACATGATCGAGGCATATATGTAATCTTTCCGCTGTTGCTTTGCTGAGTTTGCTAGGATCTGATGGATTATGAGACTATGTTCAGATTGTGTTTGAGTAATATATTTGATTCACCTCTTTTATATCTTTGTTCTTGAGTAATTCTTGCATGTTCTCCGTTGCTGTTTATTGCTTTGGCCAAGTAGTAGGTAGTAACTCCAAGAGGGAGCGTTATGCTTGATTGTGGGTTCATGCCCCCTGATGACTAGCTTGAGTGACAGAAACATGAGTCTAGGGGATGTGCTGTTGCCACAAGGGAGAAAACAACGGTGCTTGTACTTGCGGGTGCAAGGATTGTTTACTTTACGCAAAGTTCTTTTAATGCAGTTGTATGTTGCTTTGAGTTTACACTTTGGGTGGGATTGGCAACTTGATACCAGCGAGATGTTCTGGTGAGATATCTCAAGGTGGATGATTAGTAGTATATGCAGATGGATTTCGGTCTACTTGCCTTGGCGTACCGCCCATGCTTTTGAGCCTCTACCTTTCTTTGCACCATAGTTAGCATTGGTTTGCGCACATAATCCTGTCAATTGCCCAGCTGTAATTTGTTTACCTCGCTTTGATGTTTTATCGTCTTTTGGGAGAGAGACATCACTAGTGAACATCATGGGACCCCGGTTCATATTAACACCGCTGATCACACCTTCTATTTACTTCCTGTTATTATTTCCTATTTGCAGTCATAGCTATCATTATTATCTCTTGTGTTTGATCCTTTGTAAACAACAAGGCCGGAGGGATTGACAACCTCTCTGTACTCGTTGGGAGCAAAGTTATCTGTATCTGTGTGCAGGTCCCGTCAACCGCTAAGTTTCTGGCGCTGTTGACACCTACTTGTCGACCCTCGGAGTCTCACGGGATTCGATCCTTGGTTTCTTTGCCAAGGGAAATTTGCCGCTACGCTACATCTCAACCTTCCACTTGGGGTAACCAACGAGGGGCGAGAAGCCATCAAGCAAGTTTCTGGCGCCGTTGCCGGGGACTCCACTCTTCAAGATAGGGGAGTTGCACGCTATCTTTTATCTTTGCTTTTTAGTCTTGTTAGTTTACCTTTAAGTTTTTGCTTTAGTGTCCCTTACCAAAAATCACAAAAATAGTTATCTTGCTTTTAGTTGGCATTATGTCTGGTCCTTTTGCCTTTGGTGAGGCAGAAGTGCTCACCTTTAAACAAAGAGGTGGTGAAAGTCTAAAAGATGCTTGGTATAGAATTAATGATTCTCAAAAAAGAGCCACCAAGAAGCAATCTACTACTATCCTGCTTAGAAATTTTTATGTTGGAATTACTTCTTGGAATAGGTTTATTCTAGATTCTGCTATCAATGGAAATTTCCTAGAAGCCCCAGTTTGGGAATCTCTTAGTATTATGGAAAATCTTGTTGGAAATCCCCCTGTTGTTAGCATTCAAGAGGACATTACCCTAGCTCACATTATGAAAAAACTTGAAAAGATAGAGCTAGAGATGCCAAGCATTAATAAGATAAATGAGTTGGACCGTAAGATCCAAGGGAATTTGAATAGGCTTGATAGATTCATGCATAAAATTCTCAAAACTTTGGAGACCATCAAATCCCATGACTTGGATTCTTCTAGGATACACAAGATTGAGGAAATCTTTGACACTTTAGAAACTACTTTCTCCTCAATCAAAGCCAAAAAGGTAGAAACTCCGGCAAAGAAGGAACCTAAGTTCGTTTACGTTCCAAAGGCTCCTCGTTCGAAAAGTAATCCATCAATTGCCAAAGGGGTTGAAACTGTGAAGACTTTGGAAGAAATACCTCTCTTTGATAAATTTATAAATGAATCTCCCATTGACTTTCCACCTTTTGGTTTTCTCCCTAGAAGTATCTTTATTAGGCCTTTATTTGAAAGTCCTCTTAAGACTAGTTGTACTATTGAAGAGCTTTTTGATGATCTTGATGATGGTTCAATTGATACAACTTGATCTTTTTGCATCATGCCTCGCTTAAAGGCATAAAAGAAAGCGCTTTTGGGAGGCAGCCCACAACGAATTAGGTCTTATTTTGCTTTTGCTGTGTCTTGATGTTTTTTACTACAGTAGCATCATCATTTTATCTTTTCTTTTCAGCTTTGTGCCAAGTTTAGCCTCTGATTGCAAGAAAGTTCAAAAGTTGTGACGTGCTGTCCAGAAAACAGATTCTGTACTTGGACAGAAAAATTCGAATAAAATCACCAGATCATCTTTTTTATCTGAATTTTTTGGAAAGCGTGCTCTATACAATTGTCTTTCGAGCGTCTGTTCTGAGTTTTTTGATTTGAGTTGCAGAAGTGCCCCGAAAAAATTATTTACTACCTGCTGGTCTGTTTTTCACAGATTCTATCCTGTTTTGCCTTTTCTTCGTTTTGCAAACCTTGAGCTTGCTTTTTCTTTGCAAAAACCTTTTGGCAATCTTGAGAAACAGTAGCTCTTCAAGATTATCTTTATTTCCAGTAGGGAAAAAAATATTTTATTGTGGGTACTAACCTCGCTAATCAGATTATGATGAGTTATGTATGAAGGGAGTTTTCAAGTGTGCGAGGGAAGATGATAAAAGAAGATTCAGGAGGGTCAAACGCTCAAGCTTGGGGATGCCCCCGTGCACCCCCAAGAAATATTCAAGAAGATTCAAGCGTCTAAGCTTGGGGATGCCCCCATGCATCCCCTTCTCCATCAACAATTATCAGTTCGTCTTTCCTTCCACTATAATTTTATCACTTCATGCGTTATGTGCTATGCTTGGAGCGTCTTGCTCTTAGTTTCTTTTTTTAGTTTTCTTTAGCTTTGCTTGCTGTTCATAACAAGTTAGAACCCAGCTTTCTATGTGTGGGAGAGAAACACGCTCCACTTCAACCTAGAACACAACATAGGATTTTCATGCTTATCTTTGCTGTGTGTGTTCTTTATCTTTCCATAGCTGCTGTCATGTTTAGCTCTTAGTTTTCATGCTTTTCTTTTTAAAGAGCTTTTGTTTACTTGGTTGATGAACTCTCTTGAGTTTTCATGTTTATCTTGTTAAGAGAGTTTGCCTGTTGCACTGAGTTGTGTGTCTTAACTTAAAGTAGGTAATTGAGGTTGCTATTTAATTTTAGTAGTAACTTGCAATAGTTTTGAGGTATTGCCATGAGTAATGTCTGAACTTTTGGTGTCAAGAGCTTTAGCCTATTAGTGATAGATGTCGTATTTTGGGCAATCCGTGTTTATTTTTGAAAACCTACAAAATAGTTGAGAACTTTAGCTACTAGATGGATCACTAATCTTTGGAGGGATCGAATATTAGAGTACACTCACGTACCATGAGTCGAGGATGCACAAGGATAACCAAACCCCCATACACTCCTCCTCGGGGTACTTGTCTCTTTGTGAACCTCCTAATTAGATTGAGAGTTACCGATAATAAGTGCATGAGTTCTTCGGACTAATGTGAGTATTCGAAAGTTGACACTTCCACCTAGCCATATTTTTCTAGCCTCTTTGGTACCGTGCATTGCCCTTTCTCACCTCGAGAGTTGGCGCATACTTCGCCGGTGCATCCAAATCCTTGTCACGATACGCTCTGTCATCATAAGCCTCATTATATCCTTCCTCAAAACAGCCACCATACCTACCTATCAAGGCATTTCCATAGCCTTTCCGAGATACATTGCCATGCAACATCCATCTTCTCATGACTTGATCTTCATGTCATACATCCTTTTTGCTTGATCGATGAGCCGCATGCTAGTTGGGCCTTGCCCTAATCATTGCTACATGACGCACTAGTATCATTGCATATCCTGCTACACCGGCAGAGACATACATTTGCATACATCATGATAGTTTCATTTTATTTATGTTGAGTACTTTTGTAAAGTGTGAAAGATCTTCTATACTTCTTGTAATATATAGAGTGTTGCCCCTAAAGTGAGGAAAAGATCCCAAAGAGGACAAAATCAAAAGATCCCAAAGAGGACAAATGAGAGTTAAATAGAAAGAGCCATTGAGGCCACAAAAAAATAAAAAAAAATAGAAAAAAGAGAAAAAGAAATAAAAAGAGAGAAGGGGGTACACTACTATTCCTTTTGAGAGATCCACACTCGTACTCCATTTTATACCTTGTACTCCATAGAGATTATCATTCATGCATATAGCTATGTGGGGACCTTCACACTATAGAACTTGGCTTGTATATTCCAATGATGAGCCTCCTCAAAAGAGCTCTAGGTCTTCTTGAGCGAGCAAGTTGGATGCACCCCCACTAGTTCCATTGGAGAGCTTACCTTAGCTCGTATGTGCGTCCGTTGCATGGCAATCCCTACTCCTCACATCATATCTATCATTTGGCTTTCTCTCGCCTATGATTGTCCTCATTGATGTGAGCCTTTCACACATTTTTTGTCTTCCCCCTCCATCATTTTTCTCTCTTTGCCATCCTAAGTGTCAACTTTCTTGCTTACGCTCATCCATTGCATGAGTGCTCAAAATATCGAAAGGGAGTGGATCATTTTGACTTGTACCTGGCTAGTGGTCCGGGGATGAGTCAAGATAAGATTCCTAAGAAGACCAAGTGTGAAACTTTAGTAGATTAAGTTCTCAACAATACAAAAGCTATGTTTTACTCTCTCGTATATCCCTATCCCCTTTCTTGCACGCAAACACCATTTGGAGACATTCGAATCACGGACAGCGAGAGCTCTTGCACCTTTATGTTCGTATGTTGCTTGTTACAATGCTAATATAGACTCTTGCTTGTTATGACTTGAATTGAATTACATGCCTTGATTGCTTTACTTAAAAAGTTCTTATATGGTTGGTAGCATGTCACCATAGAAATTATGCTTGTTATCATTTACCTACTCGAGGACGAGCAGGAATTAAGCTTGGGGATGTTGATACGTCCAAAACGAATCTATAATTTCTGCTTGCTCCATGCTTCTTTTGTGTGATATTGCTATGATATTGATGCACTTCCATACACTTTTGATCATATTAGGACTAACCTATTAACTCAGTGCACCACAGTGCCAGTTCCTGTTTTCTGCTATTTTTCTATTTCAGGTTTCCCCCATATTAAAAGTGCTCCAAAAATTCTAGGGAAAATACAGGAAAAATCAGCGTACATGAAGCTTCGCGAAGAACCAAAGATGGGCCAGAGGGGAGCCAGGGGAGGCCCAGGCAGCCACCTGGCGCGGCCCCACCCCTGGCCGCGCCAGGGGGGCGCCTGGGGCCCCTGCTCCGCCTCTGGCTGCCCCCTTCGCATATATATCCCTCTCGTCCCGAAACCCTCAAGGATAGAACCCTTTTTCGCGATCTTGCCTCTGTTCCGCCGCCGCAGCGCTTCCAAGATCGGGAGCATCAGGAGAACTCTTCCCGGCACCCTGCCGGATGGGAGAACCACCACCGGGAGCTTCTCCACCACCATGGACGCTTCCTGGATGAGTCGTGAGTAGTCCACCTTGGACCATGGGTCCATGATCAGTAGCTATGTGATGTTCTCCTCCCCTCTTTGCTCTTCATGGTTTAGACCTCGTGAGCTGCCCTACATGATCGAGGCATATATGTAATCTTTCCGCTGTTGCTTTGCTGAGTTTGCTGGGATCTGATGGATTATGAGACTATGTTCAGATTGTGTTTGAGTAATATATTTGATTCACCTCTTTTATATCTTTGTTCTTGAGTAATTCTTGCATGTTCTCCGTTGCTGTTTATTGCTTTGGCCAAGTAGTAGGTAGTAACTCCAAGAGGGAGCGTTATGCTTGATTGTGGGTTCATGCCCCCTGATGACTAGCTTGAGTGACAGAAACATGAGTCTAGGGGATGTGCTGTTGCCACAAGGGAGAAAACAACGGTGCTTGTACTTGCGGGGTGCAAGGATTGTTTACTTTACGCAAAGTTCTTTTAATGCAGTTGTCTGTTGCTTTGAGTTTACACTTTGGGTGGGATTCGCAACTTAATACCAGCGAGATGTTCTGGATAGATATCTCAAGGTGGATGATTAGTAGTAGATGCAGATGGGTTTCGGTCTACTTGCTTGGCGTACCGCCCATGCTTTTGGGCCTCTACCTTTCTTTGCAGCATAGTTAGCATTGGTTTGCGCACATAATCCTGTCAATTGCCCAGCTATAATTTGTTTACCTCGCTTTGCTGTTTTATCGTCTTTTGGGAGAGAGACATCACTAGTGAACATCATGGGACCCTGGTCCATATTACCACCGCTGATCACACCTTCTATTTACTTCCTGTTTTTATTTCCTAGTTGCAGTCATAGCTATTATTATTATCTCTTGTGTTTGATCCTTTGTAAACAACAAGGCCGGAGGGATTGACAACCTCTCTGTACTCGTTGGGAGCAAAGTTATTTGTATCTGTGTGCAGGTCCCGTCAATCGCTAAGTTTCTGGCGCCGTTGACACCTACTTGTCGACCCTCGGAGTCTCACAGGATTCGATCCTTGGTATCTTTGCCAAGGGAAATTTGCCTCTATGCTACATCTCAACCTTCCACTTGGGGTAACCAACGAGGGGCGAGAAGCCATCACATCTCCATAGCGTCGTCCGACCCGCGGACCCGCGGCGACCAGCGTCAAGTTCTTCGGGAGCGAGCCCATGAAGACGCTCGAACCACCATCGAGCGCCGGCGCGAGACGCGCCACCGGTCATATAGGCAAGCAGGGCCTGCCACGGACCGCCCAGCGCCAGAAAGCCCTGGAGGTCTACCTTACGAGGTGGGTTGTCCGGCTTTCACCCGTGAGCTGCGGCAGTTCCAGTGGCCCTCTCACCGCACCTTCAAACCTGACGATGGCGAGAAGTACAACGGCAAGACCCACCCGTCGGAGTTCCTCAGCATCTACACCATCGCGATGCAAGCTGCTGGGGCCCGCGACGATAAGGTGCTTGCGAATTACTTTCCGTTAGCTCTTAAACCTAACGCCATGTCATGGTTGATGCACTTGCCAGTAGACTCTATTTCTTCCTGGTCCGACTTGTGCCATGAGTTCGTTGGCGCCTTTACCGGAGGCCATCAAGCCCATGGCCAAGCGAGTGACCTGCATGTCATACCCCAGAAGGAAGGCGAGACTCTGCGCAAGTACATACAGAGATTCAGCCGGGTACAGTACAATATCCCTGATGTTCACCCTGCCGCCATCATCAGCGCGTTCCACCAGAACGTGCGCAACCGCAAGATGCGCGAAGAGCTGGCGATGACCAAGGTGAAGGACGTGGCAGAACTTTACGTTCTTGCCGACAGATGTGCCCGGGCCGAAGAGGGAAGGAGGTACCCCGGGAAAGCGCCGGCGCGGAAACCGACTCCTCGGACGAAGGTACCGCTGTTCCAGCAAGGAATAGCCGGAACCGTAACAGGAAGCGTAAGGGCAAAGCCGTGCTTGCCGTCGAGGGATCTGATGACGCCGGCTCCGCCAAGAAAACCAGGGCAGGTGACCCTGGCAAGGAAATTGCCGGATGTGTCGCCTGCCGGGCCTTGGCGGCCGCCGAGAAGCCAGGAAACTCCGGCAAACGGTACTGCAAGATCCATCGCACCAAGGGCCATGATCTCCAGGACTGCCACCAGGTTGAGCTCCTTGCTGAGAAGCAAAGGGCTGAATACGAGAGGCGGGCCAAAGAGAAGGGCCAAGACGGCGCTGAAGGATCCAGCAAGAAGCGTGACGGCCAAGCGGGCCGTCGTGGCAAGGAGAAGCAACAAGAAAGGTCCGCCCGGGGCCGCGATAGAAGACCTAAAGACAACGATCACGAAGAGGACGACGAGTCCGGCGGCCAAGAATTTCAGAAGGCTACGGATGCCATGTGCGTCGATGGTGGCGCCTCGCTGCATGCTTCTCGCCACCAGCTTAACCAGTGGGCGCGAGAGATTATTGCGGCAGAGCCATCGCCCGGTGCCCAAAAGCCGCTGAAATGGTCCAGCACACCTATCAGCTTTGACGCCGAGGATCATCCTGATCGCGTTACTGCGGTCGGGTGCTTGCCGTTGTTGGTTTCACCAACAATACGCAACCTCAAAGTGACGAAGATGCTAGTAGATGGCGGGGCCGGCCTAAACCTACTCTCGCCCACCGTGATTGAGAAGCTGCAAGTTCCTGATGGAGACCTCGAGGAGACGGGCACGTTTCAAGGGGTCAGCCCAGGAACGAGTCAGCCAAAGGGGAAAGTCACACTACCCGTGACTTTTGGAAGTGATCTGAATTACAGGACGGAGAGAATTGTGTTCGATGTCGCCAGGATCCCCCTGCCTTACAACGGGATCCTTGGCCGCCCAGCGCTGGCCAAGTTCATGGCAGCGTCGCACTACGCCTACAACACCCTGAAGATGCCAGGGCCCGTGACGATCATCACCATCCCCTCCGACAAGAAAGACGCGCTGATTTGCGCCGACCAATTGTACCAGCAAGCAGTTGCAGCAACTGCCGCTACGGGGGCACTTGCTCCTGCCACTGGAGCCCCGGGAGAGAAGAAGAAGAAGACCGGCGAGACCTCGGGCGCCCACTCCGGCAAGCGCACCTCTTCGGAGTGCTGTGCTCCCGTCGAGGACGTGCCTGAGAGCTCCACCGGGAAGAAGAAGACCAGCGAGACTTCAGACACCCACTCCGGCAAGCGCACCTCTTCGGAGTGTCGCGCTCCCGTCGAGGACGTGCCAGAGAGCTCCACCGGCAGAAACAAGAGATCAAGGGCTACGCCGTCGGGAACCAAGAAGGTTTCTGTCAGGGAGGACGGCACGGGAGGGGCTTTTACCATAAGCTCCGCCCTTGACAAAAAATAGGAAGACGCGCTCGTCACCTTCCTGCGGGCGAATGTCGACGTGTTTGCCTGGCAAGCATCCGACATCCCCGGCGTTCCCAGGGAGGTGATTGAGCACCACCTTGCTGTCTTCCCTCATACGCGTCCCGTCAAGCAGAAGGTCAGGAAGCAAGCTTTGGAACGGCAAGAGTTCATCACCGAGGAGATCCGGAAACTGGAGGC
The DNA here is from genome assembly GCA_902687465.1 of Secale cereale. Classification (NCBI taxonomy): domain Eukaryota; kingdom Viridiplantae; phylum Streptophyta; class Magnoliopsida; order Poales; family Poaceae; genus Secale; species Secale cereale. Next base: position 815,306,315 of record LR738715.1, on the reverse strand, counting down.
TGCGGGTTTGGTGAGAGGAGTGCTCCACCCAACGTGGTTGGCCAATCCAGTGGTAGTGCGCAAGGCAAATGGGAAGTGGAGGCTGTGTATTGATTACACAGATATCAATAAAGCTTGTCCCAAGGACCCCTTCCCGTTGTCGTGCATAGACCAGATTGTCGACTCCACGGCAGGGTGTGACCTGCTATCATTCCTCGATGCCTACTCCGGCTACCACCAGATCTTCATGGCAAGAGAAGACGAAGAGAAGACAGCATTCATCACCCCATGTGGTATGTACTGTTTCGTACAAATGCCTTTTGGGTTGAAGAGTGCTGGCTCGACATTTGCGAGGGCAGTCCAGATTGGTTTTGAACCCCAGCTCCATAGAAATATGGAGGCTTATATGGATGATATAGTGGTCAAAACCAAGGACAGGGCAACCCTTGTACCGGATTTACAAGAAACATTTGTGAACCTGCGCAAAATCAACCTCAAGCTGAACCCTGAGAAGTGTGTTTTCGGAGTTCCGTCTAGCAAGCTTCTCGGGTTCTTTGTATCACAGCGTGGGATCGAAGCCAATCCGGACAAGATCAAAGCTATAGAGCAGATTGAAGCACCCAAACGGGTCAAGGATGTCCGTCGGCTTGCTGGCTGCGTTGCCGCCATGAGCAGATTCATTTCCAAGTCTGCTGAACGCGCTCTCACCTTTTTCAAGATTTTGAAAAAGGCGGGCCCAATGGAATGGACGCCGGAAGCCGAAGCAACATTACAGGATCTGAAGAAGTATCTTTCTTCCACGCCAATACTGGTTGCGCCTCGACCACAGGAACCGTTGCTGCTGTACCTAGCGGCAACGAACCAGGTGGTCAGTGCTGCACTGGTGGCGCAGAGAGAAATCAATGATGAGGTGATAGCAGCAACGGAGCCTGGTGCCACTGGCGTAGAGACGACGCAGCCGATTGGAGTGTGGCCAAAGAAGAAGATGATGCAGCACCCGGTCTACTTCGTTAGCTCCCTCTTGCAGGGGGCTAGGTCAAGGTACTCCGGTGTGCAGAAACTACTCTTCGGCCTTCTCATGGCCTCGAGGAAGCTGCGTCACTACTTCCAGGCGCACGAGATCACTGTCGTCACTCGCCTCCCTCTGCAACGGATATTGCACAATCCAGATGCGACGGGAAGGATTGTGGAGTGGGCACTGGAGCTGTCCAGCTTTGGCCTCAAGTTTGAAAGTACCTCGACAATTCAGAGCTGAGTCCTGGCAGAGTTCGTCGCAGAATGGACTGCAACGCCTGATGAAGAAGTCCAAGAAACTGCTCTCCCCGGCAAAGAGGCAAGTTGCAACTGGATCATGTACTTTGATGGCGCTTTCTCTTTACAGGGCGCCGAAGCTGGCGTACTGCTGGTCGCGCCCACCGGAGAGCACCTCAAGTACGTGGTCCAGGTGCACTTCCCTAGGGAGGTGTCGACGAACAATACTGCCGAGTACGAGGGGCTGCTTGCCGGTCTTAGGATCGCGGTGGACCTCAGAATCAAGAAGCTCATTGTCAGAGGCGACTCACAGCTTGTCGTCAAACAAGTCAACAATGATTACCAAAGCCCTTTGATGAAGGCCTACGTCGATGAAGTTAGAAAGTTGGAAGAGCGCTTTGACGGTATACAGGCGGAGCACGTTCCCCGAGCGGAGAACGACGTCGCCGATTACCTGTCAAAGCGCGCTGCTCTCAAGTTACATGTGGAACTAGGTACCTTCATGCTGCAGCTTTCTCAGCCATCCGTTGATCCACCAACAGAGCAGAACAAGAGGAGGAAGTTAGGGCCCAGCAAGTACTTTCCCGCCGAGCTCCCCGGAGCCGCCGGCGAGGATGTTGCCGGGGACACTGAGCCCGCCTCCGGAGGGCTAACTCCGTCGGAGCGTCAAGCTTTTGCCGTCGAGATGGCCACTCCCTTGGTGGAGGAAATGCCCTTAGTCCTCGCCGTCGAGCCCCATGCTCCAGCGTGGGCGCAGCATACCGTCCGATTCATTCAGACTGGGGAACTTCCTGAGGAGCAGGAAGAAGCGGAGAAAGTAGCCAGTCGGTCCGCCATGTATCAGTTCGTCGATGACGTCCTGTACAGGAGGAGACCGAACGGTGTGAAATTGAAGTGCACCCCTCGAGAGGAAGGACTGGAGCTGTTGGAAGAAATACATGGAGGCATATGTGGATCCCACATAGGGTCAAGAGCCCTTGCCGGCAAGGCATTCCGGCAAGGCTTCTTCTGGCCCACTGCCCTCCAGGATGCGGCGGCGCTGGTCCCCAGGTGTGAAGCGTGCCAATTCCATTCGAAGAAGCTTCATCAACTAGCTCAAGCCCTCCAAACCATTCCTCTCTCCTGGCCCTTCTCGGTCTGGGGGCTCGACATACTGTGCCCTTTCCCCCGTGCTGTCAGGGGCTTTGAGTACTTGTACGTTGCAATCGACAAGTTCACAAAGTGGCCAAAAGTGGAGGCGGTAAGGAAGGTCACATCTCAGTCAGCCGTCAAGTTCTTCAAGGGGCTAGTGTGCCGTTTCGGTGTACCCAACAGGATTATCACTGACAACGGCACGCAGTTTACAAGCCGCACCATCATGCAATATACCCAAGACCTCGGCAGCAAGGTCTGTTTCGCTTCCGTTGCTCACCCCGAAGCAATGGTCAAGCTGAGAGGGCAAATGCTGAAGTGCTGCGAGGATTAAGGACAAAGACCTTTGACAGGCTGCACAAGAGCGGGAGGCGCTGGATTGATGAATTGTCGGCGGTTCTTTGGTCGATCAGGACGATGCCAAATCGAGCCACCGGCCAGACGCCCTTTGCCCTGATATACGGGGCAGAAGCAGTTCTCCCCACGGAACTCATATACGGGTCGCCTCGAGTGCTCGCTTATGATGAGCTTGAGCAAGAGCAATTGCGGCAAGATGACGCGATGCTCCTTGAGGAAGATCGTCTTCGGGCAGCTGTGAGAGCAGCGCACTACCAGCAAGCCTTGTGCCGCTACCATAGCCGCAAGGTTCATGCCCGAAGCTTTGAGGAAGGTGACCTTGTTCTCCGGCGCGTTCAATCGGCCAGGAATACGAACAAGTTGACACCAAAGTGGGAGGGCCCTTATCGGGTAATACGAGTCACCAGGCCTGGCGCAGTCCGCCTGGAGACCGAGGATGCCGTTCTGGTGAGTAAGTCCTGGAACATTGAGCATCTTCGCAAGTTTTACCCATAAGGCGCGGCTTGCCGGGCCTCCCGGCAAGCCACCCTTTTGTACAAGCTTTGCCGGCAAGGCATGTAACCCTTTGTACAAAGCCAGGCGCAGACCCTGAGCATAAATAAATGAAGCGCTGGCGCCCTGAGTTTTAGCATGCATGCTGAGTCGAGTCTCGTCCTTGGTTAGGGTTGATAGTGCTTAGCAGCGGCTAACCCCTAGCTTAGAGGTCGAGTCTTGGTCTTTCCTCTGTCTTCCTTGGTTTACAGGACGCACATGCATCCTTGCCGAGGCCACATGGAGGAAGGAGAGAAGAACAAATCAGTATTTGGGCCCTGGCAAGCCAGCATTGCCGGGGGCTACAAGAGCAAGAGTTCGCCCGCGGCAGACCAGGGTTGTCGGGGGCTGCAATCTCAGATAAGTCCTTTTTCCCATGTCATGCACTCTGTTATGGACTGAGGTATGTGAAACCTCGTTCTTTTCCTTGAGCTACCGTGCTCCCATAACTCTAGGTCCTAAGGCTCGTCCCTAGGACCAAGTTTGGTCGTAGTCGCGACAGCAAAAGGATAGAACGAGGAGCCTAGGCCCGCTTCATCCCTGCCTCCGCCAAGAGCGTGAGAAAGGTCGAGCGAAGTGGGGAAACGGCAGGGCTTGCTGCCGGGCGAGAAAATGTTCATCTTAAGGATATCAGTGATTTATTCCCTGTTGTGGGTTTTTACCTACGAACAAAAGGACACGGCAGACATTCCTTTTTCATTAAAAACATTCCATTCAGGTACAGTCCATAGGGAATAAGAAACATGAATAAGGGAGATTACAAGTTTTAAATTTTACAGATGCCCGAAGACTTACAGACTAAAAAGAGATAAGATGCCCGTAATGCCTTTCTTGTCCCTCTCCTCAGGAGGTAGGTCAAGGAGGCGAGAAGGGCAAAAGGGGCGCCTAGGCGAGCTACGGGTGACAGAAGACACCGAGAAGGCATCCCGGCGGCCTCCCCAGGGCTGGACGGTGATGACGGCGCCGGAGGCTGAGCTCGAAGACGAGGCGGTAGGACGTTAGTAGGAGACGAAGGTGTCGGTGCCCGCGTACTCCGGCATGACGACCTTGCCGTCCACCTTCTTCCTCTTCCTCCCTACGCCAGCCGCCAAGGAGACGACCTCGAGAAGTTCAAGGAGCCGGCGACGCGGATGATGGGGTCGCCGGTGCCACCAGGAGCGGCGCCCGACACCTAGTCGGACCCGTCATCCTACCGTCCCCCGCCCTCGTCGTCGCTGTCGCTGTCCTCCTCGTCACCCTCGTTCGAGGAGGAGTCTTCGTCGTCGGAGGAGCTCTCCATGCAGCACCTCGCGCGAGTTCCGAGGTGCCCGAAGACCTTGACGGAGAGGTGGCCATCCCCCATCAACTTGAAGTGGAGGGTGAGCCCGTCCGTCAGGCTGTGGATGCGGGCGAACCTCTTCCATCCTCGACGAAGATACATCACGTGAGGGGCGGGGAAGTCGACGACGGCTCGCGTGCCAGTGATCCCACAACCCCTCATGTGCAACCGCAACGACTCCGGCGGGTTTGCCTCCATCTCCCGCGCAAACGGGGTCGGGAGACGAAGGCGACGACGCGGCGACCCCCGCATCCTAATGAAGAATTCGCAGGGGTCATCTCCAACATGACCCTCCACCAGAGGAGGAGCTGCCGGCGGGGGCGAGGCCGGCGAGCCGCCCCGTCTTCCTCTTCCCTGAGCACCTCGGCCTCGCCAACGGCCTCGCCCCCTCCCTCTTCCCCCCGTAGCTGGTTTAGCCACTGCGGGTGCAGGAGAAGGAGGGACGCGCTGTCGAGCGGCGACCCTCGCCCCCACCGTTGAGGAGCCGAGGTTTTCCTTCTTCATGGCGGATAGAAGAAAGGAGCAGAAGATGGAGGAGTGTGGAGCGCTGTCCCCTCCCTCCGCCCTTTATAAAGGGGCGGGGCTGGAGCTCGACCGCCCCGCTCGACCAATCAAGACGCAGAAGGCAAGAGGGGCTGGGACCGACCCATCGCCCCAACCAACGACGGCTCGGTTTCCCGCCTCCACCACTCGCCACCTCAAACGCATGGGAGGCACGTGGCGAACGTGCAGGACCGAAAAGACGGGTGAGGCGACCTCTCCCCACCCCGTGATCGTGGGGAGTGGACGCCTAGCAGACCGCGCCTCGGCCCCATCCGGTCAGTGGGCCGCGCCCCCACGCCTCCCCCCGTTTATGGGGAAGGTGCGGGCCACCTCTTTTTGCATTTACTGCGACGTGACGCATGCGTGCGAAAACCGTCCCACACATGCCGCCCACGTCACGCATGCCCCTCCATCCCGCGCCACGCGCGCGGGTCGTGGGAGGCGTAGCGCGCGGAAGTTTTACCACGGTGAGAACCACCCCGCCTGCCCGCGCACCGTTCTGGGCCTGGCCCAACAACGTGTCGCGCTTATGTGTGGCCCAGGCCCGGGGGCTCCTGTCGGTGTACAAAAAGAGGGGTACACTTTTTGTACCCCTATGACTGTGCACGGGCAGTCTGAGCCACGGAGCCGTCGCACCAAGCATGGCAAGGGAGGCAAGCCGGGGCAAGACTGAAGCTCGATGAAGACTGGAGCGACACCAAGAACAAGACCACGTAGAGCAAGGGGGACGAAGTGGTTTTCCCCGGCAAGATCCTTGCCGGGGCCGGCTCTGGCAGCCCGACAAGGCCCTTGCCGCGGCAGCTCGTCCCCCCCGCCTACGGAGCGAATCGCCCTTAAGTCCGCCACCCCCATGGGGGGAGGATTCGGGAGATGTTCCCCTGGTGGCATGCAGATCTTTGTGAAGACCTTCAAGATCAGATACAAGGTAAGAAGACGACGACCCTTGGCGGGATCCCAACCAAGGGGATCCACAAGGCCCCCGGCAAGCACCTTGCCGGGGATGACAGCAGGCGCCGCGGCAAGACCCTTGCCGGGGCCCCGGCAAGGTCCTTGCCGAGGACACCCACGGGGCCACCATCAGGCCCACGCCAACTGGCTCTCCACCAACCCACGCAGCTGCCGACCCAACCAGCTGGACATGCTCCTGCGTGGCAACCCACAGGTCTTCGTGGAGGCCTGTCGTTGCGCCACCTCAGCTTCCTGTCTTCCTACATGGCACCTCAGGCACCGCTGGCCAGGGCGCGTGTCGACACGAGGAGGAGCGGCGACGGACAAGACGGGCATCTCCCCTCGTCCCCGATAAAGCAAGGACACCTAAGCAGGGCGCATTAAATGCACCTTGTCATGGATATGCGAGGGATAACCTCGCATCACTGTACCCTTTCCACCTCCTGTGTGCCACTGTGGCGACCCCTTTTCTCTATAAAAGGAGGCCCGAGGCGACCAGGAGAAGGATTCAGCTTTTCGGAACCCCTCACGACTCTTTTGGAGCTCCTCGTTAGCTGAAGAACACCAACATATAATCCACCAAAGCAGGAGTAGGGTTTTACGCATCTTTGCGGCCCGAACCTGGGTAAAGGAAACGTGTCCCGATCGTTAGATCCGCTCTTCTCTCAACCCCGCGCCCCGCAACCATAGTTTGGATTCTTGTGATCCCATAGGTGTCGATCCAAATACACCGAAAACTTCTTCGATTCCTTGGATTCAGACGAAGAAGTGGACATGATCATGCTCATGACCATGCAAGAGGAAATGGACCGGCAAGTGGAGCATATTCTGAAGTTCAAGGGCTCAATCAAAGGGAGAATAGTGATCAACCGGGATAAGGTCTCCGGAGCAAATCTACTGCACATGCACTACTTTGCTCCCAATCCTACTTTCCTGAATGATTCATGGTTTCGTCGCCGTTTTCGCATGCGAAAACCTTTGTTTTTGCGCATTGTGGAGCTAGGAAGTGGAGGCACACGATGACTACATCAAGCTCACATGGGATGGCTGAGGACAACTCTCCTTTGCCAAGCAGAAGTTCACAACTACTCTTAGGATGCTTGCACTTGGTACTATTGCATCTGTCGTAGGTGAGATGGTCTGGATGGGGCGAGATCACGTGCTTGAAGACTACTGTCAAGTTTGCCCGCGCCATGATGAAGGTGGTTGGTCATGAGTATCTCAGAGAAAAAATGGACATGACATGGAGAAGTTGTTGGCTATTGGTGAGGCAATGGGGTTTTCAGAAATGCTTGGAAGCAAGAATTGGCGATGGAACAACTGCCCCAAGGTTTGCCAGGAATGTATCAAGGTCACACCATAGAGGTCACCATCATACTCGAAGCGGTGTCATCACATAACTTATGAATTTTTCATGCTTTATTTGGAGTGTCGGGTTGTCACAACGACATCACCGTACTTCAATGATCTTCAGTGTTCAGGAGACTTTGTAATGGGGAATCACCGCTGTGCAACTACGCCGTCGACGCCCGAGACTACTACATGAAATACTATCTTGCTGATGATATCTATCCTCAGTGAGCGGCCTTTGTGAAGACCATATCCGAACCACATGGCAATAAACAGAACCACTTTGCAACAATACAAGAAGCGGCTAGGAAGGATGTGAAGAGGGCATTTAGTGTGGTTCAAGCTGGTTGGGGAATTGTGCGTAGTACTACAATGATGTAGGAATTAGAAACTTTGTGCCAGCTGATGACATGTTGTGTTATTTTGCACAATATGATTGTCGAGGATGAGCCGGATGGTGTAGCTCAAACCAATAATTTTGAAGCACCTCCTGAACAAGTTGAAATCCCGGAAGATCAATATGCAGCTCAGCTTATGAACTTTCTGCAGATGCATCAGAATCTTCGACATCATCAGGTGCGCACACTGTTACTCAATGATCTTGTGGAGCACATGTTGACGCACAATGGAAATCAAGGAGCTAATGTTTGAGCTCTACACTTAAAATGTAAACAATATCTATGCTCGGTACCAATATTCGTTATTTACGTGCGACATTGGCTTTTATGATCGACGTGCAAGGATTTGCATGAATTTGAGAGTCCGAATTTGAGAAATGTGGATGCCGGGAGCGAAATACGAGGGGCCGTCCGGATGCATCTACGGTGTGGTCAGGTGCGTCCTATACATTTGCCAAGTCAGGATGTAGATGCTGTTAGTTCTTTGGATGGTGGGTCGGGCGTTTTGGGCCCAAATTTTTGAAAAAGTCAAAAGTTACACTTAAAAGTGTCAGATAATTATGAAAGCAATTTCACATATATGTATGTATGTATCTATTTATGCATGTATATACATATAGATGTATTCTACTTAGTAGAAAATTTTGTTATGAGACATTTTAACATATATTTCGCACTTGACGAGATCAAATAGTGATAGTTTTAAATGAAAAATCGCCTTCTCTCACAAAAACTGTCATAACACTCTAAAGAAACTACTATCCCTTGCAACTAAAACTGTCAGCGAAATAGTCCAAAATGCCACCCCTCCTCGTGAAGGTTCGCTAGCTAAGAGAGTCCTTGATTTTGATAACCTGTTTTGTTACATTCACCAATTACCTCCCGTTTTCAATTCTATTATCTCTCTCCATTTTGCAAGAGGAGTATGCACATGCACTTTAGTGGTGGTGTGTTCTACAAACTCAGCTTGGACTTGTAAGCTCTATATGTAACTTTCGTGATGAATGATACATAGAGGTAGGTTATTTGCTGCCACCGGTTGTAGTCGAAGACTAGCGCATCTGCCGTGCAGGGTGAGTTCCCAATGCATGGATTGTTTGAGTGCTTCAGGCGGCATTGGCGACAAGTGTAGAGAGAAATACGGCTAATTAAAGAAAAGCCTAGGAAGGAACCATTAGTTCACATGAGCATGCCAGTTTTCGATGTAGAACCTTTGTCGAGAAGAGCCCATCTACCCTTCTGTTCTCCAAGCTAAGATGGACTTTGCACTGCAGCACCACTTTTTGTCCTGGTGTCTCCCAAGCCGAACTAATGGATTTTTTTCCATCAAGGGGTGAATTTGATTGGTTCAAAATAGAGCATCAATACAAACATAATGAGCCCACCTGGCTGAACCAATGGATAAGGCAGCCAGCTAGCAAATGACATCATTTTGATTGTCCATCACTAGGCTCTATTGGCTGAGCAACTGAAGTAACTGTATTAGAACTGCTTGTAGCTAAAGACGAGAGGGAAGGTGAAGAAAGATACTTCTATAAATAAGAATGGAGGGTGGTGTTAATTTTAATTTTTTTAAATGCAAAAAAAGAAATTGAAACACTTCAATAAAATTACTCGTAGAATCGAGAATGAAGTTTTCATTATGTACATGCCAGATCACGAATTAGTAACTGCATCCGATCTCCAAAAAGTACCGATTGTTTCAATTTTTGATATGGGATATCTACAGATTCCCCATTATTAGGGACAGACAGGATGGCAGAACAGTAGTAGCCACATATACAATTCTCAATCAAAAAGGGTAAGGTTTAATCTGTGCTTATGTAGCTATCGGACCCAAAACAAACGCACTACCAAGCTGCGGTACATCCCTTTTTCAAATTAAATTGTAGCTTAATTATAGTATTGATTTCGGAGTTTATATATTTTGTGGCAATTGTGTTGAGTACTGTCTAACAAGTTGTTTATCAATGACTGAAGAATATGAACTTTCTACCTATGATCGCCATGAATTGAATTACAATCAAATTCGGTTACCAATCTCCATAATGGAAGATTACACAATTCAAACAATTAGGAATTCATCTGAAAGTAAAATAAAGGAACCAAATTTTTGACCCTCATTAGTAGATTCATTTTCAATAGTTTCCTTAATCAAACTAGAGTTTGCCAAGGAACCATGCCAATAGCCGAAACTAACTTGAGTAAATCTGAGGGTACGAAAGATTTGGTTGAAGCGAATCACACTCTCAGACAAGATAGGATACAAATCGAGGATTCGTAAAATTCTTTCTTATTTCATAACGCTCTTTGCATGCTTTCCCACAAAAAGATTAGAAATAGAATTTTATTTTTGAAGTTTGTGAATACAAATCTGTGGAAAGCCCATCCCTATTACCCTTTGCTGTTGACATCATCAATTGTTAATGTTCATTATGGAGAAATCCTTTACAAGGGAGATATATTAGTAAAGTTTATATACAAAAAATCGAGATCTTCTCACATAACGCAAGGTCTTCCAAAAGTGAAACAAATCTTTGAAGCGCGACCATCATTGACCATAGATTGAACCTATCATATTTTTACAGTGCGATGGCTGGCTCTTCACGGACTAGCTGTACCTACTGTTTGAAGAGAATTTCCCGGTTAATCAGGGATAACCATGCAAAAACAAGATACAGAGAACTTGAAGCCCCCCATCGGTTGACGAGCGACGGAAACAAAATCACACCACCAACATGCCCAACACACTCACGAATGCCACATGAGAGGATCCCTACCATGTCGAGACCTCCAAAACCCCCGACGAGTGAGCCAGGTCTAGGATAGTCACCCTGTTCGCACACGAACACGTCACCGTGTACCCTCGACGCCGGGGGTGATGCACCGCAGCTCACGTCGAAGGAGACCCGTCCGGAAGCGCGGTACGCAGGCAATCCGGCGGGTGCTTTTGTAGACCCGAAACCCCACGCGCCCGGGAGGGACCCCGTCAGGGCGCGCGGCGGCTATGGGCTGCCCTAGGTCGGCCTGACCGCCCCTAGGGCCTCGAGGTTCGCCGCCCTGCAACAAGAAGAACAGACGAAGAACGAGGAAGAAGAAGAACTAGGGTTGAGGAGAAAAGGTAAAAGATAAAAAGTGGTAGATGAATTGATCGATTGTGTGTTGTTCAATCGGCCGTCACCCCTTAGGTATATAAGAGGCGGCTGGACTTGCCGTGCAAGGAAAAGGCTTGGATTCACGTCCAAAACCCTAGCCAAATTCGGATTGGTTTTATCCGAACTTTCCAAAACTGTTCGGTTTAAACTGGCTGTACCTTGCGGGTAATTCTTGAGGTGGTAAACGACCTCGGATGGAAAAGAGCCCAAAAGCAATCTTGACCGTTTCGACGATACGAACAACTTTCATGTTGAACATTTTGAAGCCATCTTCTAGGCCAAAACGGTCACGCAATACAGGCTGTTATTCGCGCTACCCATCAGACACGTGGCTGGTGGGGCGCGCCACTTATGGCTCTCTGACAGGGCTGTGTTCGGATGGCTGTAACTTTTGCATACGAACTCGGATTGGGACGATTTTTATATCAAAATCAACCGTCTCGACGAGACGCATAACTTTCATGTTGAAACTTTTTCCATTTGAAGTGATCTTAATAGGATTTCAAGCCATTCTTTAATCTGGTGTCATCATGAGCATCTCTGAACTTGTCATAACTTTTGCATCCGGACTCCATTTTAGACCACTTTCATATCCATCTTGATCTTCTGAAAGAAAGCCATCTCATGGTGACTTCCAATCATAAGTTTGAAGTAATCTTGACATAGATTAAAGCAACTTTTATGATTGTGCCACTTTTGAGCGTCAACACACCCAAAGGGGGATGGAGATGCCTCGACGCCCCCGAAGGAGCACAGAAGACACCACACATGAAACACCGCACCACCACATAGTGGCGGAGACAGGGGGACCAGCCCCACACCCCTTTATGGATTTGCTGGATATTTGGTAATGAACAGTGCAAAATTAGCGACAATTTGCTGCTAAAAAACATTTTTTCAATGGTTTGGCCCTCCCATTCAGTTTTAAGACCACATGAGCCCTCTGATCGGTTTTCTCTGACTCCAACACTGCCACGACACTGCGAACACCACCATCGTCATAAGAGGTAGAGAAATCACCACGGCTATGGGAGGACCCGAAGTGGGCCACCCCGACTCTGATGGTGATGCCGTGATGGAAGCACACCTCCAAGACCTCACGCCGTCTTTAACATCCAAAGCACCGAAGAACCACCACCTGAGGCCGCCGCCCTGGCATCCAAAAGAAATGTTGCACCCTCTGCAACCAACCTATACACCACCATCCGGGGCCGCCACCCCGGTTTCCTCTGCAGTTGTAGAGTCAAAGTCCCTGCAAATTTTGCCAAGACTAACTTGTTAAGAGCATCTCCAGCTGTTGGCACCCCCAAGAACACCATCGAACCAAAAACGTTGGTGTCTTGGGGGTCATCCGGCGAAATAAAAAGGGCATGTTCCCAGTAACACCCCACCCCAAGCAAAAGTTTGTGAGGAGAATGATTAAGTGGACCAAGAAAAAGGACATGTAATGAGACACGATTCGCCGAAATTTCCGCCGGCGCCACCAAGAGACCCCCAACACGCAAGGTTTCGCCAGAATTTGCCGTCGCTATTTTGACGTCCTGAGAGGCGTTGGGGACATGGTTGGGCCGTTTTTCGACGAAAAGCGTCGTCCGAGTCTAAAAGGGTGTCCTGAGGCGTCCTGGGAGGACGAGTGGAGATGCTCTAACCTCGATCAGTCCTGATCTTGATGCTACTTATCACTTGGCAAGTGACGACATATAATAAGCCATTTGGGCTTCCGACCAGCGGGTTGCCGTCTCCCTTTTATGCTGACGCGGAGGCAGAGCCGCCTCCCCCCATTTTCGGCGTATAGAGGAAGCAAAGTTGGTTAGCTCTCTCGAGCTAGCTCCATCAGCCCGTCTGGCCATCGAGGACGACGGAAGGATCCTAATTAAACCCCCGGACTTCTGTTACGATTCGACGGGGATCGTCAGGACGGGGGCTTCACTACGAAAGCTCAGTGTCGAAACAGGAGCCCTTGGATGGTATGTATGTCCGTGGAGCAAGTCTGAGTGTCTAGATGCTGTCAGTCTAGTGGGAGGGAACCGGAGTAATTTTCCTGTCCCTGGATCCATTCCATTGTGCTCGAGCTGCACGAGAGGTACTTCAAAAAAGAAACATCCAGCGCTGCTCCCATGCGCCTATGAGTTTCAAAGCACCACTCCCACCCCCACCCGCAGTCGCAGAGCTTCTGTTCATGCACTCGGGCCTGACACCACAAGTAACCCGGCCGTGGCACCGCCGGCCGCTAGCGCCGATCAAAATTGATGCATATGCTTCTCAGTTTCTGCTACGAGTTTTCTAGAAGCTGCTTGGAGGGTGGGTCAGACGTTTTGGGCCAAAAAATTCGTGGAAAATTCAAAAATCACACATTTTTTTTATAGAAAAGACGCCCAAGTAACTCTTAGAACTCAAAATTATCAAGCAAAACAGCATACAATACAACGGAAAGACAACTGAAACCAGAACCTCGTAATAGGCTTTCGCCCCACTGTATAGATATAGCAACCATCCGATACAACTGTGAGTCTAATGTTAGGGCAAACAACACAAGCATGCCCAAAAGAAGCAAAAGCGAATGAAGAAAGAAACTAATGTCAACAACGTCGGAGCGACGAAAACGATGATGACTCGCCACCGTTGCGCCCACCGGAGAGTTTCCTTCTATATTCAAATAATTGCAGCCATCAACCGAGACGAAAGGGCTGCGGCTAGCACGGCGTTGGGCGGGTGGATGTTTAGTCCCACCTCGCTAGCTAAGTGGCGTCGAGAGTGGTTTATAAGCGCGGGTGCGCCAACCCTTTCGAGCTCCTCTCTTATGCAGGCATACGGGTCTAAACACACTCTCTCTGCCTATGGGCTTGCTGCGGGCCTGCATCCTGGCCCAACTAGCGGGTTGGGTTTCAAGTTGTATGCATGCCTTGGTGGCCCAGTAGGCGGTATTTTTTTTAAAAATCCAGTATTTTTGTTTTGTTTTTTGTTTTTTTGTTTCGACTTACAGGTGAATACTTATAGTTTTTGAGTGATTCTTTTTGCTTTAGCTCACAAAAATTATAAATTTTCTGTTAGTGCCATTAGTTTTCAAATTAGAATAGTTTAAATTTGAATTCTTTGAAATTTGCGTGAATCACTAGTTTGTGAATAACTTTACTTTAGAAATAGATTTTTGAGTGATTCTTTTTCTTACTATTTAATTTTAGTGTATTTTATCATTATATTCAATTTGGTAATTTTTAGGTTATTTTAAATGAGTGTTTTAATCAGATTTTTATTATTATTTTAGTTTGCTATTAAAGTTTCTAACAAAAAAATACTTTATGAAAATTCTTTTTGCCATTAATGTTTTGAACAAAAAATACTTTGATAATTTTAGTTGCTAAATTTTATATAATTTTAGTTTAAAAAACTTGAGGTTTATAAAAGCTTTTTAGTTCATTCTTTTTTGCTGCTGAAGAATATTATTGTTTTGTTTCTGTTGATCATAACAAAAGAAATTAATTGACTCTTTTTAGTTCATTCTTTTTGCTGTTAGATTTTTGTAAAAGCTTTTCACTTTATTCCTTTTGTTGTTAGTTCATTCTTTGAGCTAAATGACCTTGAAATTGAAAAGCACTATAAATGAACTCTGAATGCGTTGAAACTTGCCATGGTATCATCATTTTGACCCACATAGCATGTGCTAGAAAGTTGAGAGTGTTACGGCAAAAACTGGATGTACTTCGTGTACAAACTGGACAATCTTTTTCGAAGTATCAGGGTTTCGGAACAAAACTCATGTGTTACGAAGGTATTTCACATTTTTTAAAACTTATTTGAACTCCAGACTTTTTGTTCGTTCAATATGCACCATTCAAAGTCACATCATTAATTTCGAACCCTTTATTCCTTCATTTGCTATTTTTATGCATTTTATCTTTTCTTTGAGCTAAATAAACCTGAAATTGAAAAGCAGTACAAATGAACTCTGAAATGGTTGCAAGTTGGCATGGTATCATCATTTCACTCACATAGCATGTGCTAAAAAGTTGAGAGGGTTACGACAAAAACTGGATGCACTTCGTGTAAAAAATGGACAATCTCTTTTGACGTATCAGGGTTTCGGACGAAAACTCATATGTTACAAAGGCATTTCATTTCTTGACACGTAACTTCAGTGATATTCTAGATCAAAGCCATCATCAGAATAGTAGTGGAGAAAAAGTCTTCACTTTTTCTTCACGTGTGTCCCTTGCTTATTGCGCCGTAACCATGGATAATCTTCATCGTTTAGCAGGGTGCTTGGGTCAGCCTTCACTTTGAAGAGAGGAATTTTATGAAACTTTTCAAAATCTTCAGATATGTCTGTCTTGCCCTCCACTCGCATGATGCCTCTTTTCCCTGAAAGAACTATGTGACGCTTTGGTTCATCATATGATGTATTTGCTTCCTTATTTTTTTTTTCCTTTTCTCGGTTTGGTAGATATGTCCTTCACATAGAAAACCTGTGCCATATCATTGGCTAGGACGAATGGTTCGTCTGTGTAGCCAAGGTTGTTGAGATCCATTGTTGTCATTCTGTACTGTGGGTCTACCTGTACCCCGCCTCCAGACAGATTGACCTATTTGCACCGAAATAAAGGGACCTTAAAATCATGTCCATAGTCAAGTTCCCATATGTCCACTATGTAACCATTATATGTGTCCTTTCCTCTTTTAGTTGGTGCATCAAAGCGGACACCACTGTTTTGGTTGGTGCTCTTTTGATCTTGGGCGATCGTGTAAAATGTATTCCCCCATTTATCTCGTACCCTTTGTAAGTCAATACAGTCGAAGATGGCCCCTGGCCAACGAATACAGCTCATCTGCAACAGTGTTGTCACCCATGAGATGTGTTTGCAGCCAACTGTCTAAAGTCCTGATGTGTTCACATGTAATCCAGTCGTCACACTGCTCAGGGTATTTGGAGCGCGGAATATTCTTGTGTTCATCGACATATGGGGTCACCAAGGTTGAATTTTGTAGAACTGTGTAGTGTGCTTGAGACCAAGAATGCCCATCCCTACAAATTATTGAGTCCACTCCTAGCGTGCCTTTTGCAGTCAGTCTCCCCTTATACCGCGATTGAAGGAGACCAGTCGGCTTAAGGTCAAAAATGAAGTCAACAAAAAAACAAATGACCTCTTCTATTTGATAGCCCATGGAGATGCTTCCTTCTGCCCTAGCGCGGTTACGAACATATTTATTTAACACTCCCATGAACCTCTCAAAGGGGAACCTATTGTGTAGAAATACAGGGCCTAGAATGGCAATCTCCTCGACTAGATGAACTAGGACGTGTGTCATGATATTGAAGAAGGATGGTGAGAACACCAGCTCGAAGCTGACAAACCATTGCACCAAATCACTACTTAACATTGGTAGGAGTTCTGGATCGATTACATTCCAAGAGATTGCATTGAGGAATGCACATAGTTTCACAGTCGCTAATTGAACGTTTTTCGGTAGATGTACCCTCAATGCAACCGGAAGCAGTTGCGTCATAATCACGTAGCAGTCATGAGACTTTAGGTTCTGTAACTTTTTCTCTAGGATATTTATTATTCCATCTATATTGGACGAGAAGCCAGACGTGACCTTCATACTGAGCAAACATTCAAAGAAGATTTCCTTCTGTTATTTGGTAAGAGCGTAGCTGGCAGGACCTTCATGCTGCTTTGGATGCATGCCATCTTTTTCGTGCACATGTTGCTAGTCCTCCCGTGCCTTCGGTGTATCTTTTGTCTTACCATACACGCCCAAGAAGCTTTGCAGGTTCAAGCAAAGATTCTTCGTCACGTGCATCACGTCGATTGCAGAGCGGACCTGCAGGTCTTTCCAATAGGGTAGGTCCCAAAATATAGATTTCTTCTTCCACATGGGTGCGCGTCCATCAGCATCATTCGGAACAGATAGTCCGCCAGGACCCTTTCCAAAGATTACTTGTAAATCATTGACCATATCAAGTATGTGGTCACCAGTACGGAGGGTGGGCTTCTTCCGGTGATCTGCCTCACCTTTGAAATGCTTGCCTTTCTTTCGACATTGATAGTTGGTCGGAAGAAATCGACGATGCCCCAGGTACACATTCTTCCTGCATTGGTCCAAATATATACTTTCCGTGTCATCTAAACATTGTGTGCATCCATGGTATCCCTTGTTTGTCTGTCCTGAAAGGTTACTGAGAGCAGGCCAATTATTTATGGTTACAAACAGCAACGCATGTAGGTCAAATTCCTCCTGGTTATCCCATCCCACATATGTACACCTTTTCCATTCCACCACTGTAAAAGTTCTTCAACTAATAGCCTTAGGTACACATCAATGTCATTGCAGGGTTGCTTAGGGCCTTGGATGAGCACTGGCATCATAATGAACTCCCGGTGCATGCACAACCAAGGAGAAAGGTTATAGATACATAGAGTCATGGGCCAGGTGCTATGATTGCTGCTCTGAACCCCAAAAGGATTAATGCCATCCGCGCTTAAACCAAACCATACGTACCTTGCATCACCTGCTAAGTCCCTCCACGTTCTCTCGATTTTTCTCCACTGCGACCCGTCAGCGGGTGCCCTCAACTTCCCGTCTTTCTTACGGTCCTCTTTGTGCCATCGCATCAAGTTGGCATGCTCTTTGTTTCTGAACAGATGTTTCAACCATGGTATTATAGAAGCGTACCACATCACCTTCGCAGGAACCCTCTTTCTGGGGCGCTCGCCCTCAACATCACCAGGGTCATCTCGTTTGATCTTATACCGCAATGCACCGCATACTGGGATGCGTTCAATTTCTCGTACTCACCGCGGTAGAGGATGCAGTCATTAGGGCATGCATGTATCTTATATATGCACCTCCAATCCTAGAGGGCATAAAAGCTTCTTTGCTTCGTACGTACTGTCGGGCAATTCGTTATCCTTTGGAAGCTTCTTTTTCATTATTTTCAGTAGCTTCCCAAATCCGATGTCAGATATACCATTGTTTTCCTTCCATTGCAACAATTCCAGTGTGGTACCGAGATTTGTGTTGTCATCTTTGCAATTTGGGCATGATACGTCCATAACGTATCTATAATTTCTGCTTGCTCCATGCCTCTTTTGGGTGATATTGCTATGATATTTATACACTTCCATACACTTTTGATCATATTTGGACTAACCTATTAACTCAGTGCACCCCAGTGCCAGTTTCTGTTTTCTGCTGTTTTTGTATTTCAGGTTTTCCCGTCACGAAAACTGCCAGAAAAATCCTGGAAAAATTATATAAAAAATCAGCGTTTCGGAAGCTTCCACACGGCCGAAGTAGGGTCGGAGGGGGGCCACCAGGGCACCAGGCGCCCTGGTGGCGCGGCCCCCCTCCTGGCCGCGCCGGGGGGGGGGGGG
>LR738715.1:815275876-815287918 GCA_902687465.1 Secale cereale | reverse complement strand
GGGGGGGGGGGGCGCCTGGGCCCCCCAGCCTCCGCTGATGCCCCCCTTTGGCATATATTTAACACGCGTCCCGAAACCCTCGAGGATGGAACCCTTTTTCGCGATCTCATCTCTGTTCCGCCGCCGCCGCGCTTCCAAGATCGGGAGCACCATGAGAACTCTTCTCGGCACCCTGCCGGAGGGGAGGATCACCACCGGGAGCCTCTCCACCACCATGGACGCCTCCCGGATGAGTTGTGAGTAGTCTCCCATGGACCATGGGTCCATGACCAGTAGCTATGTGATGTTCTCCTCCCCTTCTTGTGCTTCACTAATTAGACCTCGTGAGCTGCCTGATGGGCCTCGAACCCCTCGTTGGTTACCCCAAGTGGAAGGTGTAAGATGCAGTAAGTAGAAGTGTTTTCCCCTAGCAAAGATGCCAAGGATCGAATCCCCAGAGACTCCTAGGTTCAACAGGTAGGTGTCAACTGCTAACGGCGCAATTAGCAATCAACGTGGACCTGCACACAGATACAAATAACTTTGCTCCCAACGAGTACAGAGAGGTTGTCAATCTCTCCGGCCTTGTAGTTCACAAAGGGTTAAAAGCAATATGATAGTAGTGATAGATAGTATTTTGCAATAGTAAATAAAATAGCGGAAAAGTAAATAGTGTATGTGATCAATGATGGTAATATGGACCGGAGTCACATGATGTTCACTAGTGATGTCTCTCTCCCAAAAGACGATAATACAGCTATGTGAGGTAAACAAATTACAGCTGGGCAATTGACAGGACCACGAACGCAAACCAATGGTGACTACATTGCAAGAAAGGTT
Organism: Secale cereale; assembly: GCA_902687465.1. Taxonomy (NCBI): domain Eukaryota; kingdom Viridiplantae; phylum Streptophyta; class Magnoliopsida; order Poales; family Poaceae; genus Secale; species Secale cereale. The sequence continues at coordinate 815,287,099 of LR738715.1, read as the reverse complement.
GAGGTTCAAAGCATGGGCGGTACGCCAAAGTAAGTAGACCGAAATCCATCTGCATCTACTACTAATCATCCACCTTGAGATATCTATCCAGAACATCTCGCTGGTATTAAGTTGCGAGTCCCACCCATAGTGTAAACTCAATGCAACAGACAACTGCATTAAAAGAACTTTGCGTAAAGTAAACAATCCTTGCACCCGCGGGCACAAGCACCGTTGTTTTCCCCCTTGTGGCAACAGCACATCCCATAGACTCATGTTTCTGTCACTCAAGCTAGTCATCGAGGGGCATGAACCCACAATCGAGCATAACGTTCCCTCTTGGAGTCACTACCTACTACTTGGCCAAAGCAATAAATAACAACGGAGAACATGCAAGAATTACTTATGAACTAAAATATAAAAGAGGTGAATCAAATATATTACTCAAGATCAATCTGAACATAATCTCATAATCCATCGGATCCCAGCAAACTCAACATAGCAACAGCATAAGGAATACATAGGTGCCTCGATCATGTAGGGCAGCTCACGAGGACTAATTAGTGAAGCACAAGAATGGGAGGAGAACATCACATAGCTACTGGTCATGGACTCATGGTCCAAGGGAGACTACTCACGAGTCATCCGGGAGGCGTCCATGGTGGTGGAGAAGCTCCCGGTGGTGATCCTCCCCTCCGGTAGGGTGCCGGGAAGAGTTCTCCTGGTGCTCCCGATCTTGGAAGCGGTGGCGGCGGCGGAACAGAGATGGGATCGCGAAAAGAAGTCCTGTTTCAAGGGTTACGGGGAACCCTTTAAATATATGCTAAAGTAGGGCACCGGGTGGCTCTCGGGGGGCCGAGGCGCCCCCCCGACGCGGCCCAGGGGGGCGCGCCCCCAGGGCGCCTGGAGCCCCTGTGGCCCCCCCAGGCTGCCCTTCGGAAGCAGTGTCGTTCCCGGATCGCTGATTTTTATATAAATTTTCTGTATTTTTCTGGGCAGTTCTCGAAACGCGAAAACCTGAAATACAAAAACAGCCGAAAACAGAAACTGGCACTGGGGTGCACTGGATTAGTAAGTTAGTCCAAATATGATCAAAAGTGTATGGAAGTGTACCCAAAAGTGGCATGGAGCAAGCAGAAATTATAGATACGTTTTGGACGTATCAACATCCCCAAGCTTAATTCCTGCTTGTCCTCGAGTAGGTAAATGATAACAAGAATAATTTCTGTGGTGACATGCTATTAACCATATAGGACTTTCTCATATTCATATGACAAAAGCTTACTGAGACAATGATTCTAAAGTAATTAAGTTGTCTCAAGAGGAAATCACAAATGACTGAAAGTTTTACAACATGAAACTGAAACATCAAAAAGATTTGCAATGAACATGATGTGCAAATATGATCAAGTGATATCTAGCTTGCCCCCTTTAGTGATGCAAAACATAAGTGCAGGGGCACCTTCAAGGTTTAAGTGATGACTAGATACAATCATTTCAAAATAAACGATATCACAATCATGCAAAAGACAATGCTACTTTGGAACAATGCACATTACACTCAGAATGACAAACATGCTCTCAGTAGTTGGTGCTTGAAGTGCTAGAGCTTTTTATTTTGAAACATGGAAGCAATTGTGTCAACGGTAGTAGTACTTCATATGTGTCCTGTATAAAACATCCTATACGTTGCAAGCCTCATGCATCGAATACTAATAGTGCTCGCTCCTTGTCCTAATTAGCTCGGATCCCCATGGGTTATCATTGCATTGCATATGTTTTAACCAAGTGTCACAAAGGGGTACCTCTATGCCACCTGTACAAAGGTCCAAGGATATAGATCGCATTTGATTTCTCGTTTTTGATAAATCTCAACTTGAGGACATCCATACCGGGACAGCATAGAAAATAGATGATGGACTTCTCTTTAATGCATAAGCATATTCTCATGAGAGATTGAGGATTAAGGTCCAAGCTAAAACTTCCACCATGATGCATGGCTTTGGTTGGCGGCCCAATGTTCTTCTCTAACAATATGCATGTTAATTCAACCCACGGTGAATCACCCTTACTTCAGACAAGACGAACATGCATAGCAACTCACATGATATTCAACAAAAGTGTGACAGTTGATGGTGTCCCCAGAAATATGGTTACCGCTCAACAAGCAACTCATAAGAAATAAGATACATAAGCAACATATTCTTTACCACAATAGTTTTTAGGCTACTTTCCCATGAGCTATGTATTGCATGGTTAATTTGCTTAGTGCAGGTGTAGGTTAGCAAAAGACTGGGAGCGACCAACTAAGAGAGCAATGCGGTCATAATCATGCAGAGCGACAAAGCAATATTGAATCAGGCATGGTAGTTATATCGCTACTTAGAAACAAAATATCATCAAGGTTTGACAGACTTTCTTTACAGTCTTGAATATGCGTGAGCATACGCCAAGTCAATCAAAATAAATTCTCAAAGGAAGATATTACTAAACCATACCACATCATAGGCAAACAAACCAAGTTGGCACTCCAATGACACATTGGGAACCCCCCAGCTATTCGAGATTAACGATAAGAAAACCTGAATTACTAAGCACCATCATGAAAGTAGCATCTTTATCATAGACACATTAACCCATGCAACGGAAGCAAACTATCTTAATAAGGTGAGCATGGTAATTAAAGAGAGTTCAAGCAACCAACTAAACAAAAGCTCTTTGAAAAGATAAGCATGAATACTAAGAGCAAAGCACGATAGTAGCTATTTAAAAGACAAAGAACACACACAGCATAGATAGACATGAAAATTCTATGTAATGTTCTAGGTAGAGGTGGAGCGTGTTTATCTCCCACATAAAGGAATGATGGGTTCCGACTCGTTATGAAAAACTAAAAAGAAAAACTAAAAGCAAGACGCTCCAAGCATAGCACATAACACATGAAGTGATAAAAATATAGCGGAACGAAAGACGAACTGATAATGTTGATGGAGAAGGGGATGCACGGGGGGCATCCCCAAGCTTAGACGCTTGAGTCTCCTTGAATATTTCTTGGGGGTGCACGGGGGCATCCCCAAGCTTGAGCGCTTGACACTCCTGAATCTTTTTATCATCTTCCCTCACACACTTGAAAACTCCCTTCATACATAACTCATCATAATCTGATTAGCGAGGTTAGTACCCTTAATAAAATAATTATACCTTGCTGGAAATAAGGATATTATTGAAGTTCTACTGTTTCTCAAGATTGCCAAAAGGTTTTTGCAAAGAAAAAGCAAGTTCTCAATTTGCAAAGTGAAGGTAAGGCAAAACAGGACAGAATCTGTGAAAAACAGAACAGCAGGCAGTAATTGACCTGTTCGGGATACTTCTGCAACTCAAATAAAAAAACTCAGAACTGACGCACGAAAGACAATTATATAGAGAACTCTGTAGAAAACATTCAGACCAAAAATATGATCTGGTGATTTTATACGAATTTTTCTATCCAAGGACAGAATCTGTTTCCTGGACAGCACCTCACAACTTTTGAACTTTCTAGCAATCAGAGGCTATACTTGGCACAAATATGAAACGTAAAGATACAATGATGATGCTACAGCAGTAAACAACATCAAGACACAACAAAAGCAAAAAATTTATTCATGTGGGCTGCCTCCCAAAAGCGCTTTCTTTTATGCCTTTAAGCTAGGCATAATGCAAAGATAAAGTTTTATCAAGAGTAAAAGAATAACTAGCCCGTACAACGGACTCAAAAGGTAACTTGACCTTCTTACGAGGGAAGTGTTCCATCCCTTTCTTGAGAGGAAAATGAAATTTTATATTACCCTCTTTCATGTCAATGATTGCACCAACGGTGCGCAAAAAGGGACGTCCCAAAATAATTGGACACGAAGGATCACATTCAATATCCATAATAGTGAAATCAACGGGCACATAATTATCATTGACAACAATAAGAACATCGTCGATCCTCCCCAAAGGTTTCTTTATGGAAGAATCAACGAGACGAACACCAAAAGAACAAGAATCATAAGGTTTCAATTTAAGCATATCATATATTCTTTTGGGCATAACAGAGGTACTAGCACCAACATCACATAATGCATAACAAGAGAAGTCATTCAAATAAATTTTTATCATAGGATCCCAACCATCTTCTAGCTTTCTAGGTATGGAGGCTTCTACTCTAAGTTTCTCCTCCCTAGCTTTGATGAGAGCATTAGTGATATGCTCTGTGAAGACAAGGTTAAGCGTGCTAGTGCGGGGATCTCTAGACATTTTGTGAAGGAAATCAATAACTTCTGTAAGAGTGCAATTATCAAAATCAAGGTCACGAGCATCAAGTAAAGTGGTAGTGGTGTCCTTAAGGCTCACCTGTTTGGTAGTTGACATAGCATCACCATTAATAGGTCCATTGGGACTAGGAGTACATTGGGTGCTAAGAGTGTGAACATCCTCAATAACTTGGATAGTAGCAAAGGTGTGGTGGGTAGGAAGGCTCTTAATTCTTTCCTCTTCCTCCCTTTCTCTAGCCCATCTCTCTCTAAGCTTAGCCATCATCCTAATATTTTCATTAATTTGCACTTGAGTAGCATTAATAGGGATGACTTCCCTCTCCTTAGGAGAAGAAGTTTCAATTTTTAGCAATTTTAACTCATTGGCTTAGTGGTCTACCTTAAAAGAAAGATCATCTAGTTTATGTAGTTTCTCTTCTACATTCTTATTAAAGGCTTTTTGGGTAGTGATGAAATCTCTAAGCATGCTCTCTAGTTCAGTGTTGGAGTTCTGGGTACTAGGATAAGCATTGTTGTTCCCATAAGAGTTAGAGGGGAACGGTCTAGGATTGTTACCAAAGTTACTCCTATAAGCATTGTTGTTGAAATTGTTTCTAGAGATAAAGTTAACATCTACTTGTTCTTGAGCAATCAAAGAATTTAAAGGAACATCACGAGGATCAACAGTAGATTGCTTCGAAAGCAGAGACATGATCAAGTCAACTTTTTCATTGAGGGAGGAAATCTCCTCGACAGAGTTTACCTTCCTACCTGTTAGAGCGCGTTCGGTGTGCCATTGGGAATAGTTGGTCATCATCTCATCGAGAAGCTTCGTGGCAGCACCAAGTGTAGTTGACATAAAGGTTCCTCCCGCGGCCGAATCTAACAAGTTCCGCGAGGTAAAGTTCAAGCCTGCATAAAAAGTTTGGATAACCATCCAAGTGGTCAAACCGTGAGTAGGGCAGTTCTATGATCGAGGCACATATGTAATCCTTATGCTGTTGCTATGATGAGTTTGCTGGGATCCGATGGATTGTGAGATTATGTTCAGATTGTGTTTGAGTAATATATTTGATTTACCTCTTTTATATTTATGTTCTTAAGTAATTCTTGCATGTTCTCCGTTCCTGTTTATTGCTTTGGCCAAGTAGTAGGTAGTGACTCCAAGAGGGAACGTTATGCTTGATTGTGGGTTCATGCCCCTCGATGACTAGCTTGAGTGACAGAAACATGAGTCTAGGGGATGTGCTATTGCCACAAGGGGGAAAACAACGGTGCTTGAACTCGCGGGGTGCAAGGATTGTTTACTTTACGCAAAGTTCTTTTAATGCAGTTGTCTGTTGCTTTGAGTTTACACTATGGGTGGGACTCGCAACTTAATACCAGCGAGATGTTCTGGATAGATATCTCAAGGTGGATGATTAGTAGTAGATGCAGATGGATTTCAGTCTATTTGCCTTGGCGTACCGCCCATGCTTTGAACCTCTACCTTTCTTGCAACATAGTTAGCATTGGTTTGCGCACATAATTCTGTCAATTGCCCAGCTGTAATTCGTTTACCCCACATAGCTGTTTTATAGTCTTTTGGGAGAGAGACATCACTAGTGAACATCATGGGACCCCGGTCCATATTACCATCACTGATCACATCCGCTATTTACTTTCCGCTTTTACTTACTAGTTGCAGCAATACCTATCACTATTATCTCTTGTGTTTGATCCTTTGTAAACGACAAGGCCGGAGGGATTGACAACCCCTCTGTACTCGTTGGGAGCAAAGTTATTTGTATCTGTGTGCAGGTCCAAGTTGATTGCTAAGTATCTGGCGCCGTTAGCAGTTGACACCTTCTTGTTGAACCTTGGAGTCTCAGGGGAAATCGATCCTTGGTATCTTTGCCAAGGGAAAACTTCCGCTACACTGCATCTCAAACCTTCCACTTGGGGTAACCAACGAGGGGCGAGAAGCCATCAAGCAAAGTTTTCTGGCGCCGTTGCCGGGGACTCCACTCTTTAAGATAGGGGAGTTGCACGCTATCTTTTACCTTTGCTTTTTAGTCTTGTTAGTTTACCTTTCAGTTTTGCTTTAGTAGCTTTTATCGAAAATCACAAAAATAGTTATCTTGCTTGCTTGCTACTATGGATTCCACCGAGAACACCAAGTTGTGTGACTTCACTAGTCATAACAACGATGACTTTATCTGCACGCCTATCACTACACCTGCCACTTTAGCACCTTCTTATGAAATTAAACCTGCTTTACTGAACTTAGTCATGAAAGATCAATTCTCCGGTGCTGGAGATGATGCTGCTTTAACTTGAACAACTTTGTTGAACTCTGTGATATGCAAAAGTACCAAGAAATAGATGGTAATATTGTTAAGCTTAAGCTTTTTTCCTTTCTCCTTGAGAGGAGGAGCTAAAATTTGGTTTCAGTCTTTGCCTAGAAATAGCATAGATTCATGGGACAAGTGCAAAGATGCTTTTATTGGAAAATACTATCCACCTGCTAAAATTATCCAACTAAGAAGTAACATAATGAATTTTAAACAATTGGATAATTAACACGTTGCCCAAGCTTGGGAACGTATGAAATCTCTTATCAAGAACTGCCCTACTCATGGTTTGACTACTTGGATGGTTATCCAAACTTTTTATGCAGGCTTGAACATTACCTCGCGGAACTTGTTAGATTCGGCCGCGGGAGGAACCTTTATGTCAACTACACTTGGTGCTGCCACGAAGCTTCTCGATGAGATGATGACCAATTATTCCCAATGGCACACCGAACGCGCTCCAACAGGTAGGAAGGTAAACTCTGTCGAGGGGATTTCCTCCTTAAATGAAAAAGTTGACTTGATCATGTCTCTACTTTCAAAGCAATCTTCTATTGATCCTCGTGATGTTCCTTTAAATTCTTTGATTGCTCAAGAACAAGTAGATGTGAACTTTATCTCTAGAAACAATTTTAATAACAATGCTTATAGGAGTAATTTTGGTAGCAATCCTAGACCATTCCCCTCTAACTCTTATGGGAACAACAATGCTTATCCTAGCACCAAGAACTCCACTACTGAACTAGCGATTATGCTTAAAGATTTCATCACTACCAAAAAAGCCTTCAATAAGAGTGTAGAAGAAAAACTAAACAAACTAGATGATCTCTCTTCGAAGGTAGACAATTTAGCCCATGAGGTAGAATTGCTTAAAATTAGAACTTCTCCTCTTGAGGAGAGGAAGGTCACTCCTATGAATGCTATTCTAGTGCAAATTAATGAAAACATTAGGATGTTGGCTAAACTTAAAGAGAGATGGGCTAGAAAAGGAGGAAGAAGATAGAATTAAGAACCTTCCTACCCACCACAGTGTTGCTACTATCCAAGTTGTTGAGGATATCCAAACTCTTAGCACCCAATGCACTCCTGGTCCCATTGGACCTATTAATGGTGATGCTATGACCATAGAAACTACCAAACAAGTGAACCTAAAGGACACCACTACCACTTTACTTGATAGTAGTGACCTTGATTTTGATAATTGCACTCTTACCGAAGTTATTGATTTCCTTCACAAGATGTCTAGAGATCCCCGCACTAGCACGCTTAACCTTGCCTTCACAGAGCATATCACTAATGCTCTCATCAAAGCTAGGGAGGAGAAACTTAGAGTAGAAGCCTCCATACCTAGAAAACTAGAAGATGGTTGGGATCCTATGATTAAAATTAAGTTGAATAACTTCTCTTGCTATGCTTTATGTGATGTTGGAGCTAGTACCTCCGTTATGCCCAAAAGAATATATGATATGTTTAAACTGAAACCTTTTGATTCTTGTTCTTTTGGTGTTCGTCTTGTTGATTCTTCCATAAAGAAACCTTTGGGGAGGATCGACGATGTTCTTATCATTGTCAATGACAATTATGTTCCCGTTGATTTTACTATTATGGACATTGAATGTGAACCTTCTTGTCCAATTATTTTGGGACGTCCTTTTCTTCGCACCGTTGGTGCCATCATTGACATGAAAGAGGGGAATATAAAATTCCAATTTCCTCTCAAGAAAGGGATGGAACACTTCCCTCGAAAGAAGAATAAGTTACCTTTTGAGTCCGTTATACGGGCCAGCTATTCTTTTACTCTTGATAAAACTTGATCTCTATGCATTATGCCTAGCTTAAAGGCATAAAAGAAAGCGCTTTTGGGAGGCAGCCCACAATGAATAAAATTTTATTTTGCTTTTGTTGTGTCTTGATGTTGTTACTACAGTAGCATCATCATTGTATCTTTACTTTTCAACTTTGTGCCAAGTGTAGCCTCTGATTGCAACAAAGTTCAAAAGTTGTGGCGTGCTGTCCAGGAAACAGATTCTGTCCTTGATAGAAAAATTCGTATAAAATCACCAGATCATCTTTTTGGTCTGAATTCTTTCGACAGCGTGCTCTATACAATTGTCTTTCGGGCATCTGTTCTGAGTTTTTTGATTAGAGTTGCAGAAGTGCCCCGAAAAAATCATTTACTACCTGCTGGTCTGTTTTTCACAGATACTGTCCCGTTTTGCCTTTCCTTCATTTTGCAAACCTTGAGCTTGCTTTTTCTTTGCAAAAACCTTTTGGCAATCTTGAGAAACAGTAGACCTTCAAGAATATCCTTATTTCCAGCAAGGAACAGTTATATTATTTTGGGTACTAACCTCGCTAATCAGATTATGATGAGTTATGTATGAAGGGATTTTTCAAGTGTGCGAGGGAAGATGATAAAAAGATTCAGGAGTGTCAAACGCTCAAGCTTGGGGATGCCCCCATGCACCCCCAAGAAATATTCAAGAAGACTCAAGCGTCTAAGCTTGGGGATGCCCCCGTGCATCCCCTTCTCCATCAACATTATCAGTTCGTCTTTCGTTCCACTATATTTTTATCACTTCATGTGTTATGTGCTATGCTTGGAGCGTCTTTCTTTTAGTTTTCTTTTTAGTTTTCTTTAGCTTTTCATAACGAGTCGGAACTCAGCTTTCTTTGTGTGGGAGAGAAACACGCTCCACTTCAACCTAGAACACAACATAGAATTTTAATGTTTATCCTTGCTGTGTATGTTCTTGGTATTTCAATAGCTACTGTCGTGTTTAGCTCTTAGTTTTCATGCTTATCTTTTTAAAGAGATTTTGTTTAGTTGGTCGTTGGAACTCTCTTTATTTATCATGCTTATCTTGTTAAGAGAGTTGGCTTCTGTTGCATTGGTCGATATGTCTATGATAAAAATGCTACGTACATAATGGTGCTTAGTAGTTCATGTTTTCTTATGGTTAGTCTCATAATAGCTGGGGGGTTCCCAATGTGTTATTGGAGTACCAACATGATTTGTTTGCCTATGATGTGGTATGGTTTAGTGATATCTTCCTTCAAGAATTTATTTTGATTGACTTGGCGTATGCTCACGCATATTTAAGACTGTAAAGAAAGTCTGTCAAGCCTTGATGATCTTTTATTTCTGAGTAGCGATATAACTTCCATGCATGATTCAATGTTGCTTTGTCGCTCTGCATGATTATGACCGTCATTGCTCTTTTAGTTGGTCGCTCCCAGTCTTTTGCTAACCTCCAACTGTACTAAGCGGACTGACTGCTTGTGCATCCAAAATCCTTTAAACCAGTTATGCCATATGAGTCCACCATACCTTCCTATACATGGTATTTACCTGCCATTCCTAACGAAGACTTTCATGTACCATCTCAAAATTATTCAAAAAAAAGCATTTCTCTTTTGTGCCTCTGTTTTAGTTCATGAGGAAGTAGTAGTTAATTCATGATCTTTTTAAGTTGGACAAGCTTCACCCTGGGATTGCATGTCTAATGTGCAAACCCATAATACGAGAAGGAACTGGCAAAGAGTGCGCCTGGCTCAAAATTAATATAACAAACAAACCCTCCTTCACGCTTTGTTCATAAGAAATCAGAAAACTTTGGCAGTGATAAACAAAGGAGATTAAGAGGATGTGATCGTCCTCATTCGGGAGCCGTTCCTCGAAACTTGTCCAGCTCGAGAAGTAATTGAGTTATCTGCTAGCATTCGTTGACGAAACATGCATATCCAAAAAAAATTATTACCTCTGTTTTTAAAACCAAGAGCTCTGGTATATGTTTTGTCTTTGTTTCCGACTATGGGTTTTCAACTTTGCCAACAAAAGCCACGGTTCGAGAGTCTCCACCTTCTTTAAAGCACCAACTACTGAGAGCATGATTGTCATTCTGAGTGTAATGTGCATTGTCCCAAAGTAGCATTGTCTTTTGCATGATTGTGATATCGTTTATTCTGAAATCATTGTATCTAGTCATCACTTAAACCTTGGAGGTGCCCCTGCATTTATGTTTTGCTTCACTAAAGGGGGCAAGCGAGATACCACTTTATCATTTTTGCACACCATGCTCATTACAAATCTATTTGATGTTTCAGTATCATATTGTAAAACTTTCAGTTCTTTGTGATTTTCTCATGAGGCAACTTAATTACTACAGATTCATTGTCTCAGTAAGCTTTTGTCATATGACTATGAAAAGTCCTTATATGGTTAATAGCATGTCACCACAGAAATTATTCTTGTTATCATTTACCTACTCGAGGACGAGCAGGAATTAAGCTTGGGGATGTTGATACGTCCAAAATGTATCTATAATTTCTGCTTGCTCCATGCTTCTTTTGGGTGATATTGCTATGATATTTATACACTTCCATACACTTTTGATCATATCTGGACTAACCTATTAACTCAGTGCACCCCAGTGCCAGTTTCTGTTTTCTGCTGTTTTTGTATTTCAGGTTTTCCCGTCACGAAAACTGCCAGAAAAATCCCGGAAAAATTATATAAAAAATCAGCGTTCCGGAAGCTTCCACACGGCCGAAGTAGGGCCGGAGGGGGGCCACCAGGGCTCCAGGCACACTGGTGGCGCGGCCCCCCTCCTGGCCGCGCCGGGGGGGGGGGG
>LR738715.1:815254835-815275805 GCA_902687465.1 Secale cereale | reverse complement strand
GGGGGGGGGGGCGCCTGGGCCCCCCAGGCCTCCGCTGATGCCCCCTTTGGCATATATTTAACACGCGTCCCGAAACCCTCGAGGATGGAACCCTTTTTCGCGATCTCATCCCTGTTCCGCCGCCGCCGCGCTTCCAAGATCGGGAGCACCAGGAGAACTCTTCCCAGCACCCTACCGGAGGGGAGGATCACCACCGGGAGCCTCTCCACCACCATGGACGCCTCCCGGATGAGTTGTGAGTAGTCTCCCTTGGATCATGGGTCCATGACCAGTAGCTATGTGATGTTCTCCTCCCCTTCTTGTGCTTCACTAATTAGACCTCGTGAGCTGCCCTACATGATCGAGGCACATATGTAATCCTTATGCTGTTGCTATGATGAGTTTGCTGGGATCCGATGGATTGTGAGATTATGTTCAGATTGTGTTTGAGTAATATATTTGATTTACCTCTTCTATATTTATGTTCTTAAGTAATTCTTGCATGTTCTCCGTTGTTGTTTATTGCTTTGGCCAAGTAGTAGGTAGTGACTTCAAGAGGGAACGTTATGCTTGATTGTGGGTTCATGCCCCTCGATGACTAGCTTGAGTGACAGAAACATGAGTCTAGGGGATGTGTTGTTGCCACAAGGGGGAAAACAACGGTGCTTGTACTCGCGGGTGCAAGGATTGTTTACTTTACGCAAAGTTCTTTTAATGCAGTTGTCTGTTGCTTTGAGTTTACACTATGGGTGGGACTCGCAACTTAATACAAGCGAGATGTTCTGGATAGATATCTCAAGGTGGATGATTAGTAGTAGATGCAGATGGATTTCGGTCTATTTGCCTTGGCGTACCGCCCATGCTTTGAACCTCTACCTTTCTTGCAACATATTTAGCATTGGTTTGCGCACATAATTCTGTCAATTGCCCAGCTGTAATTCGTTTACCTCACATAGCTGTTTTATAGTCTTTTGGGAGAGAGACATGACTAGTGAACATCATGGGACCCCGGTCCATATTACCATCACTGATCACATCCGCTATTTACTTTCCGCTTTTACTTACTAGTTGCAGCAATACCTATCACTATTATCTCTTGTGTTTGATCCTTTCTAAACGACAAGGCCGGAGGGATTGACAACCCCTCTGTACTCGTTGGGAGCAAAGTTATTTGTATCTGTGTGCAGGTCCAAGTTGATTGCTAAGTATCTGGCGCCGTTAGCAGTTGACACCTTCTTGTTGAACCTTGGAGTCTCAGGGGAAATCGATCCTTGGTATCTTTGCCAAGGGAAAACTTCCGCTACACTGCATCTCAAACCTTCCACTTGGGGTAACCAACGAGGGGCGAGAAGCCATCAGGGCACAACCCTATTTTATGATCCTCTAACATGCGATCGAACTTCAACTTCTCCCTTTCACTTTGACATTCTCTCTTTGCATCAACATTGACACGACGAAGATTATCATCGGGCACATCATCTGGTTCCTTTTGATCTCCAGCTTCCCTCGTTGCAGCATCACCGTATTCAGGGGGCGGATAGTTTTCATCATCCTCTTCTACGTTGTCTTTCATCATAATAACTCTTTCTCCGTGCTTGGTCCAAACATTATAGCATGGCATAAAACCCTTCTCAAGCAGGTGGACGTGAAAGGTTTTCGAGTCAGAGTAATTCTTAGTATTCTCACAGATAAGGCATGGACAATACATAAAATCATTCTGTTTGTTTGCCTCGGCACTACTAGGAAAAGGCAGTGGCACACATATTTTGGTCATTAATGGCGCACTATAGGTGCGCCACTATTATCATGCCATTAGTAATTAATACTAATTAATGGCGCATCTCTGCTGTGCCATTAGTATCCCAGACACTAATGGCGCACCACCTGGTGCGCCATTACTATCTGACTTAGTAATAGCGCACCACATAGAAGGGCGCCATTACTATTTTTTTTCAAATTTTTTCCAGAATTTTGTTTTTCAATTTTTTTTGTTTTTGTCTTAATCTGAGGTCACTATGGCTTAATCTCGGGTCAATATGCTTAATCTCAAGTAAATATTTTCTTTTGCAACTAAATTTAACCTCTCCGCAAGAGGGTCAGTTGGAATTTCCGGTTCACATACCTCCTAGATAAAAACATCTATATCACGTTAGTCGGCATAATTGTCATAAACACTAAATGAAACAAATAGTTATAAAAGATAATATACCACATCTGAATCATAGACATGGCGAGGGCCGACGGGGTGGATACCAAAACCATGGCACTATATAATAACAAATAAGAATAAAAGTAAGAAAATTATACACCTCATGTGCATAGGAGGTGAGAGCTTGGAGGTCGAGCTTGAAGAGGAGAAAGCTTAAGTGTGGCTCGGGCATTTCATCGAACACCTCATGTGCGTAGGAGGTGAGAGCTAAAGCAACACACACCTACACACGTCGGCCGGCCAAAAAAACAGAGAAGTGAGCGGGCATGGGCAGGGGTATATATAGGCCTATCTTTAGTCCCGGTTGGTGGCTAGAACCGGGACTAAAGGACAACCTTTGGTCCCGGTTCCAGCCACAAACCAGGACTAAAGGTGCTGGGCCAGGAGCGGACATGAGCGAGGCCCATTGATCCCGGTTGGTGTCTGGAACCGGGACCAAAGGGGTCAGATGAACCGGGACCAATGGCCCCCGAGGCCCGGCTGACGCCCTGGCCTCACGAATCGGGACTGATGCACCCTTTGTTCTCGGTTCGTGAGTGGACCGGGATTAATGCCCTTATCCTGGCCTCAACCCAAGCCCTGTTTTCTACTAGTGGGTGGTGCAACGGGTTCTCTAAGCAGCAAACCGGTGGATCATCGCGACACTGTGGCCTCGTAGCGGGAAGGCAAAGCGAGCGGCAAGCCCGCGATAGCTTTCACGACGGGGTTCCCTTGTGGAGAGTCGGCAAGGACACACTATGCGCCTTAGAAGCTTGTGGTGCCCTGGCCCAAGATCCGTTTCCTAGGACATGGGAGCAAGTTGTTGCGTGTGGTGGTCCTACTTCACTCGAGTTGCAGTTTGGAGTGGCCACCTAGGGGTCTTTGTGAGGGTTCCTCTCTTCAGATCCGGTGTGTACTTCCCGCACACATTCTGGCGAGGCTGGGGAATGCAGTCTGAAGGCATCTTTTTGGGTTTTGGTGGATCTCACTCTGTCCAGTTTACTTTTTTGGCAGTAAGATGCAATCTATGGATGGCAACTTGATGCAGAGGGTATGGTTGTGTAGCAGCGATCTTGATTTCTACCCCATCACACGTAAGCTACTGAGATTGCGGAAAAGTGGTGGCGACAACAAATAATTGACTTCGAGCTCCGGGTGATAAACATGTGTTTGACCCAAGTGGGTATGGCAATGACGATGTTTTTGCATCATTACCTTGTTGCAGGCATTGCTCGGATATGCTCGTACTGTTCTTCTGGGTGAAAATCTGGAATCTGGCCTCTGGTGGTTTGATGTGGCGACGACAATGCTTGAGCGTCATTCCCTTTTGAAGAAGTTGATGTTGAAGAACATTATTGTTCTTTTAGTGTCAAGAGATGGCTAGTGCGGATATGGTCATTGTTGTAGTTTGTCGATCGTTATTTTGATCGCTTTGAAAGTTTTTCCTTTTTCCTTGAATACATATAGTTTTGGTATTGTGTGACTTTGTTTTTTTTAATTACGTATTGGTTGTGTGCATTCTAGCTATGTAGAGGGTATTCTCTTGATGCTTAAGTTAATAAAATTCGACAAAGCTCTATGTCAAGCATGAAATATTTATGCACTATGGAGCGTACTGCACAGAATCAGCACATATCACGCAAGAGACTAATATGGAAGGCGACCACTATTGCCCTAAAAGGCAGTTAAAATGACACATGAAGGACGGACAGTAACAATCGCCGTGGACGTAAGACCCATGAGCATGCGACGTATCTGCATAGGACCCTTGTGAACAAGAGCCCATTTAACCTTCTATTGTCATAGGTAAGTCAGGTTTTCCAGACGTGCGTATTTGTTTGTCCCCATGTCTCCCAAGCCAAACCAATGGACTGAGGAACGAGCTAGCAAATGATAATGCCACCCTCATCATTTTTGTTGTCAATCAAAGTAGGCTCTATAGGCTGAGCAACTGAAGTGCCTGTATAACAAGTTACGAACTACCATGTGGTCAAAGATTAGATGGAAAGAGAAGGAGGCTTGCACATATAAGAAACCCAAAAGAGGGGGTAGGCAAATAATGATGGGTAGTTAATTCATACTTCAAGCATAATACCCTAAGGCCAGTAAAAATTGACGTGGGCACAGGGATTTCTAATGGCTACTCCGCAGCGTTCGCACATGGCACATGTCCCCTATGCTTTGGGTCATAAATTAAGAGTCAAGTCCTATATCTGTCAGACGAAACACTCGAGGTCACGCGAGAAGAGATAGAGATTGTGCTGCATTCAACTTGTAGCTTTTCTGCTTTTAATTCCCTTCTATTCAGAGATAACAAACACTAACAGAAAACGAAACAGCAGTGCATGTCCGGGTCGTGACCATCCCAGCGCTCCCCGCATATCACCCGCGATGCCGCCGTAACCGTTACATCGTGCCATCTCACGATCGGGTCAGAGCGTCTAACTAACTAGGCCGAGTCGCAGCTCAGTTTATTTCCTGCTAACTTAACTGAATAAAAATTTACTGTCGAAACTGACAAAAGCTGACAACTAAACCTGACGAAACTGAAATTATTTTCAGCAGCTGTTTTTTTTTTTGCGGGAGTTATGTTCAGCAGCTGTTAACATACAATATCGAGACATCATGGTATCAGTTACCAGTCAAGCCACCATAGAATATCTTATGAATCAAGCAAGACAAATCAGAACTGCGCCTCATATTTCGAGATGTGGAGAGTACTTTCTCAGTATGTCTATCTCCCTTATCATCTTCTCTAACCTCTATTCATAGTGATAGACTGTTACCGACATTGTTCTGGTCCTTTCTTGTGACCCTAAAAGGAAGAACCAGAGCATTTTGCTCTTCAGCATTGATCCCATAAATCAGTTTAGTACATATAGCATTACTGGTCTGTTAACCTGCGAGTAGGAGATACTTGGTTTTAGTAGCCTGTATTGTACAGGACAAAAAAGGTGAGGCGCTGAGGATCATTATGGGTCTTGCGCCCACGCAAGACCAGATCCCGATAAACAGTACAACAGCTAACCAATTCGAGGTTCAGGATGATACAGTCTATAGTTGCATTTACGTCTGTTTGGTAGGATTTAGAAACTGAAAAACAAATTGTGTGATATGGTCATATCATATCATGCTAGTTGGACAATTCAATACTGTTTATTTTTTGGTCTACCAAAGGCATGGCAGAGAATTTTTTTTGTTGACGTTACCAAAACTATTTT
This sequence comes from Secale cereale, assembly GCA_902687465.1. Lineage (NCBI taxonomy): Eukaryota > Viridiplantae > Streptophyta > Magnoliopsida > Poales > Poaceae > Secale > Secale cereale. Next base: position 815,270,417 of record LR738715.1, on the reverse strand, counting down.
TACAGTCACTTGGAAAAGAATAGTCATGTACTATATAGTAACTTTGGAAGAGCGATTAAAAGTACATTCGGCAACGATAGGACACGACAGTTTAGAAAATAATTCACAATGTTAATAAATGGGACAATGTTGCTGCATATATACCGCTTACCTGAGACAGGATTCAAATCACCGCGAAAATTGGATTTTCTGAATCCTACAACTAGTGTCAAGTATACCGCTGCTATCTACTTCAGTATATGCTATTTTAGTTGTGTAAGAAGAACCTGGGCCTTTGTCGCCCGAAAGATCCTCTTTATGCCGAAGAGACAGAGTGTGCATCCATGGACAAGAGCTCGTCATTAACCCTGGCATTCTCGTCAGGACAGGGGCTTGTTGCGAAAGTTCAGTTACAAGCAGAAACAGGAATCGGTGTTAGCTGGATGTGGAGGAATCGGAGTAATTTGCTTGTCCACGGATAGGCCGGTGGTGCTCAAGCTGCACGGCAGGTACAAAAAAGAAAAAAACATCCAGCGCTACTCGCTCACGCTTGAAATATTTCTGGAAGATTAAAGTAGCCGCACACACCACAAGTAAAACCCATGGCACCGGCACGAGTCCCGATCCACATTGATGCATGCTTCTGCTAACGCGCTATTTTAGCTGTTCGGTGGGTGACCGACGTGTTCTGATTTTTGAACAAGAACCAGAAGCATATCATTTTCCACTTCAGGTATAGTTGATTTTAGTAACCTGTGTGTTCTGTAACATTCACCAATTACCTCTTGTTTCAGATTCTATTTATCTGCCCATTTTGCAGGAGCAGGCAGGATGCACATGCACTTCATTACTGGCTTGTTCTACCAGTCCTACTTTGGACCTGACCTGATTTAATAAACTTCTGTGGCGAAATGCAGAATGCGATTCACGAAGGTCACGTACTGCCACTGGCTGCACTAGCAATATGACCTGCCATCCAGGGCCAGCGTCCATCGCAAAGATTGTTTGAGTGCACGAGGGACTGATGACAGACAGGTGTAGAGATAGAGAGAAATACGGTTTGAACCAGCAGTCCGCGACGAAGCAACGATAGGCTAATTAAAGTAAAGCCTAGGAACTAACTAGACTTGCTACTGTCTGGATCATGGCAAATTGTATGATCAGGTGCAACGAAAACAAATAAAACAGTGATGATGAGAACCCTATGTGAAATCACTTTATTCCGAAATAAGCTTGTTCGGGCAGTTTTGCAGACTTCATGGAGAAGTGTTTCCAACTGCATACCAAGCACCTGGTTGCCCTAAAATTCAAAGCAGAGGTTCATGCGTCACTGCATTTTGAAACTGTGAGAAACGTGTACTAGCAAATTAAATCACTGCAAGTACAATAGCGGACTAGTATGAAAGTCAATCTGATCACCAGCACACTGAAAGGCAGCCAGAAATGAACTGAACAAAGTTCACTAAGCATTGAGGTGAAAGTAAAACCCATGAACGTGCTATTTCTCTTAATATGTCCTCCGTCGACAAGAGACGATTTACCGTTCTGTTCTCCAGGCTAAGTTTGAGAATCCATTCTTGCACCTCTGCTTTTCCCCATTTCTCCCAAGCCAAACTAATTGATGTGCCGACAAGCTAGGAAATGATAACACCACTCTCATCATTTTGGTTTTCAGTCGAACTAGGCTAAATATATAGACCGAGCAACTGAAGTATCTGTGTTAGATCTACCATGTGGCTGAAGACTAGAGGAGGGGAGAAGAAGACTTGTATAAATAAGAAAGCCAAGTACAGGGTACGCAAATAAAGATGAGTGATTACTACGTGACCTTAAAAGCGAGTAAAAATCTACGTGGGCACTGGGATTTGCAATGGCTACTTCCCAACACTACATGGCACATGGCACATATCCTTTGAATCATTACATAGAAGTCTAGTCCTATATCGAGACATCGGCATATCAATTAATAGCCAAGCAATGAAAGAATATCCGAGGAATCAAGCAATACAAATCAATTGGGGCCTCATATTTAAAGACGGGGAGAGTACTTTTTCAATATGTTATCTCCCTTGTTCGTCTCCCCTGATCTAGGTTCCGCTTCCAAATCACTTATGCAGTACCATTCAACTATCTTCACAACGATAGATTGATACCAAGTATTTTTTGTCCTTCCTTGTGATCCCAGAAAGAAGAACGACTAGCAATCCCATGAAGTATTTTAGTACGTACCACCAGCAATCTGTTAATTTTGAAGTGGACCAATTGTATCTTCTACCTGTGAGAGGGATCTCCCTGAGGCCACCTTGTTAAATCCGAGTTAAATAAAATGCTACATCTATTCAAGCCCCCAGGTTTGTTCTTGTCACTGTTCATCCTAGACATGTTAAAATCCAAAACAACAACAACAACTACTGGAATAATGAGGAATCTAGGCTTCCGTTCCATCTTAGCATCCCCATGAACTATCACTAGATTCCTATGGAAATCATTAGTCTTGTTAACTAGTGTAGCTCTGATAAAGTAGTTACCTGGCTCTTAATCCGCAATATCACAAAAAATTATGACCACGTTTGGACATCACTATACATAAAAAGTAAAAGATAATCAGAAATCTTTGAAATAAATTCTTAAAAATCGTAAAGTTCATTTACTACAGTGAAAAGTTTTAGCTCATTTTGATGATACGATTAAGAAAATCATCATTCCAAAGTTTCTTGTCCAAATCTTTGGTTCAAGGTTTCCAAAAATCGTGAACATTCAATTATTATCTCCATACGACCATGTGCACGTGCCTTGGTGACGGCATTGTGGCGGTTCTCGGAGTTCCTGCGGTTGCATACATCTTTTCAGTTGCAGGTCAGGGTGGTATGACCGGCCGTGAAAATTGTAGTTGCAGATTACCGGCCAAACCACGATCGAGAGTGAGAGAGAGAGAGAGGTGGAAGACAATGGTTTTGCGCTGCTCAACTGTCACAGCTTTTCTGCCTCTTCTGTTATTATCAGGCTAGCTCAAAACGGCTGCCAAATTACAAGGAAATAGCCCACGTCTTCAGCAGGCTTACCGGTCGTGCCATCCCACGACGCCTTGCTGAGATCGGGCGACTACTTTGCCCGCACGGAGCGCAATGATCATGCCATCCCATGACCTGGTAAGGCGAGCAAAACTAGCTAGCGGACTAACTGAAAACTACTGAAGGAAAAAACGCCTAACTGAACCTCTGAACTGTACGTGTACAGGCACACGCTGACAGTCAGTGTTTTTTCAGAAAACTGAAACCTGAAACTTGAGTGTGTGCTTGTGTGTGCAGATTATCCAACAAATCACCCCCTAATCTGATACACACTGGATCACCCCTAGCTTGTGCCGTAGCTCAACATACCGGCTCCTTCCAAGGGATTTTGTGAGAACATCTGCAACTTGGTCTCCGGTTCTGACATGGACGACATCCACTCGCCCTAGTTCAACACACTCTCTGATATAGTGATACCTGAGATCAATGTGTTTACTCCTCTCATGATGCACCGGATTTTTGCTTAATTCGATCGCATATTTGTTGTCAACACGCAGCTTGACTCTCTGAATTTTTGTACCCAGCATTTCAGCAAGTAACCTGCTCAACCACACAGCCTGACTTGCTGCTGTTGCTGCTCCTATGTACTCGGCCTCACATGATGATTTTGCAACCACCTTCTGCTTCTGGGAGGACCAAGTTATAGCACCCGATCCAAGGAAGAACACAATACCCGTGGTACTTTTCCTGTCATCAGGATCTCCTGCGTGGTCACTGTCGCTGAAACCAGTGAGTACAGCTTCTCCCTCTGCTCTGTAGATACACCCAAAATTAAGAGTGCCCTTAATGTACCTCAGAACTTGTTTGACTGCAATCCAATGTTCCCTTCCTGGTGCTTCCATGAAGCGGCTTAGAAGCCCAACAGCATATGCAATATCTGGTCGTGTGTTTACCAAGTACCGCAGGCTTCCAATGAGACTTCGATATTCTGTTGCATCCACTGCTCCCCCTCTGTTCTTCGTCAACTTCAGACGATTTTCCAGTGGTGTATGACTGGCATTGCACTCATCCATGCCAGCATCTTCCAGAATCTTCTTAGCATAACTGGACTGGCAGACACTGATTCCATCATTGTCCTGCTTCACCTCTAATCCCAAATAGTAAGTGAGGAGACCAAGATCACTCATCTGAAACATGTCCTGCATCTGCTACTTGAACTGCTTGATTGCATCTTCAGAGGACCCGGAGATGATTAGATCATCAACGTACACCCCAACTAGCAGATGATCATTGCCTTTGTCACGCTTGTACAGGGCATGATCTAGCTGGCACTTCTCAAAGCCAAGGGAAACCAGGGTAGTGTCCAGCTTGATATTCCATGCTCGCGGTGCCAGATGGAGCCCATACAATGCCTTCCGCAACTTCAGAACTTTGCTGGGGTTGCCACTGTCGACGAAACCTGCTGGCTGATGCACGTAAACATCTTCCTGCAGCTCTCCGTTCAGAAAGGCAGATCGCACATCCATGTGATGCACTGACCACCGCCGTTGCGCCGCCACTGCAAGCAACAGTCTCACTGTTTCCAGACGAGCCACAGGAGCGAATACTTCATCAAAATCCACCCCCTGCCGCTGTGCGTATCCCTTTGCCACCAGACGAGCTTTGTGCTTCACAATATTTCCAGCTGGATCACGCTTCACCTTGAACACCCACTTCAATCCAATGGCGCGATGGCCGGCGGGCAGGGAGGCAAGAAGCCAGGTGCCATTGGAGCGGATCGAGTCCATCTCTGCCTCCATTGCGCCGCGCCAGGTAGGTTCATCCAGTGCATCTTCGACAGACGCGGGTTCCTCTGCAACAGAGAGACAAAGCCCGCTGTATTCCAAAGTGCACTCCGGTGCATGGTCGATGACGTACTCCATCGATTTGAAGCGGACAGGCACCCCCTCGGCGTCGAAGTCCTCGCCGGTGGGCGGAGTCACCCACCCATCTTCTGGATCATAGGATCTTGCTGGTGTGGATGGACTCATATCCGCTGAGATCGGCGTGCTCGTCGCGCTCGACGTGCCCTTAGCGGACATGCCGGACATGTGCGTCCGTGGTGAGCTTGGCGAGGCCGGTGAGCTCGGTGAAGGCGGCGAGCTTGGCGCAGCGGGTGCTGTAGGTGCGTGTGCTGACACCGCTACGCCCGGCGACACAGAGTAGGTCGTGGTCACGGGCACACCTGCGTCGGTGTACACGACCATGAACTCACAGGCGTGCTCCGAGTCGCCACCGTCCTTGCTCCAGTTCCAGCGCCGGTCTTCTTCAAAACGCACATCCCGTGTGATGTACAAGCGTTTGCCGACCGGGTCGAACACCCGATAGCCCTTTGTTCCTGGCTCGTATCCCAAAAAGATGCCTGGGCGCGATCTGTCCGCCAGCTTAGTCACGCCAGGCCCGAGACGAGCTTGACATGCGCGATGCAGCCGAAGGTGCGGAAGTAGTCCACCAACGGCTTTTTCTTGCGCCACGCCTCGTATGGAGTAATGCCCTACAGGCTTCTGGTCGGCGACCTGTTCAGAATGTGGACCGTGGTGCACACGGCCTCGCCCCAGAACGTGCACGGCACGTCCATGGCCTTCAGCAGGCTGCGCGCCATCTCCGCGACGGACTGGTTCCGCCGTTCAACCACTCCATTTTGTTGAGGAGAGTAGGGCGTCGTTGTGTTCCTGTGGATCCCAAGCTCCTCGGAGTAGGTGGCGAACTCGTTCGAGGTGAATTCGCCACCCCTGTCCGTGCGGAACGCCCGGAGCTTGGTGTTGCCTTGCGTCTCCGCGAGGGCCTTGATCTTCTTGAAATATCGAAACGCCTCATCTTTGCTCTTTAGTACCTCAAGCCACATGTGTCCACTGAAATCATCAACGATTAACAGGAAATACTTGTTACCGCTGGCCGTCGCTGGAGTGATTGGACCGCACAGATCGCCATGTACGAGCTCGAGCGCGCCCTCTGCACGGTACGCTGACGCGCGCGGGAACAGCATGTGGTGCATCTTCCCGGTGGTGCAGCCCTCGCAGAACTGATCGAGGTGCGCGATCGCTGGCATTTCGTGCACCATGCTCTTCGCCCCGAGGTCGTGCAGTGCGCGGAAGTGCAGGTGGCCGAACCTGGCGTGCCACCTCCAGGCCTCGTCCTAGACTCCGGCGAGCAGACACACGGGGGCGGCCAAGTTCAGAGCCATGGCGTAAAGCCGGTTGCTCGTCCGCCGCACCCGCGCCAGTAGTAGCTTCTGCCTATCGTAGAGACAGAGCTCGCCGTCCTTGATGACGGTCCTGCACCCATTCTCGTCGAGCTGTCCGATGCTGACGATGCTCGTGCGCAGCTGTGGGATATAGTACACGTCTGCGAGTGCCCGATGTTCACCGCTGCGGCACGAAAACAGCACGACACCGTGCCACAGATCTGCACGATAGAGCCATCACCGAACCGAACTGTACCTCGAACTGTCTCGTCAAGCTCCGAGAGCATGTCGCGGCGCCCCGTCATATGGTTGCTGGCGCCGGTGTCCAGGTACCAGCGGTCGTCGTCCGTCGCCACCGGCACGACTCGCGCCTCGTTGAGGGAGATCTCGGTGCCTGGTTCATGTTTGTCGCCGTTCGCGTTCTCCCCGCTCACCACCGCACAGGTGGCCAGCAGCAAGCCCGACTGCTCGACGTCCACCTGAGCGACGTTTGCCTACTGGTCCGGTTGCTCGCGCTGGTCCCTCTCCTTCTTGCGTCACTCCTTGGCCCAGTGACCTGGGATGCCGCAGTAGAGGCAGTTGCCCTTTCGTTTGGGCGTCGCCGTACCGCCATTGCCGCGGCCGCCACTCTGGCCACGGCCACCCCCTCCTTGGAGATTCTTTGGCTTGCCGTTCCCGCGCCCCCGCCCCGCTCCAGAGCCTGAGGACGCGCCGCCCTGGTCCATCGACTTCTCATGCGCCTGCCACTGGTCGATGGTGTACAGCAGCTGCGCGCTGGGCGCCGGTGTCTCCTCGCGCTCTCGCTCCTCGACGACAAGGAGCCGACCGCGGAGTTCCTCGAGGGAGAGCTGCCTAGTGTCGACGAGTGACTCGATCGCCATGGCCATCTCACGATAAGGGCGTGGTACGGTCCGGAGCACCTTGAGGACAGCCTTGTGCTCGTCCACGGGGTCGCCGAGCGCCTGCAGCTCGTCGATGATCGTCCTGAGCCGCATCACATACGACTCGATCCCCTCGCCGTCCTTGTACCGGAGCGCCTCGTACTCCGAGCGGCGAGTCTGTGCCTTGGCCTCGCGGACGCGCTCGACGCCCACACGCATGGTCTTCAGGGTGTCCCACGCCTCCTTGGCTGTGGCCTTGGCACCCAGGATCCGCATGAGCTCCGGCGGCACCCCCTTGAGGAGGGCGATCATGGCGCGCCGGTCGTCGCGGTCCGTGCCTTGGCCTGTTTCCACCACGCGCCACAGCTCGTCGGCCTGCAACTGAAGCTTGGTGATCATGGCCCAATCGGTGTAGTTGGTGCGCGTAAGCATCATCGGAGGCGCACCACCGCTGCCGCCATGCACGATGCGCTCGAGGACACGCAACCCCGACCCCTCCTCAGTGGAGAGACGGGCTAGGGACTGCCTCAGCACCGAGACCTCCGCCTTGGCCTGTTCCTCCTCTTGTTGCTTCTTCGCCTTCTCGTCGTCGCTGCCGGTCATCTATCCGACAGATCAAACACCGCCGGCACCCAGGATGGATCGAACACCACCGAGGCTCTGATGCCACTTGTAGTTGCAGATTACCGGCCAAACCACGATCGAGAGTGAGAGAGAGAGAGAGGTGGAAGACAATGGTTTTGCGCTGCTCAACTGTCACAACTTTTCTGCCTCTTCTGTTATTATCAGGCTAGCTCAAAACGGCTGCCGAATTACAAGGAAATAGCCCACGTCTTCAGCAGGCTTACCGGTCGTGCCATCCCATGACGCCTAGCTAAGATCGGGCGACTATTTGCCTGCACGGACCGCAACGATCATGCCACCCATGACCTGGTAAGGCGAGCAAAACTAGCTAGCGGACTAACTGAAAACTACTGAAGGAAAAAACGCCTAACTGAACCTCTGAACTGTACGTGTACAGGCACACGCTGACAGTCAGTGTTTATTCAGAAAACTGAAACCTGAAACTTGAGTGTGTGCTTGTGTGTGCAGATTATCCAACAAAAATTGCCCCGACTTCGGTCTTGGTGGATGATGGTGGTGTCTTTGACGTCTTTACCTTGTGAAGGCATTGTTGTTGCCTCTGCATCACCTCACTCGAGCTGCTCCGAGGGAAACCCTAGATCCGACTCTCCCTGATCGAAAGATGATGGAGCGTTCAATGACGATCTGCCTCCTGGGGGCATTATCTTGGAGTAGGTGCTGACTGGAGGCGCCATGATGTGGTGCAGTGTGGCATCTATCGTGTCGGTGACGGCGGTTCTCGGCAGCGTTGCACAACAAGGTCTTGGCGTCTTGACGTGTGTTGATGGATGAACATAGGATGGTGACGTTGTCTGACGTCATGGTGGAGTCGATGGCAGTTGAGCCTGGCAAGGCCTATTCACTGATCTCTCCTCAAGATGTGACGGTGGAAGATGGTGGCAACGGATTCTAGAGCGTGTGCGTGCGGTGCATGCCGAGGGTCTGCTAGACCGGTTGGTGCTCTTGGCTCGCCGTAGGCCAGCGTGGTGAGGACCGGATTAGATGTTGTGCATGGATGAGCCAGTGCACTCCATCAGACTTGTAGGTGTACTGATTGAAGTAGTCACGAAGGTGCACTACTTGAAAAGGCCTAGCAATAGCATGGGTCAAAGCGCTATCAAGGAGGGCGGCGGCGGGTCCTCCGGCTGCTCTGCTTCCGCGCGGGGAGCTCTGGATATGGAGTAATGGCTCCTATGGCGAGGCACCGCCTGCTCTGTGGCGAGCGGCCGTGCAGATGGTAGACCCGGTGCCCTTGCCGCACGGGCGGCGGCATCCCAGTGGCCGAGGGTGGCCAGTGGAGGTTTCTGCGGCGGCCAGTGCGCGGGATCTGCCGCCTCCCCTCCTCCCCTATTCAGTGTGCGAGCATGCCTGGTCGGGCCGTGCTTCCATGGCCGTCGGCTCCGGACAAGTGGTGCTGCTGGTGGCGGCGATTTAGTTCGGGCAAAATCCCTGGTCGGCCTTTACCGGCCGCACCGACGGCGACGCCCAAGGACGCCCTTCCCCTCCTTGGAGGCATCAGTATGGACTGATCCCCTCACTTCCCCTTCCCCTCGGTCTCCCGGGCGAGAGGCCTAGCTTTATTGGGAGGCAGCGACACTCTCAGGGTCGCTCGTTTCTTGAAGGCGTCGATTTTGGAGAATTGGGGTTGGGTGGCAGTTGGGGGTGGTGGGTGTTGGGATCTACCCTATGCTTCGTCGACTGCAAATTAAAATTTCCTAACCGCAGAACATCCAAGAACATGTTAAGGGAGATGGATGACAGATTGTTACTACTATACGCACGGTGCCGTGCAGCGCGTCTCCGGAGTCGTCTCCTCCTCATCGATCGTATCCGTCGAACAGGTTCGCCGGAGCGGTGCAAGTGCACTTCCTCTAACGGTATCCGCGCGTGCAGGAGGAATATCGTGCGACGGACTGCTAGGGCCAACCGCACAACCGGTAGCGAGTGGAGGTGGCTAGTTGAAACACATTCAAAACTCTAGTGACGACACCAAAGCGATCAACTGAATAAATGTGCCGCACCTCCACTATATACAGGGGTCCATCGCGGGCTCAATACTTAGGCCTCGCACGGATCCTAAAGCCCAAAGTCTACTCGGTCGCATTCCAAGTCCAGCTCGGATCACATCCGACCAGTGTCCTCGGACCCGACCTTGTAGGTTCCTTCCCTTAAGCGTGCGACCCCTTAGGTTCCAGTCGGCTAGTCACAGTTTCTAGCAAGGCGTGTCGACCACCAAGAAGACTATGATGTTGGTTAGGCGAACATGTAGATCACAGTTCCATTCCCTGTGCCACACGAGATATGTTGTCGGGCTCAAGGCGAGTCTATCATCCTTGTGTTAGCCCGACCTCTTTCACGTTCCAGTGAGGCCGACCACTAACCAGATTATCTCATAATCTTTCTGAGATGGCCATGCTTATCCTTGTAGGATCACCCGAGCGGCCCAGAGTATATCTCTCCTGATCGGAGGGGCAAATCCCATCTTGCTCAACCATGTCTCGCAACATGGGTTTGGACAAGCCCGAAACCTACCTCTATAACTACCCAGTTACGGAGTAGCATTTGGTCGGCCCTAAGCAATTATGCCATCATCCCGAGTACATGCGTCAGATCAGGTCTTAGGACATAGAACACATATTGTACTAGAGACTCATAGATGATATATCGCTCCATCTCACTGTTGGATCTGTCCAATCCAATATCTATCCGAGCTTGGATCCAGTCACCTCGGATCCGCTCAGATCCATGCAGTTCAGCATCATCATGCTACATAGCTAGTGAGAAAAAATCATCCACCGTATTGCATGATATTCCAGTCCGACGTGTGCCCACACGTCACTTATGACTAGGGGAACATTTAGTATGTATCATACAACACAACATCTCAGATACAAGTCACGTACTTGCTAATAAGCATCATTGATTACATCCAAGGACTGTCTTCATTCATAAACACATAGGAAATATCATCATACATGATTGCCTCTAGGGCATATCTCTAACAGTGGGTGTGGCCATCTTGGAACTTCTCCCGTCGGTGTTGGATGCTTGCAGCGGTGATGTTCTGCTCAAGTAGAGCCCCTACGTCTCGTGGGGATGCGCTGACCCTCTCTATGTGGTCTTCTTCCGGTGACATCCATCCCATCTTGCGACGGTACGACGCCTTCGATCCAGGCGAGGAGGTAGTGACCTCCTCCGAAGATGGTGTACTGGATGTGTCATGCCGGGACCCGTAGGTGCATGGCGACACACTAGTAGAAAAAAGGGCATTGGTCCAGCCCATTAGCCCCGGTTCAATCTAGAACCGGGACCAATGGGGGTACTGGACCCGGTTCGTTAGCCCAGGGGGCCGGCCGGGCCACGTGGGCCATTGGTCCCGGTTCGTCTGGACCTATTGGTCCCGGTTGGAGCTAAAAACCGGGACCAATGGCTCTTGCTCCTGGCCCACCACTATTGGTCCCGGTTTGTTTTGTGAACCGGGACCAAAGGCACCCCTTTAGCCCCGGTTTGTAGCACCAACCGGGACCAGTGAGTTGCCTATATAAACCCCCTCACTCAAGAGCAGAGCTCACTGCTCTGTTTTTTTTTCTGGCCGAGGGGGAGAGGGGTTAGTGGTGCTCTAGCTCACCTCCTATGCACACAACGTGTTCGGTGGAATGCCCGAGCCACACTAGTTAAGCTTTTCTCCTCTCGAAGCTCTATTTTCTCCGAGATTTGTCTAGGTTTAGCGGTCCGTCACGTCCCGTCCCCGTCATCGCCGCCGTCGATCGCCCCCGCCGATCTCGTCACCGGCACCACCGTGGTGAGCCTCTTGTTATGTCCATGCTTTTCTTACTTTTATTATTGCTTTAGATAGATATTTGTCTAATTTTCTTACGTTTATTATTGCTTGTTATTATATAGTGCGATGGTTTTGATATCCGCCCACGTGGGCCCTCGTCCGGTCTACGTTTCGGATGTGGTATATTATCTTTAATTTATAACTATTTGTTTTAGTGCTTATGATAGTTATGCCGACCAACCTGACATGCATAGATGTTTTATTATGTCTAGGAGGTAGTTGAACCAGAAATTCCAACCGACCCTCTTGTGGAGAGGTTAAATTTAGTTGAAGAGGAAAACATTTCGTTAAAGAAAAAATTGGAAAAAATGGAGGAGGAGAAGATGGAATTGGAGTTGCATGTTGCGGAAGTTATCGATGATCACAAGATCAAGATGGACCCTATTGTCGAGAGGTTAAATTTAGTTGAAGAAGAAAACAAATTCTTGAAGGAAAAAATAAAAAAAATTGTGGACGAGAAGATGATATTGGAGTTGCATGTTGCGGATGTCGTCGATGATCACAAGATCAAGATGGATGAAATGCGGTTGAAGATTAAAAAGATTAGAAAATATGCCATTAATACCGAGGCTTGGTATCATTATGCCGTTGGATCAATTGTTACCTTGGTTGCGATTATGATAGCATTTGTTTTCGCGTTGAAATGTTTTACATAGTTTCGATGTGTATGGAGAGCTATATGTTGTTAGATGAGAACTATATATGTATGTACTTTGGTTTTAATGTGATGATGAACTTTTATCCATTTGGTCACTTAATTATCTATTTATGATGTTCTGTAATGGTTTTTGACACACTTAATTATATATAAATGCACGCAGATGAACCGCCAATGGATGTACGGTGACAGACACACCTTCGAGTACATTAAGGGCGTGCGTGAGTTTCTAAATGCGGCAGAGGCAAACAAGCAGAATGGTTTTATGTGTTGTCCATGCACTAAATGTGTGAATACGATGTCTTACTCTAACCGAAAAATCCTTCACTCCCACATGCTTTACAAGGGTTTCATACCACACTATAATGTTTGGACGAGGCACGGAGAAATAGGGGTTATGATGGAAGACGGCGAAGAAGAAGAGTACGATGACAACTATGTGCCCCCTGAATACGGTGATGCTGCAATGGGGGGAGCTGGTGAAGATCAACAGGAACCAGACGATGTGCCCAATGATGCTGCAACGGGTGAAGCTGCTGAAGATCAAGAGGAACCAAATGATGATCTTCGCCGGGTCATTGTCGATGCAAGGACACAATGCGAAAGTCAAAAGGAGAAGCTGAAGTTCGATCGCATGTTAGAGGATCACAAAAAAGGGTTGTACCCCAATTGCGAAGATGGCAACACAAAGCTCGGTACCGTACTGGAATTGCTGCAGTGGAAGGCAGAGAATGCTGTGGCTGACAAAGGATTTGAGAAGCTACTGAAAATATTGAAGAAGAAGCTTCCGAAGGATAACGAATTGCCCGACAGTACATACGCAGCAAAGAAGGTCGTATGCCCTCTAGGATTGGAGGTGCAGAAGATACATGCATGCCCTAATGACTGTATCCTCTACCGCGGTGCATACAACGATCTGAACGCATGCCCGGTATGCGGTGCATTGCGGTATAAGATCAGACGAGATGACCCTGGTGATGTTGATGGCGAGCCCGCCAGGAAGAGGGTTCCTGCGAAGGTGATGTGGTATGCTCCTATAATACCACGGTTGAAACGTTTGTTTAGAAACAGAGAGCATGCCAAGTTGATGCGATGGCACAGTGAGGACCGTAAGAAAGACGGGAAGTTGAGAGCACCCGCTGACGGGTCGCAATGGAGAAAAATCGAGAGAAAGTACTGGGAGGAGTTTGCAAAGGACGCAAGGAACGTATGGTTTGCTCTAAGCGCGGATGGCATTAATCCTTTTGGGGAGGAGAGCAGCAATCACAGCACCTGGCCCGTGACTCTATGTATGTATAACCTTCCTCCTTGGATGTGCATGAAGCGGAAGTTCATTATGATGCCAGTTCTCATCCAAGGCCCTAAGCAACCCGGCAACGACATTGATGTGTACCTAAGGCCATTAGTTGAAGAACTTTTACAGCTGTGGAATGGAAACGGTGTACGTGCGTGGGATGAGCACAAACAGGAGGAATTTGACCTAAAGGCGTTGCTGTTCGTGACCATCAACGATTGGCCCGCTCTCAGTAACCTTTCAGGACAGACAAACAAAGGATACCATGCATGCACGCACTGTTTAGATGACACTGAAAGTATATACCTGGACAAGTGCAGGAAGAATGTGTACCTGGGCCATCGTCGATTTCTTCCGACCAACCATCAATGTCGAAAGAAAGGCAAGCATTTCAAAGGCGAGGCAGATCACCGGAAGAAGCCCGCCATGCGTACCTGTGATCACGTACTTGCTATGGTCAATGATTTACATGTAATCTTCGGAAAGGGCCCCGGCGCACTAGCTGTTCCGAATGACGATGAGGGACACGCACCCATGTGGAAGAAGAAATCTATATTTTGGGACCTACCCTACTGGAAAGACCTAGAGGTCCGCTCTTCAATCGACGTGATGCACGTGACGAAGAACCTTTGCATGAACCTGCTAGGCTTCTTGGGCGTGTATGGAAAGACAAAAGATACAGCTGAGGCACGGGAGGACCTGCAACGTTTGCACGAAAAAGACGGCATCCCTCCGAAGCAGTATGAAGGTCCTGCCAGCTATGCTCTTACGAAAGAAGAGAAAGAAATCTTCTTTGAATGCCTTCTCAGTATGAAGGTCCCGACTGGCTTCTCGTCGAATATAAAGGGAATAATAAATATGGCAGAGAAAAAGTTCCAGAACCTAAAGTCTCATGACTGCCATGTGATTATGACGCAACTGCTTCCGGTTGCATTGAGGGGGCTTCTACCGGAAAACGTCCGATTAGCCATTGTGAAACTATGTGCATTCCTTAATGCAATCTCTCAGAAGGTGATCGATCCAGAAATCGTACCAACGCTAAGGAGTGATGTGGCGCAATGTCTTGTCAGTTTCGAGCTTGTGTTCCCACCATCCTTCTTCAATATCATGACACACGTCCTAGTTCATCTAGTCGACGAGATTGTCATTCTGGGGCCCGTATTTCTACACAATATGTTCCCCTTTGAGAGGTTCATGGGAGTCCTCAAGAAATATGTCCGTAACCGCGCAAGGCCAGAAGGAAGCATCTCCATGGGCCATCAAACAGAGGATGTCATTGGGTTTTGTGTTGACTTCATTCCTGGCCTTAATAAGATAGGTCTCCCTAAATCACGGTACGAGGGGAGACTGACTGGAAAAGGCACGCTTGGAAGGGACTCAATAATATGCAGGGACGGTTATTCTTGGTCTCAAGCACACTACACAGTTCTACAGAACTCTACATTGGTGACCCCGTATGTCGATGAACACAAGAACAGTCTGCGCTCCAAACACCCGGAGCAGTGCGACGACTGGATTACACGTGAACACATCAGGACTTTCAGCAGTTGGTTGGAAACACGTCTCAGAGGTGACAACACTGTTTGTGATGAGTTGTACTTGTTGTCCAGGGGACCATCTTCGACTGTATTGATTTACAAAGGATACGAGATAAATGGGAATACATTTTACAGGATTGTCCAAGATCAAAAGAGCTTCGTACCATCATGCTACTGTTACTTTCGCCTAATGATGAAGTATTGGTTTTGTTGAATCCTTTGACACTCGACAAAATGTGACATGAGGGGGTCTAGGGTTGTGGATCGCCGAGCAGTCGGGGGTCGAGGGGTCGAGAGAGGTTGCCTAGCTAGTGTCAAAGTATTGAAAAATTCCATGACTTCATCATTTGCCAGAAGTAACCGGGGCATGTTGGTACGAAGTTATGCAAAGATGTTTTGGAACGGAGTTCCTGATAGGATAATCCGTCTTTTGTTACGGATTATCTTATCTGGGACTCCGTTCCAAAACAACTTTGGAGAGCTTCGTACCATCATGCTACTGTTACTTTCGCCTAATGATGAAGTATTGGTTT
>LR738715.1:815146293-815252582 GCA_902687465.1 Secale cereale | reverse complement strand
GGGACTCCGTTCCAAAACAACTTTGGAGAGCTTCGTACCATCATGCTACTGTTACTTTCGCCTAATGATGAAGTATTGGTTTGTTGAATCCTTTGACACTAGACAAAATGTGACATGAGGGTGTCTAGGGTTGTGGATCGCCGAGAAGTCGGGGGGGTCGAGAGGTTGCCTAGCTAGTGTCAATGTATTGAAGAATTCCATGACTTCATCATTTGCCAGAAGTAACCGGGGCATGTTGGTACGAAGTTATGCAAAGATGTTCTGGAACGGAGTTCCTGATAGGATAATCCGTCTTTTGTTACGGATTATCTTATCTGGGACTTCGTTCCAAAACAACTTTGGAGAGCTTCGTACCATCATGCTACTGTTACTTTCGCCTAATGATGAAGTATTGGTTTTGTTGAATCCTTTGACACTAGCTAGACAAAATGTGACATGAGGGGGTATAGGGTTTGTGGATCGCCGAGCAGTCGAGGGTTGAAGCTAGTTCTACGTTTGCCATTAATATGTCCATCTGTCATGTTTGAATAATAATTGGCATGTTGTAAATATTTGTAGAAACAATGGACGACAACACCCGAGACCTAGCACAAGAAGCGATGTTGATGGACATAATCGCACACGGACAAAATGCCGTAAGGTCGTATCTCAACGACACCGATGAGCAGGTCGAACAAGAGCTGCGGCTGGAAGATCTAGGCTATGATATTGATGAATTCGGTGACCCAATGCACATGGAAGAAGTAGACCGTGAGGACGGCTCCGGTGACCCAATGCTGGTGCAAGAAGGAGACCGTGATGCTGGCTCCGGTGACCGAACCGAGTCCGGCCAGGAGGTATATATGTTAGTTAAGCATGTGCTGACTAGTTAATTGATTCATTCATTAACTCTCATCTTTGTAACTTTTCTAGCCCTCCGGATCGAGCAAATCTTCGGTAAAGAGACGAGGAGCGAAGAAAAAGTTGAGGCCGGATGAAAAGTTTGAGATCTCAGAAATCTCGCGCTGCGGCGAGCCGATTGCACCCATCCGCACAAAGAACGCATTTGTTAATCAGTGCGGGGTTCTGGTTAGGGACAAGATCCCGATCAGCATCCATCAATGGTTAAAGCCGGCTGCAAACGACGCTCAGGTGACTTATGTCACTGATATGCAGAAAGAAGATCTTTGGACTGAGCTAAAGTCAAATTTCGTCCTACCGCGAGAGGTTGATCCGGCGAACCCAGTTATAGAGGAGTTAATCAAGTCTGCTGCACTTTCGAAGATGGCAGACCAATTCAGGGCATGGAAGAAAAAACTGAATACGTTTGTCAGAGAGAAAACGACTCCAGAATTCGTGGGCATATATGAGAAGATCAAAGATGACTGGCCCGCATTTGTGGCCCATAAGAAGTCGGAAAAGAGTCAGAAGATGTCGGAGACAAACCGGATAAATGCTGTGAAGAAGAAGCATCACCATCGCACGGGGTCGGGCGACTACCTCGTAGCCCGGCCTAAGTGGGCCAAGGCTGAGAATGACCTGCTTCAGAAAGGGATCGAACCAGAGACAATGCACTGGCCAGAACGTTGCCGGACTTGGTTCTTCGGGGCTGGCGGAACCTTGGACCCTATAACAGGGTGGTGCATTTGGACGGACAAGCAATTGGAAACACCACTCAGGAAGATGCGGCAGTATATCAAAGCAGCGCATGAAGGGACGTTCTTCCCCGACAGAGAGAACGACGAGCTGACAATGGCCCTCGGGAATCCTGAGCACCCTGGACGGACACGAGGCACGCCAGGCTCCCTTCCGTGGCATGCTGGGTTTCCGGACGCAGGAGGCTACAAATGCCACGACAGGAGGAAGAAAATGGAGATGACCGAAATCCAGGCGCTGCGGGCCAGAATACAAGCGATAGAGGAATGGGAAGCAAATCGGGAGAAAATAATTGCCGAAGCTTCCCCCGAAGCTACCCCGCCATCTCAGCGGAGAAGCAGCGTGGCTTCCACCGACCTGCCAGAGCCTGCCTTGACGGCTACTGCCAGGAATCCTGTGGATGCTATCACGCAGGCACAAAATTGCCACCTTATGGCACAGTGGATGAATCTGAAGGTCAAGGCGGCTGCTGGCTCTGTTTATCCTTCTGGACCCGACGACACTTTTCACTGCCGGCCGATTCCAGAAGGATATGCTAGGGTGATGGTCGACGAAATAACGGAGGGATTTGAGGAGCTCCAGCTTGACCACCCTACCGGTGAAGGGGAGACTGGGCTGGGTTCTTCACTGAAGACTCCATGCCTATGGAGGGAAGGACCTAATCAAAATTCTCAACTGGACGCCTCCGCCTCCTCCTCCTCCTCCGACGAGTCAGGGCACTCCGCCTCCTCCACCGCCTCCTCCTCCGGCGAGTGACCATCAGGGCACTCCGGCTCCTTCTCCGGCGAGTGACCATCAGGGCACTCTGGCTCCTTCTCCGGCGCGTGGCGGCACTCCGCCTCCTTCGCCGCCGGCACGTGGCGGCACTCCGCCTCCTTCGCCGCCGGCGCGCCCGAGCAGACAGCCTGCTCCTCCTTCTCCGCCTAATCAGCAAGGGCGGAAGAGACCTGCCGCCGCTCCGGCTGCTCCTGCTCCGGCGCCTAAGCAAGTAAAAAAGACAGCCGCTTCGTCTGGTCCGGCGACGTCTACCAGTACAGCCAGAGGCGGGAGGCGATGCAGATTCGGTCCTTCTCTCACGCCTCTAGAGAAGTTACCGTACGAGAGGTCCGACGAGGGAAACACGAAGATTGCTGAAGGCGAAGTGAAGGACTTTTTTGAAGGGTTGAAAGCACAGAGACATCCACCTCCGGAGGAGAAGATAGATGCGGTGAAAGCAAAGCGCACTCTTGCTGCCCTGAAGCAACCAGCGAAAAGTAAGCCGAAGGGCAACTATGGCCGCATTATTCAAAAGACATTTCAAGATGCCAAGCGGTCCGGAAGTACAAAAAGTGATCAGAGGTTAGCAGAAGGACGAGCTGGGAAACAAATTGCCCAGCTCGGCGAACAAGCGAACCAATCGTGCCCCCCGCTCAAGGTGTCTAGCGACATGGTCGCTAATGATCCGAGGATGGTGCCCGGTTATACCAATCTTGCAGATTACGCGTCCGACGATGTACACTATGATTTCTTGGAAGTGCAGATACAAAGATACGAGTAACGGAAGCCTCTCGTAAAAAATGAAAGATCTCTATCAACGAATATGCGAAGATTGCATGATTGGTACTTGAAAATCTGCAGAGAGTCTGGGGGGAGGAATAACTTGTATTTGAGAGTTAAACCGGATCATGACCTCGTTGGAATTGACCTGTTGCCTGTTCCATTTGAGGAGTTCTATCAATTTTTCAATCAATTGACCCTCGATAAAACAACGGTCACCTGCTACTGTCTGTAAGTAGTACTACTTCTGTCATTAAGTTTCTCTATATAGCTGATCTTCATTGCATGTATTTATAATTATCCTCACTATATTATGCAGATTGAAGATCGTCGAATTGAAGAAAAGACAAGTAGGTGATATTGGGTTTATTAACACATACCTCATAGATGCAACCGAGGTTAAATTGCGTCCCGGCGATACCGAGACCAACTTGCTACGATCGTTGGTGGTAAATGAAAACAAAGATATAATACTCTTCCCTTACAACTTCAAGTGAGTGTTAATGTCTTGTGCATATTTTGTTTCCCTTATATATCAGTCAAGGTTATAGTGATGTAATTGATGATCTCATGCATTCGTGCGCAGCTACCACTATATTCTCTTAGAGATTAAGCTTGAGAAGGGAGTAGTAACTGTCTTCGACTCTAAACGTAAAGATCCCGAGGAGTATGCGGACATGACTCAAATGCTAGCCAGGTAAGTTAAATCGATCAATATTATCCACCATGCATATATATCAGCAACTTCATTTCTGATATCAACTAATTGTTTTCTTTGTCTGGCAGGGCTTGGAAAAAATTCACCAAAAAAGCTCCGGGACTGCCGAAGAAGCTACAATTTAGATACCTGAAAGTAAGTACTATATAGTAGCATGTTCCGCGCGCGCATCTCCTATATCTTGATTCAAGCGCTAGTTTCATCAATACCAATTTGGCATTCTTGCTTATCAGTTTGATTGACCTCTATTTCTTGTAAAGTGGTTGTGGCAGGAACCCGGGAATGATTATTGTGGATACTACATTTGCGAGTCCATCCGCCACACGACCTGTGAGCGGGGCTACACTGATGAACAATTTGAAGTGCGTAAGCAATCAATAATATTCACAAATTTATAGCATCATTTCATGTATTGACCCCCTACTTCAAATTAGATGTTTCGGATGCGGGATGAACTCCTAACACCAGATCGACTGCGAGCAATTCAAGAGGAATTGGCGACATTCTTCCTTGAACACGTGATCGCTGAAGACGGAGAATACTATATGGACCATGCATCCATGTGTTAGGAGATTATTTTTGTAAGAGATAATTATTGTATATATGTGCCCGGTAGTGTCGGATAGATATACGAGAACTTGTTGTTCGACCAATCTCTCGGAGAAGGAGAGAGGTGGTCGATATTACTTCTCTCTGTATGCATATATATATATATGTTGATTATACGATCTTCTGTTTCCTTCGTTTGCTTAGTAGCTAGCAGCTAGCTAGCTAGCTAGCGTGACTCTAGTCCTCTCTATATACGTATGTGTAGTATGTAGCGTCGACCAAGCACGGACATAAGAGAGAACACTTCTCTCTATTAATTAGCTAGCTAACACAATATATGAAACACCTAAATTAACCCCCCAAAACCTAAAACCCCCCTCCCCTTTCAAAAAAAAAAAAACAAAAACCACAGCCACAGAAATGCTGATGCGTGGAAGCCTTTTGGTCCCGGTTGGTACCACCAACCGGGACTAAAGCCCCTCCTGCCTGGACTCGGTGCACAGGCCACGTGGACACCCTTCTGCCCCGGTTCTGGATTGAACCGGGACTAAAGGGTCAGAGCATTAGTACCGACCCTCTTGTCTCGATTCTGGAACCGGGGCTAAAGGCCCAAATGAACCGGGTCTGATCCCCCTTTATCTACTAGTGACAGCATACCCCACAAATGTCAGTCATCCTCTTCTTCGAGCCTATGTGATCCTGTTCGGGGTGCAGCATTCTTGGACGGAGACCTTGTAGGAATTTGTGTCCTTCAACTATATCCAAATATTGCTTGTTAATTATTCATGGACCTCATTGTGGAAACATGCTTTGTGTAAGCATGGAATGATTATCTATGATAGATGGAATTGCTTATTGATGGAATTATGTCTATAAGCTAGTCGACATTGTCAAGGCAATGATGGAATTAATTCTTGCTGGATTATACACTTAGGCATTTGCTTGAGGAAGCTTGTCAATTAATATTGGAACACGGTATACATGTTTATTATGCTGGAAATGTTACCCGGGAACAATATTAATTGGAAGGGAACTGGATCGAAGGGAACAATATTATGCTGGAAATGTTACCCGCTGCATGTTTTGGTGATTGACATAGACATCTTGCCTCTTGGGTCGTGGCTCTGCAGCCTTTTCACTGTTTGATCATAATTACATACGACCCCTCCTCTCATTTTAGATGTAGAGGATTTGTTTTATCTTTTTTTTATTTGGATGGGAACAGCCTTCGCTCAAAAGCTCGTGTACGCGGACAGGAGACCACAGACGATATGACACCTGCTATGCAACATGCACATGACTTCCATGCTCTGGCCTTTTCATGCGCAAAAAAGATAGAGAACGCCTACCGCGGAAGCACATGGCGGTAGGTATACACAGCCTACCATTAAACGTTCTAGCGGTAGCATATTTTTTCACGTTAATTGAACTAGTAGAGTGGCCCCCCGATGTGCGGGCTAGAATTATTATGTTTTGTCATGATAATACATTTTTTGATATGTCTATAAAAATTTGTAACCTAATATGATAAACATGCACCTAACCCAATAACAATCATCTTTAGGGTGTTGAACGCAATGTGAAGGCATCATATTTAGAGTTTTGAATTTAATGTTAGGGCGTCTTTTTATGAGAGGGGTAATTTCTAAAAATATGTATTTGTTGTTTCGTATGTAAGCATGTCCGTATAAATTTATTTATATTTAATAATATGTTATTACATAGAATCAAAGTTTAGATCTCGTGTCAAGGGAGAGTTTGTGCGTGACTTCACATGAGTATGGAGTTGAGATCTTCTAGTTTGTATGTGGTATTGGATGTATACAACCAAATATTCCATCTGCATTCACAGGCCATTGAATATGTTTATCTTATCCAGACATGTCTGTCATTTACTCACTTTGTTCTAAGACACATGAACTCTTATTAATAATGTCTAAGATATAAATTTGACCATTGTTTGAATTGATAATGAAAATTGCATTCTAGTGGAATGTTCGGATACTTTTGAACAAAAATGTAATCATGTTGTTCTCTTTTGACCAATCCTAGCATCTATTTACATCGATGGTAGAAGCAAATAAGTTTTGTATCCAAAATTGTGAAGAACTTTTCTTTTAAGCCAACATATTATAATTTTAGAACATATATATTATTACCTTTTCTTTTGTACTTTACTCTCTATGCTGCCTTTTTTTCAGATAATATGTCGCCTTCACATCATCATATGCACTACCTTGTTGCAAAATTTAAGTGAACACGTCATTATAGTATTTAGGTTTCACCAACAATTAGAGTGATAACATATGATTATATGAAAGGTTGTGTATGTGAACCATTGGCGAGTGTGAGGTTGCTCGTTATAATCCACCCAGGTAAT
Source organism: Secale cereale (assembly GCA_902687465.1). Taxonomy (NCBI): domain Eukaryota; kingdom Viridiplantae; phylum Streptophyta; class Magnoliopsida; order Poales; family Poaceae; genus Secale; species Secale cereale. The sequence goes on along the minus strand of LR738715.1, from coordinate 815,245,764 downwards.
CCTTAGGATTGGCATGACCATTGTGTTATATTATTTGCAGTATATGCATGTGTGCATAATGAGTCGGTCGATGATCACCTTTACCAAGCAAGAATTGACACTTCCATTATTTTGCATGGGCAACATGTAAAAATTAAGCTAAATTGGCTCTATAGCGCGGATAAATGACACTATATCCCACTTAAAATGCTAAATTGCACATATATGTTGCTTAGCGGAACTCTTCCCCAAGCGTTGTTACAGTAAAATAATCATCGTATATCTCTATCCAATGGCCGAAAATCATATATGTCAACACACTATTAGACATATGTGTAGTATGATAAACGTTACAGTATGGCCTCTTATATTTTGTTGGAGCGTCATATCTTTTTATAAAACTCTTCAACATTCACTTGCATATCGCCAAGTACATAAATTTTCATTCCATCTAGAAGTCCCACAAAATACCAAGGACAACTTGTCGGGGCATTCCTAATATATGTTACATGAGTGGACCATATAGTTTTATATCATATGCAAGGGGTAGATGAATAGCATTCTCAATACTCGACACCTCGTTGATGACAATTCACAACCTCACATTCTTCGCACTACTATTCTCATATTACGCATAAGGATCCATCTATTAGAAAAATACCCTATTCAAACTAACAATATTGAAAAATATGACCAATATCTTTGTTGCAATAATTAGGCAAAGCTAACAAATGGCCTTTCTATATTTTTCATAATTTTCACAATAGTAAAAAATCTTCTTATTTCATGCCCTGGTGGTAGAGATTAGGATGTGGCAAAAACCAATGAACTACATATGCATCATTTCTAAAATTAGCATCAAGATATAACAATTAATTAGCATTAATATGATTTAGGTACTCAGTCTCAAAGCACATCAATACATAAAATTGATGTATAATGATCTTAAGTAGTAAATTTACAACCCTATGCATCTCCTAGAAAGATTAAGACATAGATGTATTTCTCAAAACAAAAATGCAAGGGATTAGATTATCTCAACAGAACTACACTGAACTTAAAAACATCTACACCACTCGATATTTATCTAGCATGGTTTGTCCCATAGGCAATATCATAGTGTAAGCAATTATATTCAATAGAAGCATATTTAGTTAGTGTTAAATTCTATGCATTGTGCTTGGTCACGTCATCCGCAATGGATAGTAGCTTCTTTATAAGAAACCTAAGAAAATCATAAGTATTTCTACCAATTATCCTGCAATGTATCATTATCATACAAAAATATAACCCTAAGTAGTACCAAATTCTTCCATTGGAAGATATGAAGTAACACATGGAAATACACATGCCAAGAATGTATGTACAAAACAGATAACTCGCTTGTGGCAAATTTATCCACCAATTCAGAGTCATCATTTTAAGCTCGGAAACATTATGTTTAGAAAGTTTAGGACTAAAACCACTACAATATGGAATGGATGTAGTAACAATTGTATGTACACAACCCTGACAATATGTGTACATATATAGTTTATTAACCATTTTAATTGTATGAAATGTTCTAAGCATGCCACTCCTTTTCTTCAGATTTACACCAATATGTCACTGAAGCAACGTACAATTAATCCATAATTTAGTCCTTTTATTCCAGAGTGCAAGCAGTAGCCTGTATGAAGCAGCATAGAAAGTTGGAAGTGACTTTGATATCAGAACAAAATTTTGCAAAAGTGTTATGAATTATAAAGACATGCTAGCTATATCTATGAGGGAACATTAGAGATGAAAAACTCTGAAGTGAGAAGAGATTGTGACAGGCATATTAAATGATTAATCAACATCGGCATAAATCATTTGGTCATCTGCATTGGGAAAATATAGGCAAGAACATAGATGTATGGAGTGCAGAGCACAATAGGTGCTCATTAGTCATTAATCAACCTAGTGAACATAATAATAGGTGTAATTGAGGACTAAGGAGTTGTATTTCCATCCTTCTGAATTTCTGCTCGTCTCCAATTTACTCACAAATCAATAGATTACCTGCCTCTGTACACGTCTCTAATTTACCATCAGTGCAATAACCTCAATCGTACATTATATAAGATAAATGTACGTGACTACCTACCTTTGGTTGGAAATTCTGATTACCATGTTCTTTTGTTCCCTCGTTGAAATTGAAACTACGCCAACCTACACCATGAAGGTCCCATAAACATCTCAAATGTCATCAGAAACCTAGACAACACATCCATATTGTGGCAGTAAGATGCCAAGTTAATTAGGGCATAACACTAAAATGGACATTTGCAATTAGTAAATTACCAGGACGCCAAACAATTGACCATGTGTATAACTAAAAATAAAATTACTTTTCTACATCCAGTTGAGGTGTTATGCAAGAACACTAAGTACTTGAGCATATATAGATCAAAACACCATGTGATCTAGAACGAATCAGACATCTGCAATTATTTAATCATTAGAACACCATTAGTAGGTAATTAAGAGGTTAATCTTAGATGAACAAACCTTGTGCTTCATGGGTCATGAAGGCGATGCTATTGAAGTGCTCGGTCAGAAACTCTACAGGCTCGTTCCCCTAGCATGCCCGCATAGCCACGCTTTCAGTGATGGCTCGTTCCATGACCCATCATGATTTGATTATTTCACTGGTTCGTTCCTCCACTCTGTTACCTCTCTAGGTGTCATGTGTCATCGGCAGTGAGGATGCCATGAGTATGTAGTGTACCACATACTGTTTTAGTTACACTGAGTCACAAACTCTTTCTAGCAATATCAACATACAGACCTGAACTATGCATCAGTACGTATGTACTACAACTCATGTATTTATTTACATTTTTCGAAACGTTACTAAAATGAACACTCATAATGCCAAGAATAGGAAAAAACATGGGAAATTCTTAAGTTGCACTAACCTTTGAGTTGTATCGTCCCTGTACATTATTCCACTGCACCACCAATTTGTACATGTAGGTTATTTTATACCCTTACGATCCTGCCAAGAATTATAACTAACTTTGAAATATCCAAACAGATCACATGCTCCCTGCTAACTCGAATTTGATGCATACTTTACAGTTTTATGAAAAAGACAATGAATTTACTTTATAAATGTACAATCTGGAAGATCGCTGTTTATTAAAATTTCCACGCATAATTTACACCTTTATGGAAGGGCAATGAATTTAGAATCCTAGTAATCAGGGAGATCAAAGTTCTCTTCTCTTTCTTACGGAAGAGGGAGAATGAAGCTGATAGTCACATACGGGAAAGAAAAGGATGGATCTCCTCTGCTTCTGCAAACAAATTAAAGCCATGGCCTTAACATTAAAACGGAAGTAGTGGGGGAAAATACAACCTGCACAGGTACATGCGGCTTTGCAGACTAATGGGTATGATACACGCACATCAAACCTGATAGAGACCACTCCGAATTCAACATGTTGTGTGCACGTACATCTCAATACAGATAAATCGCTGATCAATTGATCCCGTATTTTTTTAAAGCATTGATAATCTCAGCTAAGATATGGAAGGTAATCGTGTTGTGGACATGCCTCATGAGACTTGTGGAAAAAGATCCATGGGGGGCAGACATAGTTTCTGGGTAGTGATGGCACGCGTGAGGATATGTTGGAGGGGAGTTCCATGCTAGTAAGCCAACACTTCCATGCAATCCCTGCCGCTAGATTTTTTTTCCTTCCTTACACATCTACTGCGTGTTTCCTCCTCATTCTCCATTGATGGCAGATCAGGCAAGAAGATTTTCCTCATGCACCACTATACCTGATTCGGGACATGACGGAGATCACACAGTAAAGCTAGTTAACATGGTGTCCAACTGACCATGAAAGTCAAGGCCATCTATCTTATGCCTCCGCTAGTGACCAGCCAGAAGCATGTTGGGCGCGCTCGGTCTAGGAATAGATCAATGGAAAGGGCATGTGTACTGTGTACAGCTTGTCTTTCTGGTACTGCTGCACCAAGCGCTCTAGGAAGAAGACATGGGGCGGCCAAGGTGAGAGCACTGACGTTGGAAGGAGGACTGCGGGGAAGTTTGCGAGCGGCAGGTGCGTGGAGCATCATGATCCATACAGGAGAGAAGGAAAATATAGATTAGGGTTTTCTTTGTTTCTTAGAGATGGTCCTATATGGATATAGAGACGTGGGATCTCATGGCATTGGTGGGTAAATATCAGATATAGAGACGTGGGATCTCATGGCATTGGACGCAATTTTCTTTGATGGAATATATATGTTACAGATATCTAACGGCTATATGGTTATAGTTTTAGAGGACCCACCAAATCGAGGGCCAGTATTTTCTAATTAACGTAGAATTTTCTAGACTAATTCTCTTGCTTCTAATTAACCCATCAATCACTTTTTATATATAAATAGATATGACGGCACAGTTAAGTCATACCATCATTGACTTCAGCGGTAGGTTGTGTAACCCTACCGCCAAAGACTACGACGATAGGAAAAATGGTCAGATCCTGATTTTTTTTAACCGGGGTCAGATCCTGCTAAAGTTTAAGAAAAGGATCAAAACACAAAATTTGACCCCTTGATAGACACAATGCCTATGGCACTCTACATTAGGTCCCTCTTGGGGGCGTCGCCGGTAAGGGCGCTAGTCTTTCGGTTGTGGCGGTATTTTCAGGATGGTTTGGGGATCAAATTGGCAATGCATTGGATATGGTGGCTAGTTGTCTCATGTACACATATCCTTTACACAAGACGATGTCCTCTCTCCATCCTTCCTGTGTGCCTGCAGGATCAGCGCTCCTTTGTCCAGAGCAAGAGGCCAGAGGGTCCTCTCTGGCAGCAGTTTGGTACTGAGAGTGTGGTGGAGTCCGGTGGCTTCCTCCTTGTGGCGCGTGTTTGCTTGTCATCAGGGGCGTTCGCTGCGTATTGCGCTGGTCCGGCCTCTCCCGTGCCTCTTCTCGGTGGCTCACTGGAGGCGTCTAGAAGTGCACTTTTCGTGCTTGTTGGCGTGTTCGGCTTGGTTTGTCCTCTTTTTTCTTTGATGAGCAGCTAGTGTGGAGATTTCCTCAATACCATGTGTGGTTCAGTGTGTGGCATTATATTTTGTAAAGCCGGAAAATGTCTGTTTCGAGAGTGCATGAGGGAGTGGACAAGTGCAAAGAGAAATATAGTCGCAACGATAAGCTAATTAATGTAAACCATAGGAAAGAACTAAACATGCTGGATCATGATAAATTATCTGACTAGGTGCGCGAGAACAAATAAAACGGTGATGATTGAGCACCTTCCCGTGAAATCATTTTATTCCGAAAGATGCTTGCTGGGATAACTTTGCTGACGTCATGGAGAAGTGTCACCAGCTTCATGTAGTACCTTCAAAACTCGAGTAATATATTTCCGCTTTCAGGTCATGATGAACAAGCTGCTTGAAACTTAGACTAGAAAAATCATCACATATTGAATAAGGGACTAATCTGACGAGCAGTCCACTGACATCACTCTGAAAGCCAGTCAAAAATGAAATAAAGGCCACTAAGCATTGCCGAGAATGTAAGAACTATGAGCGTGTGGTTTCCCTGTGTAGGACCTCTAGCAACAAGAGCCCATATAGCTTTGTTTCGGAGGGTCGTGCACCTTTTTGTCCCTATGCCTCCCAAGCCAAACTAATTGACGAGGCAACGAGCTAGCACATGATAACACCACTTTGTCATATTTGTTGACAATCAAAGTAGTTAGGCTCGACTGGCCGAGCAGCTGAATTATCTTTACTAAAACAACCATGTGGTTAAAGATTAGGGAGAATGAAAAGGAGGTCTTGTATAAATAAGAAGGGCAAGTAGAGGGTAGATAGGTAGGTAAATAAAGATTGGCAGTCAATTCATAGTACTTCAGGCAAACAAATAAAAAATGTACGGTACTAGGACTTGAAATGGCTACTCGGCAACACTAGGGCAAGGCGTATAAAAGTTTGAAATTATGCCTTCTAGGACAAATGTCTTCGTATGATTGTTTGAGAGTAGGAGGAGGTAGAGACAAAAACATGTGGAATAGAGAGAAATATTGTCGACGCGACACCGACGGATGATGAGAACCACTCCAGGAACTCACATCCCTGGTTTGGTAGGCTAGTTGTGCATGACACCAAGCGAGGAATTTGTGCCAGACTTGAAGAAAAAACTAGCAGGCGGCTAGAAGGTGTTGCATAGTTTCAAGATCCTTGTCACAAAGTAAACAAAGTGGGGCATGAGCTATGCCGCACCGCGCTAGCCGATCAGCAATAAACCAGCAGCTCTGTTATGCAAGCCAAAGGAAAATCTTGATCCGAAGCGGCGCCCAAGACTTCCAAGTCAGCCTCCTCGATGGCTCGATGGTAGAAACGAAGAATAAAGCCTAGTAGCACGACTTGGCAGAGTACACGCCAGAAGTCGTCCATTGCCAGGAGATGCGATCAAGCGCTATGGATAGAATGCAAGGTTTTGGTTACCGATCGAAATTTCAAGATTTCCCATGGTTACCGCATATTTTCGTGTCCCTGGATAAATCCTCACACCGAGCAAAAAATACCTTTTTTTGAAATTTTTGAATTTAAACGCTCCATTTGAAGTAAAGTGCGTAGGATCTAATTAATGCCATGAGAGTTGATTCTAACATGTTCGTAGCAACCTAGTTCCTGTTTTGACAGGTCTCTGGTTCGAATGTTCGTTCATTCATTTATTTGAATTCAAAATTCAACTATAAAATTCGTTCGAAATATTCTCGGTATTTCTCGGTAACTGTGGTAACCACGTTTATCCGTTCCCCTCGGTAAAATTGCCTCATTCGGTAACCAAAACCTTGATAGAATGAGATTATTGAAATAAGGAGGCAGGGCCAAGAGCGCCCAGCAGCTCTCAGATCGATGCGTGGCTGGTTAGGCCCTCACGGACCGTATGTATCTGGCGACGCTGATGGCGAACCATAGCGTGGATGAGGGGGGCTAGCTTAGCAATGGTGGAGTCATTGAACTAGCTGTCCAGAGAGACATATTTTTTTGCCAAGACACAAAACCCTTGCATATCATTGAATTTAAAGGAGAAGAAAGATTATACTGGCTACATGAGGATTCTACAAGCACGAATGCACAAGTCATGGTTTTGGTAATCGCTCGAGACATTCTGTTACCGCGCGGTTACCGCTCCTCCATGATAAACACTCGTACCGAGCAAAAAATCCCTAATTTTTTAATTTTTTTTGAATTTGAACGCTCACATTATAGTTAAATAGGCTGCATTTACAAAACACATAGCTTATCATGGCCCAGTGGTTGTATCCCCAGACCCTAGTCGGGGGTTCGAGTCTAACTACGAACTGCTTTTTTTGTTAACTTTTTTAGATGCAAAAGTTTTACTTATCAAAAAGTCTGGAGCACATGGGGCTAGAACTTGGAGCGCTTGAGCAAGGTATTGAGAGCCACTATGGTAGAGCAACTCTACTGGTTATTAATAGTTAAATACATATCTATATCAAACTCATAAATTTTGAATTCAAAATTTGGTTTCAAATTTTGTCTGAATTTTTTTCGGTAATTCGTGGTTACCGAAAATCTCGGTGCCCCTCGAGAAAAAAGCTTCACTTGGGATCCAAAACCCAGAGAACAACACAAATGCAAAGAAACTGGATGCATGGCCCCACTAAAAAAATATTAGGTTGCATTGATTAGGGTTCCTAGCCCCTTGGCTCCGGTGCAAGACCAAGCTCGAGCGTCTTCTTTGATGATGTCAGTGAGAAGCGCGAACGAGGGCATGTCACCATTGAACACGCAGCTATTGCTATGTGTCAAAATTCACCAGGTAGTCAGGATGGTGATGATGGCTATGCCTCATTGAAGAGCTGCCAACGCGTCACATATGGATGATGAGAACCTGTCTCGGAACTCGCATCCCTGGTTTGGCAGGCTAGTTGCAGCACGACAGCAAGCGAGGATTTCGTGCCAAACCTGACGGGAGAAGTAGTAGCCGCCTAGAAGGTGTTGCCTAGTTTGAGGCTCTTGGTCCCAAAAGGCAAACAAAGAGGTGCGTGAGCTAGGCCACGTCGGGCCAAACAATCAGCAATATAGCAGCGGCCCTGATATGCAAGCCAAAGGAAAATCTTGATTTGAAGCGGTGCCCAAGACTTCCAAGTCAGCCTCAAGGATGGCTCGATGGTAGAATTGGAGAATAGCGCCAAGTAGCAAGATTTCGCATAGTACACGCCAGAAGTCGTCCATCGCCAAGAGATGCTATCATGCATCAGGGATAGAGTGAATTCACTCAGCAGGCGCCAGATGGAGATCTACTAAACTAAGGTGACAGGGCCTAGCACGCCATGCAGGTCTCGGTTCCACGCGTGGTCAGTTTGGCCTTCGCCTACCGTGGTTCCACTGCAATCCTTCAGCGGCTCTCTGTCTTGTTTGGCTTTCAGCAGCCAGCCGGTGGATGGACTCCGCGTGTTGTGGCACGGTTCGGACATAGGTGAGATATGGGATCTCCCCTCAGGCACTGGCTCGGGTCAGCGGGCATCTGAGTCGACATTTTTCTCCATGCAGCCCGGTTCTTCCCAGCCATCCCATTTGTTGTCTATTGGTTGTGGTTGCATCGCTGTTCTAGTTTGTGGGGAGCTCTATGAGGGCTTGAACCCGATTTCACTCTGGTGGTGCTCTGCTCGCGATTGCTATGCTCTGTAGTTCTTGATCATGTGCGAGCTTGGCTCATTATTTTTAACTTTTTTTCTGCAAGCTTTTGCCTTTGTAGTCAGCACCATTGTATCCTACCCGGTTGATTGCTTCGTTAATTTGAAGTCGGGTTTTATGCCTTTTTCTCTAAAAAACAGAGTTTCTAGAAAAAAGAATAGTATTTAAGCATATGCATAACTCTAATTTTAATACAAAGAGATGCAACTGGTGTTAGAGATCGAACCCATCAACTGGAACCCATATCCTTGAATCAGTACATCGGGGTCAAGTCCCACATATGAGACATCATTCAAGCAATACAAAGAATGGCTTATCAACCCGCAAAAAAAAAGAATGGCTTATAAAACAAGCAACAAAAAATCAAACTACGCTTTATAACTCGAGACCAGAGATCGTATTTTCTTCTATGGTGTCTCTCTTCTCCGAAATCCCCTATGACATGACATTCACCACCTTCATAGCGGTAGTTACCATGTTACAAATTTGTTCTCGGCTATGACATGCTATTCGGCCACCTTCATAGGAGTTGTAATCCCCCCAAAGAAGCAGAGCTTTTCCTCTTCGGCACTGATCCCATGAATCAGTTTGCGCTGCGTTTGGATGTTCGTATTGGGCTGTCGAATTGGATTTGGTATTGGACTGACCCCAATACAGACGTTTGGATGTACATGGAAACAGCCCACTGAAACGGAAACGAATACGGCCACCCATCGCACTCGCACGCGCCCACCATCGCGCCAATACGGAGGCCTCGACCTCCGATTTTGCCTGAAACGCGAGCCCCCCGCAAAAAGAACATTTGGACAGTTTTTCTTCCTCCCCGCTACGACGAGACAGAGGCAACGAGAGCGGAATCCGTCGCCTGGCAGATCGACGGCGGCGCCCTCGCAGATCCAGCCCACCGGCGAAGGTATGGTCGCTGCCTCCCCTTCCCTTCTTCCTCTGCCGCCGTCCCATCCCCTCCTCCGACGCTACCCCTTCCCGTTCTTTCTGGCCCTGCTCGCCGTGGCCAGATCGCATCTGAAGCCAACGGCGGCTGGCAACTCCGGCGCCGGCCCTTCCTTTCCTCTCCAGGCGTGTGGTGGCCTGGTCCCGGTGCACATCTCCTCTCCCTCAGACCACCTCCTGGGCCGCCCCTTCTTCTCTGGGTCCAGCCAACCCCCTCTTCATCCATGATTCTACCCTACCTCCAAGCAGCCTGCTCTGTTTCCTTTTCTTCCCACCTCTTTTGTCAAGGATTTGCTTTGCACTGATGTATCCTCTTGTTGCAGGTTGGATTAAAAGTTGGAAGCCATCTAGGTCGACCAGAGGTATGAATATGCAATTTTGTGAACTATGCTTGTGGTGGTCTGATGCATATGATTGTCTTATGATGAATTTGATGCATGCTTATGTATGATTTGATGCATCCTGGTCATACAATTTTGTGAACCTTCAATGCTTGTGGTGGTCTGATGCATATGGTCATCTTGAATGATGCATGGTTATATTGAAATTAGCCCAAAGTTAACATGATATATGTGCATTGTAGCTGCATCATGTCACAAATGGATTTGATTGCTTCCATTACCGAAGAGAACAAAGGAAGAAAAAGGAAAAGGATCATCTTGACAGCGATGTATGTTGAGTCAGTTTGTCTTGGCCTAGCTTATCTTAGTACGCAGAGAGTACCAAAGGTTTTGCGATGCTTTAGTGACGAAGAGCTTCGATATGTTCATAGGAAGTACTTGCTGAAAGAAATGTACAATGGGTCAGAAGTAACTTGCTATGATGAGTTGCGCTTAACCAAAAGGAATTTTCATGATCTTTGCACGATGTTGCGTATGAAGTGTGGTCTGAAAGATAGCGTATATGTCACTGTAGAAGAAAAGGTTGCTATGTTCTTGTTGGTGGTTGGACATGGTATTAAAATGAGAGTGTTGCCTGGCACTTACAAGCGTTCTTTAGAGACTATAAGTAGGCACTTCTCGAATGTGTTGACAGCCATTCTTTCCCTAACTGGGGAGTTTATCAAGCTTCCTGATCCTTCTATTGAACCTCCGGATGATTACAAATGGAAGTGGTTTGGAAATGCCTTGGGAGCACTAGATGGGTGTCATGTTGATGTTTTTGTCGTTGCGGCTGACGAAGGGAGGTATAGGAACAGAAAGCAAGATATCACCACTAACATGCTAGGTGTTGTTGACTGGAACATGAAATTTCTTTATGTTCTACCTGGCTGGGAGGGATCTGCATCTGACTCCAGAGTGTTGCGTGATGCAATGAGAAACAATCGTCAACATGCATTTGTTATACCTCATGGTATGATTGTTTCTCTTGGCATTTCGTTTCTTTTTGTGTTAATGTTAGCTAAATCTAATGTGCACCATAGGAAAATACTACTTAGTGGATGCTGGCTACACCAATGGACCTGGCTTTCTAGCTCCATTCAGATCGACTAGGTACCACTTGAAAGAGTGGGTCTCAAGTCAACAACAACCCCAAACTGATAAAGAGTTGTATAACTTGCGCCATTCTCGGGCAAGAAATGTTGTGGAGAGAACTATTGGCCTATGGAAGAAAAAATGGGCCATTCTACGAATTCAATCTTTCTTTGACATAAAGGACCAGGTAACAAGTGTCCACATGGTGTTGAATAACATATGAACTGTATGACATTCTAATGTAAAGATAAATCATTGCAGATTCGAATTATTAATGCTTGTTGTGTGTTACACAACTTTGCAAGGGATAGGCAGCATATGATGGATGATTTATTGCTGCAAGAAGTTGATGCTGCCCTAGCAAATTTGGAACATGAGCCTGTGGATGGCGCTGACTTGATTACATCTTTCAAGTCAATAATGAATGGACCAACTTTAGGCAACAATTATCGCAAGACATGTATGCTGAATATCTTCTCAGGCATGCTGAATTAGAGATGGCATAGTTAGTTGATGGTGGAATTAGTTAGTGGATGTGCCTAGGTGGTGGTCAGTGGCGGAGACAGGGGGACCAGCAGGGGCCCTGGCCCCCCCTATGATTGCTGATTTCCTACTAGTTTGTACATGAACAGTGTAGGATTTAGACAAAAATACATGCATTAGTATTGTTTAGCCCTTGTTATCAAAAGGTTAAGTCATTTGGCCCCCCTAATCTTTAATTCCTGGCTCCGCCACTGGTGGTGGTTGTCTCATTTTGTGTTGTGCGTAGGTGATGATGGTAGCTTGCTGATTGTCTTTTGTGTGATAGCTTGGCTGACCATGATGGTGCCTTGTGTGGTCTTTTGTACATGCATCATCTTCATATTAATATATAAATGATGGATTTTCTCGAAATTTGCACTCTCATTCTGCATTTATTTGACCCAAAATACTTTTTTCCTTTATGCAAAATAGTTTGTCTTTGTAGCAGCATGGCTGAAGGTACTGGAAAGAGGAATTATGTCACATGGGATGATGAGATGGACGCTGCCATTCTTGAGGTACTTGTTCATCATCACAACATGGGTGACCATGCACAAAATGGATGGAAAGCACATGTGTACAGTGCAGCTATCAAGAATGTGAAGGAGAAGTGCAATAAGGATATCGCGAAGAACAACATATTAGGACGGCTTAGGACTTTCGATAATCAATTTGAAATCATTAACAAGATCCTTTCTCAAAGCGGTTTTGGTTGGGATTGGGTCAATCATAAGCTATCCATTGATAGCGACGATGTGTGGACTAAATATTTGGAGGTAACTTCTATACGTTTGCATTGTTTTAATTATTATTTTGTATGTAACAAAACAGGGCAGCAACTTTACACTTCTCTGATGGGTGTATTGTGCAGGCTAATAAGAAAGAGAAAGCATTAGCTTCTTACAAGACCAAAGTAGTGAAGCACTGGGAAGCCATCTCTACCATATATTCAAAAGATTATGCGGACGGTGAAGGTGCCAAGACAGGTGTTGAGACTGCTGCTGAGACTGCTGCAGATCTAGAAGAACCAATTGAAATCTCTCCAGAAACGGTACCAAAGAGACAACGAACAGGTGATGCCATTATGTGCATGATTGGAGAAATGAGGACTACTTTCAAGGATGCTTTGAAGAAAACTGATCCACTTCCATTGCCAAAGGTTACTAGTCCTTCTGAAATACTTGATGCACTTGAGTTGATACCAGAGTTGGCACAAGTAGACATGTTGCGCTCTTACGGAAAGTTGATTCTTAATGAGCGATTGTTTGAAGCTCTAATGGAGGTTCCCATGCACATGAGGAAAGCTTGGCTGCTATTGTTGCCTTGAAGTTATGATAGTTATTATTCCTGTGTCTTGTTAAACTTGGACCTATGTGAACTATTTGGTTTGTTACATTTGGAACTATGTAATGTTCAACTTCTATCTATTTGAACAATTCTGATGTTACATTTGGAACTATGTGCCGTTGAGAATTTGAGACATCTATTTTAAACTATATGTGTTGTACTGTGTTGGTGTAAAATTATGTTTGATTTTTTTTGTCAATATTATATGATGCCATCCTCGATTTCTAGAATAATTGATGATAATTTTTACTATATAATCATCCAATTATAGTCATACAACTACTGTTTTAATGCATATAGTAATGTTGCTATTCAATTCCAGTGTTTGACATCCAAACACGATTCTGTATTGAATCCTCAGGACGATTCCGTGAGCCAATTCGATATGCATCCAAACGACCGAATTCGTATTCATGTCCATTACAGTTTCCTGTCTGAATTGGAATTGAAACCAATACAATACAGAGGCCTCCAATATAGACATCCAAACACAACGTTAGTTGCACTAGCCAATAGATATATGTTAATACGGGGAGTGGGGGCCATTGACGATTTTAAGCAGTAACCTGTTTTCTACAAGACCAGAAAGGTGAGTGATCTGGGCTGAGGATCATTATGGCTCTTGTGCTCACGCAAGAGAGTCGAGATTCGGTAAACAACACAACGCTAACCAGCTGGTGGTTCAGGATGATACTGCCCATGCCGCATTTACGTCTGTTTGGTAGGAATCAGAAACTAGAAAAACAAACTGTAGGAACAAGAAACTTCCGTGGTGAATGTTGCATAAAGGCCATGTGCTGCCACTAGGTACTGGGCAACACTAGCACATCTGCCGTCCAGGGCGAGTGTGATTTGCATTTGTTTTTTTAGTGCACGAGGGAGTGACGATGACAAGTGTTGAGAGAAATACGGTTTGAAGGAACCAGCAGTCCACGAAGCAATGATAATAAGCTAACTAAAGTGAAGCCTAGGAACTAACTAGACGTGATACTGTCTGAATCATGGCAAATTGTCTGAGTAGGTGCAGCAAAATCAAATAAAACAGTGATGATCGAGCACCTTCTACAAAATCAGTTTACTCCAAATATACTTGTTCAACAAGGGCATTGCTGAGAACAAAAACCACACGAGAGCATTGCAGTCATTGTCTCTCAGAAAGGCAGTCAGAAATGAAATGAAGAAACGTCACTAAACATGAGCATGCGACTGGTCTGCATATGACGTCTATTGACAAGAGACCATTTACCCTTCTGTTCTCCAAGCTAAGGTTAATTTCACATACTTGCACATATGTTTGTCCCCATGTCTCGCAACCGAACTAATGAACAAGGCAACGGGCTAGCCAATGAAAACAGCACTCATAACATTTTGGTTTTCAATCAAACTGGGCTCTTCAAGCTGACGAATTGAATTATTTGTATTAGAACCACCAGGTGCTTATAGTCCTATAGAGTAGAGGGAAGGAGACTTGTATAAATAAGAAAGGTAAGTACAGAGTAGGCAAATAAAGATGGGTAGTAGATTCATGCTACCAGCCTACCACCATAAGACCTTAAAGTGAGTAAAAATTAACATGGATCCTAGGACTTGTAATGGCTACTCGGCAGCACTAGCACATGGCCTTGGGCAAGTTGCATAAAAGTTTGAATATGTGCCTTCCACGGCAAGTCTCCTTCGCGCGACTGTTTTAGAGTAAGACAGGGTACAGACGGCAACATGTGGAGTGTAGGGAAAAACTGCTTGAACCAGCCGTCTCAAGCAACACTGAACTAACTATTCGGAAAACCGACTACCTAACTAGTCTCTTCCCATTACTCTCAAAGATTAGAGAAGAGGCATACACTGTCATGCTGAGATTCATATTGATGGCTGCGGGGACATTTAGTGTTCTCAAGCTAAACACAGAGCAGGGAAATTATAAAAGAAAAAATATTACTTAAGCATACGTACAATAGTCATGGTAATACCAAGTGATAGAATTACTATTAGAGATCGAACCCATATACTTTGGATTATTATCTTGGTGTCAAACTCCTATATAGGCGACATCATGCATATCAATCATCATTCAAGAAATAAAAGAACGGAATAGTGTATCAACCAAGCAATAAAAATCAACCCGCGCCTTAATATTTCGAGATGGAGAAAGAGTGATTTTCAACATGTTATCTCCCTCATTCGTCTTCTCTGACCTATGTTCTACTCCCAAATCTCTTGGGCCATATTCGATAGTTACCGACTTAGTGCCGTTCTTTCCTTGTGATCCCTGAAAGAAGAAGCAGAACATTTTCCTCTTTAGCGCTGATCACATGAATAAGTTTAGTAGTGCACTAGCCACTAGCGATCTGTTAATTTGGGACTAGACGACATATTTGATTTCTGTAACCTGTTTTGTGGAGGACCAGAAAGTGGAGTGAGCTGAGCTGAACTGAGAATCAGTTATGGGTCTTCCTCCACTGCAAGAGTGTACAGATCCAGATAAACATCACAACAACTAGCCAGTTCGGGGTTCAGGATGATACTGTCCGCACCGTGTTTACGTCTGTTTGGAAGGAATCAGAAACTGCAGAAACAAATTGTATGATACCGCAATAGTGGAGACAGAATCCAAATGACCGCAAATTTTTTTTTTATGAATTCCACATGTGATAAGTATACCGATGTTATCTATATCAGTATATGCTACGAAGAATCTGCACGAGACTTCTGTGGACAAGAGCCCATTTACACTTAGGTTGTCATAGCTAAGTCCGATTTTGGACTTCAGCACGTATGTTTGTCCCCATGTCTCCCAAGCCGAATCAATGGACAGTGCAACGAGCTAGCAAATGATATAACACCACTCTGTTCACTCTCATCATTTTGGTTGTCAATCAAACTATAACAAGTTAAGAACTAACATATGGTTAAAGATCAGCCCGAAGAAGAAGAAAAAGGCTTGTTTAAATAAGAAGCCCAAGTAGAGGGTAGGCAAATAATGATCAGTAGTTACTTCATACTTCAAGCATGAGAACGTAAAGCCAGTGAAAATGGACGTGGGCACTGGGATTTGTAATGGCTACTGGGCAGCACTAGCACAAGGGTACATGGGACATGACCCATATCCTCCGGATCATAACTTAGGGACCAAGTCCTATATCAAGACGACAACTAATTAACAAAACAGTTAATAAGTGAGGACCACACTGCACGACATATAGAGCATATACACTAGAGCAATAGATTGCATGGTGAAATTAGATAGCACAATTCACTAGAATTTGTGAAGGAGGGTCGTCGGCGAGGACGCGCCGATTCTACAAGCAAGTATTGAAGGTTTCAACTTGGAAAGGAAGGCTGAAAGAGGGGAAATGTGGCTTTTGCTAAGGGGGAAGGGGCGGGGAGGTAGATATTTCCGCGGAAGCCGAATATTTGGAATCGCTTCAGCCAAAAAACAGGCGCACAAAGTGTCATCAGACACGGTCCCTTATTCAGAACTGTGTACGATATGTGGACATCACAAACGATTCAGATAGCTTAACCCGTGTGTGATGAGTTTGAACGTCAAAAGTTTTGGTTCGAATTTCCATGGTTACAGTGGTCATCCACGTCATTGCATAATTTGGGTACACAAAGGATACTACAGCAGACCCACACTTCTTAATCGAGTAAGTTCAACAATTAAACAGAGCTAGCTGACCTAAATGTTACTCTAAGAAATTAAAGACCGACGCTCTTAATTAAACAAAACAAAGAGTACTACTATGGCTGGTGCTCATCGATCTCCACCGCCGCCTTCGTGTCCAGCTCGCGCCCGACGGTCTCTTGGGGAAGGGGCTCCATGGCATCCATCGCACCATACTCGGTAAGCATCTCGCTATCCGCGTCCGCCGTCTCTTTGGAAAAGGCCGCCACGAGCTAGGTGTGGGCGGACGCGATCTGGGCTTGGATGGGTTCCGTCATCGCAAGGTATGCGGCGAAGGAACGGACGGCTGCTCGAACTCTCTCGGCGATTGCCAGCTCTTAGGTCGTGGGTTGCCGACCGTTGTCAGAGAAGCTTCGTTCGATTTGTGCGGTGACCGCCAGGAGCTGGGCGTGGGCGGCCTCGACATGATCGTGGGCGGCCTCCATCAAGGCTAAGGCTGCCACTGCGGAATGGAAAGTTGATGTGCCGCTCTCGCCAGTTGCTATACCCGAGGCAGATGTTGTTGCCGCCACCTGAGAAACAACAGCGGCCGTTTGGGTTGCCTTTGCTGCCCGGTCGCAAATTGCGGCCGTGCTCATGCACCTTGTTAGCACACGCATGGCGGCTGCGGCCGCGCTCTCGCTGGAGTGGGCCATCGAAGTTGCCCTCACGACGCGGGTCCACGTGCCCAGCTTTCACCGGCGACGATTAAACAGTGGAATGATATTTGGGAAGCGAGCTAGCTTGCTAGGGACGCCGGCTGTGGACTGTAGCCGACGCACCTTCTCGCATAAGTCATAGGTGTACTATACACCAACGGTGCTCCAAGATATTTTGTACTACATCTCACACGGTTGCTGATAATAAACTGTGTGCGACCTACTTGATTTTTTATCTTGATTTGAATTACATAATAGGATCACAGCGGCAATGGACGGTGTTTGAATTGCTAAAACTTTTATCTGGAGTGAACATGCAACTATATGTGTGTCGTAAAAGAATTGGAATTATTCAGGGTTCGTTTGAACATTTTGTTGGAGAACGTAGTATTTCAAAAAAATTCCTACGATCACGCAAGATCTATCTACTAGATGCATAACAACGAGAAGGGAGAGTTTGTCTACGTACCCTCGTAGATCGAAAGCGGAAGCGTCTAGTGACGCGGTTGATGTAGTCGAACGTCTTCGCGATCCAACCAATTGAAGCACCGAACGTACGGCACCTCTGCGTTCACCACACATTCAGCTTGATGACGTCACACGAGCTCTTGATCCAGTTGAGCTTCACGGGAGAGTTTCTTCAACACGACGGCGTGGTGACGGAGATGATGAGACGCAGGGCTTCGCCTAAGCACTACAACGATATGACCGATGTGTGTTTCTGTGGAGGGGGGCACCGCACACGGCTAAAACAATGTTGCTTGTGTGTTCTAGGGTACCCTCTGCTCCCGTATATAAAGGAGCAAGGGGGAGGCCGGCCGGCCCTAGGGCGTGCCAAGGAGAGGAGCTTTCCTACTCCTAGTAGGAGTAGGAATCTTCTTTCCTATTCCTACTAGGAGTAGGAAAGGAAGAAGAAAGAAGAAGAAGGAAGGAGAGAGGTGGCCGGCCCCCCACTCCTAGTCCAACTAAGATTCCCTAGAAGGGGCGCCGGCCAGCCTATGGGCTGCCTCTCTCTTTTCCCTCAAGGCCCACTTTGGCCCAATAGTCCCCGGGGGGTCCGCTAACCACTCTAGCACTCAGATTTTCTTCGAAATCACCCGGAACACTTCAGGTGTCCGAATATAGCCGTCCAATATATCAATCTTTATGTCTCGGGCATTCCGAGACTCCTCGTCATGTCCGTGATCACATCCGGGACTCCGAACTACCTTCGGTACATCAAAACTCATAATACCGATCGTTATCGAACGTTAAGCGTGAGGACCCTACAGGTTGGAGAACTGTGTAGACAGGACCGAGACTCATCTCCGGTCAATAACCAATGGCGAAACCTAGATGCTCATATTGGTTCCTACATATTCTACGAAGATCTTTATCGATCAAACCGCATAACAACATACGTTGTTCCCTTTGTCATCGGTATTTTACTTGCCCGAGATTCGATCGTCGGTATCACCATATCTAGTTAATCTCATTACCGGCATGTCTCTTCACTCGTTACGTAATACATCATCTAGTGACTAACTCATTAGTCATTTGCTTGCAAGGCTTATTATGATGTGTATTACCGAGAGGGCCCAGAGATACCTCTCCGACACTCGGAGTGACAAATCCTATTCTTGATCTATACCAACACCACAAGCACCTTCGGAGACACCTATAGAGCATCCTTATAATCACCCAGTTATGTTGTGACATTTGATAGCACACAAGGTGTTCCTCCGGTATCCGGGAGTTGCATAATCTCATATTCATAGGAACATGTACAAGTCATGAAGAAAGCAATAGCAGTAGAACTAAACTGTAACACCCCATATGTGATACCTTCCATTTATGGCAATATATGAAACTTTGAATTCATCAATTCCATTATGGGCTCTTCTTTCATCTCGGGTTTCTTCGTTTTGTCGCGTGCGTGTGTGCATTTCATTCATGTCATGTTATCATGTGCATTGCATTGCATTCGTCTTATCACTTGCACCCGGTCCCACTCGCCTCTTCCCGTTGTCCGTTTCAAGTTCCGACACTCACACACGTGTCCGTGGCACCCCCGAGTCCTTCTTTCGTGTTTGGACGTGTAACGTTCCCGGAATGAGTTGAGACTTGTC
The DNA here is from genome assembly GCA_902687465.1 of Secale cereale. Lineage (NCBI taxonomy): Eukaryota > Viridiplantae > Streptophyta > Magnoliopsida > Poales > Poaceae > Secale > Secale cereale. The sequence goes on along the minus strand of LR738715.1, from coordinate 815,226,334 downwards.
GTGCTTTGTTGTTTTGGTACGTGTAGGCCGCCTGTCAAGTTTCATCGTGTTTGGAGTTTGTTTGGTACTCCAACGGTTAACTTAGTGGGCTAAAAGCACCTCTTCCTCTTGGCCCAAGACCCCCTCCACAACAGCCCACTAACCCAACACAACCACTCCCATCCTCTCGGTCATCGGATCGTGATCGTGTGGGCGAAAACCGCACCCCATTTGAAACCTTCCTAGCTCCCAGAATCTATAAATTAGCCCTCTCACCCGAAATTTCGGGCAAACCCTAGCCAGACTCCTTCTCCGCCGCCGCCGGACACGTCCCACCCGGTCGGACGTGTCCGACCAGCACCGCAGCCACCACGTGTCGCCACCGGATTCGCCATCACCGCCGCCCCACTTCCCCGCCCCGCCGGGCCCGCCGCGGCCCGAGGCCGGCCCGCCCGGCCCGCGCGCCTCCGCTGCCCCGTGGCTGCCTCCTCCTCGCCGCCGGCCTGCCCCACCACCGCCGGCCACCCGAGCTCCGCCGCTCGCCACCGTCGCCGCGGATCTCCACGCCGCCATCGCCACCGCCGAGCGCCGCTGCCACAGCTCGCCTCCGCCACCGTGCCGGTCACCGCCGGCACAGCCTCCGGCCAGATCCAGGCCGGCGCCACCCCGATCCGTCTCCCCGCGCCGTTCCCGGCCCCGTCGCCGCGCCGTCGTTGCCGTCGTCGGCGACCGCCGCCGCCCTTGCCCCGATCCAGCGGGATCGGGAGGACGACGCCCCGCCCCGCTCGCCTTCGTGGGCCCGACTGCGGCCCAGTTCCACGGGGCCCAGCCGCTGCCTCCCTCCGGCCCAGCCGTTGCTCCGAGTCGGCCTGCTGCTTCCCTCCGACCGGACCAGCCCACGGGCACCAAGTGAGCCTCCTCTGCAATCCCTCACGCAAGGCGTCTTATAGCATCTTCCGCTCATCTGTTTTTTTCCTAAGTCCCTAGAAGTATAAAATTTATGTGCATGTTCATGTGGCTGTAACTTTTTGTGTGTATGTCCAAATTGTGCGTGTAATATATCAAAATGTTCATTGAGATGTGCTGTTCATTTTGTTCCACCGTGGCATGCTTGTTTGAGTTCATATTGATGACCTAATCATCGTTGCAAGAGTGCTATATGTTTAAAACTGTTGTTATCTGTAATTTTGTTGCCATGTTTGACATATGATAACTTTGTGCATGTTGGTCTAAATGGAGCATATGATATGTCAAAATGTTCATTGTGAAGTGCTATACATGATGGTAGCTTTAGCATTCATGTTAGGTGTCATATTGCCATGTTAATCTCTGTTGCAAAAGTGCATTTGGCTGTTAAGTGCTGAAACTTGTTGTGAGATGCTGATTTGACTTGCTCATTGCTATTGATGTGTTTGTCTTCATGCCACATGTCAATATGTTTTAGAAGCACAATCATATGGTTTTCGCTGTGGTGCAATTCACTTTCAATGATATGCCTTGAGGTGACTTAAACAAGCTCGTAAACATGCCATGTGATGGCTTCTCGCCCCTCACTGGTTACCCCAAGTGGAAGGTTTGAGATGTAGCGTAGCGGCAAATTTCCCTTGGCAAAGATACCAAGGATCGAATCCCATGAGACTCCGAGGGTCGACAAGAAGGTGTCAATAGCGCCAGAAACTTTCGCTTGACAGGACCTGCACACATATACAAATAACTTTGCTCCCAACGAGTACAGAGAGGTTGTCAATCCCTCCGGCCTTGTGGATTACAAAGGATCAAACGCAAGAGATAATAATGATAGGTATGACTGCAACTAGGAAATAAGAACAGGAAGTAAATAGCGGGTGTGATCAGTGATGGTAATATGGACCGGGGTCCCATGATGTTCACTAGTGATGTCTCTCTCCCAAAAGACGATAAAACAGCTAAGCGAGGTAAACAAATTACAGCTGGGCAATTGACAGGATTATGTGCCCAAACCAATGCTAACTATGCTGCAAAGAAAGGTAGAGGCTCAAAAACATGGGCGGTACGCCAAGGCAAGTAGACCGAAATCTATCTGCATCTACTACTAATCATCCACCTTGAGATATCTATCCAGAACATCTCGCTGGTATTAAGTTGCGAGTCCCACCCAAAGTGTAAACTCAAAGCAACAGACAACTACATTAAAAGAACTTTGCGTAAAGTAAACAATCCTTGCACCCGCAAGTACAAGCACCGTTGTTTTCCCCCTTGTGGTAGCAGCACATCCCCTAGACTCATGTTTATGTCACTCAAGCTAGTCATCGAGGGGCATGAACCCACAATCAAGCATAACGTTCCCTCTTGGAGTTACTACCTACTACTCGGCCAAAGCAATAAATAGCAACGGAGAACATGCAAGAATTACTCAAGAACATAAATATAAAAGAGGTGAATCAAATATATTACTCACACACAATCTGAACATAATCTCATAATCCATCGGATCCCAGCAAACTCAGCAGAACAACAGCATAAAGATTACATATGTGCCTCGATCATGTAGGGCAGCTCACGAGGTCTAATCGGTGAAGAACAAAGAGGGGAGGAGAACATCACATAGCTTCTGGTCATGGAACCATGGTCCAAGGGGGACTACTCACAACTCATCCAGGAGGCGTCCATGGTGGTGGAGAAGCTCCCGGTGGTGGTTCTCCCCTCCGGCAGGGTGCCGGGAAGAGTTCTCCTGGTGCTCCCGATCTTGGAAGCGCGGCGGCGGCGGAACAGAGATGAGATCGTGAAAAAGGGTTCCGTCCTCGAGGGTTTCGGGACGCGTGCTAAATATATGCCAAAGGGGGTCACCAGAGGCGGAGAGGGGGTCCCAGGCGCCCCCCGGCGCGGCCAGGAGGGGGGCCGCCTGGGCTGCCCCTGGCTCCCCTCTGGCCCTGCCTTGGTTTTTCCGGAAGCTCCCGATACGCTGATTTTTCCTGTATTTTTCCCGGAATATTTAGGGCACTTTTAATATGGGGGAAACCTGAAATAGAAAAACAGCAGAAAACAGGAACTGGCACTGTGGTACACTGAGTTAATTGGTTAGTCCAAATATGATCAAAAGTGTATGGAAATGCATAAATATCATAGCAATATCACACAAAAGAGGCATGGAGCAAGCAGAAATTATAGATACGTTTTGGACGTATCAACATCCCCAAGCTTAATTCCTCCTCGTCCTCGAGTAGGTAAATGATAACAAGCATAATTTATGTGGTGACATGCTACCAACCATATAAGAACTTTTAAGTAAAGCAATCAAGGCATGTCATTCAATTCAAGTCATAACAAGCAAGAGTCTATATTAGCATTGTAACAAGTAACATAAGAACATAAAGGTGCAAGAGCTCTCGCTGTCCGTGACTTGAATGTCTCCAAATGGTGTTTGCGTGCAAGAAAGGGGATAGGGATATATGAGAGAGTAAAACATAGTTTTTGTATTGTTGAGAACTTAATCTACTAAAGTTTCACACTTGGTCTTCTTTGGAATCTTATCTTGACTCATCCCCAGACCGTCAGCCAGGTACAAGTCAAAATGATCCACTCCCTTTCGATATTTTGAGCACTCATGCAATGGATGAGCGTAAGCAAGAAAGTCGACACTTAGGATGGCAAAGAGAGAAATGATAGAGGGGGAAGACAAAAAAGGTGTGAAAGGCTCACATCAATGAGGACAATCATCGGCGAGAGAAAGCCAAATGATAGATACGATGCGAGGAGTAGGGATTGCCATGCAATGGATGCACATATGAGCTAAGGTAAGCTCTCCAATGGAACTAGTGGGGGTGCATCCAACTTGCTTGCTCAAGAAGACCTAGAGCTCTTTTGAGGAGGCTCATCATTGGAATATACAAGCCAAGTTCTATAATGTAAAGGTCCCCACATAGCTATATGCATAAATGATAATCTCTATGGAGTACAAGGTATAAGATGGAGTACGAGTGTGGATCTCTCAAAAGAAATAGTAGTGTGCCCCCTTCTCTCTTTTTATTTCTTTTTCTCTTTTTTCTATTTTTTTCTATTTTTTTTTATTTTTTTGTGGCCTCAATGGCTCTTTCTATTTATCTCTCATTTGTCCTCTTTGGGATCTTTTGATTTTGTCCTCTTTGGGATCTTTTGATTTGTCCTCTTTGGGATCTTTTCCTCACTTTAGGGGCAACACTCTATGTATTACAAGAAGTATAGAAGATCTTTCACACTTTACAAAAGTACTCAACATAAAGAAAATGAAACTATCATGATGTATGCAAATGTATGCCTCTGCCAGTGTAGCAGGATATGCAATGATACTAGCGCGTCATGTAGCAATGATTAGGGCAAGGCCCAACTAGCATGCGGCTCATCGATCAAGCAAAAAGCATGTATGGCATGAAGATCAAGTCATGAGAGGGTGGATGTTGCATGGCAATGTATCTCGGAAAGGCTATGGAAATGCCTTGATAGGTAGGTATGGTGGCTGTTTTGAGGAAGGATATAATGAGGCTTATGATGACAGAGCGTATCGTGCCAAGGATTTGGATGCACCGGCGAAGTATGCGCCAACTCTCGAGGTGAGAAAGGGCAATGCACGGTACCGAAGAGACTAGAGAAATATGGATAGGTGGAAGTGTCAACCTTCGAATACTCACATTAGTCCGAAGAACTCATGCACTTATTATCGATAACTCTCAATCTAATTAGGAGGTTCACAAAGAGACAAGTACCCCGAGGAGGTGTGTATGGGGGTTTGGTTACCCTTGCGCATCCTCGACCCATGGTACGTGAGTGTACTCTAATATTCGACCCCTCCAAAGATTAGTGATCCATTTAGTAGCTAAAGTTCTCAACTATTTTGTAGGTTTTCGAAAATAAACACGGATTGCCCAAAATACGACATCTATCACTAATAGGCTAAAGCTCTTGACACCAAAAGTTCAGACATTACTCATGGCAATACCTCAAAACTATTGCAAGTTACTACTAAATTAAATAGCAACCTCAATTACCTACTTTAAGTTAAGACACACAACTCAGTGCAACAGACAAACTCTCTTAACAAGATAAACATGAAAACTCAAGAGAGTTCAGCAACCAACTAAACAAAAGCTCTTTAAAAAGAAAAGCATGAAAACTAAGAGCTAAACATGACAGTAGCTATTGAAAGACAAAGAGCACACACAGCAAAGGTAAGCATGAAAATCCTATGTCGTGTTCTAGGTTGAAGTGGAGCGTGTTTCTCTCCCACACAAAGAAAGCTGGGTTCTAACTCGTTATGAACAGCAAGCAAAGCTAAAGAAAACTAAAAAGGAAACTAAAAGCAAGACGCTCCAAGCATAGCACATAACGCATGAAGTGATTAAAATATAGTGGAACGAAAGACGAACTGATAATTGTTGATGGAGAAGGGGATGCACGGGGGCATCCCCAAGCTTAGACGCTTGAGTCTTCTTGAATATTTCTTGGGGGTGCACGGGGGCATCCCCAAGCTTGAGCGTTTGACACTCCTGAATCTTTTTATCATCTTCCCTCGCACACTTGAAAACTCCCTTCATACATAACTCATCATAATCTGATTAGCGAGGTTAGTACCCATAATAAAATAATTTTTTCTTGCTGGAAATAAGGATAATCTTGAAGAGCTACTGTTTCTCAAGATTGCCAAAAGGTTTTTGTAAAGAAAAAGCAAGCTCAAGGTTTGCAAAACGAAGAAAAGGCAAAACAGGACGGAATCTATGAAAAACAGACCAGCAGGTAGTAAATAATTTTTTCGGGGCACTTATGCAACTCAAATCAAAAAACTCAGAACTGACGCCCGAAAGCCAATTGTATAGAGCACGCTGTCGAAACAATTCAGACCAAAAAGGTGATCTGGTGATTTTATACGAATTGTTCTGTCCAAGGACAGAATCTGTTTCCTGGACAGCACGCCACAACTTTTGAACTTTCTTGCAATCGGAGGCTAAACTTGGCACAAAGCTGAAAAGAAAAGATACAATGATGATGCAACTGTAGTAACAAACATCAAGACACAACAAAAGCAAAATAAAATTTTATTCGTTGTGGGCTGCCTCCCAAAAGCGCTTTCTTTTATGCCTTTAAGTTAGGCATAATGCAAAAGAATCAAGTTGTATCAATTGAACCATCATCAAGATCATAAAAAAGCTCTTCAATAGTACAACTAGTCTTAAGAGGACTTTCAAATAAAGGCCTAATAGAGATACTTCTAGGGAGAAGACCAAAAGGTAAAAAGTCAATGTAAGATTCATTTATAAATTTATCAAAGAGAGGTGTTTCTTCCAAAGTCTTCACAGTTTCAACCCCTTTGGCAATAGATGGATTACTTTTGGAACGAGGAACCTTTGGAACGTAAACGAACTTAGGCTCCTTCTTTGCCGGAGTTTCTACCTTCTTGGTTTTGATTGAGGAGAAAGTAGTTCCTAAAGTGTCAAAGATTTCCTCAATCTTGTCTATCCTAGAAGAATCCAAGTCATGGAATTTGATGGTCTCCAAAGTTTTGAGAATTTTATGCATGGAGCTATCAAGCCTATTCAAATTCCCTTGGATCTTATGATCCAACTCATTTACCTTATTAATGTTTGGCATCTCTAGCTCTATCTTTTCAAGTTTTTTTCATAATGTGAGCTAGGATAATGTCCTCTTGAATGCTAACAACAGGGGGATTTCCAACAAGATTTTCCAAAATACTAAGAGATTCCCAAACTGGGGCTTCTAGGAAATTTCCGTTGATAGAAGAATCTAGAATAAACCTATTCCAAGAAGTAATTCCAACGTAAAAATTTCTAAGCAGGATAGTAGTAGATTGCTTCTTGGTGGCTCTTTTATGAGAATCATTAATTCTATACCAAGCATCTTTCAGACTTTCACCACCTCTTTGTTTAAAGGTGAGCACTTCTGCCTCACCAAAGGCAAAAGGACCAGACATAATGCCAACTAAAAGCGAGATAAATATTTTTGTGATTTTTGATAGAAGACACTAAAGCAAAAACTGAAAGGTAAACTAACAAGACTAAAAGCAAAGGTAAAAGATAGCATGCAACTCCCCTATCTTGAACAGTGGAGTCCCCGGCAACGGCGCCAGAAACTTGCTTGATGGCTTCTCGCCCCTTGTTGGTTACCCCAAGTGGAAGGTTTGAGATGTAGCGTAGCGGCAAATTTCCCTTGGCAAAGATACCAAGGATCGAATCCCATGAGACTCCGAGGGTCGACAAGAAGGTGTCAATAGCGCCAGAAACTTTCGCTTGACAGGACCTGCACACAGATACAAATAACTATGCTCCCAACGAGTACAGAGAGGTTGTCAATCCCTCCGGCCTTGTCGTTTACAAAGGATCAAACGAAAGAGATAATAATGATAGGTATGACTCCAACTAGGAAATAAGAACAGGAAGTAAATAGCGGGTGTGATCAGTGATGGTAATATGGACCGGGGTCCCATGATGTTCACTAGTGATGTCTCTCTCCCAAAAGACGATAAAACAGCTAAGTGAGGTAAACAAATTACAGCTGGGCAATTGACAGGATTATGTGCGCAAACCAATGCTAACTATGCTGCAAAGAAAGGTAGAGGCTCAAAAGCATGGGCGGTACGCCAAGGCAAGTAGACCGAAATCCATCCGCATCTACTACTAATCATCCACCTTGAGATATCTATCCAGAACATCTCGCTGGTATTAAGTTGCGAGTCCCACCCAAAGTGTAAACTCAAAGCAACAGACAACTGCATTAAAAGAACTTTGCGTAAAGTAAACAATCCTTGCACCCGCAAGTACAAGCACCGTTGTTTTCCCCCTTGTGGCAACAGCACATCCCCTAGACTCATGTTTCTGTCACTCAAGCTAGTCATCGACAGGCATGAACCCATAATCAAGCATAACGTTCCCTCTTGGAGTTACTACCTACTACTCGGCCAAAGCAATAAATAGCAACAGAGAACCTGCAAGAATTACTCAAGAACATAAATATAAAAGAGGTGAATCAAATATATTATTCTCACACAATCTAAACATAATCTCATAATCCATCGGATCCCAGCAAACTCAGCAGAGCAACATCATAAATATTACATATGTGCCTCGATCATGTAGGTCAGCTCACGAGGTCTAATCGGTGAAGAACAAAGAGGGGAGGAGAACATCACATAGCTACTGGTCAGGGACCCATGGTCCAAGGGGGACTACTCACAACTCATCCGGGAGGCGTCCATGGTGGTGGAGAAGCTCCCGGTGGTGGTTCTCCCCTCCGGCAGGGTGTCGGGAAGAGTTCTCCTGGTGCTCCCGATCTTGGAAGCGCGGCGGCGGCGGAACAGAGATGAGATCGCGAAAAAGGGTTCCGTCCTCGAGGGTTTCGGGACGCGTGCTAAATATATGCCAAAGGGGGTCGCCAGAGGCGGAGAGGGGGGCCCAGGCGTCCCCCCGGCGCAGCCAGGAGGGGGGCCGCCTGGGCTGCCCCTGGCTCCCCTCTGGCCCTGCCTTGGTTTTTCCGGAAGCTCCCGATACGCTGATTTGTCCTGTATTTTTCCCGGAATTTTTAGGGCACTTTTAATATGGGGGAAACCTGAAATAGAAAAACAGCAGAAAACAGGAACTGGCACTATGGAGCACTGAGTTAATAGGTTAGTCCAAATATGATCAAAAGTGTATGGAAATGCATAAATATCATAGCAATATCACACAAAAGAGGCATGGAGCAAGCAGAAATTATAGATACGTTTTGGACGTATCACCATGCCAATGTTGCTGTTTTATAATTAGTGAAACAACTGCTAAGTCTGGAATCTGTTAACCTGATGCCATGTTTGCTTGATGCCCCACTCAAATCCATGTATGTGTTAGTATGTCAAATGATCATTCCTTGTTGTCCATGTTATGCTCTATCCACCCATGCCCTTATTTGCATATATGACCTGTTGTAGCTTATTTATTTCTTGCTCTCAAGTTGCTATAAATTTTACCTGTCAGGGTTTTATCAGCATGATCAATTTGGTGAAGATTGTTGTTATTGATCCATGCCTCCTATGGAGTTGCTCCAATGGAGTTGTTTGATGTATGATATGTCTATTACATGTCCATGATCTTTATATACTTAGTGGAGTTGATATGAATGTTGTTTTGTGCCTCCGAAGGCAGCATCGTGATGATGTTTTTGCCTTCCCAGATTTTGACTAAATCTAAATAAATTTATTGCAACTTGTCACGCTTGGTTAATTGTGTTCCAGTAGGTTTTTGGGTGTGTTCTAAGTTCATGCTTGTTAAGTATCATGTCTAATTCACATCCATGCCTTTTGTCTCCATGTTTGATTGTTGTAGCATAATTATTTCTTGCTCCAAAGATGCCATGTGGCTGTAAACTACAGTTTTGAGTGAATATTGTTTTGCTTGCCATTTGCAAACCGTGTGTCCGTTTCTGGCGATCTTTATATCGATTTCAACCGAAATCTTCCCCTCTATCCAGTGGCTCACTTGGTTTTCCTAGATGAGGCCTTTTCCATCATCTTCTCCTTAGGCTCAAGTGCTTCCACATGCATACGCACATCTTACTTGCATCTTGTTGGTTGTGCATTGCACCGTGTTTGATATTGTGTCGTGTTGTGTTCTTGTGTGGAGTAGAGCCGGGAGCCGAGACCGAGTTTGAGGATCTTGCCGAGCCTGAGTACGAGGAGCCGTCTTATGATCCCTCCGTGGAATCAACACGCAAGATGACCTTACCCAGATATCACTACTATCTTTGCCTATGCTAGATGTCTCGCTCTTTAGCTTATTGCCTCGATGCCTATGTATGTTTGTCAGTCTCCTATTGTTGCCATGAACCTCTATAACCACCCAACCTAGCAAACCGTTGTTTGGCTACGTAAGCATCGCTCATCCCCTCTTATAGCATTGTTAGTTGCAGGAAAAGATTTGAAGATTCTTGCTTCATGTTGAAGTTATTGTTGGGATATCACAATATATAATCTGTTAAACTAAATCATCTATGTATTGGTAATGGGTGGAAGGCTAAGCCTCTTGCTTGGTGTTTTGTTCCACTCATGCCGCCCTAGGAACCGTTTAAACCGGTGTTATGTTCCTTGATTATGCGTCCCTAACACGGTTGGGGTTTATGGACCCCCTCGATAACCCGCTTAGCGCTAAAGCTTTTCCAGCAAGGCCCAATATTGGTTTTACTTTTGCCTAATAACTAAAACTTGCATAGGGCGTTGCAAACCCTAGGACTTAATTAACAACCCGGGCCTGTGCTCCTCATGAGTGTTGGTCCAAACTGGGCAACCTGCGGGGCCGCCTTGGGGAAACCTGAGGTATTTGGTATTCACCCGTAGCTTGTCCCATCCGGTCATTGCCTGAGACGAGGTACGCGCGGCTACTATCAGGGTGTCGGCACGCCGGGAGGTCTTGTTGGTTGTGCATTGCACCGTGTTTGATATTGTGTCGTGTTGTGTTCTTGTGTGGAGTAGAGCCGGGAGCCGAGACCGAGTTTGAGGATCTTGCCGAGCCTGAGTACGAGGAGCCGTCTTATGATCCCTCCGTGGAATCAACACGCAAGATGACCTTACCCAGATATCACTACTATCTTTGCCTATGCTAGATGTCTCGCTCTTTAGCTTATTGCCTCGATGCCTATGTATGTTTGTCAGTCTCCTATTGTTGCCATGAACCTCTATAACCACCCAACCTAGCAAACCGTTGTTTGGCTACGTAAGCATCGCTCAGCCCCTCTTATAGCATTGTTAGTTGCAGGAGAAGATTTGAAGATTCTTGCTTCATGTTGAAGTTATTGTTGGGATATCACAATATATAATCTGTTAAACCAAATCATCTATATATTGGTAATGGGTTAAAGGCTAAGCCTATTGCTTGGTGTTTTGTTCCACTCATGCCGCCCTAGGAACCGTTTAAACCGGTGTTATGTTCCTTTATTATCTGTCCCTAACACGGTTGGGGTTTATGCCCCCCCCCCCTCGATAACCCGCTTAGCGCTAAAGCTTTTCCAGCAAGGCCCAACATTGGTTTTACTTTTGCCTAATAACTAAAACTTGCATAGGGCATTGCAAACCCGAGGACTTAATTAACAACCCGGGCCAGTGCTTCTCATGAGTGTTGGTCCAAACTGGGCAACCTGCGAGGCCGCCTTGGGGAAACCCGTGGTATTTCGTATTCACCCGTAGCTTGTCCCATCCGGTCGTGGCCTGATATGAGATACGCGCGGCTACTATCAGGGTGTCGGCACGCCGGGAGGTCTTGTTGGATTAGTTTTACCTATGTCAGAATATCTTGAGCACGGGATTCCGAGAATACTCGGGTCTTCCCACCTTGGAGTTGCGACTCCGCAGATCGTGAGCTTGTGATGGGCTAAGTTGGGACACCCCTGCAGGGTTTGATCTTTCGAAAGCCGTGCCCGCGGTTATGTGGCAGATGGGAATTTGTTAATATCCGGCTGTAGACAACTTGACACCATGTTCATAATACACTACCAGCGTGAGTAACCGTGACGGTCATTTTCCGAAGGGGTTCGGGAAGTGAACACGGTGGGGTTATGAATGACGTGCTTAGATAGGATCACTTCGTGATCACTTTGTCATTAGTTGGCACTTTCTCTTCTCGCTCTAAACATGTAAGCTAGTGCTAGTGCTGCGGCAACCTTGTTTAAGCCTTTACCACACCTAAGTTGATAGTATTGCTACCCGGGAACGGGATTGCTGAGTCCTCCGTGGCTCACAGATTCTTCACATAACAAAATGCAGGTACTGATGAGAACTACACAGGAGATGGCACAGAGTTGTATTGGGAGTTCGATGAAGAGCGTGGGCGATACTACGTGTCTTTTCCCGACAATCAATCGTGGCTTCTACTAGGGGCGATTCGGTCCTTGTGTTGCTTTATTTATGGTATCTTTCTTTTGGATCTTCGTCCGTAGTCGGACTGTGATGTTATTTGGATGATGAATGTTTATGTAATGCATTGTGTGACGTGGCGAGTGTAAGCCAACTACTCTTTTACAATTTCATCCCTCTTTTACATGAGTTGTGCAAAGATACCATTCTTGAGATAATTCCAGTATGATATTATGCCTTTAAGTCGTGCCTCGACATGTGGGAGGTATAATCTCATGTTGGGCATTACAAATTGGTAATCAGAGCCTTCTCCGACCTAGGAGCCCCCACTGATTGATCGAATCGTTGACGATTGAGTCTAGGCACACACTTGAAAATGTTTTGAGTTCTATATATATATCAGATAGTAGGATTTGTTTTACTCCTCATCCCTTTATCACTCTGGTGAGGACTCCTGACGATTACTCTATCTCTTCTACTCTCAAAAATTCACTATTTTTTTTTGGATCACGCGAGTATTGTTTGGATTGTTCCAATGTCTTTGTGACGAGAACATTGTTCTCGATGCCTCCTATCATTTAGGGGTTGTGGCAGTGTCCCGGGGAGTTGAGCTTCGAGGTGTTGTCGTCACAAATCTATCGCAATAGTTTTGGAATACTTAAGACGGCCGACATCGAAAACTCTTCTATGCGGTTACTGGCACGATAACCCCGACATCACCCAGTACTGGGGAGGTAGTTCGGGAGTATTGCCATAGCTTGTATAGCAGATGCGTTTCGAAGGTCCGAGGTAAATGGTTTCCGGAAATAACTGGTTATGTGTTGAAGGATGGATACAGCTGGATGTAGGATTAGAGTTGAGTGCGCGGTGCTTCCCCTGTATCCCCAACACCCGATTGCATAACTGGAAACTTTCGCAAATTAATAGGTGGGTTCATCTAGTAGCTCGTAGGCATTCTTCCAACGAATGCATGATATGGAGTTCGGGGTTCTACATTGAGTGAAGTGGTTTTATGGGCGTTGTTCCGATCGGGAGTTGCATCTTAAAGGGTCCTTGGCTATGCTGATCCGGGGATTGCAAAACCCTTTTGTAACACGTTCCATGAGCTTTCAGCACGAACATGTGGAATGAAGCTTCTATCTTGTATTTGTTCTATCTGCTCCTTGTTGGTTTTATTTACCTTTTGTTCTCCCAAGTGGCTTCTCGAGAAGATTATTGTACCATTAAACTGGTTCATTTTTGTTCGAATGTTCTTGTGAAGACTTATGTTGCAATTCTAGCCGTTGATTCAGCTTATATATTTCAATCAATGGCTAATAGTTGTCATCTCCTTTAGGATGGCTCCTAAGAAGGTTCCCAATGCTAACCCAGAGGGTGAAGAAGTTCCTGATCGTCCTCCTTCCCCTCCTCCTCCGTCTGAGGCCTGGAGAGCAATTATGCAAGCGACAAACCAGAACACCCAGATGCTTATGCAAATGATGCAGAACATTCAAGCCAACCAAGCAAATCAAGGTGGTCATGGGAACCAAGGCCAAGGCAATCTGTTCAATCAACCTCACTTTGCAACCCTCAACCAATTCCTGGCAAACCAACCGAAGGCGTTCAGTTACTGTGTGGATCCGCTAGATGTCGAAGAGTGGATAACAGACATAAAAAACATTTCGAGTGCAGTAACGTGAGACCCGAGGATTATGTCAAGTTTGCCACCTTCCAACTCAAAGATCAAGCTGCTGATTGGTGGAAACAGTACAAAGATTCCAGAGGTGGACCTGAGATCTCGTGGACTGACTTCTGCAAGGATTTCCGCTCTCACCACATTCCAACAAGTGTCATTGAAGGCATGCGTGAGCAATTCCGCAACCTGAAGCAAGGCACCATGTCCGTTTATCAATACAATGTCAAGTTCTAGAACCTTGACCGCTATGGCAAGCAAGACATCCCAGATGCCAAGAGCAAGATTTATCAGTTCCGTGGTGGTCTGAAGGATGAACTCCAACTAGCTCTCACCTTGTTCGAGCCGGATGAATTTGATCAATTCTATAACATGGCTCTTAAGCAAGAGGCAGCCCAGCTCAAGGTTGAAGCTTCCAAAAAGAGAATCAGAGATGTTGTTCACTCCTCCTCTTCTTCCCAAGTGGTTGCAAAGCAGCAGAAGTTCTGGCTTCCGCCTCCTCCAGTGCTCCGCCCTCCCAACAACAACAACAACAACAACAACAACAACAACAACAACAACAACAACAACAACAACAACAACAACAACAAGCACTCTAGTGGCCATGGTTTCTACCACCCACCCAACCCAAGCATTCAGTACAAGAATCACTTTCAAGCTTCGAAGTCAAGTGGTCCTTATCACCGTCCTCTCTCAGCAGTGGTTTGCAAAAAGTGTGGCCAAAAGGGTCACTATGCTAACAAGTGTACTCAAAGGCGCCTTCCGCCTCCACCACCTGTCAGCACTGCTATTGTCAAGCACAACCCCAAGGTTGCAAGTGTGAATCTGATGAATGCAGCTCAAGCAGAGAATTCTTAAGATGTGATACTTGGTAACCTTCCAGTCAATCTTAAACCTTCTAAGTTTTGTTCGATTCAGGTGCATCATGTTCCTTCATGTCATATCCATTTGCATCCAAGCATAATGTGCGCACCGAAGCCTTGCCAAGAACTTTGATTGTTATATCTCCTGGCAAGAGATTGAGTTCTAGTATGGTGGCTCCGGATATATCTATTCATATGGGTGATTACAATTTTCTGGTTTCTCCAGTTATTCTCGGCAACTCCGACATTGATCTTATTCTTGGGATGGATTGGCTCTCCAAGCATGATGCAAACATTGATTGTGCAAATAAGGAAGTCAAGCTTACTCATCATGACAAAGAGGTGATTATCTTCGCCTCTCGAGATAACACAATCAGACTATTCTCTCTCAATGACAAGGGCGAGATTAATGCCATCTCTCAGATTCCGGTGGTCAATGAATATGAGGATGTTTTCCCTGAAGAGCTTCCAGGCATGCCTCCACATCGTCAAGTTGAATTTTTCATTGAACTCGAGCCCGGTATCGAGCCAGCATGTCGGCGTCCGTACAAGCTTTCCCCTGATGAGTTGAAGGAGCTGAAGAAACAACTCGATGAGCAATAACGTATGGGTCTAATCAGACCTAGTACTTCTCCTTGGGGCTGTGGTGTTCTATTTGTCAAGAAGAAGGATGGCACGGAACGCCTTTGCGTTGATTATCGGCCATTGAACAAGAAGACAATAAAGAATAAGTATCCGCTCCCCAATATCAATGAATTGTTCGAGCAACTCAAGGGAGCAAAGGTGTTCTCAAAGCTCGATCTCCAGATGGGTTACCATCAGATTCGTATCCGTGAAGATATTCACAAGACTGCATTGAGAACAAGCTACGGCTCCTATGAATACACGGTCATGTCTATTGGCCTCGCAAATGCTCCACCCACTTTCTCGAGGATGATGCACTTCATATTCAACCCCTACACCAATGAATTTGTTCTCGTCTATCCGGATGACATCTTGGTATTCTCCAAGAACGAAGAAGACTATGCCAAGCACCTCCGTTTGGTCCTGGACAGGCTCCGTGAACACAAGTTCTATGCGAAGTTCTCCAAATGTGAATTCTGGCTGGAGAAGGTCTTATATCTTGGCCATATTATCTCTGCCGAGGGCATTTCTGTGAACCCCGAGAAAGTTGAAGCTATTGTCAACTGGGAACCCCCGCAGAATGTCAAGCAACTCCGAAGCTTCCTTGGTCTCGCTAGCTATTGTAGAAGGTTCGTTGAGAACTTCTCCAAGATTGCCAAGCCTCTTTCCAACCTGTTGCAGAAGAATGTCAAGTACAACTGGACTCCTGATTGTGATGTGGCATTCAAAACACTCAAAGAGAAACTCATTTCTGCTTCGGTCCTTACTCCTCCGGATGAGTCCAAGCCCTATGAAGTCTTTTGTGATGCTTCTTTACAAGGATTTGGTGGTGTTCTCATGCAAGACAACAAGATTGTGGCATACACTTCTCGTCAATTGAAACTAAATGAGAAGAATTACCCCACAAATGATCTCAAGCTAGCAGCAGTGGTACATGCCTTGATCACGTGGAGACACCTTCTGTTGGGCATAAAAGTGGACATCTTCACCGATCATAAGAGCTTGAAGTACATCTTCACACAGCCTAACCTGAACCTTCGCCAGACTCGTTGGGTTGAGATGATCCAAGAGTATGATCCAAGCATTGAGTACACACCTGGCAAGGCCAATGTCATTGCAGATGCCTTGAGCAGAAAGGCATATTGCAACAGTCTCCTTCTCAAACCGTTCCAGCCTAAACTTTGTGAATCATTCAGGAAGCTCAACCTCCAAGTTGTTCCGCAAGGCTTTCTTGCAAACCTTCAAGTTGCTCCTACCTTGGAAGATCAGATACGTGAGGCCCAACTAAGTGATGCTATGGTGCAGAAAGTGAAACATGGTATTGCTAAGGGTACTCCCAAGTACAAGTGCTACCGCGTTGATGAGAAAGACACCTTGTTCTTTGAGGACAGAATTGTGGTTCCCAAGGGTGATCTCAGGAAGCTCATAATGAACAAACCACATGACTCCTTCCTCTTGATTCATCCCGGAAGTTCCAAGATGTACCAAGACCTCAAGCAATCGTACTGGTGGACTCGAATGAAAAGGGAGATTGCCCAATTTGTGAATGAATGTGATGTCTGCAGAAGAGTGAAGGCAGAGCATCAACGTCCAGCCGGTCTCTTCCAACCTCTACCTATTCCCGAGTGGAAATTCGATCACATTGAAATGGATTTCGTCACTGGGTTTCCTAAGTCCAAGAAGGGGAATGATGCTATCTTTGTTGTGATTGACAAGCTAACCAAAGTAGCTCACTTCCTTCCCATCAAAGAATCCATCAACGCAGCTTAGTTGGCAGAGTTGTACACTAACAGAATTGTTTCATTGCATGGCATTCCTCAAGTCATCTCCTCGGACCGTGGAAGTTTGTTCACATCCAAGTTCTGGGACTCCTTTCAGTCAACCATGGGCACTAAGATTCGTTTCAGCACTGCGTTTCACCCTCAGACTAGTGGTCAAGTCGAACGAGTGAACCAGAACCTCGAAGACATGCTGAAAGCTTGTGTCATCTCTTTTGGCATGAAGTGGGAAGATTGTCTCCTGTTTGCTGAATTCTCATACAACAACAGTTTCCAAGCAAGTGCAGGCAAAGCTCCTTTTGAAATCCTCTATGGCAGAAAATACCGTACCCCTCTCAACTGGTCCGAGACTGGTGAACGTCAACTTCTTGGCAATGATTTGATCTTAGAAGCCGAAGAAATGTGCAAAGTCAGACGTGAGAATCTCAAAGCCGCTCAGTCGCGTCAAAAGAGCTACTATGACAGCAAGCATCGTGATTTGGCTTTCGATATTGGTGATCATGTCTATCTCCGTGTTTCTCCTATGAAAGGAACCAAAAGATTCGGTATCAAAGGAAAGCTTGCTCCTAGATACGTGGGCCCTTTCAAGATTCTTGGCAAAAGAGGCGATCTAGCCTATCAACTTGAGCTCCCCTCCAACTTTGCAAATGTTCATGATGTGTTTCACGTGTCTCAACTCCGCAAGTGCTTCAAGACACCTGAACGCACCATTCTGTTCGAGGAGATTGATCTTCAACAAGACTTGTCTTACCGTGAGCACACTGTTGCTATTCTTGAAGAAACTGAGAGCAAAACCCGCAACAAGTCAATCAAGTTCTTGAAAGTAAAGTGGTCACACCATACCGACCGAGAAGCTACATGGGAACAACAAGATCACCTTCGTTCCAAGTATCCTTCCTTCTTGTAGTCCTAGATCTCGGGACGAGATCTTTTTGTAGTGTAGGAGAGTTTGTAACACCCCATATGTGATACCTTCCATTTATGGGAATATATGAAACTTTGACTTCATCAATTCCATTCTGGGCTCTTCTTTCATTTCGGTTTTCTTCGTTTTGTCGCGTGCGTGTGTGCATCTCAATCATGTCATGTTATCATGTGCATTGCATTGCATTCGTGTTGTCACTTGTACCCGGTCCCACTCGCCTCTTCCCGTTGTCGGTTTCGAGTTCCGACACTCACACACGTGTCCGTGGCACCCCCGAGTCCTTCTTTCGTGTTTGGCCGCGTAACGTTCCCGGAATGAGGTGACACTTGTCGTGCATTGTTGTTTTGGTATGTGTAGGCCGCCTGTCAAGTCTCATCGCATTTGGAGTTTGTTTGGTACTCCAACGGTTAACCTAGTGGGCTAAAAGCACCTCTTCCTTTTCGGACAAGACCCCCTCCAAAACAGCCCACTAACCCAGCACAACCACTCCCATCCTCTCGGTCGTCGGATTGTGATCATGTGGGCGAAAACCACACCCCATTTGGACCTTCCTAGCTCCCAGAATCTATAAATTAGCCCTCTTCCCCAAAATTTCGGGCAAACCCAAGCCAGACTCCTCCGCCGCCGCCGGACACGTCCAGCCCGGCTGGACGTATCCGACCTGCACCGCCGCCGCCACGTGTCGCCACCGGATTCGCCGTCACCGCCGCCCCACTTCCCCGCGCCGCCAGGCCCGCAGCGGCCCGAGGCCGGCCCGCCCGGCCCGCGCGCCTCCGCCGCCCCGCGGCTGCCTCTTCCTCGCCATCGGCCTGTCCCACCGCCGCCGGCCACCCGAGCTCCGCCGCTCGCCGCCGTCACCGCGGATCTCCACGCCGCCATCGCCACAGCCGAGCGCCGCCGCCGCAGCTCGCCTCCGCCACCGCGCCAGTCTCCGCCGGCCCAGCCTCCGGCCAGATCTAGGCCGGCGCCACCCCGATCCGTCTCCCCGCGCCATTCCCGGCCCCGTCGCCGCGCCGTCGTTGCCGCCGCCGCCCTTGCCCTGATCCAGCGGGATCGGGAGGACGACGCCCCGCCCCGCTCGCCTGCGTGGGCCCGACTGTGGCCCAGTTCCACGGGGCCCAGCCGTCTCCTCCCTCCGGCCTAGCCGTTGCTCCGAGTCGGCCTGCAGCTTCCCTGTGACCGGACCAGCCCACAGGCCCAAAGTGAGCCTCCTCTGCAATCCCTCGCGCTAGGCGTCTTATAGCATCTTCCGCTCATCTGTTTTTTCCTAAGTCCCTAGAGGTTGTAAATTTATGTGCATGTTCATGTGGCTATAACTTTTTGTGTGTATGTCTAAATTGTGTATGTAATATATCAAAATGTTCGTTGAGATGTGCTCTTCATTTTGCTCCACTGTGGCATGCTTGTTTGAGTTCATCTTGATGACCTAATCATTGTTGCAAGAGTGCTATATGTTTAAAACTGTTGTTATCTGTAATTTTGTTGCAATGTTTGAGAAATGATAACTTTGTGCATGTTGGTCCAAATAGAGCATATGATATGTCAAAATATTCATTGTGAAGTGCTATACATGATGGTTGTTGTAGCATTCATGTTAGGTGTCATATTGCCATGTTAATCTCTGTTGAAAAAGTGCATTTGACTGTTAAGTGCTAAAACTTGTTGTGAGATGCTGATTTGACTTGCTCATTGCTATTGATGTGTTTGTCTTCATGCCACATGTCAATATGTTTTAGAAGAACAATCATATGGTTTTCGCTGTGGTGCAATTCACTTTCCATGATATGCCTTGAGGTGACTTAAACAAGCTCGTAAACATGCCATGCCAATGTTGCTGTTTTGTAATTAGTGAAAAAACTGCTAAGTTTGGAATCTGTTAACCTGATGCCATGTTTGCTTAATGCCCCACTCAAATCCATGTATGTGTTAGTATGTCAAATGATCATTCCTTGTTGTCCATGTTATGCTCTATCCATCCATGCCCTTATTTGCATATATGGCCTGCTGTAGCTTATTTATTTCTTGCTCTCAAGTTGCTATAAATTTTGCCTGTCAGGGTTTTATCAGCATGATCAATTTGGTGAAGCTTGTTGTTATTGATCCATGCCTCCTATGGAGTTGCTCCAATGGAGTTGTTTGATGTATGATATGTCTATTACATGTCCATGATCTTTATATACTTAGTGGAGATGATATGAATGTTGTTTTGTGCCTCCGAAGGCTGTATCGTGATGATGTTTTTGCCTTCCCAGATTTTGACGAAGTCTGGATAAATTTATTGCAACTTGCCACGCTTGGTTAATTATGTTCCAGTAGGTTTTTGGGTGTGTTCTAAGTTCATGCTTGTTAAGTATCATGTCTACTTCATATCCATGCCCTTTGTCTCCATGTTTGAGTGTTGTAGCATAATTATTTCTTGCTCCAAAGATGCCATGTGGCTGTAAACTGCAGTTTTGAGTGAATATTGTTTTGCTTGCCATTTGCAAACCGTGTGTCCGTTTCCGGCGATCTTTATATCAATTTCAACCGAAATCTTCCGCTCTATCCAGTGGCTTACTTGGTTTTCCAAGATGAGGCCTTTTCCATCATCGTCTCCTTAGGCTCAAGTGCTTCCACATGCATACGCACATCATACTTGCATCATGTTGGTTGTGCATTGCACCGTGTTTGATATTGTGCCGTGTTGTGTTCTTCTGTGGAGTAGAGACGGGAGCCGAGACCGAGTTTGAGGATCTTGCCGAGCCTGAGTACGAGGAGCCGTCTTACGATCCCTCCGTGGAATCAACAGGCAAGATGACCTTACCCAGATATCACTACTATCTTTGCATATGCTAGATGTCTCGCTCTTTAGCTTATTGCCTCGATGCCTATGTCTGTTTGTCAGCCTACTATTGTTGCCATGAACCACTCTAACCACCCAACCAAGCAAACCGTTGTTTGGCTACATAAGCATCGCTCAGCCCCTCTTATAGCATTGTTAGTTGCAGGAGAAGATTTGAAGATTCTTGCTTCATGTTGAAGTTATTGTTGGGATATCACGATATATAATCTATTAAACTAAATCATCTATATATTGGTAATGGGTGGAAGGCTAAGCCTCTTGCTTGGTGTTTTGTTCCACTCATGCCGCCCTAGGAACCGTTTAAACCGGTGTTATGTTCCTTGATTATGCGTCCCTAACACGGTTGGGGTTTATGGGGCCCCTCGATAACCCGCTTAGCGCTAAAGCTTTTCCAGCAAGGCCCAACATTGGTTTTACTTTTGCCTAATAACTAAAACTTGCATAGGGCGTTGCAAACCCTAGGACTTAATTAACAACCCGGGCCTGTGCTCCTCATGAGTGGTGGTCCAAACTGGGCAACCTGCGGGGCCGCCTTGGGGAAACCTGAGGTATTTGGTATTCACCCGTAGCTTGTCCCATCCGGTCATTGCCTGAGACGAGGTACGCGCGGCTACTATCAGGGTGTCAGCACGCCGGGAGGTCTTGTTGGATTAGTTTTACCTATGTCAGAATATCTTGTGCACGAGATTCCGAGAATACTCGGGTCTTCCCACCTTGGAGTTGCGACTCCGCAGATCGTGAGCTTGTGATGGGCTAAGTTGGGACACCCCTGCAGGGTTTGATCTTTCGAAAACCGTGCCTGCATTTACGTGGCAGATGGGAATTTGTTAATATCCGGTTGTAGACAACTTGACACCATGTTCTTAATACACTACCAACGTGAGTAACCATGACGGTCAATTTCTGAAGGGGTTCAGGAAGTGAACACGGTGGGGTTATGAATGACGTGCTTAGATAGGATCACTTCGTGATCACTTTGTCGTTCATTGGCACTTTGTCTTCTCGCTCTAAACACGCAAGCTAGTGCTAGTGTTGCTGCAACCTTATTTAAGCCTTTACCACACCTAAGGCTTTGATAGTATTGCTACCCGGGAACGGGATTGCTGAGTCCTCCGTGGCTCACAGATTCTACACAACACCAGATGCAGGTACCCATGAGAACTACACAGGAGATGGCATAGAGTTGTATTGGGAGTTCGATGAAGAGTGTGGGCAATACTACGTGTCTTATCCCGATGATCAGTAGTGGCTTCTACTAGGGGCGATTCGGTCCTTGTGTTGCTTTATTTATGGTATCTTTCTTTTGGATCTTCGTCCGTAGTCGGACTGTGATGTTATTTGGATGATGAATGTTTACGTAATGCATTGTGTGACGTGGCGAGTGTAAGCCAACTACTCTTTTACAATTTCATCCCTCTTTTACATGAGTTGTGCAAAGATACCATTCTTGAGATCATTCCGGTATGATATTATGCCTTTAAGTCGTGCCTCGACACGTGGGAGGTATAATCTCATACTAGGCATTACATAAACGATCAAGTTGCTAAGCTAACAGATGGGTCTTGTCCATCACATCATTCTCCTAATGATGTGATCCCGTTGATCAAATGACAACTCATGTCTATGGCTAGTCTAATAGAGGCATACTAGGGACACTCTGTTTTGTCTATGTATTCACACATGTACTAAGTTTTCGGTTAATACAATTCTAGCATGAATAATAAACATTTATCATGATATAAGGAAATACAAATAACAATTTTATTATTGCCTCTAGGGCATATATCTTTCACATTTTATACGTTAAACTGGTTTTCTAGCCATTTCAGGTGAACAATTCAAATTTGAACTATATGCACATTCTGAAGTGCATATAAATTGGTTGAAAAATCAAATTTGTGTCCTTGGGTGCATGCTTAGGTCCCATGCACGAAGTGGCAATGAATTTCAAACACTGGGGCACCGTTGATTGCCGACAAAATATTGAGATGCCTGGTTTTGAAATTCCAGTAAATCCAAAACTCGTCTGTAATTCATAAAACTTGGCATGCTATCATGGAGCGGCATCAACATGCTGTGGTACAAATTTTGTCCCATTTGGGGCAGGTTTGGGTATATGCTTCTCACAAACCGGAGCTTCTCACAACAAGCATGATGGTTTTCGGTAGGGAACGTCCCACCTTTGGAGACGAAACAATATCCATTGCCTCTTATTGCTTTCAATTTTTTTCTCGTATCAACATAGAACAACATGAGTATTGTGTGAATTTTTGTGATTTTTCGGGGTTCATTTGGACATTTTTATGCATCAACTAAGTTTTCAATGCATTTCATGTGCATAATTGAAATTTGAACTACATGCACATGCTCAAGTGCATATAAATTGGTTGAAAAATCAAATCTGCGTCCCTGGGTGCATGCTTAGGTCCCATGCAAGAAATGAGAATGAATTTCAAACACCGGGGTACCGTTGATTGCTGGCAAAACATTGAGATGCCTGGTTTTTAAATTCTAGTAAATAGAAAACTCGTCTAAAATTCATGAAACTTGGCATGCTATCATGGAGCGGCATCAACATGCCGTGGTACAAATTTGTCCCATTTGGGGCAGGTTTGGGTATATGCTTCTCACAAACCGGAGCTTCTCACAACAAGCATGATGGTTTTCAGTAGGGAACATCCCACCTTTGGGGACTGGTCGGCATAGGATGTCTATTGACAAGAGACCATTTACCATTCTGTTCTCCAAGCTAAGGTTAATTTCACATACTTGCACATATCTTTGTCTCCATGTCTCCCAACCGTACTAATGGACAAGGCAACGGGCTAGTCAATGAAAACACCACTCATAACATTTTGGTTTTAAATCAAACTGGGCTCTTCAAGCTGACGAATTGAAGTATTTTGTATTAAAACAATCAGGTGGTTATAGTCTTATAGAGTAGAGGAAGAGACTTGTATAAATAAGAAAGGTAAGTAAAGGGTAGGCAAATAAAGATGGTTAGTTGATGCATGCTACCACCACCATAAGACCTTAAACCGAGTAAAAATTAACATGGGACCTAGGGCTTGTAATGGCTACTCGGCAGCACTAGCACATGGCCTTGGTCAAGTTGCATAGAAGTTTGAAAATGTGCCTTCCAGGGCAAGTCTCCTTCGCGCGACAATTTCAAAGTAAGATGGGGTAGAGACGACAACATGTGGAGTGTAGGGAAAAATTGCTTGAACCAGCCGTCTGGGGTAACACTGAACTAACTATTCGGAAAACCGACTACCTGACTAGTCTCTTCCCATTACTCTAAAAAATTAGAGAAGAGGCATACACCGTCATGGTGAGATTCATATTGATGGCTGCGGGGACATTTAGTGTTCTCAAGCTAAACACAGAGCAGGGAAATTATAAAAGAAAAATTATTACTTAAGCATACGTACAATAGTCATGGTAATACCAAGTGATAGAATTACTATTAGAGATCGAACCCATATACTTTGGGTTATTACCTTGGTGTCAAACTCCTATATAGGCGACATCAAGCATATCAATCATCATTCAAGAAATAAAAGAACGGAATAGTGTATCAACCAAGCAATAAAAATCAACCCACACCTTGATATTTCGAGATGGAGAAAGAGTGATTTTCAACATGTTATCTCCCTCATTCGCCTTCTCTGACCTATATTCTACTCCCAAATCTCTTGGGCCATATTCGGTAGTTACCGAATTAGTGCCGTTCTTTCCTTGTGATCCCTGAAAAAAGAAGCAAAACATTTTCCTCTTTAGCGCTGATCACATGAATAAGTTTAGTAGTGCACTAGCCACTAGCGATCTATTAATTTGGGACTAGACGACATATTCCCAGCCAAAGTGGAGTGTGCTGAGCTGAGCTGAGAATCAGTTATGGGTCTTCCGCCACTGCAAGAGTGTACAGATCCAGATAAACAGCGGAACAACTAGCCAGTTCGGGGTGCAGGATGATAATGTCCGCACCATGTTTACGTCTGTTTGGAAGGAATCAGAAACTGCAAAAACAAATTGTACGATACCGCATAGTGGAGACAGAATTCAAATGACCGCAAAAAAATAATTTATGAATTCTACAGGTGATAAGTATACCGATGTTATCTATATCAGTATATGCTACGAATAATCTACAAGAGACTTCTGTGGACAAGATCCCATTTATGCTTAGGTTGTCATAGCTAAGTCCGATTTTGGACTTCAACAAGTATGTTTGTCCCCATGTCTCCCAAGCCGAATCAATGGACAGTGCAACGAGCTAGCAAATGATAACACCACTCTGTTCACTCTCATCATTTTGGTTGTCAATCAAACTATAACAAGTTAAGAACTAACATATGGTTAAAGATCAGCCGGATGAAGAAGAAAAACGCTTGTTTAAATAAGAAGCCCAAGTAGAGGGTAGATCAGTAGTT
The DNA here is from genome assembly GCA_902687465.1 of Secale cereale. Classification (NCBI taxonomy): domain Eukaryota; kingdom Viridiplantae; phylum Streptophyta; class Magnoliopsida; order Poales; family Poaceae; genus Secale; species Secale cereale. The sequence continues at coordinate 815,201,379 of LR738715.1, read as the reverse complement.
ACTTCATACTTCAAGCATGAGACCGTAAAGCCAGTGAAAATGGACGTGGGCACTGGGATTTTTAATGGCTACTGGGCAGCACTAGCACAAGGGTACATGGCACATGACCCATATCCTCTGGATCATAACTTAGGGACCAAGTCCTATATCAAGACTGTAAGGAGCCTGATATGGATTCACTCCTCATGAACACCAGTTCGAGTTACGAGAACTGATACAAGAGGAATTGCTTCAGAACAAGAAGGGAGAAGCCAGAGGTAGGAGAAGGGAAGCCGCCGCCGTTCGTGCCGGGTTCGTGATCCACTGGATACCCTCCTTGTTGTCTCCTCTCCACTTACTTATAGCCAGCAATGGTTCAATGTGTGCACAGCCCAGCCCGGCCCATATGCTGCCCACGGGCCAGCCAAAGTATGTGCACCGGTTAGGAGGGCTCCTAACATCCCCCCTCCTAGAAATGCGGCTTGCCCCCAAGCCGATGTCCTAAAGTGCTCGCCAGGATCCCATGGTGCATGAAGATCATCAATCATGTTGGGTTCGCCATGGTAGTTGTCCCAGTAGTAACCATTGTTGAGGTGGACTTGAATGAGCTCGAAGAAGCGGTCGTAGTCACGGTGGTACCCGAAGCCAGGGTAGATTTCGACGAGCTCGAAGCAGAAGTTGTGGCCAAGGTAGGTTCCCCCGAAGGATGTACAAGACTTGAAAGGCTCATACCACCCTGATCCCACAAAACTTGTTGTACCTTGAATCCATCGGAGTCCATGTAGTAGCCGAAATGAAATGTAGCTGGCGTGGACGAGGTAGGCCGCAGTTAAGATGATGACACACTTTCTTCCTTCGAAGACCACTCGCTCAGCCAATTCGGGTAACAACAGCCATGCCATCCCTCCAGGATCCCAAGATATGTCCAACAAGTAGATGCCCCAGTCAGATCCAATCACGTCCATAGCATAATTGAGCATACAATCTGAACTGAGCCACAACAGAGAGCAACAATTGTTAGAAACATCAAGCCGTGAATTCGAAATGTCTACATGCTGGTCCAAAACTTGCATAAGCTCACACAGTATAGCTCTATATACATCAAATTCTGGAAGCTCCCTTGTCGGACTGTTGCTGAAACTATATAGGCCATAGAAATTTCTGAAGCGATGTGGTGCCATGGTCAGAACCACTATTTAATCTGTGTGAGATGGTTGGCAAGGATACAACACCAGATGCCCAGCGCCATAGCAGCCTGCTACCATGTATAGGCCATCTGGTTTAGAATTGCCATCTGTATCACAGTGGCCACTCCCGCTAAATTCTTCTTGATGTAAACACTGCCGCTGTACTGAAATGTTCATGTGCCGCTTTGTGTCTGGCATTTTTTCAGTCCTAGGAAAATGTAACTGAGGAAAGAACTGCTGCTCGAAATGTGTGAATGTATATCTGCAGGAAGGCCATGATTGCAGCTTGACTGAAGGAACTAGAAAAATATGCAATATTCTAAACTTCACAAGCACACCACAATCTTTTGTTTGATCTGATCGACGCCGCAGCTCATAATCAATGTCAGCAGAAGATAGTAGAACCAAGCACCGCATCATCACCTTCAGACAAATAGGAAACAAACAGTCACTTTTTGCAATCTGAGAGAAGCACTCGCTGGACTCTGCCATGATACACATAACATGCCATCGTGAACCACTACTAGAAGTAAGAAACCCCGTGGTTATTCTGAACAAATAACCCCCTGGATTCCAAGGGAACCAGCATAATATAGAATCTGAATCAAACTGCCTGAATGAACACAACTCGCTGAAATTAGCTTTTACTAGCAGTGGCCATTCCCGCCGTAGCTCAAGATTAACTTGTCTCAAATAGTCCTCAAGCAAGTAAACAACAGTAGCACAGCCTAGTTCATATAGCCCAATTTGCATGAACTGAAGAAAAAAATTGTTCGAACATCCTATGCATAGAGTGCCCAATTGCTGCATGTTCTGAAATAGATGTGCAACCATAGAACAGATAAGTAGACGCCATACCACAACACCTAGGTTCAGATCACCCATAAATTGCATTATCGGCTGACTCAGGACAGGCGTATCTCTGGGCGCCATGGGGATCCAACAAGCGCACTTCTCATAAGTACATGGTTTCAGTCACGCACTTGGCAAATTCCTCAAGGATGCTCTCCAAGAATTCAGATCATGAGATAAATACTGCATCGCATATGTAACCTGCGGTAGCATCCCTATATACTTCAGAATCATTTCTTCAGGAGAGCAAGCAAATGATGGCCATGGCATAAGGCAAGGCCTGCTAGCAGATGTTTTCCTCTTGGAACTAAGTGGCCATGTAACTTTCCATTGGAAATGTTTAGAGCAATTAGGGAAAACAGACAGAGTGTTGAATTTCACTCTCTTTGACCCAGCCTCACAACAATTGCTTGGCTCAGCGGAACCCAAGAAAGTGAGTTGCTCTTGTTCAGTGATGTTAGCTAGATCAAAAGATAGCACTGGCTCACACTGTATTAACTGTTAGAGTTGTGTCGAATATTAGTGTACAAGTTAGGTTATAGTTGGACTCTGAGTCGTATGGTGTGTAGACAGGATATGGAGTCGTGTCCAAGTAGGACACTTGTATCCTAGGCCTCTCATATATAGTGGATGTAGACACACGATGTAACATATGCCAACATAATAGCACTGGCACGTGGGGGAGCCGGCGGCATGTGCCGGCGCCCGGGCGGCCGGGGTGCGGTATTGTAGCGGTGTCATGGGGAGGAGCGCCCGTAATCATGCCCCGGGGATGTAGCCATATCGGTGAACCTCGTTAACAAATATCGGTGCCGTGCTCATGTGATTGCTTGGTCTCCGGTAGATCGTGGGCAAGCGGTGAGGGCAGCGGGGTCTCAGCCTCAGGCGCTGGCCGAACTCGACCAGATCGATTCGGCGGCGGCGCATACACGGATGCGAGTTGACGCGTGGCGCATGGCTTGCGGCATCAGCTGATCGATCGATTGGGGTTGTTGCTCTAGGGCGTGCGAGGCAGCCAAGGCCCAGGTGCAGCGGCCAGGTGCGGTAGGGCGGCCCATAGGGCAGCATGGCGAGCACGCCGTGGAGCTGGCCAGGTTGTGCCATGAGGGAACATGTGACAGCTGCTTGTCCAGGCGTGGTTTCGTGGCTGCTACAGGCGTGTGTGTACATGGGAGGCTGACGAGTGTACGGAACTATGGATATGCTGCGGTGGAGACGAGATTTGTTGGATAAAAAAAGGCTAAGCAACAGGACAGGCTGAAGCTAGTCATCGGGAGGAAGAGATAGGAAGCCTAATGGAACTATAGCCTAAAGGAGCACATGGTGGAGTTGGAGATTTTAGATCTTTTAATCTTCATGGTTAAGTGCATGCAGGAAGGCTTATGTGTGGATTTCGGCTTTATTTCTTTGTGCACATGTTGTGTGTAGGGATGATAGCGTGACGTTTTGTGGTGCATGTGATGCGTATAAGGCTTGGACGAGTCCGGAGCGCGTCGTGAAAGGATCATGCATACACAGGGTGTCAAGCAATGCACGGAGATGTGCGGAGCGGACACGATGCAGGGTGGAGCATGGTTGCAGTCGGACAAGTTCGGCTGGGTCGGACTGGACAGTCTGACCGATCGACGACGATGTCGGTCAAAGCAGAAGACATCGGTGTTTTTAGCGACGACGACATAGCAGCGTGATGCTGATGCTGGCCGACTTCTAGGGCGTGGAAACACGTGGTGCAGGCTGGAGGGCTTGTGCGGCTTCGACAAACTATTGCGCAGGGTTGATTCAAGACGGTGCACATGAGAGCTTGGAGTCGACAGGGCGCGGGAGGGTGGCACGTACGACCAGCATGGAGTCATGTTGAAGGTGGAGTTGTAGTCTGATGGATGACTACACTCTGTGCTGATGGAGGGGCTACGGCATAAGTTAACGGAGAGTCAAAGCCTATTTCAGCGGGTAAAGCGAGAGACACGTGGATCGGACTGGGTGCCAGTGGTCTGATGGAGGCGTGATACTCGGCATCGGTCGGTGATGATCGATGGTTCTCTGTAGTGGGAGTTGAGACAGTGTGGGCCAGCTACCCGGGAGACTCGACCACGACAACAGAGGCTCGACGCGGTAATAGCGGCGAGGCATGCGGTAAGCACGGGACACAGCGACAGGCCAAGGCACTGGTGGTCAGACATGTGGTCGGACAAATTGTGCAGGGGGTGCTGAAGCAGCGTTGACGAGTACTAGGTTCAAGTTGGTGACTAGGTCTATCGGTGCCGGAAGATGGACATGAGTTGACCGTGGAGAATCTGAGAAAGTGGCGGAAAGTCTGAAATTGTCAAAATCTGAGAGAGTACATGGCCGTATATTGTGTGGTGTTCCATGCACATGGCAAAGTGCGGATGACAAGTACAAAAGGAGGTTGAGTGCTATAGTTGTGAGACATGTCAGAGACTATTCGGGAAAAGGGTGAGCCAACTGTGAATTTGACTCAGGGTGACACAGGGCGACGGTGAAATTCCTTCAAGTTTTAGACAGACGGTCAAGAAAGAGCAGTGTCGTTGAGTTCAGGTAACTCTTATATGTGGTGTCTAATATGTGAGTTGTTCATTTTTTCACGCAGACAGTGGTCGGTGTGTGATAGCGTTGAATGGATACTCCGGAAGTTGGGAGCATAAGGTAGTGTAATGAGGAACTTAATTTTGCTCGAGCGTTGACTACTAAGAAGACGAGAAGGGACTACAGTTGCAGGTGGAGTCACGTGGAGTCTGGAAGTAGCAACGGTTCTCATGGTGTATCTCAAGTCCAATGTACATGGAGGTTCGACGCGTAGATGAATCCAAGGTGGTGGAGAATATTCGCCAAGGTGAAGTTTGTTGGAGTTGTGTCGAATATTAGTGTACAAGTTAGGTTATAGTTGGACTCTAAGTCGTATGATGTGTAGACAGGATATGGAGTCGTGTACAAGTAGGACACTTGTATCCTAGGCCTCTTATATATAGTGGAGGTAGACACACGATGTAACCTATGCCAACATAATAGCACGGGCACGTGGGGGAGCCGGCGGCGTGTGCCGGCGCCTGGGCGGCCGGGGTGCGGTATTATAGCGGTGTCATGGGGAGGAGCGCCCGTAGTCATGCCCCAGGATGTAGCCATATCGGTGAACCTCGTTAACAAATCTCCGTGCCGTGCTCGTGTGATTGCTTGGTCTTCAGTAGATCAATGGTAACCTCCAATTTATTCTAACATTAACTGAAAACCAAAACCGCTCGTCGCGTTCCAAGCACTGTGTTTCTTCACACGCCAAAACTGATGCACATCCATTTGAGCAATACCAGAATGATGAATTTCTAGAGCAAGAATAATAGTGCATGTACTGCTAATTGTAGTCTATTGTGGCTCAGCTCAATATTAATTTCAGAAATTCCTAATAAATCCTAGAGGCCCACTTAGCCCATTCGTGCAAGGCAAAGGGCACTACTAAAGTTTAGTCCCACATTGCTAGTTTACAAGGAGTTGGACCTCTTTATAAGGGAGGCTCTTTCTCCACTTGAACGAGCACGAGAACAAGAGGGACATCCACGCGTGCTCCTCCTCCGCCGCGCCGCGCCGCGGGAATGAGCCGAGCCGATATCTAATTTTTGCCATGCACGACAGGTATACGAAAGGTCAGTCGGAAGCTGAACATTTTCTGTAGTGGGCACTGAATGAACGGCGCGCCTCTCCGGCTGCAGCCTGTTCGTTTCATCTCCCTCGCTCTCTTCAACTCCTGGCGCAGCCTCTAGTCTCCTTCTCTTGCGCCTATAAAAGGGAGGTCGTTCCATCTCTGAGCTGCTGCTATCTTCCTCATCCCGGCTTGCGGCGTGCACCACAGGTCGGGACAGTAGGCCTCCGAAATCGCACCACTTTGAGAGCTGTACGGGAGAAGGGTGATAAGGTTTTTGGGGAGTGCTTGGCGCGACTACTGGCTGATTCATCACGGACGATCCGGTCGCCGATGACTTCTTCCCCGACGTCGACAACATCTTCGACGACATGACTGGCGAGGATGTCGACCCCAAGAGCGGTGCTTCTGCTACTGCACAGTACGTGTTCATGTTTCCTTTGCTTGAGGTCATGCTACAGTTTCTTATTCTAGTATGTGCTCTGCATATGTTCGGTTCTAGTTCATATATGCGGATGCTTTTGCATATGTTCGGTTCTAGTTCATATATGAAGATACTATTTACCTTCTCTCTGTTAGATCGCATGACTTGTTTTATCTCTTCTATATTAGTCATGTTTTATCTACTATTTCTGTTAATAAAATCACTTGGTAAATTGCTCATATTTCCAACAATCCAAAAACCTTATTATAGGCAATTTACCCCAAGTGGTTTTGCTGCTTCCATCAGACCTCCTGTGTTTGAGGGTATTCACTATAAGAGGTGGCGCATGAGAGCTGTTTTGTGGTTTCAAACCATGAGTTGCTATGACGCAACTCTTGGCAAACCTGAAGGAGATTATGATGCTCAACGGGAACAAGCTTTTCTGAAAATGGATACCCTGTTTAGGGCTGCTCTCTTGAGTGTTCTTGGTGAGAACATAGTTGATGCTTATGCGTCAATTGATAATGGAAAAGATATGTGGGACGCACTCAAGGCCAAGTTTGGGGTCTCGGATGCCGACACTTAGCTGTACATCATGGAGCAATTCTATGATTCCAGAGTGACTGAAGAGCGCTCCGTGGTTGAGCAAGCTCATGAGATACAGTCATTTGCTAGAGAACTTGAGCATTTCAATTGTATGCTGCCGGACAAGTTTGTTGCCAGGGGTATCATCACTAAGCTTCCTCCTTCGTGGAGGAACTTTGCTACCTTACTGAAGCATAAGAGACAAGAGTTTTCCGTTCCGGATCTCATTGGTACTCTTGATGTGGAAGAAAAGGCGAGAGCAAAGGACACACATGCTCGAGCTATTGAGGGAGGATCTAGTGCCAATTTGTTACAGAAGAAAAACTTCCAGTCCCACAAGTTCAAGAACAAGGGCAAGTTTGATGGTAAAGCAAAGTTTGATGGGAAGAACAAGGCTGTGCAACACACCAACTTCAAGAAGAAGAATGACAAGAAGAAAGGTGTCTGTCATGTGTGTGGAGATCCTGATCATTGGGCTCCTAGTTGCCCTAATCGCTATGACAAGCGTCATCTTGGGAAAGGCGGCAAGACCATCAATGTTGTCCTTGGAGACACTGACATGAAGGATGATGGGTATGTTATATTTCCCACTATTCTTTCAATATGTCATTCTCCTGATTGGTTGATTGACACGGGTGCTAATGTGCATGTATGTGGTGATATTTCCATGTTTTCGTCTTATCAGACCGCAAAAACTTCAACCGTGCTGATGGGAAACGGTTCAAGTGCTTCTATTCGTGGTGTTGGCACGGTCAATCTGAACTTTACTTCGGGGAAGATCATGTGGCTGAAGAACATGCATTATGTCCCCTCCGTCAATAAGAATCTTGTTAGCTGATCTCTGTTATGTAGAGATGGCTACAAGCTTGTCTTTGAGTCAAATACATTTGTAATATCCAAGTATGGAACAGTTGTTGGCAAAGGCTATGAGTCAGGAGGCCTGTTTCGTTTATCGTTGTCAGATGTTTGCAATAAAGTTGTTAATCATGTTTGCAACAATAGTGAATCAAATGTGTGGCATTCACGTCTGTATCATGTTAACTTTGGTTGCATGTCGCGACTAGCCAAATTAAACTTAATCCCTAGTTTCACCATCGTCAAGGGATCTAAGTGTCAAGTTTGTGTGCAAGCTAAGCAACCTCGTAAGTCTCACATGACTGCGGAAACAAGAAATCTTGCACCACTAGAGCTCATACATTCAGATCTATGTGAAATGAATGGTGTTTTGACAAAAGGTGGAAAGAAATATTTCATGACGTTAATTGATGACTCCACTAGATACTGTCATGTGTATCTTCTGAAATCTAAGGATGAGGCTTTGAACATTTTCAAGATCTATAAAGATGAAGTGGAAAACCAACTTGATCGTAAGATCAAGAGGCTTAGGTCCGACCGTGGTGGAGAGTATTTTTCCAATGAATTTTATGCTTTTTGTGCGGAACATGGTATAATCCATGAGAGGATGCCTCCCTATTCACCTCAGTCAAATGGGTTGGCCAAGAGAAAGAACCGTGCTCTAACTGATTTGGTTAACGCCATGTTAGATACATCGGGTCTATCCAAGGCATGGTGGGGGGAGGCGATATTGACTGCATGTCATGTCCTAAACCGTGTTCCCACAAAGAACAAAGAAATAACTCCATTCGAGGAATGGGATAAGAAAAGGTTAAAACTCTCTTATCTACGAACCTGGGGTTGTTTGGTAAAAGTCAATGTGCCAATCTCAAAGAAGCGCAAACTTGGACCAAAGACAGTGGATTATGTTTTCCTGGGATATGCTTTTCGAAGCATTGGATATAGATTCATGGTTGTAAAATCCGAAGTATCTGACATGCATGTCGGTACAATCATGGAGTCGAATGATGCGACTTTCTTTGAAGATATCTTTCCCATGAAGGATATGGCTACCTCATCTACTCAGGAGATGCCTAGTTCATTGAATCAAGAATCAGTTGCAATTACTGTACCTACCATTTCGATGGAACACTTTGACAAACCCGTGGAGGAAAACAATGAAGCTCCTACTAGGAGCAAGAGACAGAGAACCGCAAAGTCCTTTGGTGATGATTTTCTTGTCTATCTAATAGATGACACTCCCAGTTCTATTTCAGAGGTTTATGCGTCTGAAGATGCTGACTACTGGAAGGAAGCGGTTCGTAGTGAGATGGATTCCGTCTTAGCGAATGAAACTTGGGAGATAACTGATCGTCCTTATGGGTGCAAACCTATAGGGTGCAAATGGGTATTCAAGAAGAAGCTTAGGCCTAATGGTACTATCGAAAAGTTCAAGGCACATCTCGTGGCTAAGGGTTATACTCAAAAGGAAGGTGAAGACTTCTTTGATACTTACTCACCTGTGGCGCGGTTGACCACTATTCGAGTTCTACTTTCTTTAGCCGCCTCACATGGTCTTCTCATTCATCAAATGGATGTTAAGACTGCTTTCCTAAATGGAGAGCCGGATGAGGAAATTTATATGGAACAACCAGATGGGTTTGTAATAGATAGTCAGGAAGGAAAACTATGCAAGTTGCTGAAGTCTTTGTATGGACTCAAGCAAGCACCAAAGCAGTGGCATGATAAGTTTGAAAGAACTTTAACAACTGCAGGCTTTGTTGTGAACGAAGCTGACAAATGTGTGTACTATCGCCATGGTGGGGCGAGGGAGTTATCCTTTGCTTGTATGTTGATGACATACTGATTTTCGGAACAAATTTGAATGTTATTACGTAGGTCAAGAATATACTATCTCGTTGTTGTGAGATGAAGGATTTAGGAGTGGCTGATGTCATTCTGAACATCAAGTTGTTGAGAGACGATGATAGTGGGATTACTTTGCTTCAATCTCACTATGTGGAAAAGATCTTGAGTCGCTTTGGCTATAGTGACTGCAAGCCCTCTTCAACACCATATGATGCCAGCGTGGTACTTCGAAAGAATCGAAGAATTGCTAGAGATCAATTGAAATATTCTCAGATTGTTGGCTCGCTTATGTACTTAGCCAGTGCTACAAGACCTGACATCTCTTTTGCTGTTAGCAAACTGAGTCGCTTTGTCGCAAAACCAGGAGATGTGCATTGGAAAGCTCTAGAAAGAGTTTTGCGTTATTTGAAAGGCACTGCAAACTATGAAATTCACTACACCGGAAAATGAAAAACTCCGGAGTAATTGCATTGGATTATATCCAAATGTCTAAAAATCTGGCAGATCCGTTTACTAAGGGTCTATCACGAAATGTGATAGATAATGCATCGAGGGAGATGGGAATGAGACCCACAATATGAGTTGTTCACAATGGTAACCTAGTCTTTGTGATCGGAGATCCCGTGAATTAGATGTGGAAGACAAGCTGTTGGTCGACTGAGAGGAGAGTATCATTACTACCAATACCACTCCATGAAGATGCAATACTCTCCTAAATCTGCATGACAGGCTGATGTATATCTTAATGTGTTCTAAGTGGCTCTTGTAAGCAGAGATGTTGTCCTGCAGAACATCTTTTGAAGAACAAACCTATATGAGTCTGATTGTCAAACGTCGCAATCTATGAGAGTAGGGTTCTCTCAAGTAAACTCATGAAAGGTCACGGAGTATGACGCATAAGCTCCACCCGCGGGGAAGACCCACGGTAGCCAAGTATCGGCCAAGGCTTTGTGTGAAGCTAGATTCACAGAAAACTTGCAGTTCAAGGCCCAGTCCACTGTTCAAGTTGCTTACTAGTGTAGCACAGAGTTCTAGGTGGAAGTTCAACTTAACAGTCTTCACTATAGTACCGGTATATAAAACAGTATTTTGGAACCAAAGGCAAATTCTATGTGCCTCTGGGATCTGGTGGGGGGTTGCTGGAATTTTAGTCTATTGTGGCCCAGCCCAATATTAATTTCAGAAATTCCTAATAAATCCTAGAGGCCCACTTAGCCCATTCGTGCAAGGCAAGGGGCACTACTAAAGTTTAGTCCCACATTGGTAGTTTACACGGAGTTGGACCTCTTTATAAGGGAGGCTCTTTCTCCACTTGAACGAGCATGAGAACAAGAGGGACATCCACGCGTGCTCCTCCTCCGCCGCCCGCCTCGCTACACCACGCCTCATCACGTTGCGGGACTGAGCCGAGCCGATGTCTAATTTTTTTCATGCACGACGGGTATACGAAAGGTCAGTCGGAAGCTGAACGTTTTCTCTAGTGGACACTGAATGAACGGCGCGCCTCTCCGGCTGCTGCCTGTTCGTTTCGTCTCCCTTGCTCTCTTCAGCTCCCGGCGCAGCCTCTCGCCTCCTTCTCTTGCGCCTATAAAATGGAGGTCGCTCCTCCGAGAGAGACGCACCAGAACCTCTCATTTCTCTCGCTACCGGTTGCATCTCTGAGCTGCTGCTATCTTCCTCATCCCGGCTTGCGGCTTGCACCGCAGGTCGAGACAGTTTTTTTTCGAAAAGGGGCTTGGACCCCGGCCTCTGCATCAAAATGATGCATACGGCCATCTCGTAGGTCGGGACAGTAGGCCTCCGAAACCACACCACTTTGAGTCCTGTACGGGAGAAGGGTGATAAGGTTTTTGGGGAGCGCTTGGCGCGACTACTTGCTGATTCATCACGGACGATTCGGTCGCCGATGACTACTTCCCCAATGACGACTTCTTCACCGACGTCGACAATATCTTTGACGACATGGCTGGCGAGGATGTCGACCCCAAGAGCAGTGCTTCTGCTACTGCACAGTACATGTTTATGTTTCTTTTGCTTGAGGTCCTGCTACAGTTTCTTATTCTAGTATGTGCTCTGCATATGTTCGGTTCTAGTTCATATATGCGAATGCTTTTGCATATGTTTGGTTCTAGTTCATATATGAAGATACTATTTACCTTCTCTCTGTTAGATCGCATGACTTGTTTTATCTCTTCTATATTAGTCATGTTTTATCTACTATTTCTGTTAATAAAATCACTTGGTAAATTTCTCATATTTCCAACATGTACCATGTTCCGAAGACCACTGTTTACTGTAAGAAAATAGCTTGGCGTGCTTACGGTGACAGGAATCAACATTGTTCCGTTGCAAAGACAATAAGCACAAGGGCTCGATAGAGGTTATATGAATGCAGTGTACGTTGTAATTGCCACAATTTCTCCAGCGTGACATGATTCCATAAAAAAGGTGGTAGTAGTCATATCAAGCAATTGAACAAACTGGAATGGATGCTCCATGAACTTCTTCACAGGAAACGAAGGCCAAGGGATGGGTCGTACCTCCCTACCATCTGCAAGGTCTCCCCAAAGTGACGGCCATGGCATCGGACGTATCAACAACCCGTGGTGCCTTGCGCGGCAAATCCACGTCATGGTCCACGAACAGCTGCATCAGTTTGATAGCTGAAACCTTGTTTGTCACAAGATGGGAGGTGTTGATGGAGATCAAAAGTGATGCATCGAGCTCCTGCATGCCATCCTTGGAATCGATGTCGTCGGTGGTGGACGCCCTGGAAGGAACGACCTCCTTGGTGATGGAGAAGGTGCCCGTGCTGATGGAGCGCGTTGGCCGTACAGGTGCGAGCTGCTCAACCTCGTTGTTGTTGAGGTCGACCGCCTGCTTGAGGAGACTGATGGTGAACTTGTTGACGCTGTTGGTGGCAATAATTTGATTGGAGCCATCCGCCGAAGAGGTGTGTGCCATCGTGATACAGGCAGGGGGCGCGCCCTGGATGACCTCGAGGACCTCCCAGGTCTTGGTGGTGGAGGGGACGCCAGGGAAGATGGCGAGCTCGGTGACGACTTCCGGAATTGCCGCCACCAATGTGTACTCGTCCGTGCCCGCCACAGGGATGCGACAGTCGCTGTTGAGGGAAGACTCGGGCGATGTATCATGGACGTGAGGCGGCGTGCTGGTGCTGGCCGCCGCTGGGATGTTGACGGCCCCGACGGACTTGCCGGCATGACCGGAGATGGCTGCGGTGGAGTTGTTGAGGTCGACCATAGTGTCACGGTTGTCCTTGACGATGGTGGGTGAAGGAGACGCTGGGGCCGGCAACACGTCGAGTGTAGCGCACCACATCTGCAGGCAACAACACCGGTAGTAGATGCAGCGGCCATCCCAGTACGCGAACGCGTGTGCCGCCGCATGCACCGAAATGAATCGGACATCTGCCGCTACACAAGGCTCTCCATCCTCTGATTTTGTTTGGGGATAAACCACCAACTGATCTATACCAAAAGGGGCGAAGAGGGAATATAATATATCAGTGGTGATAGGGTAAATCGCTTGCTCCACCACCATGCTGAGAACTTGATCTGAGAATATTTGGTGGCTAGTCATTTCGTCGAACAGGATGAAGGCGATAAGTGGGGGGAGAAAAAAAATTGGGGCGGAATGGATGGTGGACTGGCTCTGAATACCAGATGTAAGGAGCCTGATATGGATTCACTCCTCACCAACACCAGTTCGAGTTACAAGAACTTATACAAGAGGAATTGCTTGAGAACAAGAAGGGAGAAGCCAGAGGTAGGAGAAGGGAAGCCGCCGCCGTTCGTGCCGGGTTCGTGATCCACTGGATACCCGCCTCGTTGCCTCCTCTCCACTTACTTATAGCCAGCAATGCTTCAACGTGTGCACAGCCCAGCCCGGCCCATATGCTGTCCACGGGCCAGCCCAAGTATGTGCACCGGTTAGGAGTGCTCCTAACAAAGACATCACGGAATCAGTTACCAGTCAAGCAATAAAAGAAAATCTCATGAATGAAGCAATATAAATCAAACTGGACCTCATATTTCAAGACGGGGAGAGTACTTCAACAGTGTGTTAATCTCCCTCATTCATGCGTCTTCTCCAGCCTATGTTTTTTATTCCAAATCTCCTATGCAATGCCGTTTCAGCCATCTTCATAGCGATAGTAATCGAGTTTGTTCCATTCATTGTGATCCCAAAAAGAAACAGAGCAGTTTTCTCTTCAGCATTGATCGCATGAATCAGTTTAGTATGGCACTAGTGATCTATTAATCTGGGAGTAGGAGACATTTGGTTTTAGTAGCCTGTTATGTACAGGACCAGAAAGGTGAGGAGCTGAGGGTCATAATGGGTCTTGCGCCCATGTAAGACTGTCCAGATAAAGATAAACAGCACAACAGCTAACAAGTTAAGGTTTCAAGATGACACTTGTTTGGTACGGTTCACAAACAAAAAAAAACATTATTTATGATACGGTCATATCTAATCATGCTAGTTGGACAATTCAGTGCTTCTGCATTTTACTATTTTTTCTATCAAAGGTATGGAAGAGTTTTTTTTTCAGTAGCAGCGTTTAATAAAATAAGCCATCTATATACTCACTTTGGAAAAGCAATTAAAAGTACATTTTGAAATCATAAGGCGTGCCGGTAAAGAAAAAGATTCTCGGAATATTAATAGTTGGGACAATGTTGCTGCATATATACCCACATATCTGAGACATAATTGAAATTACCGCAGAGAAATGGATTTCTGAATCCTAAAACAAGTGTCAAGAATACCGATGTTATCTACTTGAGTATATCCTACATATCTTGGCTGTGTAAGGAGAACCTGGGGCTGTGTCACCTGAAATGAAAGATCCTCTTTTATGCTGAAGAGACCGAGTGCGCAGATCCGGCGGCTCGAGTATCTTTTTCGCTCAATCTCCATTTCATCACCTTCTTGATCTCCTCCTCCTTCGTGTCGGAAAACTGTATCAGTTCCTTGAAGCTGCCAGGCGCATCGGCTTTGGTTTCTCTGGCCGTATATGAGAATTGGTAGCAGCGGTGCCGGCAGGAGCAGAGTCCCTTGGCTCGCCGGGAGGTTCGGAGCTGGAGTACATGATGTACTGCCAGCAGACTCTTCCGAAGTAGTAAACCATGAGAGTGAAGACGCATATTAGAGCATACAGCACGAAAAGGCCGCAGAATCTTCCAAGGCCGAGCCGAGTTAATTGCATGGTGGTACCACACTTCTTCACCTACTCACGGATTGGTATCACTACTTAAAAGTTTTGCAATTCAGTACAAACTCAAAGCTTAAGTGGTGCAAAACGGACTAAGCTACGTACAATGGCGTATTGATGGTGTATCTGACCACTGGGACCCGCGTGCCAGGAGCCACCTTGGCATATTTTTTTGCAGAAAACACCTTTGTTTTAAATTTAATCACTCTGGGCCACCTCCTTTGTGCCCCGCCGCCTCGACCTTGCCGGGCTTGCTCGCCGGAGCCCCGTCGCCGGGCCGCCGGAGCGGCTGGCTCGCCGGAGCAGCGGTTGGCTCGCCAGAGCACGGTGCCCCTCTCCCATCTCCTTCATTTCCTCTTCTGTTCGCTGGCTCGCCGGGGCGATGGTGGTCAGCGACGCTGGTGGGGCGCACGGGCAGGTGATGGTGGCAGTGTGGGCGACGAGGGCTGAGGGCGGCGTGGTCGCCGGAGGCCGAACGGGAACAACCGCTGGAGTCAAACCCCACCGCCCGTGTGGCTCGTCCACGAATCCCAGATCCGATCGAGCTAGAAGATGCAGCTTCGCATGGGCTGCAGGACGGCCCAGCCGCGGCCCATGATCACACGCATATATTCCTAAAAAGGATAATTCTTATCAGTTGTTTTTGCAATTATATGTTAGTACTATTTAGTGACAAGCACCACACTAGGACCCACACACGGCAAGATTTTATGTGGGTTAATATTATTTAGTGCCAAGCATGAACTTTTTTCTAAAATTTATGTGGATTAAAAAAACAAATGTAAGAATATGTCTTCACTCAGGACCACATGCATGCACAATTATTATGTACACTCATTGTAATTTTCAAATACACAGTTAAAAAAATTACATGCCCAACTCAGAGTTACTGCGTATATTTGTTGTATTATAAAAAATACATTTACAACTTTTAAATACGTGTTCAACTTTTCCCAAAAATGTTCTGAACTTTATTTCCAAATGTACAAACACTTTATTTACCTTTCAGAGTAATTATAAATTTTCTGATCGTCAACCCAAAAACAAAGCGGAGACCAGCAGGTCTATTATTCAGACCTTGGGTATTCTTCAGACCGAAAGCATTGTGCGCAACGTATATTGAAAAAATTATACACACATATATATAGATATCATATATTATAAAATGTTCAACATATAAATAAGAAACTTTCTATAATACGAAATCATATATTTAAATAAGATCATTGTATATTAATAAATGTTTAATATATATATTAAAAGATGTGGTGAACATTTTCTAATATACGATACGCTTTTATACGATGAACTTTTAATATATGATGCAATGAACATATTTTTAATTATACGACGTGATGAACTTTTTTTTAATGTCAGATTTTTTTATACCGTATAAAAATCGGAACTGCTCGGAGTTTAAAGACGTATACGAACGAGTTGATGCATAGGATGCCGTGGGGCAGAGGCAGCAAGCGCGCGCTGCGAACGACTCGGCGCGGATCGATTTCCGGCGGACAGGCGCGCGGTTTGTACTTCGTAGAAATATCAAACGTTGCAAGGTATAAAAATACCTGGGCGTACATGTTACAGCAGCAGTAGGAGTAGCGCATCGGCAGCCAGCTAGCGCGTCCAACGGCAGGGCGTGGGTTCGAAACCCGGTAGCAATCGCGCACGCGTGCGGTTACTTAAAAAAAAAGTGCGGTAAGATCTTATTTTTTGACAAACAGAGGATATCCGCGTGATTAAATAAAAAATAAGGGTTCTTTTTGTAAAAGAGCATGCCACATCAGCGCCTGACAGTGGGTCCCAGCGGTCAGATACACCGTCAATACGCGTTTATACGCAGCTTAGACCGTATTGCATCACTTAGGCCCTGAATTGGTACTGAATTGCAAAACTTTTGAGTAGTGGTACCAATCCGTGAGTAGGTGAAGAAGTGTGGTACCATCATGCAATTAACTCCTCCGAGCCGGACTGCTCCCCGCTCACTGTCGCCTGTGCCACAAGTCGGATCCGTGAGCCACTCATCATGGATCCTCTAGAGCTGGCCACCCTCTGGAAATTGAAGGTTGGCGGTTGATAGATCTGCAGCTAGGGCTGGACACGAGCCACGTCTTAGCTCGCTCTGGAGCGGCTCGGCTCGGCTCGGCTCGGGAAACCAACGAGCTGCATATGGGTGGCTCGGCTCGTTTTTGCACTGATTCGGTCTAGCCCGAGCGGCTCGTGAGTGGATAGAGTACATGCTGTATTGTTGTGTGCGTGAGTGGTCAGCGGCGAGCCAGAGCAGAGCATGGTGTGTGCGTGACGGGACGGCGAGCGACGTGGGCAGTGTGGCGGCATGGAAGTGGCGGCGCGGCTTTGAGGATAAGGCGGGAACGCAACGGCCGACGTTGGGGAGGACAAGGAGCAGAGAAGGATGTGGGTGGGTAGCGCGCGAGCACCGGCGTGCGCCAGCGTGCATACTTGTGCCCAGCGGCGATGTCATGCCTGCGTGCGTGCACGCCGACGACGGCATGCGTGGGCGGGACGACCAGCGGAGTCGCGTTGTCCTGCCCCTGCGGCATGTTACCTAGCACCGCCGCAACATCACCCACTCACCCACTCCTCATCTTGCTTGGAAAGAGAACGGTAGATCGATGAATGGCGTTGGGAAGAAGAAGAGATTGTAAGGAGGGAGGTTGAAGCGACGATGTGTGCGGCGGCGGCGGCGAGGATGGTGCTGGATGTGAATCGATGCTTTATGTGTGTTGCTCGTGCCCTAATGGATGTGGATCGACGCTATTGGGCTGGGCCGCAAACGAGTCACCGAGCTGGACCGGCCGAAACTCGGCTCGGCTCGGTCGCGAAACGGGCCTGTTTCCTGACCTCGGCCCGCTCGATTATCCTATCGAGCCGAGCTGTAACGGGCCGAGCTGGAGCGAGCTTCGGGCCGAGCCGAAAAGCTCGCTCATACGTCCAGCCCTATCTGCAGCAAGGGGGAAATATTTCTGTAATGTTTATAGGACGCGTCTAGCCGGCCCCCAGACGCCTGGTATAAACGTATAGTTAGCGAACGGTCGGTTATTTAAAGAATTTTTTGTCCCTTTCCTAATTAGAAAATCTTCCTCGTCTAATTCATTTTCCTGTGACGTATTCCTTCATTTTTAAATATTTGTCTTTCTAGACATTTCAAATGGACTACAACATACGAATGTATATAGATATATTTTAGAATGTAGATTCACTCATATTGCTTTGTATACAGTTACTTGTCAAAATCTTTAGAAAGAAAAATATTTGAGAACGGGGAAAGTATTAAATAGCAGCACAACTATATCTTTTGATGCATGCACTTTGTTCTCACGTGTATTTAAGTTGTCGATTCAAAAATTTATAAAGGTATAACTTTCAATCCGCACGTCGGAATTGCAATCCGTTGTCATCGTTAGAATCTTCGCGACGTGCTCTTCAAAACTAAATCCCGCGGGAGTATATTTCGACAAATTTGTGTGTGTGCAATTTAGTCCCATTTTGGTGTAACTGTCTAGTCGTTGTGCAACTACCTAGCGGTCAATGTGTGCAACTGCCCCCTACTTGTGAACCTGCATTTTTCACTGATGCAGACATGTGTGAACACATTTATTTCAGTGTTCATTTTTCTAAAAAAAACATAAGTTTTGAAATGAACATCGAAATTAAGATTCATTTTCACCATAAGAATCCTCACGACGTGCTCTTCGAAACTAGATCTCGTATGGATATGTTTCAACGAACTTTTTTGTGTGGGATTTAGTCCCTATTAGATGCAAGTGCCTAGTACTTGATGTGCAACTAACTGACACTCGATGTGCAACTTTCCCTTTAGCACTTGGACATGCAGTTTTCACTGATGCTACCCCCACCCCTAAACTATGCTTTACCATTAAGATGTGCAACTTCGCCTACTTCCCCATCCAACTGACTAGTAGTTGATGTGCAACTTTTCCCCTGCCTGTGAATGTGTAGTTTTCACTGTTGTTGCCTCGGCCAATTGCCTAGTAGTGGATGTTTAACTTTGGATGGTACCACTACCAACTTCCCAGCAAGGGACGTGTAATTTTCTCGCATGCCTCATGGATGTGTAGTTTCACTGCTAGCACCCTGTCCCAACCACTTCTTGTTAGTGAGATGTCCAACTTTAGGGCCCGCCTATAGGCAACTTTTCTCTTCTCTCATGGATGTGTAGTTTTTTACCATCCAACAATCCCTGCTAGTGAGATGTGCAACTTCGCCTACTGTTCCGGCCAGCTGTCTTGCAGACTATGCGCAACTTTGTATGTTCCGGTGCCAACTGAAACTACACATTCACAAGTAGGAAGGGGAAAAGTTCCACATTAAATAATAGGTAGTTGGCTACAACAACAGACTAAATTGCACATATCACTGGCAGGGTAAGGTGGGGCAGGATGTGCAGGTAGTGAAATAGTTAAGGATGGCAATGGGTCGGGTTTGGATCGGGTTCAACAATATCAAATCCATATCCATATGCATGAAGAAAGTCTTTGCCCGTCCATGAAAAATTCCATGGGTGAAAAATTGTGTCCATGTCCAAATCCGATGGATATCCATTGGGTGCTCTCTAGACATATAAATAAGACATAACACAATGTTAACATAAGCTCTTCCATTCTTCACTTCGTGGTAGGCTAGGCTTCACTTATGGTAAATCAACGTCCACTAACAACATAAGATCATTTAGTATTTTTCTAACACATGAGAATGACGAGTCATTTAACAAGGAGATAAAAATAATGGAAGGGCGTTGGGGTATGTTACATATGGGATTGAATGTGAACTAATAAAAGTTATGACGGGGATTGTGTAATTTATTTTGCATGTTTTGGATAACAAAGTGTAAAATTGCAGTGGGACATGTGACTGAGAGGTAGGGATAGCAGATTTTTGCCCATTAAGTCATATTATCGGGTTGGGTTTGGATATACCCACGGGTACAAGATGGTATCCATGCCCTACCCACGAGTAATCAGGTCGGGTTTGGGCGCTATCCATGGACACAAAAGCATATCCAAACCCTATCCATTCGTGTTGGATATCCATGGATATCCATGTCCATGGATAAAATTGCCATCCTTAGAAATAGTACACATCCACGAGTAAGAAGGAGGGTTGCACATCGATTACTAGGTAGTTGGTTGGGACAACAAACTCATTGCACAACTCAGAAAGTTGGTTGTCATGGTTGCTAGGTTGCAACCACATTGAAAATTGGATCATGCAGCTCTAAAAGTTAGTTTTATAAGAAATTCCACCATGCAGTACTAAAATTGCACCATGTAGTAACAGAGTTGCACCATATGGCAACAAAATCGACATAAAAAATTCGTCGAAATATACTCATGCAGGATCTCTTTTCAAAGATCTCGTCGCGGATATTCCAACGGTGAAAACGAATCTAAATTCGAATGCACGCTTTGAAAGATATGATTTTTTAAAATATAAAAACCCAAAATAAATGCATGTAAATCTGTTTTCTCTAAGTCAAAGTGATCAGTACGAACGAATTTAATGATACACCATGCATGCGCTAGCAGGCAAATCTTTTCCATGCATGCCTATGAGGGCGGCCGCTCGTTTTAGCTGAGCATGCGCACGATTAGGTAATCCCGATGTCTATAAAGCAGGGCGAGCAGATATTATTATTTCATTTATAAGAGGCCCACAAAATAAAAATTGAAAATATATAATGATTAGACGGATGCTGAACATACAAATCCCCATCGCTCCGTGAAATCCTCAAACACCTATTCTTGTGTCACCTTGGTTGCTCTCTTCACATGTCATATCTGCGCTAGCCTTATGGGGAGGGGCTTCCTTTCCATGGGATACAGCGTCGCCCTGCTAATGGTCAAGGCGCTGGGGAATCACCTGAGGTCTTGCCGGCGCGTTGCGGTGTAGATGGCAA
Organism: Secale cereale; assembly: GCA_902687465.1. NCBI lineage: Eukaryota > Viridiplantae > Streptophyta > Magnoliopsida > Poales > Poaceae > Secale > Secale cereale. The sequence goes on along the minus strand of LR738715.1, from coordinate 815,180,820 downwards.
TGGTAGGTGGTGGAGGAAGGGCTGTGGCGGTCGCAAGCGAGAATCAAAGCATTGAAGCGCTGCGTTGTACAATGCTAGGTGGATTTGGATTTTGGAGCACCCCGGTAACTAACATGAGTCACAAGTGTGGTTTTGGCTAGCCACCTTGTAGATGCACGTCCATTAAGCATCCAACGCAAGGCATCGTCAATATGCACACGTTCAGAGAAAGATCGTGAATTGTGTAACTAGACGTGATATATGGTCTTGATCATTACAAATTATCGGATTATTTGCAGCAAAAGCAAATAAAACAGTGATTACTAAACACCTTGTGTGAAATTACTTTATTCAAAAGCATCTGCATGTTTGGTCAGCTTTGCCGACTTGACGGAGAAGTGTGTCCTGCTCAATATCAAGCATCTGGCGGCTTTAAAATTCAAAAAAGATTTATCCATTCAGGTGTGCAAAGTCAAACTGCTATAAACGTATAATGGTGAAAAAATCAGCACATATAAAAGAAGTGAATTTTCTGAAAGGCAGCCACTGTTCCTCTAAAAGGCAGTAACAAAATGACACTAACGAAGGTTACCAAGAATTGTCGAGGACGCGAGACCCATGAGCACGCGACATCTCTGAGTTAGACCTACGGCAACAATATCACATGTACCCTTTTGTTCTCTAATCTAAGGCATACTTTGCACTGTGGGACGTATGCATGTCCTCATGTCTCCCAACCCAATCTGATGGACAGTGCAAAGAGCTAGCAAATGATAACACCGCTCTCATTTGGTTGTAAATCTAACTAGATTATATAGGCTGAGCAGCTGATGTATCTGTATTAGAACTATCATGTGGTTAAAGATTAGAGAATGAGAAGGAGACTTGTATAAATAAGAAGGGCAAGCGTAGGGATAAATATGAGGGTAGTTACTACTCCCTCCGTCCCAAAATACTTGTCATCAAAATGGATAAAAAGGAACGTATATAGAACTAAAATACAACTAGATACATCCTTTTTTATTCATTTTGATGACAAGTATTTCCGGACGGAGGGAGTACATACTTAGGCGCGGACAGTACTTCAAGATAAGACCCTAGTATAAAATGACGTGGGTACTGGGATTTGTAATGGCCACTCGGCACCATCAGCACATGGCCTTGGTCCAAGGCAGCGATCAAGCGTTTGAAAATGTGCCATCCATTGCAGTCTACTTCGCACGAAATCTTTGAGAGCATATGAGAGTAGAGACGCTAACAAATAGATTTGAGAGAAATACCGCTTTAACCAGCAGTCTAGATCAACACCTAGTAAATTACTCGTATAAATAATGTTGGAGTACGCATTCTGTGAGATACTGGGGCGCACGCTGGTTGGGACGTTCGTCTGCCCAATTGTTATTATTTTCTTGAATACGCACGAGCGATTTTCCCAACTCCGTACGGTTGTTTCTCATCTGGTAATCCTCGTTGTGCGCTGGCTTTCGTGGTTGGTGATTGTGGACCATGTTTGTCGGGGCACTGCTTGTGCAGCGTTGTGCAGCGTCTTTTGCATGGCCTAGGTAAAGCGAGCGTCAGCCCTTCATGTCTACCCAGTTGTTCTTCGACATCGTTAGGTCAGCTCCCTTCCTGCGGCCCTTCAAAATTTCTAAATGCTATTCTCGGCGGCCAGTACCAACCCTTCAAAATCGATTTCTGTATCCTACAACAAGCGTCAAGTATACCCCTGTTATCTACTACTAAGAAGGACCTGAGGCTGTGTCACCTGAAAGATCCTCTTCTATGCTGAAGAGACCGAGTGCACAAATCAGGTGGCCCGAGTATCTTTTTCGCTCGATCTCCGTTTCACCACCTTGTTTAACTCTTCCTCCTTCGTGTAACAAGCTGTATCAGTCTTTGAAGCTGCCGGGGCATGTCGGTTTTGGCTTCGCTGGCTATATTTCAGCAACAGTAGCAGCGGTGACACTAGCAGCAGCCGGGTCGCTTGGCTAGCCGTGAGTTTCAGAGCTGGAGTACCTGCCATGCTGCCAGCAGACTCTTGAGAGGTAAACCATGAGAGCCAAGATGCATATCAGGGTGTTAAACAGAATGTTGTTAATATTTGTAGTTATCTCCTTATCTCTTGTAACAACATATTGTAATCCCGGCTATGCCGTGCCCTAGAGGCTGCATATATAAACACTCCCCTGGCCGCCCTAAGGGCTGTGCCGAACTCATCTCTTTCTCTAGTTTCACATGGTATCAGGCCATCACGCGTAATCGCACGATGGGATCCCCGACGGCTTCTGCTTCCTCCTCTGCTGCCCTAACCACCCTCTCCTTGCCTGCCGCCGGCCTCGTCGTTCCTCCTCCTTCCGCTAGCCTCATTACTTCCAAACTCACTACCTCCAACTTCCTCCTATGGCGTGCTCAGGTCCTTCCTCCTCTGCGCATCGCCGGCGCCACGGGCTACGTCGACGGCACCCTTCCAGCCCCTGCCAAGCTCCTTGCTCCTGATGACAAGGGGGTGTGCGCTCCCAACCCGGAGTATGCAACCTGGTACCGCCAGGATCAGATCGTCCTCAGCTATCTCCTCGCCTCTCTCTCCGATGAGGTCCTGCAGCAGGTGCACCGCTTTGAGACGTCTCGCGCCATCTGGGCGCATGTCGAGGAGATGTACAACATCCACTGTCGTGCCAGCATCGTCCAGATCAAGCTGGACATGGTAGTCTTCAGGAAGGGCAACCTCTCCATGGCGGACTACTTCGCCAAGATTCGCGCCAATGCCGACCAAATTGCTGCCGTTGGCCGTGCTATGCATGATAAGGACATCATCACTGCCGTCATCACCGGCCTCGACAGGGACTACGAGCCACGCATCACTGCTGCCACGACTCGCCTTGATGGCATGTCCCTTGGGGAGTTTTACTCCCACGCCATCGCCTTCGAACGCCGTCGTTTGTACAACGCTGCTCGACTTCATCCCAGTGGCTCCTCCGTCAACTACGTTGCTCGGGACTCCAACGGCAACACCAACACCAACTCTCCCAACCGGGGCAAGGGCAACTACCGCGGAAAGGGTCGCGGCAACGGCGGTGACCGCGGCGGCTACAACAACTCTCGCGGAGGTGACCGTGGGAACCGTGGCGGTGGTGGTGGTGCGCGCCAGCAAGGTGACTTCGGCGGCAACCGAGGTGGTGACCGCGGCGACTACGGCGATCGCGGTGACAACCGCGTCCAGTGCCAGCTCTGCCGCGGTCCTGGGCACTATGCCTGGGAGTGCGGCCAGCGCTACAACCACGCCTTCAACCCCAACAATCCAAGATGGCTGGTCTTGCTGCTGCATCTCCTCCTTCCATCCTAGGAGATCCCACTTGGTTCACTGACACCGGCGCCACCGATCACATCACCGGCCACCTCGATCGCCTCACGATACGGGAGAAGTATCCATGGAGGGATCGCATCCACACAGCCGACGATTCAGGTTTGCACATAGCTCATCGTGGTCATGCAATCCTTCCTACTCCCTCTGCAAATTTGAAACTTCGCAATATCTTGCATGTTCCTAATGCTGACAAAAATCTTCTTTCCGTAAATCCTCTTGTCGTTTACAATCATGCTTATCTAAAGTATTACCCTACTCATTTTCTTATGAAGGATTTGACCACCAAGAGGGTTCTACTTCAAGGCAGATGTGAGAATGGGCTCTATCCCATTCGGCCATCACCTCCACGTGCTTTGTCTTCGGTTAGGTTGTCTGCTGACGATTGGCATGCAAGACTTGGCCGTCCCTCCACGCAAGTGATACGTCCAAAACGTATCTATAATTTCTGTTTGCTCCATGCCACTTTTGGGTGATATTGCTATGAAATTTATACACTTCCATACACTTTTGATCATATTTGGACTAACCTACTAATCCAGTGCACCCCAGTGCCAGTTTCTGTTTTCGGCTGTTTTTGTATTTCAGGTTTTCACGTTACGAGAACTGCCAGGAAAAATCCAGAAAAATTATATAAAAAATCAGCGTTCCGAAAACTTCCTTGCGCCCGAAGGACAGCCGGGGGGGCCACCAGGGCTCCAGGCGCCCTGGCGGCGCCCCCCCCCCCTGGGCCGCGCCGGGGGGGCGCCTGGGCCCCCCGAGCCCCGTCTGGTGCCCCCCTTCGGCATATATTTAGATCTTCCTTCGAAACCCTCGGGACGGGAACTCTTTTTCGCGATCTCATCTCTGTTCCGCCGGCGCCGCCGCTTCCAAGATCGGGAGCACCAGGAGAACTCTTCCCGGCACCCTGTCGGAGGGGAGGATCACCATCGGGAGCTTCTCCACCACCATGGACTCCTCCCGGATGACTCGTGAGTAGTCTCCCTTGGACCATGAGTCCATGACCAGTAGCTATGTGATGTTCTCCTCCCGTTCTTGTGCTTCACTAATTAGTCCTCGTGAGCTGCCCTACATGATCGAGGCACATATGTAATCCTTATGCTGTTGCTATGTTGAGTTTGCTGGGATCCGATGGATTATGAGATTATGTTCAGATTGGTCTTGAGTAATATATTTGATCTACCTCTTTTATATTTATGTTCATAAGTAATTCTTGCATGTTCTCCGTTGTTATTTACTGCTTTGGCCGAATAGTAGGTAGTGACTCCAAGAGGGAACGTTATGCTCGATTGTGGGTTCATGCCCCTCGATGACTAGCTTGAGTGACAGAAACATGAGTCTAGGGGATGTGCTGTTGCCACAAGGGGGAAAACAACGGTGCTTGTGCCCGCGGGTGCAAGGATTGTTTACTTTACGCAAAGTTATTTTAATGCAGTTGTCTGTTGCTTTGAGTTTACACTATGGGCGAGACTCGCAACTTAATACCAGCGAGATGTTCAGGATAGATATCTCAAGGTGGATGATTAGTAGTAGATATTGATGGATTTCGGTCTACTTACTTTGGTGTACCGCCCATGCTTTGAACCTCAACCTTTCTTGCAATGTAATCAGCATTGGTTTGCGCTCGTAGGTCCTGTCAATTGCCCAGCTGTAATTCGTTTACCTCACATAGCTGTTTTATCGTCTTTTGGGAGAGAGACATCACTAGTGAACATCATGAGACTCCGGTCCATATTACCATCATTGATCACATCCGCTATTTACTTTTCGCTTTTATTTACTATTGCAAACATTATCTATCACTACTATCATTTGCGTTTAATCCTTTGTGAACTACAAGGCCGGAGGGATTGACAACCTCTCTGTACTCGTTGGGAGCAAAGTTATTTGTATCTGTGTGCAGGTCCACATTGATTGCTAATATCTGGCGCCGTTAGCAGTTGACACCTACTTGTTGAACCTAGGAGTCTCTGGAGATTCGATCCTTGGCATCTTTGCCAAGGGAAAAACTTCCACAACACTGCATCTTACACCTTCCACTTGGGGTAACCAACGAGGGTTAGAGGCCCATCAAGGAGTTTTTCTGGCGCCGTTGCCGGGGACTCCACTCTTCAGGATAGGGGAGTTGCATGCTATCTTTTACCTTTGCTTTTTAGTCTTGTTAGTTTACCTTTCAGTTTTTGCTTTAGTATCCTTTATCGAAAATCACAAAAATAGTTATCTTGCTTGCTTGCTACTATGGGTTCCACCGAGAACACCAAGTTGTGTGACTTCACTAGTCACAACAACGATGACTTTATCAGCACACCTATCACTACACCTGCCACTTCAGCACCTTCATATGAAATTAAACCTGCTTTACTGAACTTAGTTATGAGAGAACAATTCTCCGGTGCTGGAGATGATGCTGCTTTACACTTAAACAATTTTGTTGAACTTTGTGATATGCAAAAGTACCACGAAATAGATGGTAATATTGTTAAGCTTAAGCTTTTTCCTTTCTCCTTGAGAGGAGGAGCTAAAATTTGGTTTCAGTCTTTGCCTAGAAATAGCATAGATTCATGGGACAAGTGCAAAGATGCTTTTATCGGAAAATACTATCCACCTGCTAAAATTATCCAACTTAGAAGTAACATAATGAATTTTAAACAATTGGATAATGAACACGTTGCCCAAGCTTGGGAACGTATGAAATCTCTTATCAAGAACTGCCCTACTCATGGTTTGACTACTTGGATGGTTATCCAAACTTTTTATGCAGGCTTGAACTTTTCCTCGCGGAACTTGTTAGATTCAGCCGCGGGAGGAACTTTTATGTCAACTACACTTGGTGCTGCCACGAAGCTTCTCAATGAGATGATGACCAACTATTCCCAATGGCACACCGAACGCGCTCCAACAGGTAGGAAGGTAAACTCTGTCGAGGAGATTTCTTCCCTTAATGAAAAAGCTGACTTGATCATGTCTCTACTTTCGAAGCAGTCTTCTATTGATCCTCGTTATGCTCCTTTAGATTCTGTGATTGCTGATGCTTATAGGAGTAACTTTGGTAGTAATCCTAGACCGTTCCCCTCTAATTCCTATGGGAACAACAATGCTTATCCTAGCACCAAGAACTCCATCCAAAAAGATAGAGATTTGCCTGGCTATGAGAAATTGCTAGAAATAGAGAAGGCCACTAAGAATTACATGCACACCGAATATGAACAAAACAAAACCTTCTCGAGGCAATTAAATGAGCATACTGCTATCTTGCAAGACATTAGTAGACGATTAGAGAACATAAATATTGAGATTTCTAATCTCCAGAGTAGACTCACTATCACTGAGACCCAAGTTTCCAATATGTCCCACACACAAGCCACTTTGATAAACCAAATGGCCGCTAAACCCGAAGTGGTTGCATCCCTAAGGGAGGAAGAAGATAGAATTAAGAGCCTTCCTACCCACCACACTGTTGCTACTATCCAAGTTGTTGAGGATATCCAAACTCTTAGCACCCAATGTACTCCTGGTCCCATTGGACCTATTAATGGTGATGCTATGACTATAGAAGCTACCAAACAAGTGAACCTTAAGGACACCACTACCACTTTACTTGATGCTCGTGACCTTGATTTTGATAATTGCACTCTTACCGAAGTTATTGATTTCCTTCACAAGATGTCTAGAGACACCCACACTAGCATGCTTAACCTTGCCTTCACAGAGCATATCACTAATGCTCTCATCAAAGCTAGGGAGGAGAAGCTTAGAGTAGAAGCCTCCATACCTAGAAAGCTAGAAGATGGTTGGGATCCTATGATAAAAATTAATTTGAATGACTTCTCTTGCTATGCATTATGTGATGTTGGAGCTAGTACCTCTGTTATGCCCAAAAGAATATATGATATGCTTAAATTGAAACCTTATGATTCTTGTTCTTTTGGTGTTCGTCTCGTTGATTCTTCCATAAAGAAACCTTTGGGGAGGATCGACGATGTTCTTATTGTTGTCAATGATAATTATGTTCCTATTGATTTCACTATTATGGATATTGAATGTGATCCTTCATGTCCAATTATTTTGGGACGTCCCTTTTTACGCACCGTTGGTGCTATCATTGACATGAAAGAGGGTAATATAAAATTTCAGTTTCCTCTCAAGAAAGGGATGGAACACTTCCCTCGTAAGAAGATCAAGTTACCTTTTGAGTCCGTTGTATGGGCTAGCTATTCTTTTACTCTTGATAAAATTTGATCTATATGCATTATGCCTAGCTTAAAGGCATAAAAGAAAGCACTTTTGGGAGGCAGCCCACATGAATAAATTTTTTGCTTTTGTGTGTCTTGATGTTGTTTACTGCTGTAGCATCATCATTGTATCTTTGCTTTTCATATTTGTGCCAAGTATAGCCTCTGATTGCTAGAAAGTTCAAAAGTTGTGAGGTGCTGTCCAGAAAACAGATTCTGTCCTTGGATAGAAAAATTCGTATAAAATCACCAGATCATCTTTTTGGTCTGAATTTTTCGACAGCGTTCTCTATATAATTGTCTTTCGTGCGTCTATTCTAAGTTTTTTGATTTGAGTTGCATAAGTATCCCGAACAGATCAATTACTACCTGTTGTTCTGTTTTTCACAGATTCTGTCCTGTTTTGCCTTTCCTTCATTTTGCAAATCAAGAGCTTGCTTTTTCTTTGCAAAAACCTTTTGGCGATCTTGAGAAACAGTAGAACTTCAAGAATATCTTTATTTCCAGCAAGGTGCAATTATTTTATTAAGGGTACTAACCTCGCTAATCAGATTATGATGAGTTATGTATGAAGGGAGTTTTCAAGTGTGCGAGGGAAGATGATAAAAAGACTCAGGAGTGTCAAGCGCTCAAGCTTGGGGATGCCCCCGTGCACCCCCAAGAAATATTCAAGGAGACTCAAGCGTCTAAGCTTGGGGATGCCCCCGTGCATCCCCTTCTCCATCAACATTATCAGTTCGTCTTTCGTTCCGCTATATTTTTATCACTTCATGTGTTATGTGCTATGCTTGGAGCGTCTTGATTTTAGTTTTCTTTTTAGTTTTTCATAACGAGTCGGAACTCGGCTTTCTTTATGTGGGAGAGAAACACGCTCCACTTCTACCTAGAACATAACATAGAATTTCCATGTCTATCTTTGCTGTGTGTGCTCTTTGTCTTTTAATGGCTACTATCATGCTCTGCTCTTAGTATTCATGCTTATCTTTTCAAAGAGCTTTTGTTTAGTTGGTTGCTTGAACTCTCTTTAATTACCATGCCCACCTTATTAAGAGAGTTTGCTTTCGTTGCATTGGTTAATATGTCTATGATAAAGATGCTACTTGCATGATGGCACTTAGTAGTGCAGGTTTTCTTATGGTTAGTCTCAAATAGCTGGGGGGTTCCCAATGTGTTATTGGAGTACCAACTTGATTTGTTTGCCTATGATGCGGTATGGTTTAGTAATATCTTCCTTAGAGAATTTATTTTGATTGACTTGGCGTATGCTCACGCATATTTAAGACTGTAAAGAAAGTCTGTCAAGCCTTGATGATCTTTTATTTCTGAGTAGCGATATAACTTCCATGCCTGATTCAATATTGCTTTGTCGCTCTGCATGATTATGACCGTCATTGCTCTCTTAGTTGGTCGCTCCCAGTCTTTTGCTAACCTCCACCTGTACTAAGCAAACTAACTTTGCAATACATAGCTCATGGGAAAGTAGCTTAAAAACTATTGTGGTAAAGAATATGTTGTTTATGTATCTTATTTCTTATAAGTTGCTTGCTGAGCGGTAACCATGTTTCTGGGGATGCCATTGTTGGGGAACGTAGTATTTTAAAATTTTCCTACGATCACGCAAGATCTATCTACCAGATGCATAGCAATGAGAGGGAAGAGTGTGTCTACGTACTCTCATAGACCGGAAGCGGAAGCGTCAAGTGACGCGGTTGATGTAGTCGAACTTCTTCGCGATTCAACCGATCAAGCACCGAACGTACGGCACCTCCGCGTTCAGCACACGTTCAGCTTGATGACGTCCCACGAGCTCTTGATCCAGTTGAGATTCACGGGAGTGTTTCGTCAGCATGACGGCGTGGTGACGGATATGATGTATCTACCGACGCAGGGCTTCGCCTAAGCACGGCGACGGTATGACCGAGGTGTGTTTCTGTGGAGGGGGGCACCGCACACTGCTGGAACAATTCAACTTTTGTGTCTTTGGGTGCCCCCTGCCCCCGTATATAAAGGAGCAAGGGGGGAGGGCCGGCCGGCCTCCTATGGTGCGGCTAGGGCTGCAATCCTACTAGGAATAGGATTGCAATCCTATTCCTAGTAGGAACTACCAAAGAAGGAAGAAGGGGGAAGGAAAGAAAGGGAGAGGGAGAGGGAAAGAGGGGCCGCGCCCCCTCCCCTTATCCTATTCGGACTCCTCCTAGGGAGGGGGCGCGCCACCTCTTGGCTGCTGCCCTCTCTTTCCCCTATGGCCCACCAGGGCCCACCATTCCCCCGGGGGGTTCCGGTAACCCCCCCGGCACTCCGGTAAATTCTGAAACTTTCCAGAACACTTCCGGTGTCCGAATATAGTCGTCCAATATATCAAACTTTATGTCTCGGACATTCCGAGACTCCTCGTCATGTCCGTGATCTCATCCGGGACTCCGAACTACCTTCGGTACATCAAAACTCATAAACTCATAATACCGATCGTCATCAAACGTTAAGCGTGCGGACCCTACGGGTTCGAGAACTATGTAGACATGACCGAGACTCATCTCCGGTCAATAACCAATAGCGGAACCTTGATGCTCATATTGGCTCCTACATATTCTACGAAGATCTTTATCGGTCAAACCGCATAACAACATACGTTGTTCCTTTTGTCATCGGTATGTTACTTGCCCGAGGTTCGATCGTCGGTATCTCCATACCTAGTTCAATCTCGTTACCGGCAAGTATCTTTACTCGTTCCGTAACACATCATCTCGTGACTAACTTATTAGTCTTTTGCTTGCAAGGCTTATTGTGATGTGTGTTACCGAGAGGGCCCAGAGATACCTCTTCGACACTCGGAGTGACAAATCCTAATCTTGATCTATGCCAACACCACGAATACTTTCGGAGACACCTGTAGAGCATCTTTATGATCACCCAGTTACGTTGTGACGTTTGATAGCACACAAGGTGTTCCTACGGTATTCGGGAGTTGCATAATCTCATAGTCATAGGAACATGTATAAGTCATGAAGAAAGCAATAGCAGTAAAACTAAACGATCATAGTGCTATGCTAACGGATGGGTCTTGTCCATCACATCATTCTCCTAATGATGTGATCCCGTTGATCAAATGACAACTCATGTCTATGGTTAGGAAACATAACCAGCTTTGATCAATGAGCTAGTCTAGTAGAGGCATACTAGGGACACTCTGTTTTGTCTATGTATTCACACATGTATTAAGTTTCCGGTTAATACAATTCTAGCATGAATAATAAACATTTATCATGATATAAGGAAATATAAATAACAACTTTATTATTGCCTCTAGGGCATATTTCCTTCAGTCTCCCACTTGCACTAGAGTCAATAATCTAGCTCACATCGCCATGTGATTTAATACCGATAGTTCACATCGTTATGTGAATAACACCCATAGTTCACATCACCATGTGACCAACACCCAAAGGGTTTACTAGAGTCAATAATCTAGTTCACATCGCTATGTGATCAATACCCAAGAGTAATAAGGTGTGATCATGTTTTGCTTGTGAGAGAAGTTTAGTCAACGGGTCTGTCACATTCAGATCCGTATGTATTTCGCAAATTTCTATGTCTACAATGCTCTGCATGGAGCTACTCTAGCTAATTGCTCCCACTTTCAATACGCATCCAGATTGATACTTAGAGTCATCTGGATTTAGTGTCAAAGCTTGCATCGGCGTAACCCTTTACGACGAACTCTTTATCACCTCCATAATCGAGAAATATTTCCTTAGTCATCCAATTACTAAGGATAATTTTGACCGCTGTACAGTGATCTACTCCTGGATCACTATTGTACATCCCTGTCAAACTCATGGCAAGGTACACAACGTGTTTTGTACACAGCATGGCATACTTTATAGAACCTATGGCTGAGGCATAGGGAATGACTTTCATTCTCTCTATATTTTTCTGCCGTGGTCTGGCTTTGAGTCTTACTCGACTTCACACCTTACAAGTCAGGCAAGAACTCCTTCTTTGACTGATCCATTTTGAACTACTTCAAAATCTTATCAAGGTATGTACTCATCGAAAGTCTTATCAAGCGTCTTGATCTATCTCTATAGATCTTGATGCCCAATATGTAAGCAGCTTCACCAAGGTCTTTCTTTGAAAAAACTCCTTTCAAACACTCCTTTATGCTTTCCAGAAAATTCTACATCATTTCCGATCGACACTATGTCATTCACATATACTTATCAGAAAGGTTGTAGTGCTCCCACTCACTTCTTGTAAATACAGGCTTCACCGCATGTCTGTATAAATCTATATGCTTTGATCAACTTATCAAAGCATATATTCCAACTCCGAGATGCTTGCACCAGTCCATAGATGGATCGCTAGAGCTTGCACATTTTGTTAGCACCTTTATGATTGACAAAACCTTCTGGTTGCATCATATACAAGTCTTCTTTAATAAATCCATTAAAGAATGCAGTTTTGTTATCCATTTGCCAGATTTCTTAAAATGCGGCAATTACTAACATGATTCGGACAGACTTAAGCAACGCTACGGGTGAGAAAGTCTCATCGTAGTCAACTCCTTGAACTTGTCGAAACCCTTTCGCAACAAGTCGAGCTTTGTAAACAGTAACATTACCGTTTGCGTCGGTCTTCCTCTTGAAGATCCATTTATTTTCGATGGCTTGCCGATCATCGGGCAAGTCAACCAAAGTCCATACTTTGTTCTAATACATGGATCCCATCTCAGATTTCATGGTCTCAAGCCATTTTGCGGAATCTGGGCTCATCATCGCTTCCTCATAGTTCGTAGGTTCATCATGGTCTAGTAACATGACTTCCAGAACTGGGTTGCCGTACCACTCTGGTGCGGAACGAACTCTGGTTGATCTACGAAGTTCAGCAGAAACTTGATCTGAAGTTTCATGATCATCATCATTAGCTTCCGCACTAATTGGTGTAGGAATCACTGGAACGAGTTTCTGTGATGTACTACCTTCCAATTCGGGAGAAGGTACAATTACCTCATCAAGTTTTACTTTCCTCCCACTCACTTCTTTCGAGAGAAACTCCTTCTCTAGAAAGGATCCACTCTTAGCAACAAAGACCTTGCCTTAGGATCTATGATAGAAGGTGTACCCAACAGTTTCTTTTTGGGTATCCTATGAAGATTTACTTCTCCGAATTGGGTTCGAGCTTATCATGTTGAAACTTTTTCACATAAGCATCGTAGTCCCAAACTTAAAGAAATGACAGCTTAGGTTTCTCGTCAAACCACAGTTCATACGGTGTCATCTCCACGGATTTAGATGGTGCCCTATTTAACGTGAATGTAGCTGTCTCTAATGCATAACCCCAAAAGCGATAGTGGTAGATCGGTAAGAGACATCATCGATCGCACCATATCTAATAAAGTACGGTTATGACGTTCGGACACACCATTACACTGTGGTGTTCCAGGTGGCGTGAGTAGTGAAACTATTTCACATTGTTTTTTATTGAAGGCCAAACTCGCTAACTCAAATATTTTACCTCTACGATCATATCGTAGAAACTCTTATTTTCTTGTTACGATGATTCTCCACTTCACTCTGAAATTCTTTGAACTTTTCAAATGTTTCAGACTTGTGCTTCATTAAGTAGATATACCCATATCTGCTCAAATCATCAGTGAAGGTCAGAAAATAACGAAACCTGCCGCGAGCTTCAACATTCATTGGTCCGCATACATCAGTATGTATGATTTCCAACAACTCTGTTGCTCGCTCCACGGTTCCGGAGAACGGAGTTTTAGTCATCTTGCCCATGAGGCATGGTTCGCAAGCACCAAGTGATTCATAATCAAGTGATTCAAAAAGTCCATCACTATGGAGTTTCTTCATGCGCTTTACACCAATATGACTTAAACGGCAGTGCCACAAATAAGTTGCACTATCATTATTAACCTTGCATCTTTTGGCTTCAATATTATGAATATGTGTATCACACGATCGAGATCCAACAAACCATTTTCATTGGGTGTATGACCATAGAAGGTTTTATTCATGTAAACAGAACAACAATTATTCTCTAACTTACATGAATAACCGTATTGCAATAAACATGATCAAATCATATTCATGCTCAACACAAACACCAAATAACACTTATTTAGGTTCAATACTAATCCCGAAAGTATAGGGAGTGTGCGATGATGATCATATCAATCTTGGAACTACTTCCAATACACATTGTCACTTCATCCTTTAACTAGTTTCTGTTCATTATGCAACTCCCATTTCGAGTTACTACTCTTTAGCAACTGAACCAATATCAAATACCGAGGGGTTGCTATGAACACTAGGAAAATACACATCAATAATCTGTATATCAAATATACCTTTGTTCACTTTGCCATCCTTCTTATCCGCCAAATATCTAGGGCAGTTCCACTTCTAGTGACCATTTCCTTTGCAGTAGAAGCACTTAGTTTCAGGCTTGAGTTTAGCTTTGGGTTTCTTCAGGGGAGTGACAACTTGCTTGTCATTCTTCTTGAAGTTCCCCTTCTATCCCTTTGCCCTTTACTTGAAACAAGTGGTCTGGTTAACCATCAACACTTGATGCTCTTTCTTGATTTCTACCTTCGCCGATTTCAGCATCGTGAAGAGCTCGGGAATTACTTTCGTCATCCCTTGCATATTATAGTTCATCACGAAGTACTACTAACTTGGTGATAGTGTCTAGAGAACTTTGTCAATTACTATCTTATCTGGAATATTAACTCCCACTTGATTCAAGCAATTGTACTACCCAGACAATCTGAGCACATGCTCACTGGTTGAGCTATTCTCCTCCATCTTGTAGGCAAAGTACTGTCAGAGGTCTTATACCTCTCGACACGGGCATGAGTATGAAATACTAATTTCAACTCTTGGAACATCTCATATGCTCCGTGGCGTTTCAAAACGTTTTTGATGTCCCGGTTATAAGCCGTAAAGTATGGTGCACTAAACTATCAAGTAGTCATCATATCGAGCTTTTGTCAAAACGTTCATAACGTCTACATCTGCTCCTGCAATAGGTCTATCACCTAGCGGTGCATCAAGGACATAATTCTTCTGTGCAGCAATGAGGATAATCCTCAGATCACGGAACAATTCCGCATCATTGCTACTAACATCTTTCAACTTGGTTTTCTCTAGGAACATATAAAAAAATAAACGTGGAGCAACATCGCGAGCTATTGATCTACAACATAGATATGCTAACACTACCAGGACTAAGTTCATGATAAATTAAAGTTCAATTAATCATATTACTTAAGAACTCCCACTTAGATAGACATCCCTCCGGTCATCTAAATGATCACGTGATCCAAATCAACTAAACCATGTCCGATCATCACGTGAGATGGAGTAGTTTCAATGGTGAACATCTTATGTTGATCATATCTACTATATGATTCACGCTCGACCTTTCGGTCTCCAGTGTTCCGAGGCCATATCTGCATATGCTAGGCTCGTCAAGTTTAACCCGAGTATTTTGCGTGTGCAAAACTGGCTTACACCCGTTGTTTTTGAACGTAGAGCTTATCACACCCGATCATCACGTGGTGTCTCGGCACGACGAACTTTCGCAACGGTGCATACTCAGGGAGAACACTTATACCTTGAAATTTAGTAAGGGATCATCTTATAATGCTACCGTCGCTCTAAGCAAAATAAGAAGCATAATAAGATAAACATCACATGCAATCAAAATATGTGACATGATATGGCCATCATCATCTTGTGCTTTTGATCTTCATCTCCAAAGCACCGTCATGATCACCTTCGTCACCGGCGCGACACCTTGATCTCCATCGTAGCATCGTTGTCGTCTCGCCAACTATTGCTTCTACGACTATCGCTACCACTTAGTGATGAAGTAAAGCAATTACATGGCAATTGCATTTCATACAATAAAGAGACAACCATATGGCTCCTGCCAGTTGCCGATAACATTACAAAACATGATCATCTCATACAAAAACCGTATAACTCATCATGTCTTGACCATATCACATCACAACATGCCCTGCAAAAACAAGTTAGACGTCCTCTACTTTGTTGTTGCAAGTTTTACGTGGCTGCTACGGGCTTAGCAAGAACCGTTCTTACCTACGCATACAAAACCACAACGATGTTTCGTCAAGTATGTGCTGTTTTAACCTTCACAAGGACCGGGCGTAGCCACACTTGATTCAGCTAAAGTGAGAGAGACAGACACCCGCCAGTCACCTTTAAGCAACGACTGCTCGTAACGGTGAAACCAGTCTTGCATAAGCGTACGCGTAATGTCAGTCCGGGCCGCTTCATCTCACAATACCGCCGAAGCAAAGTATGACATGCTGGTAAGCAGTATGACTAGTATCGCCCACAACTCATTGTGTTCTACTCGTGCATATCATCTATGCATAGACCTGGCTCATGATGCCACTGTTGGGGAACGTAGTATTTTAAAATTTTCCTACGATCACGCAAGATCTATCTACCAGATGCATAGCAACGAGAGGGAAGAGTGTGTCTGCGTACTCTTGTAGACCGGAAGCGGAAGCGTCAAGTGACGCGGTTGATGTAGTCGAACTTCTTCGCGATTCAACCGATCAAGCACCGAACGTACGGCACCTCCGCGTTCAGCACACGTTCAGCTTGATGACGTCCCACGAGCTCTTGATCCAGTTGAGCTTCACGGGAGAGTTTTGTCAGCATGACGGCGTGGTGACGGATATGATGTATCTACCGGCGCAGGGCTTCGCCTAAGCACTGCGACGGTATGACCGAGGTGTGTTTCTGTGGAGGGGGGCACCGCACACGGCTGGAACAATTCAACTTTTGTGTCTTTGGGTGCCCCCTGCCTCCGTATATAAAGGAGCAAGGGGGGAGGGCCGGCCGGCCTCCTATGGTGCGGCTAGGGTTGCAATCCTACTAGGAATAGGATTGCAATCCTATTCCTAGTAGGAACTACCAAAGAAGGAAGAAGGGGGAAGGAAAGAAAGGGAGAGGGAGAGGGAAAGAGGGGCCGCGCCACCCTCCCCTTGTCCTATTCGGACTCCTCCTAGGGAGGGGGCGCGCCACCTCTTGGCTGCTGCCCTCTCTTTCCCCTATGGCCCACCAGGGCCCACCATTCCCCCGGGGGGTTCCGGTAACCCCCCCGGCACTCCGGTAAATTCCGAAACTTTCCAGAACACTTCCGGTGTCTGAATATAGTCGTCCAATATATCAATCTTTATGTCTCGGACATTCCGAGACTCCTCGTCATGTCCGTGATCTCATCCGGGACTCCGAACTACCTTCGGTACATCAAAACTCATAAACTCATAATACCGATCGTCATCAAACGTTAAGCGTGCGGACCCTACGGGTTCGAGAACTATGTAGACATGACCGAGACTCATCTCCGGTCAATAACCAATAGCGGAACCTGGATGCTCATATTGGCTCCTACATATTCTACGAAGATCTTTATCGGTCAAACCGCATAACAACATACGTTGTTCCTTCTGTCATCGGTATGTTACTTGCCCGAGATTCGATCGTCGGTATCTCCATACCTAGTTCAATCTCGTTACCGGCAAGTCTCTTTACTCGTTCCGTAACACATCATCTCGTGACTAACTTATTAGTCTTTTGCTTGCAAGGCTTATTGTGATGTGTGTTACCGAGAGGGCCCAGAGATACCTCTTCGACACTCGGAGTGACAAATCCTAATCTTGATCTATGCCAACACCACGAATACTTTCGGAGACACCTGTAGAGCATCTTTATGATCACCCAGTTACGTTGTGACGTTTGATAGCACACAAGGTGTTCCTACGGTATTCGGGAGTTGCATAATCTCATAGTCATAGGAACATGTATAAGTCATGAAGAAAGCAATAGCAGTAAAACTAAACGATCATAGTGCTATGCTAACGGATGGGTCTTGTCCATCACATCATTCTCCTAATGATGTGATCCCGTTGATCAAATGACAACTCATGTCTATGGTTAGGAAACATAACCATCTTTGATCAATGAGCTAGTCTAGTAGAGGCATACTAGGGACACTCTGTTTTGTCTATGTATTCACACATGTACTAAGTTTCCGGTTAATACAATTCTAGCATGAATAATAAACATTTATCATGATATAAGGAAATATAAATAACAACTTTATTATTGCCTCTAGGGCATATTTCCTTCAGATTTGCCGTGGGTTGAATGAATATGCATATTGTTAGAGAAGAACATTGGGCCGCCAACCAAAGCCATGTATCATGGTGGAAGTTTTAGCTTGGACATTAATCATCAGTCTCTTATGAGAATATGCTTATGCATTAAAGAGGAGTCCATTATCTATTTTCTATGTTGTCCCGGTATGGATGTCCTCAAGTTGAGATCTATCAAAAACGAGAAATCAAATGCGATTTATCTCCTTGGACCTTTGTATAGGTGGCATAGAGGTACCCCTTTGTGACACTTGGTTAAAACATATGTAATGCAATGATAACCCATGGAAATCCGAGCTAATTAGGACAAGGTGCGAACACTATTGGTATTCGATGCATGAGGCTTCCAACTTATAGGATGTCTTATGCATGACACATATGAAGTACTACTACCGTTGACAAAATTGCTTCTATGTTTTCAAAATAAAAAAGGCTCTAGCACATAACCATTCTTTTACTTTTATGCTGAGTCTCCACCTTCTTTCTTCTAGCACCAACTACTGAGAGCATGATTTTCATTCTGAGTGTAATGTGCATTGTCCCAAAGTAGCATTGTCTTTTGCATGATTGTGATATCGTTTATTCTGAAATCATTGTATCTTGTCATCACTTAAACCTTGAAGGAGCCCCTGCATTTATGTTTTGCTTCACTAAAGGGGGCAAGCTAGATATCACTTTATCATATTTACACATCATGTTCATTGCAAATCTTTTTGATGTTTCAGTTTCATGTTGTAAAACTTTCAGTCATTTGTGATTTTCTCATGAGGCAACTTAATTACTATAGAATCATTGTCTCAGTAAGCTTTTGTCATATGACTATAAAAAGTCCTATATGGTTAATAGCATGTCACCACAGAAATTATTCTTGTTATCATTTACCTACTCGAGGACGAGCAGGAATTAAGCTTGGGGATGTTTATACGTCCAAAACGTATCTATAATTTCTGCTTGCTCCATGCCACTTTTGGGTGATATTGCTATGATATTTATACACTTCCATACACTTTTGATCATATTTGGACTAACCTACTAATCCAGTGCACCCCAGTGCCAGTTTCTGTTTTTGGCTGTTTTTGTATTTCAGGTTTTCACGTTACGAGAACTGCCAGGAAAAATCCAGAAAAATTATATAAAAAATCAGCGTTCTGGAAACTTCCTTGCGCCCGAAGGACAGCCGGGGGGGGGGGCACCAGGGCTCCAGGCGCCCTGGCGGCACGCCCCCCCCCTGGGTCGCGCCGGGGGGGCGCCTGGGCCCCCCGAGCCCCGTCTGGTGCCCCCCTTCGGCATATATTTAGAGCTTCCTTCGAAACCCTCGGGACGGGAACTCTTTTTCGCGATCTCATCTCTGTTCCGCCGCCGCCGCCGCTTCCAAGATCGGGAGCACCAGGAGAACTCTTCCCGGCACCCTACCGGAGGGGAGGATCACCATCGGGAGCTTCTCCACCACCATGGACGCCTCCCGGATGACTCGTGAGTAGTCGCCCTTGGACCATGAGTCCATGACCAGTAGCTATGTGATGTTCTCCTCCCGTTCTTGTGCTTCACTAATTAGTC
This sequence comes from Secale cereale, assembly GCA_902687465.1. Classification (NCBI taxonomy): domain Eukaryota; kingdom Viridiplantae; phylum Streptophyta; class Magnoliopsida; order Poales; family Poaceae; genus Secale; species Secale cereale. Next base: position 815,161,481 of record LR738715.1, on the reverse strand, counting down.
CTCGTGAGCTGCCCTACATGATCGAGGCACATATGTAATCCTTATGCTGTTGCTATGTTGAGTTTGCTGGGATCCGATGGATTATGAGATTATGTTCAGATTGGACTTGAGTAATATATTTGATCTACCTCTTTTATATTTATGTTCATAAGTAATTCTTGCATGTTCTCCGTTGTTATTTACTGCTTTGGCCGAGTAGTAGGTAGTGACTCCAAGAGGGAACGTTATGCTCGATTGTGGGTTCATGCCCCTCGATGACTAGCTTGAGTGACAGAAACATGAGTCTAGGGGATGTGCTGTTGCCACAAGGGGGAAAACAACGGTGCTTGTGCCCGCGGGTGCAAGGTTTGTTTACTTTACGCAAAGTTCTTTTAATGCAATTGTATGTTGCTTTGAGTTTACACTATGGGTGGGACTCGCAACTTAATACCAGCGAGATGTTCTGGATAGATATCTCAAGGTGGATGATTAGTAGTAGATATTGATGGATTTCGGTCTACTTACTTTGGCGTACCGCCCATGCTTTGAACCTCAACCTTTCTTGCAATGTAATCAGCATTGGTTTGCGCTCGTAGGTCCTGTCAATTGCCCAGCTGTAATTCGTTTACCTCACATAGCTGTTTTATCGTCTTTTGGGAGAGAGACATCACTAGTGAACATCATGAGACTCCGGTACATATTACCATCATTGATCACATCCGCTATTTACTTTTCGCTTTTATTTACTATTGCAAACATTATCTATCACTACTATCATTTGCGTTTAATCCTTTGTGAACTACAAGGCTGGAGGGATTGACAACCTCTCTGTACTCGTTGGGAGCAAAGCTATTTGTATCTGTGTGCAGGTCCACGTTGATTGCTAATATCTGGCGCCGTTAGCAGTTGACACCTACTTGTTGAACCTAGGAGTCTCTGGGGATTCGATCCTTGGCATCTTTGCTAAGGGAAAAACTTCCACAACACTACATCTTACACCTTCCACTTGGGGTAACCAACGAGGGGTTAGAGGCCCATCAGCAAGTTGTTCAGCACATTTTATCTTCCAATAAACTAGCTTCATCTAGTCGGTCTTTGACCCATGTGTGTAATGCTTGTTAGCAAGGCAAAGCACAACAGCTACCTTTCCCTAGATCATCGAGTGTTTCTTCTTTCCCCTTAGAACTTATTTTTTAGGATGTGTGGGGACCTGCCGAAACCTCTTCCGGTGGGTTTCAGTACTATGTCTAATTCATTGATGATTATAGTAAGTTTGTTTGGATTTATCTTCTCAAACGGAAATGTGATGTGTTTGATGTATTTCGTGATTTTCTTGCTCACGTTGAACGCCCCTTGTCGCGTAAAATTCTGTGTGTTCAGTCCGACTGGGGTGGTGAGAACGAGAAACTCAACAACACCTTTTTCGTCAACTTGGTATTATGCATCACGTTTCCTGCCCACACACACATCAACAGAATGGTTCTGCCGAAACGAAACACCGTCACATTGTTGACATGGGGTTATCTCTATTATCACATGCGCCTATGTCCCTTCGGTTTTGGGTTGAGGCATATCTTTCAGCTTGCTACCTCATAAATCGACTTCCTACTCGTGTCATTGGCAACTCAAGTCCTATGGAAAAATTGTTTAACAACAAACCTGACTATACATCTCTTCGTACGTTTGGGTGTGCTTGTAGGCCCAACTTGCGCCCCTACAACACACATAAACTTGATTTTCGATCTCAACAATGCTTCTTTGTCGGGTACAGTATTCGTCACAAGGACTACAAGTGCTTACACTTGCCCACTGCCCGCGTGTACATCTCTCGTGATGTCACATTTGATGAAAAGGTTTTTCCATTCGCTAGTCCTCTCCCCTCCCCCATACCACCCAGAGTAGCCGAACATGCCATATTGTTATTTCCGCATGACCACATGAACTATTGTACACCTGGTTTGGATGCTAACTTGGATGCAGGATCTCCCACGGCGCAGAAAATCCCAGGCGAAACCACCACGGGATCCCCGAAGAATCCTGGTGATCGATCTGAGGCTGATCCGGTCTTGGATCCCGCGCTGTCGGCGAACAGCGACGTGCCTTCTCCCTCGCCAGGCAGCGGCAGTGCAGCGGTCTCCGCAGTGGGCCGCGTGGCGCCAACTGACGGGTCGGCCTCCCCTCCACCCGCACCCACGGCTTCACCCGTGCCAGTGGCAGGGTCCACACCTGGGTCGGCCTCCCTCCAGCCCGACATGCCTCGGGCCGCGCCACACATGGCTTCAGGGCGGGCTGCCGTTGCAGTTCCTGCCGCCTCACCTACCGGCTCGGGATCCTAGGCAGATCCTGTTCCTGCTCGCCCTGTCGCTGGTACGGGGTCCCAGGAGGATCTCCTGCCTGGATCATTTGCTCCGCGCGGATCCAGTGCTCCGTCCGGCCACACCATGGTGACTCGCCTACGTGACAACACACGCAAGGTCGTGCAACGCACCGATGGCACGGTCACGTATGATCCGTCTCGCCGTGCGTTTCTCGCCTCGCGGGAACCTACTGATCATCGTGAAGCTCTCCATTCTCCCGCGTGGCGTACAACCATGCAACTCGAGCTTGCGGCTCTTCACAAAAATGGCACCTGGTCTCTCGTTCCACCACCATCTAATGTGAATGTGATCGACTGCAAATGGGTTTTCAAACTCAAGCACAAGGCGGATGGCACGGTTGATCGTCATAAGGCACGACTCGTTGCCAAGGGGTTCAAACAACGATATGGCTTGGACTACGATGATACATTTAGTCCCGTCGTCAAACCGGTCACTGTTCGCTTGGTTCTTTCCATTGCAGTCTCTCGTGGGTGGAGCTTTGCGTCAGCTGGATGTCCAAAACGTCTTTCTTCATGGTGTGCTTCAAGAAGAGGTGTACATGGGACAGCCCCCTGGTTTTGTGGATCCCAGGGCTCCACGACATCTCTGCAAGCTCAGGAAAGCAATCTATGGTCTTAAACAAGCTCCTCGGGCGTGGTATTCCAGGCTGAGTTCTCGACTTCTCCAACTTGGTTTTGTGGCATCTAAGGCTGACACCCCCTTGTTTGTCCTTCATCATGCTCGTGTCACCATGTTTATGCTTGTGTATGTGGATGATATCATTGTGGTCAGCTCATCTCCTACTGCTACCACCAAGCTGCTTGCTGATCTTCAGGCTTCCTTTGCTATCAAAGATCTCGGTCCTTTGCATTATTTCCTTGGAGTTGAGGTGAGATCGTCGCCAGGGGGGATTGTACTTTCTCAACGGAAGTATATTGGCGACATTCTTCATCGAGCAAATATGGAGAATTGCAATATCTCCACCACACCCATGTCTTCCTCTGAGAAGCTCACCAAGGAAAGCGGGTCGCCATTGTCTCAAGATGATAGCACCAAGTATCGTAGTCTGGTAGGTGCTCTTCAATATATAACACTTACCAGGCCAGATATATCCTTTGTAGTAAACCGTGTTTGCCAGTTTCTTCATGCACCCACAACTATACATCTCTCAGCAGCTAAATGGATTTTGAGATACTTGAAGTATACTCGGAGCATGGGTCTCTCTATAAGGAAATCCCCTTCAATGCTGTTGAGTTGTTTTTTTGAGGCAGATTGGGCAGGGTGCAGTGATGATCGGAGGTCTACTGGTGGTTTTGCTGTATTTCTTGGCCCTAATCTTGTGTCCTGGAGTTCGAGGAAACAAGCCACGGTTTCTCGCTCAAGCACAAAGTCTGAGTATAAAGCACTTGCAAATGGAACAGCTGAGGTAATCTGGATCCAATCAGTTCTTCGTGAACTTGGTGTTTTCATGGCAAGACCACATGTATTGTGGTGTGATAACTTGGGAGCTACTTATCTATCTGCTAATCCAGTATTTCATGCCAGGACTAAGCACATAGAAGTAGACATTCACTTTGTTGGAGAGAGAGTTGCAGCCAAGGCTTTGGATGTTCGGTTCATCTCTTCTAAAAAACAAGTGGCTGATATATTCACAAAGCCGTTGGCTGAGACGATGTTCGTCTCAAATAGATACAATCTGAATCTTCTTGAGGTAAGTTTAGATTGAGGGGGGATGTTAAACAGAATGTTGTTAATATTTGTACTTATCTCCTTATCTCTTGTAACAACATATTGTAATCCCGGCTATGCCGTGCCTTAGAGGCTGCATATATAAACACTCCCCTGGCCGCCCTATGGGCTGTGCCGAACTCATCTCTTTCTCTAGTTTCACACAGGAAACGAAAGTAAAAGGGCACATAAGCTTCCGAGGTCGAGCCAGACTGCTTCCAACCTACTGTTATCAGCATGCGGCCGGTTGGATCCGTGAACCACTGGTCGTGAATTCTCTGGAGTTGGCCACTCTCTGAAAGTTGAAGGATGTGATGTTGGTTGATAAGTGTGCAGCAAGGCGATAATCTCTCCAGAATGTCTGTAAAGTAGGGGTGAGGATGGCGCAGATACAATTCTCTCATTTATAAGAGGTCGGCAAAATTGAAATAGAAACATATAATGATTTAACGGACGGTAGAATGTCCTAAGGAAGTACTAGTAGAAACCATACAAGGGTTGCTACCAGGAGAACCAGATATCTTTGCCAAAATCCTTACAGGTGTATGGAGTGCACTATATAGTTATATTACTATACCTAAGCCATGTTACACCGTCCTAAGGACTCACTTTTTTCGCTCTTATGTTTTTGCTCCTTGTGTTGCTTTTCTTTGTTGCAACCGCCTCTTTTACTCGTCCTCAAGGTGTCAAAGAAGGATACCGACACCCGACTCGCACAGTACCCAATAGTCGCAACCTGAAGAAGCCCAAGTTGACCAAGATGCAGCCACAAGAAAGATGCCAACGGAAATAGAACAAAAACCAAGCAGGTCAGGAGCGAAATCAACCCAAGACTTCGTGTTAGAGCAGATCAGAATCAAAAATCAACATAGGACAGTGGCAAGAAACGGTATGATCAGACGCAAGACCCACTAGTTAGGAATGAAAGGATCAAAGAGCCAAACAAGAAAGCTCTCGACAGACTTCTAGTACGTTAAGTCACCGATCCAGTCAAGACTTAGAGCTTCTCCAGCCGTTCCGCCACAGGGACGCCCAAATAGTACCGCCTGGGGTGATCCGGTGAAAACCGCGCCTTGGAGTTTTCCCCTAGTCGCCGACCCCCCCCCCCACGGCGCTTTTTCTTTTTTCAACCCCAACCGCCGCGCACTTCCCCTCCCCGGGCCCGTTGGTCGGCGTCCCATTGCCCCTGGCGCACCCCTCGCTCGCCTCCTTCCTCACCGACGCCGCCGGCAAATTGAAAATGATACATAGATAGCTCACCATAGCATACATAAGGAAAATGATACATAGATAGTTCACCATAGCAAAGCCTGGTAAAGGAAAATATCAACTACTCATCGTTTTCCGGCTCCGACTCGGTAATGTCCTCCTCCGACGTTTGCAAGTAGGCGTCAGCATACCGCTTGTCCTCGGAGTCCCAGGACGATGCTTCTCCTAGCTTCATGTTCAGTCGAGCGGCGTGCTTCCGCGCACGCTTGTTCTCCCGATAGGCGGCTTGCTCCTTTCTTCTCGCCTCCCTCTCCGTCCTCCGTTGCTTGTAAAACTGGCGCTCGTTGACGATGTCCTGCGGGAAGCGTTCATGCCACTCCGCCATGGCTTCCACGTCCATCTCCGTGATGGCTAGGCGACGCCGCCGCCTCCGGTTGTCACAACGATCCTCATCGGTGAAAAGCAGCGGGAGATGCGCGAGATCCTGCGAGCGCTGGCTCGTCGACACGTCGGGGAAATTCATATCCCAACGAGGCCGTCGGAGGCGCCACGCCGCCGCGTCGTACCCCTGTTATCTACTGCTATCTACTTCAATATATGCTACGTATCTTGGCTCTGTAAGAAGGACCTCTTGCTGTGTCACCTGAAAGATCCTCTTCTATGCTGAAGAGACCGAGTGCGCAAATCAGGTTGCCCGAGAATCTTTTTCGTTAGATCTCCGTATCATCATCTTCTTCATCTCTTCCTCCTTAGTGCCGAAAAACTGCATCGGTTCTTTGAAGATGCAGAGGCGCGTTGGCTTTGGCTTCGCTGGCTATATATATTTCATAAACAGTGCCAGCGGTGACAACGGCAACAACACGGTCGCTTGCCTCACCGTGAGTTTTGGAGCTGGAGTAGCTGCTATACTACCAGCCGACTCTTACGAAGTAAACCATGAGAGCGAAGACGCATATCAGAGCACACAGAAGTAAAAGGCCCCAGAAGATTCCGAGGCCGAAGCCGAGCCTGACTACTTCCAACCGACTGTCATTAGCACCGCTGGTTAGATCCGTGGGCCACTTGTCGTGAATTCTCGAGAGCTGGCCACTCTCTGAAAGTTGAAGGATGGCGGTCAATTAGTCTGCAGCAAGGGGAGAATCTCTCCAGAATGTCTGTAAAGTGGGGGTGAGAAAGGAGCATATACAATTCTCTCATGTATAAGAGGTCGAAAATTTGAAATAAAAATATATAATAATTTAGCGGACGCTAAACATACAAATCCCCATCCTTGCTTCGTGAAATCCTGGCCGACTATTCTGAACACTACCAGAATCGCCCCCTATGCCGACGGCCAGGGCCGTCGGCATAGCCCTGAGTCCCGTCGGGACAGACCTATGCCGACGGCCCCCGTCGGCATAGGGCCGTCGGCAACATATACGTCGACATAGCCTGGTTGGCCGTCGGCATAGAAAAGCCGTCGGCATATATGCTATGCCGACGGCGGCCGTACATCAATGCCGACGGCAACGACCGTCGGCAAAGTCCGTGCCTAACGGCGCCCACAGCCGTTAATTTCGCCCAGCGACGGGCCGCCACGTGGCACATGGCTATGCCGATGGCCTGCCGTCGGCATAGGGCAGCCACGTGGCGACCAGTCGCTGCTCGTGGACCAGGACTATGCCGACGGCAAGCCGTCGGCATAGGGAGCCACGTGGCGGCCCGGCGTTGCTCGTGGACCAGGGCTATGCCGACGGTCGTCGTCGGCATAGGCCTACCACGTGGCGGCCTGCCGTTGGTCGTGAACCAGGACTATGCCGACGGTCGCCGTCGGCATAGGCATGCCACGTGGCTGCCTGCCGTTGCTCGTAGACCAGGCCTATGCCGACGGCCCGGCCGTCGGCATATATTGAATTATAAGCCGACGGCTATGTCGTCGGCTTACTCATTCATACGCAGCTCCCAGTAGCTGACGCGTGGCAGCTAAGCCGACGGCCAGGCCGTCGGCTTAGTATAAATTCTGTGCCGACGGTCAGGCCGTCGGCATAGCTGCCATGTGTCAGCTACTGGGAGCTCACAGCATCCCTATGCCGACGGCCTTGCCGTCGGCATAGTTTTCTTTTGCTTTTTTTTTCTGTTTTGTTTCAAATGAATTCAATTCAAACAACAGCACATATATATGATAGAATAGACATATATAACAGAATAGACATATAAACAACAGCACATATCAACGGGATATCATCCGGCACCATCACAACAATATATGCATAATTAAGCATCATCACACACAAATCTCTAAATGATCATAAACACAACCAACACTGACGATAGTGATCACATAAGCATATAGATAAGCACGCAAGTCATTTAGGACTATCATCGAGCACCACGGAGGTCGTCACCGCCAAGACCGCCGAAGCCCAAGTCGTCACTGCTAGCAGCAGAGCTACCACCAAGACCGCCGAAGCCTCCACCTCCGCCTCCGCCTCCGCCTCCGCCTCCGTGGATCGGAGTGGTCGGGCTCCGTGTCTCCGGAGTGCTGCGAAGACCACCGCCAACGGTAGATCCACCTGTTCCCTGGATGTTGAAAAGACATATTAACGGGATATATGACTATGTTGAAAGGCATGACATGCTTTGGATGAATAGATTGGGGATGAACTAACCGGCGAGGGGCCAGCGGTCTGTGCCACAAACTCCTCAAAGGTCAGCAGCACTGGTTGCGCTGGAGGGCATTGTGCTGGCTGCAACTAAGGACACCTGCCGGCCGCCTTTTCCTGAAAAGCCTGCTGCATCTGGAGATCCCTCTGCACTTGGTGTTCATAAAGCCTCTTATGCCACGCCATGGTCTCCTGGCGTGTGTACTCCAGGTAGGCCTACGGTATGCCATGATGGAACTCATAAAACTAATAAATGCGGAAAATAAAATGAGCAATGAAGATAAGAGGGAAAATACTTACAGATTGTTGCTCCTGGAGAGGGACTGTGCACTGGTCACTGGCTGGCTCGTGCGCTGGCTCAGGCTCGGGTCGATCCGACGAAGCTGTGTGTAGGAGATACTAGGAGTGATCACAGCATCGAGAACCGCCTCCCGACCGTGCTCCTTGGGCCCCATGCTCACCACCGCCCTTTCGTCCAGAGGCGCCGCAATGGGGTCAGGTGTGTCAGGATGCAACTTTAGATAGGCTTCAGAGTAGGCTTGTATGTTCCCCGCGGTCTTCTTGCCGTAGTACTTGTGCTCGCCAGGCTTGGGGTCCTTCCGCGTATGGGCGATCTCCCACGCCTGCATGTCTGACAGCGGCCGCTTCAGTTTCTCCTCCTGCACCACCAAACAGAGGTTAGTCATACATAAGAAACTGATGGTAAATAGAAGAAGAAGAATGTTTAATGGGGTTAGTCATACATTAACTGCCTTGTGGAGATAGTGGTTTCGGTTTCCCTGAGCATGTACTCCCTCCGTCCCTCGGTTAGCCTTATTTTTGGTTCTCATAGCCGCCCAGGCTCCAGCCTCATCACACCAAAGATCAACCAATGCCGCCCAGGACTCGTCTTTTCCATAACACCAATTTGGACACACCTACATAATAAAAGCATAATGGCATATAGGTGTGTCCAAATTGGTGTTATGGAAGCATAAAGCATAAAGCATAATAAAAGCATAATAAAAGCATAATGGCATAATGGCATAATGAAAGCATAATGAAAAATCATAATGAAAAGCATAATGGCATAATGGAAGCATAATGGCATAATGGAAAATCTTTTATACTTACCGCCAAGAACTCGGGCTTCTCCAAGGTAATGCCCATCCTCCGCGCATCTTCCTTGGTCATCTTCACACCAAGAACGTCGTGGTAGTATGTGGAGATGGCCACATAGCGCACCTCGTACTGCAGCTGGCGGGCCTTCTTCTTGCATTGGCGCAGCACAATCTGGTCCGCTCTAGCCCTATGCTCCGGAAGAACTCGATAGAATTTCTACAAACATGCATGAAACAAGAATGGAAGAAGCCCTGAGTTAAATCATTCATGAAAGTAGAATGGACTTCTGAAGAGAACTCACCCAAAAAGTAGTGATCACGGCCTTGGCATTGGTGTCATGGTCCGCGTGGGGGGCCGCTTCCCAGTGGTCCCAGCTCGTGGCCAAAACCCGACGATCCGGCTGCCTGACTGGATCCGCACAGTACAACCCCGGCCAGTGTAACTTCAGCAAGACAGTGATGAGGCCGTTGGGAATACGGACCCCTTTAGAATATATCCAGTTGCTGCAAAAGAATGAATTATTAGCATGTGACAAGCAAAATAAATAACAACCGGAATAAGCATGTGACAAGCAAAATAATGAAATTATTACAAAGTGGCGCTTACTCTTTTCCCGTGGGCAGAATGAGCCACTTCTGCTCCTCAGTAGCAGGAACCTGCTTTGGTAGCTTTGCGTTACCACGCAGCCACCCCTTGTTGTCAACCCCGTTCCCGTCACCACCATCATCCCCGCCACCACCCTCCTCCTCGCCTGCCTCGCCCTCCTCCTCCTCCTCGCCTGCCTCCTCCGCCACCTCCTCCTCCTCCTCCACCTCCACCTCCTCCTCCTCCTCCCTAGAGTGTACCTCACTAGAGGAGGGTACCTCACTAGAGGAGGGCCTCGAAGACAACACCCCTAAGTCGGTGAGGGTGCGCTCTTTCTGGCCGCGACCCCCTGTAGTGGCTCTCCCCCCAGCACCTCGTCCTCTAGAGGATCTCCCTCCTCCTCCTCTAGGGGCACCTCTCCCTCGACCTCCCTGTGAGGAGTCATCGTCAAGTAGCCGAGGGGGAGGATTACGTGCTCGACCACTCCGACTAGCCCCCCCGACGACCTTGCGTAGGAAACCCACGCCGTCGGCCTTCCCCTTGCCCATGTTCCACGAACCTGCATTGAAAAGAGAAAAAGCAATTAGTAAATTAATGAAATGAAGGAAAATGCATGATAATAAACACATTAATAAAAATGCATAAAAAGGCATATTCCTAAACTATAGAAAAAAAATACTTGAAACGTACATCTGCTAGAACCCATATGAATCATCACTGTTGTAACCTCTTTCTCGGTCCGTCTCATCATCACTATCAATCATATCATCTTAGTTGTCCGACGGAGGTGGAGGCTCTTCCTCGTCGTCAGCGGCTTCGTTTAACTTTTCTAGCATAAGTATGTCATTTTCATTGACAATGGTCTCACCATCATTCCGTGTATCGTCGACGTTTGGGTCCACATCATCATCACCCAATGGTCTAGCGTCATCGTTTCTAACCACACCATCATCATCATCATCATCATCAGGTTGCTCTTGATAGAACACTCCCTCGTATGTCATGGGGTTAATGTTGTAGTAATCGTCTTCATTCGGGTCTGGCAGCTTACCATGTGGCGAAACCTTGAACACAACTTCCCAACCCTTTAGATACGCTTTCTGGCATGGGTAAGGCAGATAATATACTTGTGTAGCTTGGGTAGCCGCAATGAAGAGATCGGCTCCGGCATAGACGGTTGATGGTTTAACTTCTACCAAACCAATGGAAGGCGTATGTTTTACCCCCTCCCGCGGATCGAACCATCTACATTTGAACACAGGAAGACTTAGGGTCTCACGCCCCTGGCGGAATTTAACCTCGTATATATTTTGTACCCTTCCGTAGTAGTCTACTGAATTTTGACCGGGGGTGTACACTCCGGTATTTATAGTTTTGGGATCGGGGCGGCTGTTTTGGTGCTCCTCTGTATGGAAGCGATACCCATTCACATCATACTTTTTACATGTCATGATGGCAGGGTCAAAACCCATGGAAACCCATCTCAATTCATCATCCATAGATATGTTCGGATCTTTTCCCTACAAGTATAATGGAAATTGTTGCGTGCATTAGTTTGGTTAACTAATAAATGTTGAAGTAGGTATTTAATAGGGGAGTGTGGAAAATTACTTTCTCCATGAACCAAGCAACAAAAATTTTACGTCCAGGGTTTCCATGATGGAGAAGAGTAAGTGCCTCTGCCTCAGTAGGAGGATTCACTCCCGTCCATTCCACTTGAACGAAATCACTAAAAATATGAAAAGCGGTGTTAGACCGGGACTAAGTGAACATGGAACATGATGATGTGGAAGACATAAAGGAATGGTGTAGTGGTATTACCTCATCCACACTTCCTCAACTTCCTTGATGTTGTGCAAGATATAGAACATGAGGTCCTCCCACTCTTGTCGTGGCATGTTATAAGATTTCGAGGCCCCAGCCCTCCCACCTTGCGTGTTGAATAGATCGAGCCTGGGTTGATACTTGGGCTCTTCTATATTGTATCGAGGCACCTTGTTATGCAGATGGGGAACATGGTCTGGATAGTATGATGTCCTGAGGTCTGACACCTCCTCTAGGATAACCGCCTCAGCTATGGAAGCTTCAATCTTAGCTTTGTTTCCACATTTCCGTCGGAGATGCTTGTTCTGCCTCTCAGGGCCGTACTGCCAGCGATTCTGCACAGGCCCCCCCAACAATACCTCATTCGCGAGGTGCAGAATGAGATGTGTCATCGGAGTAAAGAAGCCTGGCGGAAAGATTTTCTCTAGCTTGACTATCAACTCCGGTGCCTTCTTATGCAATTTTTCAATCACCTCTTTACTTACTTCTTTAGCACAGAGTGTGCGGAAGAAATGGCTAAGCTCGGCAAGCACTCGCCAGACATGCTCGGGGACATAGCCTCGAACCATCACCGGCATTATCCGCTCAATCCATACATGGTAGTCATGACTCTTCAGGCCGGTCACTTTGCCCGTTGAAAGATTGACTCCCTTACTTATATTTGATGCATAACCATCGGGGAACTTCAAAATTTGTTTCAGCCAGATAAGTACTTCTTTTTTTCCCGGCGGTTTAAGGACAAAGTCAGCATATGGCTTGAACCAGTTTTTTCGACCGCCTGTGGGAGGCTTCATGTTCAGCCGTGGTCTATCACAAATTCTCTGTTGATCGGCTCTAGCTTTAACGTTATCCTTCGTCTTATCAGTAATGTTGAGGATCGTTGTGAAAAGGGACTCTGCCACATTCTTTTCGGTGTGCATCACATCAATATTGTAAGGAAGTTTGAGGTCCTTGAAATAGGGAAGCTGCGAGAACGGGGTAATGTGAGTCCAGTTGTGCGTCTCACCATATCCCTCGAAGCCTTTGCCTTTGCCTTTGCCTTTGCCTTTGCCTTTAGGCTTGAGAGCTTTTAGCTGAGCAAGAACATCTGTCCCCGAAAATGTTGGAATCTCGGTTACTTCATGAACAACCCGGCCTTTCGTGAAGTTCTTCTTGTCTTCCCTGTCTGGATGGTCTGGAGGGAGGAACTGTCGATGCAGGTCAAAGGCTACATACTTGCCACCCTTACTCAGCCAAATCATTCGCAGAGCCTGCATGCACATTGGGCATGGCATCTTACCACTTGTACACCATCCGCAGAATAGAGCATAGCCGGGAAAGTCATGCATGCAATAGTGCAACCAAACTTTCATCAAGAAATTTCTCTGCAGATCTCGGTCGTATGTCAACCTCGGAAAGTACCAAGAATGGTGCAAAGCATCCACAAGCGGCTGCATAAACACACCCAATTGCTTCCCCGGGTAGTCAGGCCCCGGAATGATGAGCGACAAGAACATGGTCTTCCGTTGCATTAGGGCACCGGGAGGAAGATTGAGCGGAATTACAAACACAGGCCAGCAGCTGTATGGATTGGACGACATACCATATGGATTCAACCCATCACCTGATATGGCTATTCTGACATTCCCAGCCTCGGCTGCTTCCTCGGGGTATTCTTCATCGAATGACTTCCATGCTTCCCCTCCCGATGGATGTACGATTTTATTTGGATTGTACCTTATACCTTCCTTGTGCCACTTCATCATTTTGGCAGACTCCTTCGTGATGAAAAGGCGCTGCAGTGTTTTTATAAAATCAAGATACCGAAGAACCTTAACGGGGATGGTTAGCTGCTTTTTCTCACCATCCTCACCGACCACCTCAATGTACCGAGACGAACCGCACTTCCTACAGTACTTGTCATCCGCATACTCGTGCCTAAACAAAAGGCAATTCTTCGGGCAAACATCTATTTTCTCATAATCCATAGAGAGTGCCTTCATGATTTTCTTTGTATCGTACATGCTTTTCGGCAGTTCATGACCCTCAGGGAGGCTGTTAGCCCATACTCCCAGGAAAGCTTCGAAGCATTTCTGGCTACAGCCGTACTCAGCCTTGACTGCAATCAGTTGCGAGATGGCATCCAGCTGAGATATTTTCGCACCCGCATAAAGAGGTTTCTTCGACGAGGCCAAGACCTCCAAGAAGGCCTTTGCAGTTGCCTCCGGATCCTCCGGTTCATTCTCTGAAGGTGTCGCATTTGCCGTTTCTGCAACAATGACATCATCTAGCATGTCCCTGACCCCGTCGTCCTCATATCCATCGATGCGTTGTCGCATCACCTCCTCTCTACCACGGTCCTGCTCGGCTATGTTTATCGGCGGCATGTCAAAGTTTGGCATATATCCGTAAGTGCGAAGGTGCACACTCATGTCCGTCTGATTTCTACGGTGACGTCTGGCACATCTCGCACAGGGGCATGGAGGGATAATTCTCATTGGACGACGGAATATCTCCTTCAAATACACATCGGTTTTCGTGATCCACTCTGATGTTACTCGATTCCGACGGATAAAACCACTGTACATCCACTGATTATCTGCCATCCTCTGCTTTTTTGCAACCCACACAACATAATTAAGGGTTCACTTAAATTAATCACATCAAATTTTTAGTTTCTACCGCGTTTAATCCACCTACATCCCTAATAGGTAAAGATGGGTCCTAATCCCACCCGAGGATGTGTAGATTGAGTACGTTCTCCATTCTACCCCGTTCCGAGACAAAATTTCGGCAGCACCTCCCCGCTGTTCTCCAGAAACACGTCTCGGCAAATAGCCGAGAGAATGTGCTCCGGAGAACAATGTGGAGGCACCGTCGAAATCCTGTCTCGGAACGGGGTAGAACATGGAGAACATACCCAATCTACACATCCTCGGGCTGTCCATGGAAAACGCTGGACAATCCGAAAGAACTGCGTTGATAAATATGCAATTGAATGCATATTTATCGATGCAACCCTTTCGGACGGGAGACGCCTAGGTTACGTCACTTGACTTGAGAATGAAATCTAAAATTTGGAGGAGATGGACTTGTAGCTCACCCTCGGCTGTAGAGGAAGTAGTCGAACAGCAGAGGGATGCTCAGGGGGGCCAACGCGTCGGACAACGGTCACTCCAATGAAATGCGAAACCACAAAGCCTGCAAATTGCATCGCGACAAAAATTAGAACATCACAACTCATAGAACATATTTAAAACATTTAAACATGCATTCATTTATTTTTGCATCATGTAGGCAAAAAAACTAATCACATTAACAATATCTACCTATCTAACTATCTACCTATCTATATAGCATCTCATCTAACCAACATATATCTATCTAACTATCTACCTATCTATATAGCATCTCATCTAACCAAATTTTTTTACTATCTACCTATATATATAGCATCTCATCTAACCAACATATATCTATCTAACTATCTACCTATCTATATAGCATCTCATCTAACCAATTTTTTTACTATCTACCTATCTAACTATCTACCTATCTATATAGCATCTCATCTAAACAACATATATCTATCTATCTAACTATCTACCTATCTAACTATCTATCTAACTATGTATCTAACTATCTAAATACCTATCTAAATACCTACCTAAATACTTATCTAACTATCTATATCTAACTAGCTACAAAATTACTAAAAAAACACTAAAAACTTCAAAAAAAATCACCTTCGAGGGGGGCGGCCGGAGATGGGGCGGGGAGGCGC
>LR738715.1:815085137-815127247 GCA_902687465.1 Secale cereale | reverse complement strand
CCCCCCCCCCCACCCCGATTTTCAGGGGGTGGGGCCCTTCCCACACTCTAATCCCAATCCTAACCCTCCACGTATGCAAGTCCGTTGATTCTGTAAAGCTTTTGCCCGTGAGTCTACCATTGCTCATGTGAGTACGTCCCCAGGCGTACGAAGGAGAGGCACGGCACCCGTGCCGTGCTAAGAGGCACCGTAGAGGAGCCGCGTTGG
The DNA here is from genome assembly GCA_902687465.1 of Secale cereale. Taxonomy (NCBI): domain Eukaryota; kingdom Viridiplantae; phylum Streptophyta; class Magnoliopsida; order Poales; family Poaceae; genus Secale; species Secale cereale. Next base: position 815,127,040 of record LR738715.1, on the reverse strand, counting down.
CAGCAAAAGCAAATAAAACGGTTATTACTGAACACCTTGTGTGGAATCACATTATTCAAAAGCATGTGCAAGTTCGGGCAGCTTTGCCGATTTCGCGGAGAAGTGTGTCCAGCTCAGTATCAAGCATCTAGCAGCTTTAAAGTTCAAGAAAGATTTATGCATTCAGGTGTGCAAAGTCAAACTGCTATAAACGTATAGTAGTGAAAAAATCACCACATATAAAAGAAGTGAATTTTCTGAAAGGCAGCCACTGTTCCTCTGAAAGACAGTAACAAAATGACACTAACGAAGGTTACCAAGAATTGTTGAGGACGCGAGACCCGTGAGCATGCGAAATCTCTGAGTCAGACCTCCGGCAACTATATCTCATGTACCCTTTGGTTCTCCAAGCTAAGGCGTACTTTGCACTATGGCACGTATGCTTGTCCTCATGTCTCCCAACCCAAACCGATGGACAGTGCAAAGAGCTAGCAAATGATAATACCACTCTCATTTGGATGTAATTCTAACTAGATCTATAGGCTGACCCTAAAACTAGTTCTATAGAGAATGAGAAAAGGAGACATGTATAAATAAGAAGCTGAAGCAGGGGGGTAAAGATGGATAGTTAAGCATACTTCAAGATAAGACCCTAAAGCGAGTATAAAATGACGTGGGTACTGGGATTTGTAATGGCCACTCAGCACCACCCGCACATGGCCTTGGTCCAAGGCAGGTATCAAGTGTTTGAAAATGTGCCATCTATTACAAGCCTGCTTCGCACGAATTGTTTGATAGCATGAGGGAGTAGAGAGACGGCAACAAGTAGTGTAGAGAGAAATAATGGTTGAACCAGTAGTCTAGATCAACACCGAGTAAATTACTTCTATAGATGATGTTGGAGTATGCACTCTGGGCGATCCTGGGGCATGCACTTGATTGGACGTTCGATCTGCCCAACATTGTAAGGCTGTTTCTCATTCGACGATCCTCGTTAACCGGTTTCTCACCTGTGCGGCTGGCTTCGGTGGTCGATGATTGTGGACCGTGATTGCGTGGGCACCAGTTCGTGCAGGGTCTTTTGCATCGTCGCGGTGTGCAGATTTCTCACGGCATCTCCAGCCGCGCCCCGAGAAAGGACTCCTCAAGTGATTTTTTCGCATCGGCGTCGAAAAAACGGCCCAGTCGCGTCCTCAGGAGCTCGATTTTTGCCGGACTGGGCCGAAAACAGCGCCGGCGGACCTAGGCCGAACCCGGCGCGCTGGGGGCGCCGGGGCGAACTGTTTTGGCGCGAAAAAGCCACGGGCCAGCCGCGTCAGCGACACGGCGGTTCGTCTTCCCCCAACTGCCTCGGTTCACGCGGGGAATCAATGGCAAGGCTGGCAAGGCTGCCGCTGGTCAGCCTTGCCATTGATTCCTCACGGACGGCGCATCACGGGACGGCGCGCCGACGCCTCCCCTCCCTCGCACGCGTACACACGGGCGCGGAGCGGCTATATAGCCGGTGGCCTCACTCGCATGTGCCCACATCAGACTCGCCCCTCGCCGCCGTCCAGCCCCTCCCTCTCCGTCTGCCTCTCCCGAGCGGCGCCGCCCAGGCCCTCGCTCTCCCTCTCTACCTCTCCCGAGCCCGTCGCCATGGCAGAGCATTTCTCCAGAGACAAGGCGGCGGCCAACGGCTTCGGCCGCCGTTCGCTCCGTGAACAGGAGTCCTGGCTCCTGTTCCAGGCGAACATCCTGGCGCCGCCGGACATGCGCGCCGGGCCGACGGGGTGGAGACTCAGCGACGGGGGAGTGCCCATTTCCCCGTTGCCCGATGCCGTGGCGAAGCCCAAATACTTCGCCGAGGAGGTCGAGGTCGTGCGCGCCCCCCTCACCGACGCCGAACTCTCCCTCCCCCAGTACGCCGCCGACAACCACGCGGCTTGGGCAGCGTACTTCGAGCGCCGCCAGCAGCAGCGCTTGGCGTCCACCAACGGCGCGCCGGTGGTCGGCGGCGTGAAGAACAGCGAGGGGCGCCACCTGTGGTGGGGCGTCCCCGGCCGCACACTCGAGGGCGTGCTGACGTACCTCGACGGCGGCAACGACCTGCCGTTGGCGTAACCGGCCGGGGTGGCCGCCCCGGCGCAGCACCGACGCGCCGGGCCATGGGCGCCACGGAGGTTCGGGTCCTCCTCCTCTTCTTCCTCCTCGCGATCTTCATCGCATTCCTCGGGTACTCCGGCCCTGCTCGGCGTCAAGGTCGAGCCCGCGGCGGAGACGCCGCTCGGTCGGCGCACTCGCAGCGCCGGCATCGTCATCAACGAGGGCGGCCGGCGCGCCTCCTCGTCGGCTCCTCCTCCGCGCTTCGTCAAGCCAAAGACGGAGCCGGGGCTCGCGCCGGTGAAGACGGAGCCGGGGCTCGCGCCGGTGAAGAAGTAGCCGGCCGTGCCGGTGAAGACGGAGCCGGAGCTCGACGACGAAGACGCGGCCCTGCAATGGGCGCGCAGGGACTCCATAGCGATGGAGACGGAGCGGCTGGAGAAGGAGAAGGAGCGCCAGTGCGCCGCCCTACGCCGCTTCACGGAGTGCCGACGCGGCCGCGACGAAGGCGGAGTCGTCGTCACCTACGACAGCGACGACGACGCGCCGCCACCAGTCCGCCATGGCGACGCCGGGCAGGGGTCCAGCAGGGGCGCCCGCGTCAAGGAGGAGAAGGCCGAAGACGTCGATGGCGGCGACGGCGGCGATTTCAGCCAGTTTTTTTTAGATTAGTTTAATGAAAATCCGCGAACTTGGCTGAACTGTGCTGAAATTTATCGTGTTTGGCCGAAATTTATCGTGTTTTATTCGAACTTCGCCGAACTGTGATGTACTTTTTTTATTTTAAACGTGCCTGGGGGCGGCCCTGGGGCCGGCGGCTGGGGACCAACTCGCCCCCAGGCCCAATTTTAGCGCTGGCTCACCCCCAGGCGGCGATTTTAGACACCCCCTGGGGGGGGCAACGGCTGGAGATGCTGGGGGCATCGGACCTTTGAGCCGCTGGGTAAAAGCGAGCGTTGGCCCTTCATGTCTACCTGGTTGTTCGACATCGTTAGGTCAGCTCACTTCCTGGCCTACCCAAAGGTGGGTCAGTTGCGTGGGTAGGAATCTGGAGCTTTGCTGTGTTAGAATATGTATAGGATAGAGATATTTGTTCATTTAAACTGTAATCTATCTCTATCTCTATCTCCTGTAACCGAACTCCTTAAGATCGATCTATCCCTCTGATCTCTTCTTGTACTCCAAGGCTTTGCCAATATATATAAACATGCGGCCCGAGACCAAAGGGTTCAACGCTTCCAACTTAATTTACATGGTAATCAGAGCATCTTCCTCTTAGATCGAAGATCGCATCTAGCTACCTTCCCGCGGCCGAGATCATGTCTTCCTCCGCAGCCCTATCTTCCACCACGAGTGCGCTCTCCACCTCCATGTCCTCCACCTTCGCATCATCATCCAGCAGCAGTTCTGTTACTCTCGGACCGCCACCTCAGGAGAAGCTAACGAGGGGAAACTTCCTCTTATGGTAGGCCATCGTGCTCCAACAAATCAGAGGCGCACAGATGGAACACCATCGCGACGGGAAGATTCCGGAACCACCGGCCACCCTCACCATCACCAAAGACGGCAAGGAAGAACAGGTTGCCAACTTCGCTCGAACTCTCTGGTACGCACAGCAGCAACAGCTTCAGGGGTATCTAATGGGATCCTTCTCCCGCGATATCCTTGCCCAAGTTGCCACGCTCCAGACGCCGACCGAAGGATGGAGCGCCATCAACGCCATGTTCGCCGCCCAGAGCCAAAGCCAGGCCATGAACACCCGCATCGAGCTCACGAAGCTGAAAAAAGGTAACATGTCCATGGAAGAATATCTTGGCAAAATCAAAACCCTTACAGATGAAATCACATGCTGCACCGGAGTCCCTCTTCCTGATCCCGAGATCGTGTCCAAGATCATGGATGGTCTCGATCTGGATTATAATCCAGTCGTGTCCGCCCTGGCTGCTAGGGTCGAGTCGGTCTCGGTTCTGGAGCTGTACAACCATCTCTTGAGCTTTGATGCTCGCCTTGCTCTCCTTCACGGCACCAACATCAGGCAGTCCTCCGTCAACTCAGCGTCTCGTGGGCGCGGCCGTGGGCGCGGTCACCAGGGACAGAGTCGCGACACTGATACGTCCATTTTGCATCATGCTTATATGTTCATATTTATTGCATTATGAGCTTTTATTACACGTTATGTCACAATACTTATGCATTTTCTCTCTTATTTTACAAAGTTTACATGAAGAGGGAGAATGCCGGCAGCTGGAATTCTGGGCTGGAAAAGAAGCAAATTCTGGAAACCTATTCTGCACAAGTCAAAAAGCCCCGAAACTTCACAGGACACTGTTTCAGAAAATATAAAAAATATCTGCCGAAATTAGATCACCAGGGGGCCACCAGCTGTCCACGAGGGTGGGGGGCGTGCTCCCTCCTCTGGGCGCGCCCCCTGCCTCGTGGGCCCCCGATGGCCCCCCGATGCCCATCTTCTCCTATATGAGGTGTTTTGACCTGGAAAAATAATAAGGAGGCTTTCGGGACTAGAAGCCGCCGTCTCGAGGCGGAACCTTGGCGGAAACCAATCTAGGGCTCCGGCAGAGTTGTTCTGCCGGTGATACTTCCCTCCGGGAGGGAGAAATCGTCACCGCCGTCATCACCAACAACTCTCCCATCTTGGGGAGGGCTATCTTCATCAACATCTTCACCAGCACCATCTCCTCTCAAACCCTAGTTCACCTCTTGTATCCAATCTTTGTACCCAAACCTCATATTGGTACCTGTGGGTTGCTAGTAGTGTTGATTACTCCTTGTAGTAGATGCTAGTTGGTTTATTTGGTGGAAGATCATATGTTCAGATCCATTATGCATATTAATACCCCTCTGATCATGAACAATATTATGTCTTGTGAGTAGTTACTTTTGTTCCTGAGGACATGGGAAAAGTCTTGCTATTAGTAGTCATGTGAATTTGGTATTCGTTCGATATTTTGATGAGATGTATGTTGTGTCTCCTCTAGTGGTGTCATGTGAACATCGACTACATGACACTTCACCATTATTTGGGCCTAGATGAAGGCATTGGGAAGTAATAAGTAGATGATGGGTTGCTAGAGTGACAGAAGCTTAAACCCTAGTTTATGCGTTGCTTCGTAAGGGGCTGATTTGGATCCACTTGTTTCATGCTATGGTTATGTTTACCTTAATACTTCTTTTGTAGTTACGGATGCTTGCAATAATGGTTAATCATAAGTGGGAGGCTTGTCCAAGTAAGGACAGCACCCAAGCACCGGTCCACCCACATACCAAATTATCAAAGTATCGAACGCGAATCAGATGATCGTGATGAAAACTAGCTTCACGATAACTCCCATGTGTCCTCGGGAGCGCTTTCCTTTATATAAGAGTTTGTCCAGGCTTGTCCTTTGCTACAAAATGGATTGGGCCACCTTGCTGCACCTTATTTAATTTTGCCTTTTGTCACTTGCTACCAATTACCTTATCACAAAACTATCTGTTACCTATAATTTAAGTACTTGCAGAAAATACCTTACTGAAAACTGCCTATCATTTCCTTCTGCTCCTCGTTGGGTTCGACACTTTTACTTATCGAAAGGACTACGATAGTTCTCCTACACTTGTGGGTCATCAAGACTCTTTTCTGGCGTTGTTGCCGGGGCGTGAAGCGCCTTTGGTAAGTGGAATTTGGTAAGGAAAAATAGTGTGCTGAAATTTATTGTCACTTGTTACTATGGTTCGTAATCCTTTGAGGGGCTTGTTCGGGGTATCTTCACCCCGACCAGAAGAGAAAAGAGCTGCTCCTCAACCTAATGCACCTACTGAAAATGTTTGCTTTGAAATTCCTTTGGGTATAATAGAGAAACTGCTAGATAATTCATTTACAGGAGACGGAACACCGCATCCCGATTTACACCTAATCTATGTGGATGAAGTTTGTGGATTATTTAAGCTTGCATGTATGCCCGAGGATGTTATCAAGAAGAAGGTCTTTCCTCTATCTTTGAAGGGAGATGCATTGACATGGTTTAGGCTATGTGATGATATTGGATCATGGAACTATAATCGTCTGAAGATGGAATTTCATCAGAAGTTCTACCCTATGCACCAGGTTCATCGTGATCGTAATTATATCTATAATTGTTGGCCTCGCGAAGGAGAAAGCATCGATCAAGCTTGGGGGAGGCTTAAGTCAATGTTATATTCATGCCCCAATCATGAGCTCTCAAGAGAAATGATTATTCAAAAAATTTATGCTCGGCTTTCTCTCGATAATCGCTCCATACTCGATACTTCTTGTTCTGGCTCTTTTATGATGAAGACTATTGAATGCAAATGGGATTTATTGGAAATAATTAAACGCAACTCTGAAGATTGGGATCTCGAGAAGGTAAGGAGTCAGGTATGACCCCCTAAGTTTGATTATGTTAAAGCTTATATGGATACCGATGTTTTCCGTGAGTTTAGTACTAAATATGGACTTAACTCTGAGATAGTAGCTTCTTTATGTGAATCATTTGCTACTCATGTTGATATTCTCAAGGAGAAGTGGTTTAAATACCATCCTCCCATTGAAGTAAAAGTAGTTGAACCTGTTAAAGTTGAAGAAAAGACTATCACTTATAATGTTGATCCTATTGTTCCTACCGCTTATATTGAGAAACCACTCTTCCCTGTTAGAATAAAGGATCATGATAAAGCTTCAACTGTGGTTCGTAAGAGTAGTACTAGAACACCTACACCCTCTGAGCAAATTAAGGTTGAACCTAGTGTTGCTATGGTTAAATATCTCTTGGTTGAGGATTTAGATGGACATGTTATTTACCTCTAAAAGGAAGCTGATAGAATAGCCAAACCCGATGCTAGGAATAAACATAGAACTATTATAGGCTTGCATTTTATCTCTGTTAAAATAGGAGATCATTGCTATTATGGTTTATGTGACGTAGGTGCTAGTGCGAGTATAATCCCTCATACCTTATATCAAGAAATTATGCATGACATTGCACCAATTGAGTTAGAAGGGATTGATGTTACTATGAAGCTTGCTAATAGAGACACTATTTCACCAGTTGGGATTGTTAGAGATGTTGAAGTTTTGTGTGGGAAAGTTAAATACCCTACTGATTTTCTTATTCTTAGTTCCCCACAAGATGACTTTTGTCCCATTATATTTGGCAGACCCTTCTTGAATACTGTTAATGCTAAGATAGACTGCGTGAAAGATATCGTTACTGTTGGTTTAGGGGATATGTCTCATGATTTTAACTTTGCTAAATTTCGTAGACAACCCCTTGATAAACAATTACCTAGTAAGGATGAAATTATTGGTCTTGCTTCTATTGTTGTGCCTCCTAATGATCCTTTAGAACAATATTTGCTAGACCATGAAAATGATATGTATATGAATTAGAGAAGGGAAATATATGAAATATTCTTTAATCAGGGACCGTATTGAAAAACAACTTGCCTGTTGAAATTCTAGGGGATCCTCCTCCACCCAAGGGTGATCCCGTGTTTGAACTTAAACCTTTACCTGATAATCTTAAGTATGTTTATCTTGATGAAAAGAAGATATATCCTGTTATTAGTAGTGCTAACCTTTCAGAGCAGGAAAAAGAAAAATTATTGAAAACTCTGAAGAAGCACCGTGCTGCTATTGGATATACTCTAGATGATCTTAAGGGCATCAGTCCCACTTTATGCCAACACAAGATAAAATTGGAAGAAAACGCTAAACCGGTTATTGATCATCAACGACGGTTAAATCCTAAGATGAAAGAAGTGGTAAGGAAGGAAATTCTAAAACTTCTAGAGGCAGGTATTATCTATCCAATTGTTGATAGCCAGTGGGTAAGTCATGTTCATTGTGTCCCTAAGAAAGGAGGTATGACTGTTGTTCCTAATGATAAAGATGAATTGATCCCGCAAAGAATTGTTACAGGTTATAGGATGGTAATTGACTTCCGCAAATTAAATAAAACTACTAAGAAAGATCATTACCCCTTGCCTTTTATTGATCAAATGCTAAAAAGGTTATCCAAACATACTCACTTTTGCTTTCTAGATGGTTATTCTGGTTTCTCTCAAATACCTGTGTCAAAAGGGATCAAGAAAAGACCACTTTTACTTGTCCTTTCGGTACTTTTGCTTATAGACGTATGCCTTTTGGTTTATGTAATGCACCTGCTACCTTTCAAAGATGCATGATGGCTATATTCTCTGATTTTTGTGAAAAGATGGTTGAGCTTTCATGGATAATTTCTCTGTTTACGGAACTTCTTTTGATGATTGCTTAAGTAACCTTGATCGAGTTTTGCAGAGATGTGAAGACACTAATCTTGTCTTGAATTGGGAGAAGTGCCACTTTATGGTTAATGAAGGCATTGTCTTGGGACATAAAAGGAACTGGTTCGCCATGTGGGGCTCTGCTTCCGGCAGGCTCCACCCGAAGTCGGTGAGGAGGGGGCTGCTGGTGATGCCGCCGACGCCGCCTGCGACGGCGCCGATGGGAAGGGAGGCGAAAGGGATGTCACGCTAGCCATCGCGGCGGCCAAGCGCGAGGGAGAGCTTGCGGGCGTTCGCGGCGACGAGGAGGTGGCGGCCCTCGGCCGGGTCGCAGAGCACTTGGTAGCCGTACTGGAGGCAGTGCCCGAGCTCGCGGAGCGCGTCGACGTGGCCCAGCCCGCTGGATGCCCACTGACCGCCGCCTTCGCCAGAAGAGCCGCGTTGCCACTCCGGCTGCCAAGGCAGAACAACAACATCACGGGGCGGCTGCCGCCGGAGCTGGGTGCGTCCACGGCCGCGAGCCGGGCGCGGCCACGGTGCCGTGCGTGGAGGAGTCCAGGTGTCGAGCGCGCCCATGGTCGTCGGGAGCTGGTTGTGGACATGATGGGCAGAGGAACCTCTGTCGCGCTCAACATGTTCGACGAAATGAGATGCCAAACTTGGTGGGTGTTAAGCTTTGTTGTTAACTCATTATCATATGCATGTATGCAACCAAACACCGGATGAAAATTGCATCTCGATGACGAGACCCCTAATGCTGGCAACCAATCAACTGATCATCTACGTTTTTGGCCCTGCTTTTCCTTACCCAGACCCTGCTCAGCCCGACTCGTTTTTGATCTCCTAGACAGACACGACACGATGGAGAAACTAACCAAACACGCCCCAAGTGTTTGAAAATGTGCCATCCATTGCAAGTCTGCTTCGCACGCATTGTTTGAGAGCATGAGGGAGTAGAGACGGCAACAAATAGAGTACAAAGAAATACTGCTTGAGCCAGCAGTCTAAATCAACACCTAGTAAATTACTCATACTTCCTCCGTCTCAAAATAAGTGTCTCGACTCTAATACAACTTTGTATTGTAGTTACTACAAATTCAAGACACTTATTTTGGGAGCGAGAGACTAATTATGTTGGAGTATGCGTTCTGGGCGATCCTGGGGCACACGCTTGTTGGGACGTTAGATCTGCCTAACACTCTACACATCCGAGGATCCTTTCTCACTTGTGCGCTGGCTTCGTCGATAATTGTGGACCGTGTTTCTGCTTCGTGCAGTGTCTTTTGCATCGCCTCTCTGTGTGCATTTTTTACATTGGGGGCGTCAGACCTTTGGCCCGCTGGATAAAAGCGCCCATTGACCCTTCGAAGGTGTTTGGTTGGGAAATGATAATGTAAACGTAAATGTAATCAGATTACACTGAAGTACTGGTATTGGTAAAAACAGAAATCTGTTTGGTTTGACACAGGTACCGGTGATGACGCTGGAGATCGTAAGAAGGCCCATGGCCCTGTGGGGAACAGGCGGCCGCCGGTTGGTCCTCGTGTGCCTGGGCTGCTCGCAACACATCCTTCGAGTGACAGAATGGAGGACTGTGCCGGCGCTCGTCGGAGGAGGGTCGACGGAGAAGATTGGGGGCTGTGGGAATCCGTGGAGGACGAGATTGCAGATGAGATTCACGTACAAGAAGACGCTGCTGCTCGCCGCAGGAGGGTAGGAAGGTCGGACGAAGAACAAGATCGGGGCAGACTAGGCCAGGGGCCGCCCGCGGGGAGCTTCGCCGGAAACGCCCGTGAATACAAGGCGATGTTTACCAAACAGATGTATCGGTATGTTTTTTTTTTTTTTTTTTTTGAGAAAGTATCGGTATGTAGTTACGCCGTAATCAGATGACGGAGGAAAAACTCCGAAACAAACACCTGGTTGTTCGACATCGTTAGACCTGAAGGTGGGCCAGATGTGTGGGTGTGATGGAAGAGGATGGGGTAATATGGGTGGAACAATGCTATACACACGACGTAGCCTGCACGATTTATGGACGATGTTGTAATCAAGCCGTTGGTGTGTGGAGGCAAACTGCAGATTATCGTCAGATTATGCATCGTGCATGAATCGACCGAGCACTGTCGTGCACAAAGTAGTTTCGATATGGGTGTTCCCGCTTCTGTTGGTGTCGGCAAAATTAACAAATATGACCTCGAGAGGAAAGTATTTTACTAATTGAACTGTTGGTGAAAGTATTTATTCTGCTGACTTTTTTGTGTAGCGTCCGACAGCTAGGCGCCACACTATACTGTCAGCGCTTGACTGACACACACTACACATCTGGTTGTGCAGCACCTAGACGAAAGGCGTTGCATAATGAGGTAGCGTTTCTGGGACTGGCTAGACCCATAGTTTGCTCTCTGTACTGGTCGGGGCTTGCTAAATTAATTAGTGCAGCGCCGAACATCCAAGCGTTACACAGTGTAGTGCAGTGCCCTGTGTCATGCCTTGCACGAATTAATTTGGCAAAGCCCTAGCCTGTCCAGAGAGAAACATAGAACAAACTGGGGCTGGCCAGTCACAGAAACGCTAAGTCATTGTGCAACGCCTTTTGCCTAGACGTTACACAACTAGATGTGTAGTGCCTGTCTCTCAGGCGCTGCACAGTATAGTGTGGCACCTAATTGTCGGCCGTTACACAAAAGGATCAGCTAGGTGAAATATTTTGACCAATAGTTCAGTTTATGAAATACTTTCGTCTCGAGGTCGAATGTGTCCATTTTGCTGTTGGTGTCAACCGCTTGACCGTCTAATTCTTATTCTTCTGTTGCCGGGGCCATGCTCCTTTCCTCGTTTTTTCCACACAGTACTGCTCTGTTCTTTCCCTCTGTTTCTAAACAAATCTGAAGATTATTCAGTGATTGTTTGTAAACTGAAATTAAACTTGATGTAGATGAAGAAGAAGGATGTTAACATATTTGAAATGTGGGACAAATCTTCAAAGACAAGGAAAATAACTTCTACATCCACACCAACTCGTCTTTCCGTTGAGGTTGAGAGCAATCTGCAGCTAGCTAGCACTAGTGCAAATACATGGCGAAGCTCCGCAACTAGAGAGGTGGCTCCCCGACCCCAATTGTAGAAGATGATGAAGCAGTTGATGAAGATGATGAATCAATGCCCCAATTTAAAGTAGATTTGGTAGCTCTGGAACGTGATCCTGGCAAGCGACTTCCCATATCTTCATATCATGCCAATGACCAGGATAGAGTTAGAAGGAGATACATTGACTTAGGTGCTTGTCAACCAAAGGATCAAAATTTTGTTTTCATGGCACACTTGATGCAAGAAATATTTGAATACACCGGTGGCTAGAGTAGAGCTTTGCAAAAGAAAGATCAAGATATTGTCAATGCTATGGAGATTGTTGATCTCACAAAGCTACACTTGCAATGCTTGAGAGAAGATGAAGGGTGGAATGATTTTCTTCGGAATGTCTCTTCTTTTTGTGTAAAGCGCAAGATCAAAGTTGTTGACATGGAGGCTCCTTACTATCCTACCGGGAGACCAAAAAGAGGGTTCTTCAATGGAGCAAAGGAATTACCAACGCTTCAAGGTTGAAATGTTTGTGGGTCATTGATAGGCAACTTCAAGAGCTGGATGCAAGATTTGATGAGATAAATATTGAACTACTTACTTGCATGGCAGTATTCAGTCCATGTGATTCATTTGTTGCTTATGATAAAGAGAAGTTGGTTAAGCATGCTAGAAAGTTTTATGCTAAGTATTTCACTAATGATGAATCATCAAGACTTCCATGGCAATTAAGCATGTATATTTCTCATGTGCGTATGGATAAAAGGTTTAGCAATTTGAAGAATCTATGTGAGCTTTCAGTTTTGATGGTTGAGACAAGACAGAATGAACAATACTATATTGTTTACAAACTTCTTAAGTTGGTGCTCATTCTTACGATAGCCACTACCAGCGTTGATAGGGTATTTTCCTCAATGTAAAACGTAAAGAATGCACTAAGCAATAAAATGGGTGATGAATATTTGAACAATGGCTTGGTTACATTCGTCGAGAGGGAATTCTTCAAGCAAGTGAAAGATGCGGATGTCATCAATCTCTCCCAGAAAGGGGGTCGTAAAGTTATATTGTAATTTCCTTTGCTATTTGTAATCTTTCTTAATTGTTAGAGATATTGCCACAATGATATTTTGCTACTATTATCGATATATGGTCATTGAGTCATTGATGTTGCCATCTTACTGTATTTATTATTCTATTATATTGCTTTGGCAAAAAAAATACCCATGAGCAAATTCCTTGCTCCGCCACTGCACTAACTTCACTTCTCTTAACATCCAACTATGCCACCTCATCATTCCACCATGAGAAAAGCCCCACATTAACATGTACCATGCATGCTACTCATATTTAATAAATATTCTACAACTATAGAATAATTAAATACAACAAATTATACATTAGTTTCAATTGACATATGTTTAGTCTAAATACTAATTTTTGACAAAATATAAATAATATATTTCATATAAACAATTCTCAGTGAAATAATTTATAACAATTCCCACAGCAACGCGCAGGGTATCATCTGTAGTTTATTATAATCAGTGGCGACACTACCAGCCCCGATATGGATGCAGTTCCATTTGAATGGTGCCCTTCACTAGGAATTTTGTCGAACTCATGATCTTTTTAGTCTCAATCCAACTGCAGTGTATGATACTGTGATTAGAGGTGCGCTCCTTTGAATATCAAGATGGAAATGGGGTCCTGAAACCCGCATCCATGCGGGATTTTACCCAATTAGGGGGCGGGGATGGGTGTCTTTCTAACACCGTGGGTCTCTTGCTAGGTGCATTATAAAACTCGGCATGCTGCACGGGTTCAAACCTATTCCAGTAGTACCCGAACCTGAAACAAGGCATATCCATCAAAATACGCAACATGCTCCTTTGTACTCGTGATTTATGAACCATGAACTCTATTTGAGAACTTGTGTAATATAACTAGATCATCTTGTTGAACCATGTATGGTGGAAATATGTTCTTGTTTGTTGTTGTAATATGCTCATCTATGTTGCTGAAATATGGTCCTTTTGCTTCTGTTATTGCTGAATGTTGTTGAAATATACTTGAAAGTGCAAGTTATCGACTAGAGGGTGGGGGGTGAATAGGCGATTTCTACGGAAGTCTTCAAAACACGGAGGCTTTGAAGACAAACGACAGAAATGAACCTATATGATGAGTAGCGGAAGATAAAGGTATCCAGGCATGCAATGGTCAAGCAAACATCATGAAGATAATACACAGACTATTGCCAAATGGATAACACAGATCGAGATGGAAGATAGACCTAAAACTAAACAGAGAGCAGTCTTCACACAGTGAAGTCAAACAGATCAAGCAGGCAAGAAATGGCTTCACGAAGACAAACTGAAATGTAAAGGAACAAGGGATAGAACCAGTTGCTTGATGGAGACAAGGATTTGGTAGACCAGTTCCAGTTGCTGTGTCAACTGTACATCTGGTTAGGGCGGCTAGGTATTCAAACCCGAGGACACACAGTCCCGGACACACAGTCCTCACTATATTCCCCTTGAGCTAAGGACACACAGTCCTCGCCCAATCACTCTGGTAAGTCTTCAAGGTAGGCTTCCGAACCTTCATAGACTTCGTTCACTGGCGATCCACAGTCACTCTTGGACGCTCAGAACGTGATGCCTAACCGGCTGGAGGAAGCACAATCCTCAAGTGTAACAAGTCTTCAGGTCACACAGACAGAAAGTCTTCAGTGATGCTTAACTCTCTTTGGCTTTGGGTGTTTTCGGATTGAACTCACAAGGATCTTTTCTCTCAAAGGCTTCGGAGGTGGGTTGCTCTCAAGCGACAAAAGCCGTGCACTAACTCTGAGCAGCCACCAATTTATGGTTTAGGGGTGGGCTATTTATAGCCATGAGGCAACCCGACATGATATGTCCGAAATTGCCCTTGGTCACTAAGGAACTGACACGTGTCCAATGGTCGGATTGTGAACACACGCGGCAACTTTACTTGAGCTCCAAGTAAAGCTGACTTGTCCAGCTCTGGATAAGATTTGCTCTCGTTTGTCTTCGCTTGAAGACATACGTGTTTTGGTTGAGCATCACATCAGTGATTCGACTATGTTCACTTGGACCCCACATAACAGTACGGTGGTTCCTATGACTCAAGAAAGAATAAAAAGAATTGCGAAAGAAACTATATGTCTTCGCATTCTATAGTCTTCAATGAATGTCTTCATAGGTCATTATCTTCACGTGAATGTCTTCACACACCACCACTGTCTTCAATGTCTTCACACATTTTTAGGGGTCATCTCAGGAAGTTAAACCAAATCTGTGAGGGACTATTACCTGTGTTATCCTGCGATTCTCACAAACGCGTTAGTCCCTCAACCACGTTTGTCGTCAATACTCCAAAACCAACAAGGGGGCACTAGATGCACTTACAATCTCCCCCTTTTTGGTGATTTATGAAAAACATGTTGAAGTTTTCAACGGGGATAAAATATGTGAAATTATGGATAACATGGTCAATGGCTTCATAATATTGAGAGGGCTCCCCCTGAAGATGTGCACATAGTAGTTTTGCTTTTGAATGCAAAGGCACATGTCAGGTTTTGCTTTGTGGAGATCTCCTTCAATTTTATGAAGACAATCCATCGTGCATACAAGGATGTAGTGAAGATAATGAGATGCATAATGGAAAATGGGTGTCTGCTCAATGACTTCATGCGGATAGACATTTAACCAAGCATAAGAAAACAACAGCAAATGTAGCGGACGGCCATCAAGTTTTAATTGTTACAACTCAAGAGTCAAAAGTTTCAAAATGAGAGTTGTAAGAACTTAGCAAAAATAATGCACCCGACCCATATGGACCTGCTTGAAGACTATCAACTCATATGCTTCTCCCCCTTTTGTCAGTAAGGACCAAAAAGGCTTGAAGACATAGAGTATCTATGCGTTCCCAGGCGGTGAAGACGCTGGTGCAGTCGGGTCGACGTTAGAGTTTGGTGGTGCACAGGGGCCTGATGCAGAATCGTGATGCAGTGAAGCGATTGCTAGGGAAGTGGCGTCATCTTCTTCATCGATGACACGAGCAACAACATTTATAGCCTAAGATGAATACTCAGAATCTTCAATAGATGGGGTTGGACGTCAAGTCGCAGCTTGTGGAGGACTGGAGTCAAACTTGAAGCGCTCAGTGAAGCCATCTGCTTGAAGATCAGCTTCAGAGCATAGCAAGGTAAGGCTCTTCGAGGACTGCCGACAGGCTTCATGTGCAACAAATGAATTCTTGGTAGCCAAGTTGCGAATGAGATTCACATCAGTGAGAAGACTTTGCATCTGCTGCTTCATCCAGTCATGATGCATATCCTGCTTCTGGTGAAGTGAAACAAGAAGCTCTCGGTCATTCAGGACACGAGAATGCTTCTTCGGCCGTTGAACAATTGTGCTACCAGTGGCATCAGTGTTGGCACGATACGGGAGGCGCAGATGCCCGGCTTGAGGATAAGCGGTAACATTGGCATTGGGCACATACACACTCTCAACATGCTGTGTGAAGCTTTGGAGATCAGCATTGAGCAGTTGAAGTGGTTGCTTGGCAGGCTCAGCATAGATGGCTTCATGAGACATGTCAACCTCAGGTAAGAAGACAGCATGGTTGCGTGCAGAGGCTTTATAGCTGATAGTTGAATGAAGCTTAATGAGCCTCATAACCCAAGGAGCGTAGAGTTTCAGGCCAAACAGATCAAGATCAGAGGCAGCCAGTTGGCGAATGAAGAAGTCATGAGTATTGAATCTGATGCCATTGAAGATATAGAAGACCAAAGTCTCCATGACACCATTCAGAGTAGCTTCAGATGAGTGTCCCTTGACAGGCCAAAGAGTACGCCGCAGAATATGATATATGGTGCGAGGCAAGTACTCGAGGTCTTTGACGAAGAATTCCTTTGGAAGATCAGCATCAGGGGGCAATGGCTTCATCATGCTAAGCATTTCACTCATATTGGGATCAACCTTTTTGAAGATGCTTCGAAGCTCTTTCTGATGTAAAGAACAGCCTGGTTTGTACAACTCACCAGGAGTGGGCAGGGAAGTAAGCTCAAGTAGAGTTTGAGCATTAGCTTCATGATGAATGTCACCTGTCATCCACTCAAGGACCCATGTCTTCGGATCCTCGCTGTAGCCTCTGATGTGAAGAGTGACAAAGAATTGCAGGAGAAGCTCTCCATTCCAGTGTTCCTTGGTAGTGACGAAGGGAAGCAATCCAACTTCTCTGAAGCAGTCAAGGGCTTCTTCAAGGCAGGGCAGTCTAGCAATGGCATCACAATCAAGACGTTGATGCGGAAAAATCTGGTCCTGATTGTACAGAATGCAAGAGTAATAGCTTCATTGCTGAAAGCTCCAGAACCTATCAGAAGAAATCTTGGTCTTCTTGTATGGGTTCTTAGCAGAATCAAAGAAGGTGTTGTTTGCCCTGAAGCTATGCACACTGAATGAGCCTTGTGTTGTTGCAGTGCTGGGAAGCCGAGGCAATCTGGGCTTTGGCTTGAGTGTCTGAGGCCGACGCTCCACATGATAGTCATATTGTGGGCCTCGTGTAGCAGGAAGCTTCAGAAGTTGCCTTTTGATAGTGACAAGCTCATCATCTTTATTGTAGGCTTGGGCCAAGGTGTAGGGCTCAGAAGAAGGAGCAGTCACTTCAGGAGCTATTACTTCAGGCGCAATCACTTCAGGAGCAGCAACGACTTCATTCTGCTCATTGGCTTCAGTCATGACAGTGTCATTCGCTTCAGCATTCACACACGGGCCAGTCACATTTGCTTCACGTTCAGTGGCTTCAGGGAGAGTGGACTCATGCACAACTGTATCGTGGTGAATGGGTTCTTGCATGACGAGCACCTCTTCTTGGATAACTTTTTCTTGGGGAGAGGGAGTGACTTCACGGGTTTCTTCTTTCTTTTCATCGGCTGATGCAGCCAGAATATCTTCAGCCGTCTCGGCTTCAGATTCAGGAGCAGACTTTTAAGGAATTGATTCAGGAAACACTTGACGTGCCACTGAGCTAGAGTTTTGTTCTCCATCTTCAGGAATGCTTGGCATGGAGGCTTGAGGCCCGAGACCTTTGCGAAGCCTTCGAAACTTGGGCGACGCAATTGGTGAAGCATTTGAATTGGTCTGCTCCATGTCTTCTTCTGGTGTTGCTGTTGGAGTCTCAAGTACCGGAGTGGTAGCAAGAGACGGCGGAGTGCGAGGAATGACTTCATGTAAGGGGGTGTTCGGGTGTTGCTCTTCCCAATATTCATCTTGAGTCATTGGCGTCGTGGGACCACCAATGCTTATGAGTTCACTGCTCGTATGAGCAGGTGATTGAACTTGTTGGGGTTCAAGTTGAGGAAGGACTTCACCATCATTTGCATTGTCATCATGAGCAATGTCTTCAGCTGCGGGTGAGTCAGCAGCTGGAATCTCTTCAGTCTAATGAGCCTCTGGGGGCGCAGGCTCATGGACAACCATACGACGTTCACGGTTGGAGGAGGCAGCCAAGGCAACAGAAATGGGTTCGACCACCAATGGCTCTGTGGAGGAAACGTGGGGTTGTCGTGAATCCTTTGAAGCTTTAAGCTTTTGCCTCTTCTTGGAGGTAGCAGCAGTAGAGGCATCATGATGCTTGCGTTTCTTAGCTTCAACTTCAGCCTGCCTTGTCTTCCTTTGAGCAAAAGTTGCTGATGTGACCTTTGGCTTCAGGCTTGTCATGCTGCCAGGGAAGACAATGCTGGGTCTTTCCTGCCTTGGAGATTCAGTGTCTTGAGCAGCAGGCTTCTTCTTCTTCTTTGGCTTCTTGGCAACCAGCTTGGGGTCAATGCCGGGACGGCCAAGTGCTTTCCTCTTCACATCTTCATTGTGAGCTTGAACGCACTTCTCAGCATAGTGCTTGAGACGTTCCCTTGAGCCCTTTGCATCTTCACGGCGCTTGACAAATTCAGCCTTGAGGTCAGTCATCATGGTCTTGAAGCCTTCGACTTCTTTTGCACTGAGGCTTGCCATGTGCTTCTTGAACAGAGCCTTCTCATGATCAATTTTGTTCTTTTGCTCAATAACCTTCTATGCAACAGTCAGTTCTTGAGCAATGTATCCTTGGAAGGTCACACTGATATCAATTGGAAGCTGAAGATCATCAAGTGAATGAGATGTATCTTCAAACCATCCATCAATGAAGTTGTTGATGATATCAGCGTCAAAGAGAGGCAAATCATTGACGATTTCGGCATGTTGCTTGCTCTTAATCAGCATTCCCAGAGCATCATCAGCAAGATCTTCATCACTGCATAGATCTATGATGTCATCATCATTGCGCAGGATGCTTCCAGGAGTGAGTCCTTAGCCAGATGGCTTCACAAGCTGCTTTGACCTCTGAGAGATGCGAGAGTGATCCTCAGACTGCACACCGGATTCAGGGTCCGATCACATTCACTTAGATTAAAAGTTTTGAAGACATAGCTATAGGTGAATGTTGTAGTGTACAATATGCATATAAATGTATATGTATATATCAGAGAAACCAAACATATCATTATGAGACGAGGAGTCTTGAAGACAACCAATGTTGAAGACAAATCAAGTACGAAGATAAAGCAATCATGATGCCAAATGAAATCTTCAGAAAAGTTTGGTGGTGGCGTTACCCACCGTATAGGAAGTATTAGACCAGGACACGGCGCACAATTATCGTGGTGCTCCAGAGTCAAATTCCACATTAATGTATTCACACTCAGAGTGTAAGTCCCCATGAGTTGCAGACATACGTTACTTAGTGTGTTGCACATCTAAGTCATCAAAATGCATAAGCGTTAGGATGTGTGTCCAATCACATGACATTTGAGGATTCTAGGATATTTAGCTCACACCGCAGCTTGCAAAACCTTTTCTCATCCAAGGGCTTAGTGAAGATATCTGCCAGTTGCTCTTCGGTGTTGACATGTATGATTTCAATGTCCTTCTTGATCACATGATTCCTGAGAAAATGCTGACGAATCTCAATGTGCTTTGTCTTCGAGTGCTGAACGAGATTGTGAGCAATCTTGATGGCGCTCTCGTTGTCACAGAAGAGAGGCACCTTTTCCATGTTGATGCCATAGTCCTTGACAGTTTGCTTCATCTAGAGAAGCTGAGCGCAATAAGATCCAGCAGCAATGTATTCAGCTTCAGCTGTGGAGAGGGACACTGAGTTCTGCTTCTTTGAAGACCAGCAGACAACGGATCGTCCAAGAAAGTGACATGTGCCTGAGGTGGACTTGCGATCAACTTTGTCACCCGCATAATCAGCATGTGCGAATCCAACAAGATCAAACATAGAGCCCTTGGGATACCATAATCCTAGTGTGGGGGTGTGAGCCAAGTACCGGAGAATTCGCTTCACAGCGAGGTGATGCGATTCCTTTGGTGCCGCTTGGAATCGGGCACACATGCAAACACTAAGCATTATATCAGGCCTAGATGCACATAAATAGAGTAAAGAACCAATCATGGAGCGGTATACCTTTTGATCGAACTCTTTATCATTGTCGTCGGAGCCCAATTGACCTTTGGTTGGCATTGGCATCATGTACCCTTTGCAATCTTGCATTCCAAACTTCTTCGGGCAATCTTTGAGGTATTTCTCTTGAGATATGAAGATGACATTCTTCTGTTGGCGAATTTGGAGACCAAGGAAGAACTTCAGTTCACCCATCAGAGACATCTGATATTGCTCTTACATCATGTATCCAAACTCATCGCTGTATCTTTTGTCAGTGCATCCAAAGATTATGTCATCCACATAAATCTAACATCCGAACAGTTCTCCATCATATGTCTTCTTGAAGAGTGTGGGATCCAATGATCCAGGTTTGAAGACTTTGCTCTTCAAGAAGTCTTTGAGTGTGTCATACCATGCACGAGGAGCTTGTTTGAGTCCATACAGCGCCTTGTTGAGCTTGTAAACCATGTCAGGACGCTTTGGGTCTTCAAATCCTGGAGGTTGTGCAACATACACTTCTTCTTCAATTTTCCCATTCAGAAAGGCGCTCTTCACATCCATTTGATACAGAAATATGTTATGATGGTTGGCATACGCAAGCAGTATGCGAATGGCTTCAAGTCTGGCAACAGGAGCAAAGGTTTCGTCGAAGTCAATCCCTTCTACTTGAGTATAGCGTTGAGCAACAAGACGAGCCTTGTTTCTGACAACTTGACCATGCTCATCTTCTTTGTTGCGGTAGATCGATTTTGTGCCAATGATGTTATGTTTCCGTGGATCAGGATGCTTTACCAGTTCCCAGACATTATTCATCTCAAACTATTGAAGCTCTTCTTGCACTGCTTGAATCCATTCAGATTCCATAAAGGCTTCATCAACTTTCTTGGGTTCAGATATTGAGACAAATGCAGAGTGACCATAGAAGTTGGCTAGCTGAGTTGCTTTTGAGCGAGTGAGTGGACCAGTTGCATTGATGCCATCGAGAATCTTTTCAATTTGGACTTCATTAGCAACTCGGGGATGAGCTGGGCGAAGACCTTGCTCATTCTGTTGATTATCTTCGTGTTCAGCGTTGGCTTCAGGCTGAGCATTGTCTTTTGAATTATTGGGTGGAGAGATGATGATTTCATCTTCAGTTGGTTCCTCAATGGGTATGATTTCTCATGTACCCATTTGTTTGATAGATTCACTTGGAGAAGCTTCATCTAGCACATTTGACAGGTGCTCTCTTTGCGAGCCGTTAGTTTCATCGAACCACACATCTGCGGTTTCAACCACTTTATAGTGAAAGAGATTGAATACCCTATAGGTGTGCGAGTCCTTTCCGTAACCGAGCATAAAACCTTCATGTGCTTTCGGTGCAAATTTGGAAGTGTGATGCGGATCCTTGATCCAGCACTTAGCACCAAAGACTCTGTAATAGCTGACGTTTGGCTTCTTACCAGTCAGTAGTTCATATGATGTTTTCTTGAAGAACTTGTGAAGATAAACTCTGTTGATGATGTGACATGCAGTATCAATGGCTTTAGGCCAGAATCTTCTTCGTGTCTTGTATTCATCAAGCATAGTGCGTGGCATCTCAATGAGAGTCCGGTTCTTGCGCTTGACAATGCCATTCTGTTGAGGTGTGTATGGAGCAGATAACTCATGCGTGATGCCCAATGTATCAAGATAGGTGTCGAGCCCAATGTTCTTGAACTCAGTTCCATTGTCACTTCTGATGTGCTTGATCTTGATGCCATAGTTGTTCATGGCTCTATTTGCGAAGCGTCTGAAGACATCCTGCACTTCAGTCTTAAATAGGATTATATGCACCCAAGTGTATCTCAAGTAGTCATCGACGATCACGAAACCATATAAGCAAGCAGTAGTAGTGAGAGTAGAGTAGTGAGTGGGGCCGAATAAATCCATGTGAAGCAGCTCGAAGGGATGTGATGTAGTCATAATTGTCTTTGAGGGATGCTTGGCCCTAGTCATCTTTCCAGCTTCACAAGCACCACACAGATGATCTTTCTTGAACTTGACGCCCTTGATGCCTATGACATGCTTCTTCTTGACTAGTGTGTGTAGGTTCCTCATGCCAGCATGACCAAGTCTTCGGTGCCAAAGCTAGCACTCTGAAGCTTTTGCTAGAAGACATACTGCAAGCTCTCGCCCTGCAGAGAAATCTACCATGTACAGATCACCTTTTCAATGTCCTTCGAAGACTAGAGATTTGTCAGATTCCATAAGCACAAGGCAACGATATTTTCCAAATATCACAATCATATTTAGATCACATAGCATGGAGACTGACATTAAGTTGTATCCAAGTGATTCAACAAGCATTACTTTTTCCATGTGTTGATCCTTTGAGATAGCAACTCTGCCAAGTCCCAGTACCTTGCTCTTACCAGTGTCAGCAAATGTGATGTGACTTTTGGGAGAAGGACGTAGAGTTGAGTCCATGAGAAGACGTTGATCACCAGTCATGTGGTTGGTACATCCACTGTCAATTATCCATTCAGTGGCTTCCGAAGCAGTACCCTACAGATCAGTTAGCGACATAGTCTTCACAAAAATAAGTGTGAAGCATAAACATTTGACGAACAAGCGGGTTATGGAAGTTTAGGTCTTTGATAGGCAAGATAGGAAGCTTGTCAAGAAACCATGGGACAAAATACATGGTTAAACCATTTGGACATTTGATCTTGTGTCCCACAAGATGTTTAAGGTCCCCAACATTAGCGTCAGAAGATGATTTTCGGCTGGAGACCCATCCCTGCAAGAGAAGTTATTTTTTCTTAACCACCCACATTTTTTGGGGGTGGTTTAGAAGTAATAAGTCTAAGTGCAGCATCTGAGAATTTTGGCTTATGAGCCCTAGCAAATTGCCTTGCAGGAGGTGAATAATACTCATATGAATAAGCAGAAAAGTTCTTAGTTTTATGAACATAGCGGTTTGAGGAAACACACTCATATTCATAGGACTGAGTATGATTTCCCTGCAAAACATTGGCGTTAGGGTGACTCTGTTGAGTCCTTTGTCTGTATGAAGCCTTTGGACCATATGAAGCCTTTGGTCTGGGGTTTGTCTTCTTCCCAGGTGGTGTCATGATGACATTCACACGAAGATTCTCAAGACAACTTTTGGGCACCCAGATCTTCTTCATAGGTGGCTCATTCCTGCAGTTAGTACCAATATACCTGGCAAACACTTTACCATTCTGATTCTTGAACAACTTATAGTTTGCATCAAATGACTCATCAATAATAATTGGGTTAGCACAAGTGAAGCCAGATAAAGTGGATGGATCTACTGGTGGACCCTTTGCAGCAGCCCATGTGGTTTTGGGATACTGCTCAGGCTTCCAGTAGGAACCATCAACATTCATTTTCCTTTCGAACCCAACACCCCCTTTCCCGGGGTTTCGGCTCAGAATCTATTTCTTTAGGACATCACAAAGTGTCTGATGCCCTTTAAGACTTTTGAACATTCATGTTTCAAGTAATGTCTTCACCTGGCATTCTCATCAGCAATAGTAGTGGTTCCTCCTTAGAGGGATTAGTTACCACATCAGCAATTGAAGATACTGTAGTAGTAGCAGCAGTAGAACATTCAGCAACAAAGGTAGCGTTATCACGCTCAAGGCATTTTAGACATGGTGGTTCAAATCCTTCCTGAGCGGGACTGATCTGTTGAGCACGAAGTGATTCGCTCTCTTTTTGAAGATCTTCATGAGCCACTCTCAATTTCTCAAGTTCTTGCTTCCTTTGAAGATAATCATAGGAAAGCTTTTCATGAGTAGTTGAGAGCGTTTCATGACGACTTTCAAGTTCCTCGTACTTAACATGAAGATTTTTGATGTCTTCAATTAAGGACTAAGATCGGGTCATTTCCGCGTCCAACAGATCATCGCTTTTGTCTAACAGTTTTTGAATATGTTCCATAGCTTTTTGTTGTTCAGTTGCAATTTTAGCAAGTGTTTTGTAGCTAGGTTTGGATTCACAATCAGAGTCATCTTCACTAGAGGTTTGAAAGTAAGCATCGCGTGAGTTTACCTTGGCATGACGTGCCATGAAGAAAAAGGTGGGAGTAGAGTCATCTTCATCCTTGGCATTTGTGTTGGTGACGAGACCACGGTCTTCAGTCTTGAAGATGGACTTGGTGACATATGCTGAAGCCAGACCCAGACTTGCCACGCCTGAATCGGACTCCTCCTCAGACTCCACCTCTGCCTCCTCAGAAGCAGACTCCTCCTCTGAATCCATCTCTTTGCCAATAAAAGCACGAGCCTTGCCAGACGAGCTCTTCTTGTGTGATGAAGACTTTGACAAAGACCTGGAAGAATACTTTGAGAATTTCTTTTTCTTCTTGTCATCAGAATCATATTCCTTGCTCTTCTTCTTCTTGTTGTTCTCGTTGTCACAAAGTGGACACTCAAAGATGTAGTGACTTGGTTTCTAGCACTTGTGGCAAGTTCTCTTCTTGTAGTCACGAGAGGAAGCTTCATAATTTCTTGAGCTGGATCTTGAAGACTTTCCAAAGTTTTTCTTCCTTGAGAATCTTTGAAACTTCTTCACAAGCATTGCTAGTTCTCTGCCAATGTCTTCAGGATCGTCAGAGCTACAGTCAGATTCTTCTTCAGATGAGGAAACAGCTTTTGCCTTCAAGGCACGAGTTCGGCCATAGTTGGGTCCATAGATGTCTCTTTTCTCGGATAGCTGAAACTCATGTGTGTTGAGCCTCTCAAGTATGTCAAACGGATCAAGAGTCTTGTAGTCAGGATGTTCTTGAATCATCAGGGCTAGGGTGTCAAATGAGCTGTCAAGTGATCTCAGGAGTGTCTTGACGATTTCATGCTTTGTGATCTCAATGGCGCCGAGAGCATGAAGCTCACTCGTAATGTTAGTGAGGCGATCAAAGGTGAGCTAGACGTTCTCATTGTCGTTTCTCATGAAGCGGTTGTGAAGAACACTGATCCTTGAGTCTCTTTGGGTTGAGACGCCTTCGTTGACCTTGGAGAGCCAGTCCTAGACTAGCTTCGATGTTTCCAGAGCACTCACATGGCCATACTGTCCTTTGGTTAGAGGACCACAGATGATATTCTTGGCAGTTGATTCCAGCTGAATGAACTTCTTGACATCAGCAGGAGTGACACCTTCACCGGCATTGGGAACGCCGTTCTTGATGACATACCAGAGGTCGACGTCAATAGCTTCAAGATGCATGCACAT
The DNA here is from genome assembly GCA_902687465.1 of Secale cereale. Taxonomy (NCBI): domain Eukaryota; kingdom Viridiplantae; phylum Streptophyta; class Magnoliopsida; order Poales; family Poaceae; genus Secale; species Secale cereale. The sequence goes on along the minus strand of LR738715.1, from coordinate 815,101,897 downwards.
CTTATTCTTCTAGTAGGGGTAATCAGTGCCATCGAAGACAGGACACGCAGCGGAGAATTTGATTATCCCTGCAGTCGACATAGCTAAAACTCCAGGTGGTTAAACCGAATCACACAGAACAAGGGAGCAACTTGCTCTGATACCAATTGGAAGTGCAAGTTATCGACTAGAGGGGGGTGAATAGGCGATTTTTACGAAATTCTTCAAAACACGAAGGCTTTGAAGACAAACGACTGAAATGAACCTATATGATGAGTAGCGGAAGATAAAGGTGTCCAGGCATGCAATAGTCAAGCAAACATCATGAAGATAATACACAGACTATTGCCAACTTGATAACACAGATCGAGATGGAAGATAGAACTGAAAGTAAACAGAGAGCAGTCTTCATATAGTGAAGTCAAATAGATCAGGCAGGCAAGCAATGGCTTCATGAAGACAAACTGAAATGTACAGGAAGAAGGGATAGAACCAGTTGCTTGATGGAGACAAGGATTTGGTAGACCAGTTCCAGTTGCTGTGTCAACTGTACATCTGGTTAGGGCGGCTAGGTATTCAAACCTAAGGAAACACAGTTCCGGACACACAGTCCTCACCGTATTCCCCTTGAGCAAAGGACACACAGTCCTCGCCCAATCACTGTAGTAAGTCTTCAAGGTAGACTTCCGAACCTTCATAGACTTCGTTCACTGGCGATCCACAGTCACTCTAGGATGCTCAGAACGTGACGCCTAACCGGCTGGAGGAAGCACAATCCTCAAGTGTAACAAGTCTTCAGGTCACACAGACAGAAAGACTTCAGTGATGCTTAACTCTCTTTGGCTTTGGGTGTTTTCTGATTGTCCTCACAAGGATCTTTTCTCTCAAAGGCTTCGGAGGTGGGTTGCTCTCAAACGACAAAAGTCGTGCACTTACTTTGAGCAGCCACCAGTTTATGGTGTAGGGGTGGGCTATTTATAGCCATGAGGCAGCCCGGCATGATATGTCCGAAATGACCCTTGGTCACTGATACGTCTCCAACGTATCTACAATTTTTGATTGTTCCATGCTATTATTTATGATGTTTTGGATGTTTAATGGGCTTTGTCATGCACTTTTATATTATTTTTGGGACTAACCTACGAACCCAAAGGCCCAGTCCAGATTACTGTTTTTCGCATGTTTCAGGGTTTTGCAGAAAAGGAATATCAAACGGAGTTCAAACGGAATGAAACCTTCGGGGGAGATATTTTTGGAGAAAATCACGCACGGGAGACTTGAGAACCACGAAGTAGGGTCTACGAGGTGCCCACGAGGGTGGGGGCGCCCCCCCCCCCCAAGGCGCGCCCCCTGCCTCGTGGGTCCCTCGTACGGCCCCCGGTGCCCTCCTTCCTCCTATATATACCTACGTACCCCGAAACCATCAGAACAACAGAGAAAAACCTAGTTCCACTGCTGTAACCTTCTGTTCCCTTGAGATCCCATCTTGGGGCCTGTTCCGGAGCTCCACCGGAGGGGGATCTTCCACTGAGTGCTTCTACATCATCATCATCGCCTCACCATGAGTTGTGAGTAGTTTACCACAGACCTTCGGGTCCATAGCTAGTATCTAGATGGCTTCTTCTATCTCTTTGGATCTCAATACAAAGTTCTCCTTAGTCTTCGAGGAGATCTATTCGATGTAATCTCTTTTTGCGGTGTGTTTGTCGAGATCCGATGAATTGTGGGTTTATGATCAAGATTATCTTTGAGAAATATTTGGTTCTTCTCTGAACTCTTTATGTATGATTATAATATCCTTGCAAGTCTCTTCGAATTATTGGTTTGGTTTGGCCTACTAGATCTATAGTTCTTGCAATGGGAGAAGTGCTTGGCTTTGGGTTCAATCTTGCGGTGTCCTTTCCCAGTGATAGTAGGGGCAGCAAGGCACATATTGTATTGTTGCCATCGAGGATAAAAAGATGGGGTTTATATCATATTGCTTGAGTTTATCCATCTACATCATGTCATCTTGCTTAAGGCGTTACTCTGTTCTTATGAACTCAATACACTAGATGCATGCTGGATAGCGGTCGATGTGTGGAGTAATAGTAGTAGATGTAGAATCGTTTCGGTCTACTTGTCTCGAACGTGATGCCTATATATAATGATCATGCCTAGATAGTCTCATAATTATTCGCTTTTCTATCATTTGCTTAACAGTAATTTGTTTACCCGCCATAGAATATCGCTATCATGAGAGAAGCCACTAGAGAACACTATGGCCCCCGGGTCTATTCTCAACATATCAATCTACACCTACTTTACTTTTTCCGCTTTTACTTTCTGTTCTTATAACTAAAAAATACCAAAAATATCAACTATCATCTCTATCAGATCTCACTTTCGTAAGTGACCGTAAAGGGATTGACAACCCCTTATCGCGTTGGCTCCGAAGTTCTTATTTGTTTGTGCCGGTGCGAGGGACTCGCGTGTGGTCTCCTACTGGATTGATACATTGGTTCTCAAAAACTGAGGGAAATACTTACGCTACTGTGCTGCATCTCCCTTTCCTCTTCGAGGGAATACAACGCAAGCTCGAGAAGTAGCAGTCACTAAGGAACTGACACGTGTCCAACGGTCGGATTGTGAACACACGCGGCAACTTTACTTGAGCTCCAAGTAAAGCTGACTTGTCCAGCTCTGGATAAGATTTGCTCTCATTTTTCTTCACTTGAAGACATAGGTGTTTTGGTTGAGCATCACATCAGTCATTCGACTATGTTCACTTGGACCCCACTTAACAGTATGGTGGTTCCTATGACTCAATAAAGAATAAAAAGAACTATGAAAGAAACTATGTCTTCGCATTCTATAGACTTCAATGAATGTCTTCATAGGTCATTATCTTCACGCGAATGTCTTCACGCACCACCACTGTCTTCAATGTCTTCGCACATTTTTAGGGGTCATCTTAGGAAGTTAAACCGAATCTGTGAGGGACTATTACCTGTGTTATCCTACGATTCTCACAAATGTGTTAGTCCCTCAACCACGTTTATCGTCAATACTCCAAAACCAACTAGGGGGCACTAGATGCACTTATAATACTATTGTGTTGTGTTGAAATATGCTTAAGTTTGGGTGCTAAAATATGCTTCTTTCTGCTGCTAAAATATAATATGTTTTCTACTAAAATGTTATTCTTTGTATCTACTATTTATCTCATGTTTTGCTGCTTAATTATGCTGATTTCTGTCGCAACTATTGTTGTAATACGCTCTTGTATTTCTTTGAAAAGTCGTTTTTTCGCTGACTGCTCATGGGGCCGGGTTCGCTGCAGGTTCAGAACCCTGACGGGTTTAGAGAACGGGCCAAAACCGGCCCAGTGCACGGAGACAGGGACGGGGACGGGCTTGCGGTTTTCCTGCAGGGACAGGTTTGGGCAAGCAAAACCCGACAGGTTTCATCCCCAATGGGATCTTGATGCGAATAAGGGTGAGGATTTGCAGAATACCATGTGGGTCTCCTTGGAAATTCAAAAGAATAGTCGATCTCTGGTGGCAATGCATCTAAATTGAAAACAAATAGTAAAAAAAAAGACAAAACTTCCTGAAACTTTTTGGAAATGAAAAATGGTCTATAGTTTTACCGGTGTTAAAAGTTTTGGCAAGGAATGACTTCCATGGTATTTTGGGTGAAATATATTATACATATAAGTTACTATTAATGCTTTTGGTACTTGCAATTTGTATTTTAGGCCCAAATATCCATGGAAGTCATTTTTAAACTTTATACACAAGTATAACACTAGATCATGTCCCCCGAGAATGAATGATCCACAATGTAAGGATTAGTGTGTATACAAGCTTGGACAACTTAGTTCTGTGCATAATAGCATTGTGTAATATCAAAATACATGTGAAATGCTAAGGCTCTTGTTTCCTCTTTTCTTTTCTCTCTCCACCACGCCCCCTCTTTTGTCACATAGCTCTCCTTTGTCCACATTGTTTCTGATGGCTTCACCAGGCGGAGAGGAAGAGGAGGAGGAAGAGAGCGGTCATTAGGCTCTCCTTTCTCCACATTGTCTCTGATGGCTTCACCACATTTCTCAAGTTGGTATGTCTATGCATTGGCCTTTACTATGTGTGCATGAATTGTTCTTTTATGACATGCCGATGCATAGGAAGAGAGTTATAATTCGCTGTTGCTTGATATATATTACTTTGTGCTCATTACTAAATCACGAATCATTGTTAATTAAAATTGGCTTTGATATACCTTGGGATCCGGGTGGATCCATTACTTGAGCACTATATGCCTAGCTTAATGGCTTTAAAGAAAGCGCTGCCAGGGAGACAACCCGGAAGTATTAGAGAGTCATTTATTTCGGTTGTGTGCTTTTATTAAGTTTAGAAACAAAAATAAAATAAAAAGAGAGGACCTAAAACTTTTTCAAAAAGAAAAGTGAAAGTGAGAAAGACGAGCATTGTTAAAGTGGAAGCTAGCCTTGAACTTTGTTCGTGCCCATGGAAACTTTGTGAACCTTGATTACAGAAACTTTTCAACAAAAATAATTATCCCCTTGTACAATTGCATTTTATTATAAAAATAATGTGCCAAGAGTTTCCTTTAGGATGATTAAACTGCTTGTTGGTTTGTGCGATGAAAAAACAGAAACTTTGGCTGTAGTGCACAATTTTACATTTTTACTGGAATGTCGAAAGGATCTGAAACTTTTTGCAAAGTCTTGCTATACAAATTGTTGATTTTTCCTGATTTTCCATAATTTTTAGAGTTACAGAAGTATGGTGGATGTTCAAATCTTCACAGACTGTCCTATTTTCACAGATTGATGTTATAGCTTCATTATTTGCATATGTTTGAATTCTTGTCGAAGCCTCCTTGACTTGGGGCCATTGAATTGTGATAGCATACAGTGGGTAATGTTTTTCATAATTATACAATAATGTTAGAGCAGTACATGATGGGATTTCATTGATCATGTGCTCTAACCCCGCCACTAAAAGTTTGCTTAAGTTTTGTGTGGATGAAGTGTTTGAAGATCGAGGATGTCTCGATGTGAGGAGAAGGAGGAGAGGCAAGAGCTCAAGCTTGGGGATGCCCAAGGCACCCCAAGTAAATATTCAAGGAGATTCAAGCGTCTAAGCTTGGGGATGCCCCGGAAGTCATCCCATCTTTCTTCAACAAGTATCGGTATGTTTTCGGATTCGTTTCGTTCACATGATATGCGTAAATTCTTGGAGCCTCGTGTGCTTTTTATTTTTATTTTAATAAATGCACCATGCTGGTATGAGATAGTCTTTGGTTGATTTATAGAATGCTCTTTGCACTTCACTTATATCTTTTGAGTATGACTTTATAGAATGCTTCATGTGCTTCACTTATATCATTTGAAGTTTGGATTGCCTGTTTCTCCTCACATAGAAAACCGCCATTTGTAGAATGCTCTTTTGCTATACTTATATTTGTTAGAGCATGGGCATATCTTTTGTAGAAAGAATTAAAACTCTCTTACTTCACTTATATTTATTTAGAGAGTTGACAGGAATTCACTACAGGAAATAGGAAATTTGCTGTCAGTACTGCACTTTGCCGTCAGCATTTCGTCAGGACAGACGACAAACACTAATTTTGCCAACAATTGCTGGCGGCAAAGAACGACTGACGGCAAAGATTAATTTGTCGTCTGTAAAAAAAGGACAAATGGCAAAGTACCTTTGACGTTTGCATTTTCTATTTACAGACGACAAATAGCTCATTTTGCCGTCTGCAGAAAAACCACAGACGGCGTAGTCTTTGCCGTCAACATTTTTGTTGACAGATGGCAAAGTGAGCTCTTTGCCATATGCAAATGAAAACGCAAACGGCAAACAGAAAACACAGCCCACGGATTGATCCCACGGATCGGTGACTTTGCAGCAACATTCACCGTAAATGCACATCCCACCCCCAACAATCTCTCTCCCTTCACGTCGCGGGGCCCCAACCCAACCACCCGCAGCCCACCAACCTTATCCACCCCAACGATCTGTCTCTCTCGCATCTCTCTCTCTCTCTCTTTCTCTCTCTCTCTCTCTCTCTCGCGCGCGCGCGCGCGCGCGCGAGCGTATCCCTCTGCCCTGCTTCGATCCAGAGTGACTCCCCTTCTGGGCTTCGATCTCGCCGGCCGCTGCAGCTCCGGCCACCGGTCGCCGCCCGCGTTCCTGCCCCTTTCTTCTCCCTTACTGCTCGCGCTACCATCCTCGGGCCGCCGGCCGCTGATACTTCTCCAACGTAATTCCATCGTAGGCTTGCTGGACGGTGATGGGTTGGATGGGATCTATCATGTAATCGAGTTAGTTTTGTGAGGGTTTGATCCCTGGTATCCACTATGTTCTAAGATTGATGTTCCTATGACTTTTCTATGCTTAATGCTTGTCACTAGGGCCCGAGTGCCATGATTTCAGATCTCAACCTATTATGTTTTCATGAATATATGTGTGTTCTTGATCCTATCTTGCAAGTCTATAGTCACTACTATGTGTTATGATCCGGCAACCCCGAAGTGACAATAATCGGGACCACTCCCGGTGATGACCGTAGTTTGAGGAGTTCATGTATTCACTATGTGTTAATGCTTTGGTCCGGTACTCTATTAAAAGGAGGCCCTAATATCCCTTAGTTTCCACTAGGACCCCACTGCCACGGGAGGGTAGGACAAAAGATGTCATGCAAGTTCTTTTCCATAAGCACGTATGACTATATTCAGAATACATGCCTACATTACATTGATGAACTGGAGCTAGTTCTGTGTCACCCTAGGTTATAACTTTTACATGATGAATCGCATCCGACATAATTCCCCATCACCGATCCAATGCCTACGGGCTTTTCCCATATTGCTTGTTGTGTATTTACTTTTCCGCTGCTACTGTTACAAAAACTACAAAAACACTACCGTTACTTTTATTGCTATTACCCTATCTCCATATTACTGTGCTACTAAACTACCTTGCTGCAGATACTAAGTTCCCAGGTGTGCTTGAATTGACAACTCAGCTGCTAATACTTAAGAGTATTCTTTGGCTCCCCTTGTGTCGAATCAATAAATATGGGTTGAATACTTTACCCTCGAAAACTGTTGCGATCCCCTACACTTGTGGGTTATCAAGACTATTTTCTGGCGCCGTTACCGGGGAGCATAGCTCTATTCTTTAAGTCACTTGGGATTTATATCTGTTGATCACTATGAAGAATTTGGAGGACTCAAAAACCAAGATCTTTCCCTCAAATACGAGGGGAGGTAAGGAACTGCTATCTAGCTCTGCACTTGACTCACCCTCTGTTATGAGTAAACTTGCGACACCTACTCCTGCTATTGAATCTAATATGTCGTATGTTCTTGATGATGCCACTTCTGCTATGTATGATGAAACTACTTCCATGCCTGATAATATTGTGCCACTAGGTGAATTTCTAGATGAACAAATTGTAAGGTTAGGGAGAATGCAAATATTGAAACTGATAATATTAATGAAAGTGATGATGAAGCTTCTCCCCCTAGATATGCATTGCCTATTGTTCCTGAGGTTTATGTTATGGATGAAGAAACTGCTAGAGACTTTCTTGCTTGCAACGATGGATATGATCTTAAGAAATTATTAGCTAAGCTGAAAGAAAAGTCCTTGAATGCTAGAATGAAACATGACCCTGCTTTTGCTACTTCACCTATCTTTGTTACCGATAAGGATTATGATTTCTCTGTTGATCCTGAGTTAATTACTTTGGTTGAATCTGATCCTTTCCATGGCTATGAGTCTGAAACTGTTGTGGCACATCTTACTAAGTTGAATGATATAGCCACCTTGTTTACCAACGATGAAAAGATTCGTTATTACTATATCCTTAAGTTGTTTCCGTTCTCGTTAAAGGGTGATGCTAAGACTTGGTTGAATTCTCTTGATCTTGGTTGTGTGCGTAATCCCCAGGATATGATGGATTACTTCTCTGCTAAATATTTTCCCGCTCATAAAAACAAGCTGCCTTACGGGAAATATATAACTTCGTGCAAATTAAAGAAGAGAGTCTCCCACAAGCTTGGGGGAGGCTTCTCCAATTACTTAATGCTTTGCCTGATCATCCTCTTCAGAGGAACAATATACTTGATGTCTTTTATAATGGACTAACCGATGCTTCCAGAGACCACCTGGATAGTTATGATGGTTGTGTTTTCAGGGAAAGAACAGTTGATCAAGGTGAATTACTATTGAATAATATGTTGGCAGATGAAAATAATTGGACACTTCCTGAACCAGCCCCTAAGCCAACTCCGAAGAAAAGAGGTGTTCTATTTCTCAGTCCTGAAGATATGCAAGAGGCAAAGAAATCTATGAAAGAAAAAGGTATTAAAGCTGAAGATGTTAAGAATTTACTGCCTATTGAAGAAATACATGGTCTTGATAACCCGACACGGGTAGTAAAGGTAAATTCTCTTTATAGATTTAATGAAGGTGATATTCCTCGTTATAAGTCTGCTAGCCAATGCTTAGATGAGTTTGACAATTTTATTGTGAAACAAGAAAACTTCAATGCTTATGTTGGTAGACAATTGCAACGTGATGATTATATGATTGAATGCTTGAGTGATTATATGCCTAGAGTTAAAGGTGAATTGAAACTCATTAGTATACATGCTTCTATGGTTACCACTCAAATAGAACAAGTACTTAAGGCTCAGAATGATTTGCTCAATGAATTAAATCGTAAGAATAATAATTATGCTATTAGAGTTGCAACTAGATGTGGTAAAATGACTCAGGAACCTCTGTATCCTGAGGGCCACCCAAAGAGAATTGAGCAAGATTCTCAGAGAGCCAATTTAGATGCACCTAGTTCTTCTAAGTAGAAGAAAAGAAAAATGATAGAACTTTGCATGCTTCTAGTGAACATGTAGCTGACACACCTGAGAATCCCAATGATATATCTGTTTCTGATGCCGAGACACAATCTGGTAATGAACATGAACTTAGTGATAACGTTAATGATGATGTTCATGATGATGCTCAACCTAGCAATTATAATGATGTAGAGATTGAACCTCCTGTTGATCTTGATAACCCACAATCAAAGAATCAACGTTATGATAAGAGACTTTGTTGCTAGGAAACCCGGTAGGGAAAGAGAACCATGGGTTCAGAAACCCATGCCTTTTCCTCCGAAACCATCCAAGAAAAAGGATGATGAGGATTTTTAGCACTTTAATGAAATGATTAGACCTATCTTTTTGTGTATGCATTTGACTGATATGCTCAAAACGAATCCTTATGCTAAGTATATGAATGATATTATTACCAATAAAAGAAAGATACCTGAAGTAGAAATTTCCACCATGCTTGCCAATTACACTTTTAAAGGTGGAATACCTAAGAAACTAGGAGATCCAGGAGTACCCACTATACCTTGCTCCATTAAAGGAAACTATGTTAAAACTGCTTTATGTGATCTTGGAGCCGGTGTTAGTGTTATGCCTCTTTCTTTATACAGTAGACTTGACTTGAGTAAGTTGACACCTACTGAAATATCTTTGCAAATGGCTGATAAATAAACTGCTATACATGTCAGTATTTGTGAGGATGTGCCTGTTGTAGTTGCAAATTTTACTATTCTAACAGACTTTGTTATACTTGATATTCCCGAGGACGATAGTATGTCTATTATCCTTGGTAGACCCTTCTGAATACTGCAGGGGCTGTTATTGATTGCAACAAAGGCATTGTCACTTTTCATGTCAATGGTAATGAGCATACGGTACACTTTCCGAGGAAACAACCTCAGGTCCACAGTATCAATTCTATTGGAAAATTTTCAACTATTACTATTGGAGGTTTTGAATTTCCTCTTCCTACTGTCAAGAAGACATATGATATTCTTATAGTTGGGGACATACATATCCCCATTGAGGTAACCTAGTGTTGTTCAAAAATTCTCTGGTTTCATGTTATTCGGAAAGAGTTTATTAACAAGACTTGATCAACCTTGTTAATGGATTCCTTTTGATGAGCATGAGATAGGTGAATCTAGATAGCACAACCTTCTGTATCCCCTTTTTTTTACTTTCAGTTAATTAGGATAAATAAAGCCAAAAATAGTATTTTCTGTCTGTTTCCAGACTTATCTGTGCAATAAAAAAATACCCCAAAAATAAAAGTTCTCCAAATGCCCTGAAAATGAAATATGATTTTTTCTAGAATATTTGAGAATATATGGCATAGAAAACACAACGAGGGGAGCCCAACACCTAGCCACGAGGGTCCAGGGTGCGCCCACCCTCACAGGGCGCACCCCCTACCTCGTGGGCCCCACGTGGCTCCCCTCCACTTATTCCTGCACCCATACCCTTCTTCTTCCTCCCAAAAAAATCACCATCCAGCTCAAGCACGAGTTCTAGCTCATCTTGCTGCCATTTTCGATCTCCTTGCTCAAAGCTCCATTCACAGAACTATTTGGGGAGATTGTTCCTTGGTATGTGACTCCTCCATTGGTCCAATTAGTTTTTGTTCTAGTGCTTTATTTATTGCAATTTTTTGCTGTTGTGGTGACCTTGTTCTTGAGCTTGCATGTCAAATTTCTTTGGTCCCAAGTAGTTCTAATGCATGATATAGTCTCTAGGCACTTGTAGGAGTTGTTGCTATCAATCTTGTTGAGTTTGGTTTAATTTTCTTTTGAGTTACTAATTTTTTTCAGAAAATTTCAGAAAAATGCATTGGAAAATCTTCCAAGGTGGTTCTTCAAGGAAGCAAGAAGCAAGGCTCGCGATTCATGAGACGGACGATGAACTACCGAGGGAAGCTGAAGTGCAGCCTTGTGAATGGCCGTCGGAGGATATGGTTGGGGTTGTCATTAAGGAGGAATTTGACACATATGTGCGTAACGCTGACCTCGAGGGCTTCATGCAAGATAAGTGCCCTCAATACCATTACTTAACTGATACCTTTATGAGAAGGTTTAAATTTTCATCTTCACGCAATTCTCACACTGTCCCGTTTGACCTTTATGATAAATCTTACTCCATGGACTTAGAGGATTTTAATGATGCTTGTAAGCTCCCGCGGTGGGGCAGTATGGGTGATCCTCGCATATCAGAATATAGAGACTTCCTTGCTAGTATCACTGTGGGGGAATCTAGAGAAATCACACAAGCTACCATAGGGAGCATTCATTTTCCTCCTATTCATTACTTTGCTCTCTTTATTGGTAGATGCATAAACGGTAAAGATGAGGCTTGCCACATGTGTGTCCCTGATCTTAGTGTTCTCAAGAGTGTTGTATTAGGTGATAGACAATACAACTTGGAGCCATTGTTGCACGTAGGCTACATCATAATGGTTTGTATGGAGATTTATTTGGTGGAATTTATGCCACTCGCATAGCCCGCCGTCTTGGTGTGCCTGTACACGAAAATGATGAATCTTTACCGCCTGCTTATTTGGATTACAATGCTATGATTAGTCACCGGTTTATAGAGAGGGATGAACAATCCCTCAAATATTGGCTAATATTTAACAGGCGTCACGCCGTCCATATTGCTCTTCCTGCTCCTACCTTGTTCGACTTTCAGGCAAAAGGGCGATATACTATAACCAGGGAGGAGGCAAATGAGTATCATGACATGATTGAAGCAGCCCGCCTCCAAGCTGCAGCTCAGCAGGCAGTAGCTGCCGCATCTCAGTACAACCCCAACTACAAATTTGGATGTCCGTCAGGCCAATATTGGCCATAGACCAACTTAGGCCAAAAGCCTAAGCTTGGGGGAGTACGTGTTTCTCACCGACATTACATTCATGCTCACACACTTATTCTAGTAGTCGGTGCTCACACTCTTTCATTGTACTATCCATGCTAGTTTCAATTCTTTTTCTTAGTATTTTTCTTGTGTGTTGGAAAAACCTTAAGAAAAACAAAAATATATATTAGTTGTAGCTTTTACCTAGTTTACTTTCCTTGCCTGTAGTAGTTGCAAATTAAAGAAAACCCAAAAAGATTTTTCGTTCTTCTTTTGCTTGTTGGGAGCTTTCCCGTGTAAATAGTTTCTTTTCTTTTCTTTGGGGGCCAAGAGTACAAGACCATGATTGAAAATGCTTAGTGGCTCTCATATGCTTTATTGTTAATTTAACCTTGACCCATATTACCTTGTCTTCTCTCTTGTATTAAAATGCTTGCAGACTCCAGCTTAGTCCAATGCACGTGCACTATTATTGGTAACCACACCATTCAGTCGTGCGAGTGAAAGGCAATAAGGATGATATATGATGAACTAATTGAGATGAGAAAAGTTGGTATGAACTCGACCTCTCTTGTTTTGCAAATATGATAGTTCATCATTCCTGATTCAGTTTGTTATGAATGAAACATGCTTGCAATGACAATTAGAGATCATAGCTGCTTATGCCATGCTTAATTAGCTGAGAGTTTATAATGGTCTATCTTGCGTGCCAACATGATATTAAAATGGTTGTGATGTGGTATGATGGGGTGGTATCCTCCTTTGAACGATTCAAGTGGTCTGACTTGGCACATGTTCACGCATGTAGTTGAAATAAAATCAACATAGCCTCCACGATATTTATGTTCCTGTTGATTTATATCCTACTCATGCTTGCATTCATTGTTGATTAACTTTAATGCATGTTCATGACTGTTGTCGCTCTCTAGCTGGTCGCTTCCCAGTTTCTTTCTAGCCTTCACCTGTACTAAGCGGGAATACTGCTTGTGCATCCACTTCCATAAAACCCAAAGTTATTCCATATGAGTCCACCATACCTTCCTATATGCGGTATTTACCTGCCGTTCCAAGTAAATTTGTATGTGCCAAACTCTAAACCTTCAAATGAAATTATGTTTTGTATGCTCGAACAACTCATGTATCAACTAGGGTTGTCTATATCTTCCATGCTAGGTGGGTTATTCTCACGATGAGTGGACTCCGCTCATCATTCATGAGAAAATGGCTGGTAACCGGGATGCCCAGTCCCGTGCTCAAAATCATAATAATTAAACAAAACTCCCCCAGGGTTGTTGCTGGTTTGGACGGTACCAGTTGTTTCGGGCTAGCCGTGGAGTGTACTTGTTGGTGGTTGGGGGAGCATAAACTTTACCGTTCTGTTTGGGAACCGCCTATAATGTGTGTAGCATGGAAGATATCGAGATTCTTGGTTGCTATGTTGACAATGAGAGTATACCGCTCAAAGTGTTATTCATCTCTATTTAAAAATCGAGCTCTGGCACCTCTACAAATCCCTGCTTCCCTCTGCGAAGGGCCTATCTATTTACTTTTATGTTGAGTCATCATCCTCTTATAAAAGAGCACCAGTTGGAGAGCACCTCTGTCATTTGCATGTATTACTATTAATTTGCATTGAGTATGATCATGACTGGATCTCTTTTACCATGAATTACAATGTCTAGTCAGTCCTTGATCTTAAAAGGTGCTTTGCATTTATGTTTTGCGATCTCAGAAAGGGCTAGCGAGATACCATCTTGTTATATCATATCATGATTGTTTTGATAAAGTGTTGTCATCTGAGGTTTATTATTATTGCTCGCTAGTTGATTATGCCATTGATATGAGTAGACATGAGACCTGATAAAGTTATTGTGAATATGGTTAGTTCATGGTCTTGCTGAAAACTTGAATGTTGGCTTTACATATTTATAACAACAAGAGCAAACAGAGTTTGTCAAAGTTTTTCTTTATCACTTTCAGTTTATCAACTGAATTGCTTGAGGACAAGCAAAGGTTTAAGATTAGGGGAGTTGATACGTCTCCAACGTATCTACTTTTCCAAACACTTTTGCCCTTGTTTTGGACTCTAACTTGCATGATTTGAATGGAACTAACCCGGACTGACGCTGTTTTCAGCAGAACTGCCATGGTGTTGTTTTTGTGCAGAAATAAAAAGTTCTCGGAATGACCTGAAAATCAACGGAGAATAGTTTTGAAAAATATAAAAAATATCTATGGAAAGATCTACGTTAGGGGGCCCACACCCTGTCCACGAGGGTGGGGGCACGCCCCCTCCCCCTGGGTGCGCCCCTTGCCTCGTGGGCCCCCTGATGCTCCACCGACGTACCCCGGACTCCATGTATTCACTTTCGGGGAGAAAAAAATGACAGAGGAAGAATTATTGTGTTTTACGATACGGAGCCGCCGCCAAGCCCTAATCTCTCTCGGGAGGGCTGATCTGGAGTCCGTTCGGGGCTCCGGAGAGTGGAGATCGTCGCCATTGTCATCATCAACCTTCCTCCATCACCATTTCATGATGCTCACCGCCGTGCGTGAGTAATCTCATCGTAGGCTTGCAGGACGGTGATGGGTTGGATGAGATTTACCATGTAATCGAGATAGTTTTGTTAGGGTTTGATCCCTAGTATCCACTATGTTCTAAGATTGGTGTTGCTATGACTTTGCTATGCTTAATGCTTGTCACTAGGGCCCGAGTGCCATGATTTCAGATCTGAACCTATTATGTTTTTATGAATATATGTGTGTTCTTGATCCTATCTTGCAAGTCTATAATCACCTACTATGTGTTATGATCCAGCAACCCCGAAGTGACAATAATCTGGACCACTCCCGGTGATGACCGTAGTTTGAGGAGTTCATGTATTCACTATGTGTTAATGCTTTGGTCCGGTACTCTATTAAAAGGAGGCATTAATATCCCTTAGTTTCCACTAGGACCCCGCTGCCACGGGAGGGTAGGACAAAAGATGTCATGCAAGTTCTTTTCCATAAGCACGCATGACTATATTCAGAATACATGCCTACATTACATTGATGAACTGGAGCTAGTTCTGTGTCACCCTAGGTTATAACTTTTACATGATGAATTGCGCCGACATAATTCCCCATGACCGATCCAATGCCTACAGGCTTTTCCCATATTGCTTGTTGCTTATTTACTTTTCTGCTGCTACTGTTACAAAAACTACAAAAACACTACCGTTACTTTTATTTTTGTTACCTTATCTCCATATTACTGTGCTACTAAACTACCTTGCTAAAGATACTAAGTTCCTAGGTGTGGTTGAATTGACAACTCAGCTGCTAATACTTAAGAGTATTCTTTGGCTCCCCTTGTGTCGAATCAATAAATTTGGGTTGAATACTTTACACTTGAAAACTGTTGCGATCCCCTACACTTGTGGGTTATCAACCGCCGTGGCCGCTCGGGCCACCGCCCGCACCACCAGCTGCCTCCGCCGCTCGGGCCGCCGGCCGCCACGGCCGCTCAGGCCGCCGGCCGCCACGGCCGCTCGGGCCGCCGCCCGCGCCACCAACCGCCACCGCCGCTCGGGCCGTCGGACCCCGCAGCTACTCGGGCCCCTGCCCGCGCCACCAACCGCCACTGCTCCTCGAACCATCTACCGCATCCACCGCTTGGGCACTCGGGAGCTCGGGCCACCGGCTGCGGCCGTCGCTTGGGCCACCGGTCGCCGCTCGCGCCGTCGGCGTTCGCAGGGAGCAACGACGGACGCGAAGGACCGTTGTCGCTCGCCCACAACTGGTGCAACACGCCAAGTGGCTCCATGGCATGCGCGACTGCCGACGAGGGCTGCCCCACGCCTCCTACGCTCGCGTCACCGACGGCCCCAGCCAACGCCTTAAGACATGTTTCTTTGTAAAGAATGTGTGAGACAGTTCAGGGTGTTCAGATCTGTAGTGAGACGGCAAAGTTGTAGAAGTATTTTGTAATTCAATCTATGAAAAAATTGTTGATGTTCAGATCTGTAAGTTTCTTACATGAAAGATCGCATTTCGGCTGACGGAAAAGATGCTGCTTTGTCGTCTGTTAGTATTTGTCCATACGGCAGAAGACTGAGATTGGCTGACGGTAAAGTCTTTGCCGTCATCCTGATGAAAAGCTCACGGAAAAGTAATATTTGCTGACTTGGCTTTGCCGTCTGCATCCTGACAACAAACTCTTTGCCGTCTATATTTAGGTCTTTGCCATCTGTGATTCACAGACGGCAAATTACCTGATTCCTGTAGTGATTGGTTGTTCACATGGTTAGTCATAAAATCCTACATAAACTTGTAGATCGCTGAATATGATATGTTTGATTCCTTGCAATAGTTTTCCGATATAGAGATGCTAATATGTGGGAGGTACTAGTGAATGATTGTGGTTTAATAAAAATATTGGTGCTAAGTTTGTGATTCCGAAGCATGCACGTATGGTCTCCTAACTATGTAACCAAATTGGCGCGCTTTGTATTTTGATTGTTTATCTTTGCGTGAAGGTCATGGGTGCGCGATGGTTAACTCCTACCAACCTCCACCCTAGGAGCATGCATCGTAGTTTTTTGCTTCAAGGGCTAATAGATTTTTTGCAATAAGTATGTGAGTTCTTTATGACTAATGTTGAGTCCATGGATTATACGCACTCTCACCCTTCTGATGCATCTCCAACGTATCTATAATTTTTGTTTGTTCCATGCTATTATATTATCCATCTTGGATGTTTTATATGCATTTAAATGCTATTTTATATGATTTTTGGGACTAACTTATTAACCTAGAGCCCAGTGCCAGTTTCTGTTTTTTTCCTTGTTTTTGAGTTTTACAGAAAAGGAATACCAAATGGAGTCCAATTGATGTGCAAATTTTTGATGATTTTTTATGGACCAAAAGAAGCCCCCGGGGTAAAAGAGTTGGGCCAGAAGAGTCTCGAGCCGTCCACGAGGGTGGAGGGCGCGTCCTACCCCCTGGGCGTCTGCCCCTATCTCATGGACGACTC
>LR738715.1:815044136-815085031 GCA_902687465.1 Secale cereale | reverse complement strand
CCCCCCCCCTAACGTGAGACCGACGCCAAAAATTCCTATGAATACATAAACCCCCGAAAAGAAACCTAGATCGGGACTTCCGCCACCACAAGCCTCTATAGCCACCAAAAACCAATCAGGACCCTGTTCCGGCACCCTGCCGGAGGGGGGAATCCCTCTCCGGTGGCCATATTCATCATCTCGGCACTCTCCATGACGAGGAGGGAGTAGTTCATCCTCGGGGCTGAGGGTATGTACAAGTAGCTATGTGTTTGATCTCTCTCTCTCTCTCTCTCTCTCTCTCTCTCTCTCTCTCTCTCTCTCTCTCGTGTTCTTGATATGGCACGATCTTGATGTATCGCGAGCTTTGCTATTATAGTTGCATCTTATGATGTTTCTCCCCCTCTATTTCTTGTAATGGATTGAGGTTTCCCTTTGAAGTTATATTATCGGATTGAGTCTTTAAGGATTTGAGAACACTTGATGTATGTATTGCATGTGCTTCTTTGTGGTGACGATGGGATATTCACGTGATCTACTTGATGTATGTTTTGGTGATCAACTTGCGGGTTCAGTGACCTTGTGAACTTATGCATAGGGGTTGGCACACGTTTTCGTCTTGACTCTCCGATAGAAACTTTGGGGCACTCTTTGAAGTTCTTTGTGTTGGTTGAATAGATGGATTTGAGAGTGTGTGATGCATATCGTATAATCATACCCACGGATACTTGAGGTGACAATGGAGTATCTAGGTGACATTAGGGTTTTGGTTGATGTGTGTCTTAAGGTGTTATTCTAGTACGAACTCTAGGATAGATCGAACGGAAAGAATAGCTTCATGTTATTTTACTATGGACTCTTGAATAGACCGATCAGAAAGAATAACTTTGAGGTGGTTTCGTACCCTACAATAATCTCTTTGTTTGTTCTCCGCTATTAGTGACTTTGGAGTGACTCTTTGTTGCATGTTGAGGGATAGTTATATGATCCAGTTATGTTATTATTGTTGAGAGAACTTGCACTAGTGAAAGTATGAACCCTAGGCCTTGTTTCAAAGCATTGCAATACCGTTTTCGCTCAATTTTATCATTAGTTACCTTTCTGTTTTTATATTTTCATATTACAAAAACCTATATCTACCATCCATATTGCACTTGTATTACCATCTCTTCGCCGAACTAGTGCACCTATACAATTTGCCATTGTATTGGGTGTGTTCGGGACACAAGAGACTCTTTGTTATTTGGTTGCAGGGTTGTTTGAGGGAGACCATCTTCATCCTACGCCTCCCACGGATTGATAAACCTTAGGTCATCCACTTGAGGGAAATATGCTACTGTCCTACAAACCTCTGCACTTGGAGGCCCAACAACGTCTATAAGAAGAAGGGTGCGTAGTAGACATCAAGCAATTTCTGGCGCCGTTGCCGGGGAGGTGAGTGCTTGAAGGTATATCTTTAGATCTTGCAATCAAATCTTTTAGTTTCTTGTTTTATCACTAGTTTAGTTTATAAAAGAAAACTACAAAAAAATGGAATTGAGGATACCACATATGCTTCATCTTTTTAATATATTTCGTGAAAATGATGGGAAGGAAAATTGTGCTCAAGTACTAGAAGAAGAATTACATAGAATGCTTGGCATAAAATATGTGAATGATGAGCATGATTGCAATGTTGTTAGTATGAATTATTTGAATACACATGATGCTAATGATATGCAAAGCCACAAGCTTGAGGATGCTATGTTTGATGAAGATGATATGTTTAGTCCCCCAAGTTTTGATGAGAAAATTTATTATGATGAAAGCATGCCTCCTATTTATGATGATTATTGTGATGACACGTATGCTATAAAGAATAAAGATGACCATAAAACTTGTCATCATGATTTTTGATGTCATTGCTATGCTAGATCATTGCACATCCCGGTACACCGCCGGGGGCATTCATATAGAGTCATACTTTGTTCTAGCATCGAGTTGTAATATCGAGTTGTAAGTAAATATAAGTGTGATGATCATCATTATTAGAGGATTGTCCCGGAAAAAAAAGGCCAAATAAAAAAAGGAAGGAAGGCCAAAAAAGAGAAAGGCCAAATAAAAAAAGGAAGGCCCAAACAAAGAAAAAGAAAAGAAAAAAAGGAAAAAGGGGGACAATGCAACTATCTTTTTTTCACACTTGTGCTTCAAAGTAGCACCATGATCTTTATGATAGAGAGTCTCTTATTTTGTCACTTTCATATACTCCCTCCGTTCCTAAATATAAGGTGTATTATTTTTCCAAAAAGTCAAACTTCTTTCACTTTCACCAAGTTTATTGACAAAAATATCAATGTCTAGAATACCAAATCATTGTCACTAGATTCAACATGATATATATTTTTATATTTTATATATTTATTATTGTAAATGTTTATATATTTTTCTATAAAGTTGGTGAAACATAGACAATGTTTGACTTTTTGAAAAACTAATACATCTTACATTTAGGAACGGAGGGAGTACTAGCGGAAACTTTTCATTATAGAACTTGGCTTGTATATTCCAACAATGTGCTTCCTCAAATGCCCTAGGTCTTCATGAGCAAGCAAGTTGGATGCACACCCACTAGTTTTCTTTTGAGATTTCATACACTTATAGCTCTTGTGCATCCGTTACATTGCAATCCCTACTCACTCACATTGATATCGATTGATGGAAATCTCCATAGTCCATTGATTTGCCTAGTCGATGTGACACTTTCTCTCTACTTTTGTCTATCACCCCCTTCTATTCCACCCATAGTGCTATGTACATGGCTCACGCTCATGTATTGCGTGAAGAGCTGAAAAGGTTCGAAAAAATAAATTATGAAAACAATTGCTTGGCTGACACTAGGATGGGCATGAGGGGTACCTTGTGTTAAGAAAAGAAAGATTGTATGATTTTTTAGGAATAACATTCTTTAGCATTGATATTTGAAAGACTAGATTTTTTGTTGGGATGCCCGAGTATTAAATTCTTTTATGTCAAATGATAGACTATTGCTTTGAATAACTCATGTCTTAATATTCATGCCATGATTAGATTACACAATCAAGATTATGCTAGGTAGCATTTCCACATCAAAAATTATCTTTTTTATCATTTACCTACTCGAGGACGAGCAGGAATTAAGCTTGGGGATGTTGATACGTCTCCGTCGTATCTATAATTTTTGATTGTTCCATGCCAATATTCTACAACTTTCATATACTTTTGGCAACTTTTTATACTATTTTTGGGACTAACATATTGATCCAGTGCCCAGTGCTAGTTCATGTTTGTTGCAATGGGGCATCCCGGTACACCGCTGTAGGCATTCATATAGAGTCATACTTTGTTCTAGCATCGAGTTGTAAGTAAATATAAGTGTGATGATCATCATTATTAGAGCATTGTCCCGAAAAAGGCCAAATAAAAAAAGGAAGAAAGGCCAAAAAAAAAAGAGAAAGGCCAAATAAAAAAGGAAGGCCCAAAAAAAGAAAAAAAAAAGAAAAAAGAAAAAAGGGGACAATGCTACTATCTTTTTTCCACACTTGTGCTTCAAAGTAGCACCATGATCTTTATAATAGAGAGTCTCTTATTTTGTCACTTTCATATACTCCCTCCGTTCCTAAATATAAGGTGTATTATTTTTCCAAAAAGTCAAACTTCTTTCACTTTCACCAAGTTTATTGACAAAAATATCAATGTCTAGAATACCAAATCATTGTCACTAGATTCAACATGATATATATTTTTATATTTTATATATTTATTATTGTAAATGTTTATATATTTTTCTATAAAGTTGGTGAAACATAGACAATGTTTGACTTTTTGAAAAACTAATACATCTTACATTTAGGAACAGAGGGAGTACTAGCGGGAACTTTTCATTATAGAACTTGGCTTGTATATTCCAACAATGTGCTTCCTCAAATGCCCTAGGTCTTCATGATCAAGCAAGTTGGATGCACACCCACTAGTTTTCTTTTGAGATTTCATACACTTATAGCTCTAGTGCATCCGTTACATTGCAATCCCTACTCACTCACATTGATATCGATTGATGGAAATCTCCATAGTCCATTGATTTGCCTAGTCGATGTGACACTTTCTCTCTACTTTTGTCTATCACCCCCTTCTATTCCACCCATAGTGCTATGTACATGGCTCACGCTCATGTATTGCGTGAAGAGTTGAAAAGGTTCGAAAAAATAAAGTATGAAAACAATTGCTTGGCTGACACTGGGATGGGCATGAGGGGTACCTTGTGTTAAGAAAAGGGAGCACAAAAGACTATATGATTTTTTAGGAATAACATTCTTTAGCATTGATATTTTGAAAGACTAGATTTTTTGTTGGGATGCCCGAGTATTAAATTCTTTTATGTCAGATGATAGACTATTGCTTTGAATAACTCATGTCTTAATATTCATGCCATGATTAGATTACACAATCAAGATTATGCTAGGTAGCATTTCCACATCAAAAATTATCTTTTTTATCATTTACCTACTCGAGGACGAGCAGGAATTAAGCTTGGGGATGTTGATACGTCTCCGTCGTATCTATAATTTTTGATTGTTCCATGCCAATATTCTACAACTTTCATATACTTTTGGCAACTTTTTATACTATTTTTGGGACTAACATATTGATCCAGTGCCCAGTGCTAGTTCATGTTTGTTGCAATGGGGCATCCCGGTACACCGCTGGAGGCATTCATATAGAGTCATACTTTGTTCTAGCATCGAGTTGTAAGTAAATATAAGTGTGATGATCATCATTATTAGAGCATTGTTCCGAAAAAAGGCCAAATAAAAAAAGGAAGAAAGGCCAAATAAAAAAAAAGAGAAAGGCCAAATAAAAAAGGAAGGCCCAAAAAAAGAAAAAATAGAAAAAAAGGAAAAAGGGGACAATGCTACTATCTTTTTTCCACACTTGTGCTTCAAAGTAGCACCATGACCTTTATGATAGAGAGTCTCTTATTTTGTCACTTTCATATACTCCCTCCGTTCCTAAATATAAGGTGTATTATTTTTCCAAAAAGTCAAACTTCTTTCACTTTCACCAAGTTTATTGACAAAAATATCAATGTCTAGAATACCAAATCATTGTCACTAGATTCAACATGATATATATTTTTATCTTTTATATATTTATTATTGTAAATGTTTATATATTTTTCTATAAAGTTGGTGAAACATAGACAATGTTTGACTTTTTGAAAAACTAATACATCTTACATTTAGGAACGGAGGGAGTACTAGTGGGAACTTTTCATTATAGAACTTGGCTTGTATATTCCAACAATGTGCTTCCTCAAATGCCATAAGTCTTCATGAGCAAGCAAGTTGGATGCACACCCACTAGTTTTCTTTTGAGATTTCATACACTTATAGCTCTAGTGCATCCGTTACATGGCAATCCCTACTCACTCACATTGATATCGATTGATGGAAATCTCCATAGTCCATTGATTTGCCTAGTCGATGTGACACTTTCTCTCTACTTTTTTCTATCACCCCCTTCTATTCCACCCATAGTGCTATGTACATGGCTCACGCTCATGTATTGCGTGAAGAGTTGAAAAGGTTCGAAAAAATAAAGTACGAAAACAATTGCTTGGCTGACACTGGGATGGGCATGAGGGGTACCTCGTGTTAAGAAAAGGGAGCATAAAAGAATATATGATTTTTTAGGAATAACATTCTTTAGCATTGACATTTTGAAAGACTAGATTTTTTGTTGGGATGCCCGAGTATTAAATTCTTTTATGTCAAATGATAGACTATTGCTTTGAATAACTCATGACTTAATATTCATGCCATGATTAGATTACACAATCAAGATTATGTTAGGTAGCATTTCCACATCAAAAATTATCTTTTTTATTATTTACCTACTCGAGGACGAGCAGGAATTAAGCTTGGGGATGTTGATACGTCTCCGTCGTATCTATAATTTTTTATTGTTCCATGCCAATATTCTACAACTTTCATATACTTTTGGCAACTTTTTATACTATTTTTGGGACTAACATATTGATCCAGTGCCCAGTGCTAGTTCATGTTTGTTGCAATGGGGCATCCCGGTACACCGCTGGAGGCATTCATATAGAGTCATACTTTGTTCTAGCATCGAGTTGTAAGTAAATATAAGTGTGATGATCATCATTATTAGAGCATTGTTCCGAAAAAAGGCCAAATAAAAAAAGGAAGAAAGGCCAAATAAAAAAAAAGAGAAAGGCCAAATAAAAAAAGGAAGGCCCAAAAAAAGAAAAAAAAGAAAAAAAAGGAAAAAGTGGGACAATGCAACTATCTTTTTTCCACACTTGTGCTTCAAAGTAGCACCATGATCTTTATGATAGAGAGTCTCTTATTTTGTCACTTTCATATACTCCCTCCGTTCCTAAATATAAGGTGTATTATTTTTCCAAAAAGTCAAACTTCTCTAACTTTCACCAAGTTTATTGACAAAAATATCAATGTCTAGAATACCAAATCATTGTCACTAGATTCAACATGATATATATTTTTATATTTTATATATTTATTATTGTAAATGTTTATATATTTTTCTATAATGTTGGTCAAACATAGACAATATTTGACATTTTGAAAAACTAATACACCTTACATTTAGGAATGGAGGGAGTACTAGTGGGAATTTTTCATTATAGAACTTGGCTTGTATATTCCAACAATGGGCTTCCTCGAATGCCCATGGTCTTCATTAGCAAGCAAGTTGGATGCACACCCACTAGTTTTCTTTTGAGCTTTCATACACTTATAGCTCTAGTGCATCCGTTACATGGCAATCCCTACTCACTCACATTGATATCGATTGATGGACATCTCCATTGTCCATTGATTTGCCTTGTTGATGTGAGACTTTCTCCCTACTTTTGTCTATCACCCCCTTATATTCCACCCATAGTGGTATGTCCGTGGCTCACGCTCATGTATTGCGTGAAGAGTTGAAAAGGTTCGAAAAAGTAAAGTATGAAAACAATTGCTTGGCTGACACCGGGATGGGCATGAGGGGTACCTTGTGTTAAGAAAAGGGAGCATAAAACACTATATGATTTTGTAGGGATAACATTATTTAGCATTGATATTTTGAAAGACTTGATTGTTTGTTGGGATGCCCGAGTATTAAATTATTTTATGTCAAATGGTACACTATTGCTTTGAATCACTCATGTCTTAATATTCATGCCATGATTAGATTACACGATCAAGATTATGCTAGGTAGCATTCCACATCAAAAATTATCTTTTTTATCATTTACCTACTCGAGGACGAGCAAGAATTAAGCTCGGGGATGTTAATACATCTCTGTCGTATCTATAATTTTTGATTGTTCCATGCCAATATTCTACAACTTTCATATACTTTTGGCAACTTTTTATACTATTTTTGGGACTAACATATCGATCTAGTGCCCAGTGCTAGTTCCTGTTTGTTGCATGTTTTTTGTTTCGCAGAAAATCCATATCAAACGGAGTCCAAACGGGATAAAAACTTACGGAGATTTTTTTGGAATATATTTGATTTTGGGAAGAAGAACCAACACAAGACGATGCCCGAGGGGGCCACGAGGCAGGGGGGCGTGCCGCTGACACTCGTGGCCACCACATAAGGCGGTTTGTGTGCCCTTCTTTTGCCGCAAGGAAGCCAATATCTGGATACAAATAGTGTTAAAATTTCAGCCCAAACGGAGTTACGTATCTCCGGGAATATAAGAAACGTTGAAAGGCCAGAATCTGGGAATACAGAAACAGAGAGAGATAGCGAGACATATCAAATCTCGGAGGGGCTCTCGCCCCTCCCATGCCATGGGGACGAAGGACCAGAGGGAGAACCCTTCTCCCACCTAGGGAGAAGGCCAAGGAAGAAGGAGAAGGAGGGGGCTCTCTCCTCCTCACTTTCGGTGGCGCCGGAACGCTGCCGGGGCCATCATCGTGGGACGGCGATCTACACCAATACCTCTGTCATCTTCACCAACATTTTCATCACCTTCCCCCATCTATCTACAGTGGTCCACTCTCCCGCAACCCGTTGTACCCTCTACTTGAACACGGTGCTTAATGCTTCATATTATTATCCAATGATGTGTTGCCATCCTATGATATCTGAGTAGATTTTCGTTGTCCTATCGGTAATTGGTGAATTGCTATGATTGGTTTAATTTGCTTGTGGTTATGTTGCTGTCCTTTGGTGCCCATCATATGAGCCCGCGCGTGGATCACATCATACGGTTAGTTGTATGTTGATAGGACTATGTATTGGAGGGCAAGACTGACAGAAGCTTCAACCTAGCATAGAAATTGATGCATACGGATTGAAGGGGATCAATATATCTTAATGCTATGGTTGGGTTTTACCTTAATGAATGTTAGTATTTGCGGATGCTTGCTAATATTTCCAATAATAAGTGCATAGAATTCCACATAAAACTAGATATCGGTCTAGTAACATAGTCAATTTCTTAGGGACAATTTCGCAACTCCTACCACCACTTTTCCACACTCGCTATACTAACTTTATTGCTTCTTTACCTAAAACAGCACCTAGTTTATTTGCGTGCTCTTTATATTCTTGCAAACCTATCCAGTTACACCTACAAAGTACTTCTAGTTTTATACTTGTTCTAGGTAAAGCAAACGTTAAGCGTGCGTAGATTTGTATCGGTGGTCGATAGAACTTGAGGGAATATTTGTTCTACCTTTAGCTCCTCGTTGGGATCGACGCTCTTAATTATCGAAAGAGGCTACAATTGATCCCCTATACTTGTGGGTTATCATCTAGCACCATCGGAGGGCGTGTGGAGGTGTGTCGCTGGCAAATCACATGGGATTCAATCGATATTGGTCTTTGATAGCCTTTTGTTGATCCAGTCTCCGTTTGTTTGTCTAGAGGTTGGAACCTTTCGATCTACGCTTTATTCATCAGTGACGGTTATTTTTCAGGTGCGCTGGTCCTATGGGCCCTTAGCCCGACGACTTTCCGACTATTTACTAAATCAAGTTTTCCTCAACTCGGTGGGGGAAGGGGACGATGACAACGATGCGCCTTCGACCCACTCCCGTGCTTCTAGTCGTTGCTAGGTGGTCTACAGATTTGGATGTAATTTTTACTATTTCTGGTGTTCTTTAATAGATCGAAAGTTTTCCACGCAAAAAATGATGTCATATGAATCAAGCTATAAAATTACAGGGTGCCTTATAGGGAGAGTACTTTTTCAATGGGGCATCTCTCTCTTTCATCTCACCTGATGTATGTTTTCTTAGATAGAAGGTTAGCGCTTGGATTTGAACTAAGGCCATTAAGTTTTCACACTATATGGTTGGATATACATGTTCAATGAGCCTAACATAGCGGCGTAGAAATCACCATCAC
The DNA here is from genome assembly GCA_902687465.1 of Secale cereale. Lineage (NCBI taxonomy): Eukaryota > Viridiplantae > Streptophyta > Magnoliopsida > Poales > Poaceae > Secale > Secale cereale. Next base: position 815,075,641 of record LR738715.1, on the reverse strand, counting down.
TTTGAAAGGTAATCAGATATGAAATCAACAAAGGTCACTAAGCATTGCCGAGAACGCAAGATCCATGAGCATGCGGTTTATCCTCGGAAAAGCTCTGTTGACAAGGGTCCATATACCCTTTTGTTCTATAAGCGAAAGCCCATGTTGCACGATAGCACTTCTGTATGTCCCCGTGTCTCCGAAACCGAATTAATGGACATGGCAACGAGCTAGCAAATGATAACACCACTCTCATCATTTTGGCTGTCAACCAAAATAGGATCTATACAGTGCAAAATGTCTCCCAAGCCGAACTAATGGAGATGGCAACGAGCTAGCAAATGATAACACCACTCTCATCATTTTGGTTGTCAATCAAAATATGCTATATACGGTGCAAAAAACGAAGGCTCTATTGGTCATTTGGCCGTGCGACTGAAGTAGTATATGTATTAGAACTAGCATGTGGTTAAGATTATAGGAGATGAGAAAAGGGGGCCTTGTATAAATATGATTTGCGAGTAGAGGGTAGGAAAATAAAAATATTTTGTAATTCATACTTCAAGTGTAGTACGGCCGTAAAGCATGTAAAAAATGACGTGAGTACTAGGATTTGTAATGGCTACACAACAACACTAGCACATTTGCACATGGGCTTGTCCCAAGCCATGTCAAAAGTTTATATTCTGCCTTAGGGAGCAAGTCTCCTTTGCGCGGAATATTTGAGATCGCAAAAGGGAGCAGAGAGAAATGCTACTGGAACCAGCAGTCCGCAGCAACATTCAACAAATTAAAGAAAATTATAGGAATTAACTGGATGGAAAACTGACTAGCTTTATTTCTATGCCTTCCCGCAAGTGATCATATTCTTAAACGTCATGCCAATGTGGCAACAAGCTGTTCTATTCGAAGGGAGAATGAAACCATGCAATACATCCTTTTCAATCGAGACCTTGCTAAATTTGATTGGAGTTGCACTCGATCTTCGATGAATGTGACCTGGAACTCGTATAGTTTCGCTAAAATTTTCACTTGCAAATTCTCTAGGGACATTTTATAAATACATTTTGGTCTGCTTTTGGTGCTCTCAGGACAGATCCTAACAAATTTAGCATTGAACATTTGTGCCCACAATCTTATGAATTTTTTGATAAAAGTAAGCTTGAAGAGGTTATGACTTTATTTGATGATAGTCCCACTATTTTGGAAGAGTTTTAACTTTGCATGCATGTGGATCATGTAGAAAATATGTTATATGATAGCTATATTGTTGAATTTTATTATGATCCTACATGCAATTATTATGAGAGAGGAAAATATGATTGTAGAAATCTTCATGTAATTAAATTACCTCTTTTGATGCTTAAATTTTCAAAGTTTTATTCTTGTTCCTTGCATATGATAGTTTTTGCTTGCCTTGATAAACTTTTTGCTTATAAAATGCCTATGCATAGGAATTATATTAGACTTAGATGTGTTTCTCCCATGTTTTATGATGCTCTCTTTATGCTTTAATTCTTGTCTTTCATGTAGGCATCATTAAAATTATCAATGCCTAGCTAAAAGGCTTTAAAGAAAAGGGTTTGTTGGGAGACAAATCTTTATTTTCTTTTCTGTTTTTAAATAAATATATCTTTTAGCCTCTGGTTAGATGTGTTTTTATGATTTTAATAAGTGTTTGTGTCAAGTAAGACCTTTGGGGTGATTTGGAAGATAGTAGATTTGTTTCGCTGAAAAACTGAAACTTTCACGTCTAGTAACATATTTTTTTGTGATTGCTGGAGCATGATGAATTCTTGCATTTTTTACAATTTATTGATACACAAATTTCCCACGTTGCCCTAAATTTTCAGAATTTATAGAGATACATAAGTACGACTAAAATTCGCATCTTTACAAATTGTTCTGTTTTTGACAAATTCTGCTTTCAATGTGTTGTTTGCTTATTTTGATAAATCTACGAGTAGTATCGGGGGGTTAACGGTGATTCCCGTAGCATGCACGTATGGTCTTACTATTATGTGATGAAGTTGGAGCACAATTTATCCTTGATTGTCTTCCTTTCCGTGAAAATCGGGAGCACGTGATGGTGAACTCCTACGAACCTCTCCCCTAGGAGCATGCGTAGTAGTACTTTGCTTCGATGGTTAATAAACTTTTTGTAATAAGTATGTGAGTTATTTATGAGTAATGTTGAGTCCATGGATATACGCACTCTTAACCTTCCACCTTTGCTAGCCCCTCTAGTACAGCGCAACTTTCGCCGGTGCATTAAACCCAGCTTATACCTTTCCTCAAAACATCCACCATACCTAGTTATTATGGCACTTCCATAGCCATTCTGAGATATATTGCATAGTAACTTCACCATTCCTTCATTCCGAGTTGTAATTTTTGAGTTGTATGTAAATAAAAGTGTGATAATCATCATTATTATAGCATTGTCTCATGTGAGGTATAAAAAAGGGCCAAATGAGTCCAAGAAAAAAATAGGCCAAAATGCCCAAAAATAAAAAGAAAAAGAAAAAAAATAAGAAAAAATGAGAGAAAAGGAGAGAAGGGACAATGTTACTATGTTTTTCCACACTTGTTCTTCAAAGTAGTACCACGTTCTTCATGATAGAGAGTCTCCTTTCTTGTCACTTTCATATATTACTAGTGGGAATTTTTCATTATAGAACTTGGCTTATATATTCCAATGATTTGATTCCTCAAATGCTCGAGGTCTTAATGAGCAAGCAAGTTGGATGCACACCCACTTAGTTTTCTTTTTGAGATTTCATACACTTATAGCTCTAATGCATCCATTACATTGCAATATCCCTACTCACTCACATTGATATTAATTGATGGATATCTTCATAGTTCATTAATTTTTCTAGTTGATGTGAGACTTTCTCCCTTTTTTCTGTCTACTACCACTTCTATTCCACCTGTAGTGTTATATCCATGGCTCACGCTCATGTATTGCGTGAAGAGTTGAAAAAAGCTGAAGCGTGTTAAAAACTATGAATCAATTGCTTGGTTGACACAGGGAGAGTACATGATTTATTCTTTGTGTTGAGAAGAGGGAGCTTAACAAGACTATATGATTATGTAGGGATAACTTTCTTTAGCCATGTTATTTTGAAAGTTCATGTTTGCTTTTAGTATGCTTGTAATATTATTGTTTTTATGTCAACCTTAAACTTTTGTTTTGAGTCATATGGATCTGAATATTCATACCAAATTAAGAAAGATTACATTGATAAATATAATAGGTAGCATTCCACATCAAAAAAATCTGTTTTTGTCATTTACCTACTCGAGGACAAGAAGGTATTAAGCTTGGGGATGCTTGATATGTCCCCAACGTATCTATAATTTTGTATAGTTCCATGTTATTATATTATCTATTTTGGATATTTTATATGCATTATTATGCCATTTTATATCATTTTTGGGACTAACCTATTAACCTAGTGCCCAGTGCCAGATGTTGTTTCTTTCCTTGTTTTTTTCTTTTATAGAAAATCAATTAAAAACATAGTCCAAATGGAACAAAACTTTTGACGATTTTCTTGGACCACAAGACACCCAGGAAGCTTCGGGGGAAGGTCAGGAGACCTACGAGATGACGACCCGCTCGTAGGGCACGCCTTAGGGGGCGCCCTACAGGCTTGTCACCACCTCATGGGTCCTCCAACCATAATCTCAACTCTATAAATACCCAAATATTCGCCGTAGACCAGAGGGCACACCAAAAATACTTTTTCGCCGCCGCAAGCCTCTGACCTCATGATATCCCATCTCGAGGCTTTTTCAGGTACTCTATCGGAGGGGGATTCGATCATGGAGGGCCTCTACATCAACCTTGTTGCCCTTTCAATGATGTGTGAGTAGTTTACCACAGACCTACGAGCCCATATCTAGTAGCTAGATGGATTCTTCTCACTCTTTGATCTTCAATACAATGTCATCCTCGATGTTCTTGGAAATCTATTCTATGTAATCTTTTTTTGCAGTGTGTTTGTTGAGATCCGATGAATTGTGAGTTTATGATCAGATTATTTATGAATATTATTTGAGTCTTCTCTGAATTCTTATATGCATGATTAAGATAGCTTTGTATTTCTCTTCTATCTATTGATTTGGTTTGGCTAACTAGATTGATTTTTCTTGCAATGGGAGAGGTGCTATGTAATGGGTTCAATCTTGCGGTGCCCTCACCCGGTGACAGAAGGGGTAGCAAGGCACGTATTTGTATTGTTGTCATTAAGGATATAAAGATGGGGGTTTATTTCATATTGATTGGATCTATCCTGCTACATCATGTCATCTTGCTTAAGGTGTTACTATTTTTCTTGTTAACTTAATACACTAGATGCATGATAGATAGCGATCGATGTGTGGAGTAATAGTAGTAGATCCAGGCAGAAGTCGGTCTACTTGTCACGGACGTGATGCCTATATTCATGATCATTGCCTTAGATATCGTAATGATTATTCGATTTTCTATCAATTTCTCAACAGTAATTTGTTTACCCACCGTATGCGTTCTTCCAAGAGAGAAGCCTGGGTGAAACCTATGGCCCCCGGGTCTACTTTTATCATATTATTTTTAGATCTATAAAATCAAAAACACAAAAATACCTTGACGCGTTTTATTTTTTTTTATTTTTTTTACATCTATCACTATCAGATCTCATCCTTGTCAGTAACCGCTAAGGGATTGACAACCCCTTTATCGCGTTGGATGCAAGTATTTGTTTGTTTGTGCAGGTGCTATCATTGGAGACTTGTGTGTTCCTACTTCTGGATTGATACCTTGGTTCTTAACCGAGGAAAATACTTATCTATACTTTGTTGCATCACCCTTTCCTCTTCAGTGGAGAAACCAACGCAAGCTCAAGAAGTAGCATACATCATGTCCACAACTTTTCGACTACTTCTTGAAGATAAGAAATAAGCTAAAAATTATAAATAAACAAGTTTAGTAGCGATGAACATCAAATATTTTTAAACACACAATATAAATTACTTAACAAATTAGTTTGACAAACTCACATTAGGCAAAATAGGAGGCATATCCACATTCACCCAAATGTCGTTATTATCTTCATGGTCGGGACGAATATCAAATGTTATTTGCATATTCTCCTCAAATCCATAGGCCTTGCAAAGAGCTCCCCAATTTGAGCAATCGAAATGGGAGTGATTAAGCGCATTTTAGAGCTTAACCCAAAAAGCAGCAGCATGTTTAGTCCTGAGCTTTCCTATTTTATAGCACAAGTCATGCTAAAATTCACGGAAAATTCTGGCATGACCTTTGCTAAAATAGTACATATAGAGCACCTGAAATTTTCCAGAACGGAAATGAATCAACACTCCAGCAAAACATAGGCCACTCGGTTTCCCTACGATTCAAAGATGTCCATACACATACAAAGATGTGTAAACTTAAAATGCTATCCGGATCAATTATCATTTCAAAAAAAACTAGCTTCACATTGTCATAGCTACACATCTACTACTAGTACATCTATAAAAACATCTATGAAAACACATAGACCATGTTTACTCACTATAGACGATGGTTGTCGACCGGGCACGGGTGTCGTCGGTGACCTTCTAGGCGTCCTCGACCAGCTCGTCGGTGATTGATATACCCTGCACTGGGCACGGGTGTCGTCGGTGATCTTCTAGGCGTCCTCGACCAGCTCGTGGGTGATTGATATACCCTGCGCTACATGAGCATTTAAACTTGGTTCTCATTGCATTTCAATGGTTCAAAATATTGACAAAAACATTTCAATATGTCTTATAATCCGAACATTTCATTCGGACAAGAATCATAACTAAAAACCCTAGTTCTTCAAGAAAGTAGGTATCTCTCTATCTCTAAATTTGGCAATGTGAGATTGACATAAATAAATACCTTAGTTCTACTCTATTCAATACTTACTAAATATTTCTATTACTAAAATTGCTATACCTTAATTTTCTTACTACAAACTGCTATTACTAAATTTGATACCTCTAAATTTCTCATATAGCATTCAAATACCCTATTTCACCTCTAAATTTCTATTACTAATTTTTTTACTAAAAAATTCAAAAACGGATCAGAGGGAGGAACGAAGGGAGGGATGAGGCAGGAAGGGAGGGAGGTGGACGGAGGGAGGAGGAGGACGGAGGCAGGGAGGAGATGGAAGAGAGGAGGCAGGAGGGAGAGGGGATGGAAGGAGGGAGGGGTGGAGGAAGGAGGGAGGTGGAATGAGGAGGGAGAAGCTGCCTCGGTGGAGAAGGACCAGGAGTGTCAGCGGCGGTGGGCGATGACGGTGGTTGGGGAGGGCCGGTGCGGGGAAGAGAGTGGAGACGGAGACTGAGAGTGGACTCGAGAGGGAGAGTGAGGGGTGGCCGTGTAAAGAAGATAGGATGGGTTAGCAACAGTGTGTGCTAGGTAAAAGCATTACTACTAAAGGCCGTAGCAGTAGCGCTGGACAAGAGCCCCACACTACCGCTAAGTTAGGCCCACATTCTGAAATAGTACACCGATAGTGGTAGTGTTGCATCCTATTCCGGCGCTACTGCTATAATTTAGCATCAGCATGTTTTTTTTCCTGGACGCGCTACTGCTATGGGTAGCCCTGGTGGGTTAGGTTAGAACCACTTAGCAGCAGCGTTGGGTGGGCGGCCAGCGCTACTACTATAGACTTACATGTAGCGCATGTTTATGCCCGGCGCTACTACTATATAACAGTAGCGTTGCACCGTTAGCCCGCGCTACTATTAAGGTTCTACCTATAAGGTTTCTCCTATTAGTTGGCCATGGCACTTGTCGGAGCTAGCTGTGCCATGGAGGGCAATGAAGGGGCTCAGGGCACGGACATGGCACATAGGTGGTGCGGTTGGCTCGCGCGACAGCTGGACGAGCAGTGCGGTGAAACAGCGGGGCTAGGAGGACGTGGCCGGAGGACAAGGAGGCGGCGCGACCATGGTGTGCGTCGAGCGTGATGCAGGAGGAGCTCATGGGGAAGGGGTAAGGAAGGAGGAGAGCGCTCGGCGGCGTTCTTTCCGGCGACGTCGCTGAGCCGATGGCCTCGTCTGCTTGTCGTTCTTTCAGAGCGGTAGGCCTTATGTTTCCTGTGTTTGACGGTTGTTGTCTCTCTTGCGTCGCCGGCAAGTGGAACATATTTGTGCTGGTACAAGGTTGGTGGCTCAGCGGCGGCAGATTTGGTGTTTTTCCTCTGCAACACCAGCGGGATGCATCAGATCTGGATCCAGCTTAGCGTGGGGAACGTCCTTGGCTGACACGCCACATCATCAAGCGTCTGTTTTGCAGGTCTGGGTTTCGGCTTACAACGCCTACAAGGCTATGGCGCTGCCTGGATTTTGGTTTGCTGGTGCTCTACCTCTTCCCTCATTGTGCATCTCTACGACACTGTCGGTGGATGGCGATTTCAGATTTGGTTTTTTGCAGGGCCCAAGGGATATACTTGTAATATTTTGTTTTTGGGTATTCTTTCTGCAAAGTTTTTTGGACACATGTCATCTCTCGGTCTTTCTGATAGTTTTCGCATGTATTTATGTTGTTGTGCTATGTTATATTGATTAATATAATGTGTTCGGTTAAAAAAACATGCTCGATGAAATGCATGTCTTTTTAAAATGCACGCCAGCCCTGACGGGTGGATTGTATTAGGGTAAATTTGATTTTTCGAAAAGGGACGCTTTATTACTTAAATAGGGTAAATTTAGAGAGAACGGAAACGTTTTTTCCTCTAGGGTTTCCCTAGAGTCCACCCCCCTCCTCTGGCGACGCCGCCGGAGTCCACAGGTAGTCAGATCGCGACGGCGCCAAAGGGTGCAGAAGGGGATCAGCGTCTCGAGGGCATGGAGAACCACATCGCCGCCGTCGTCGCTGCGGGCGGGGGTCCAAAGGAAGGCCAGGGGGGAAGCAGTGGAGGGAGTCTCGAGGACGGCGAAGGGAGTGGAGGTCACGGAGCGGAACATCACGTAGGAGATAGAGGGAAGAACCGGGAGGAGAAGGAAGGTGATACGAGCTAGGAGACGGAAGAAGGGTTAGGGCGGGACCACTATGGCCCCGATCCCGATCTGGAAGATGCTTTTGAGGGTTTGAAGCTTCATGGAGAGGAGGAAGAAGACCTAGATCTGTCAGAAGAGGTGGAGGACTTGATCAATGAGGTTCGCTGGCTGGCCCTCTTTAGGGTTCATACTCTACGGCCGTTTAGCCATGCGGCTCTGTTGAACTCAATGAGAAACGCGTGGGCATGTGCTCAAGGAGTAACTTTCAACATAAAAGGGCCGAATTTGTTCTTGGCTCAGTGCCATTGTTTAGGGGACTGGAAGAGGGTGATGGAAGGAGGACCATGGCAGTTTCGTCGTGATCCAGTTGTGCTAGTGGAGTATGATGGGTTCACAAACGTTGCCGATTATACTCTTAATATGTATCCACTATGGGCAAGGATTAAAGGATTGCCGGATGGTCTTACAAGGAAAAAAGAGCTAGCTGAGAAGGTTGCAAAGAAGGTGGGTGAGCCACCGTTTACGGTGGTGGTGAATGAAGGGAGGATAAACCCCTCGAATTTCCTAAGAGTGAGGGTTTATGTTAATGTTAACCAACCGTTGGTGAGGTTCGTACCAATCACACTGAAAGAGAGGAAAAAATATCCCGTAAGGTACGAGAAGTTACCGGACTTCTGTCATTATTGTGGATGCATGGGACATGTGGTAGAGGAATGCGGAGACGGAATACATGATACAACTGAATGTGAATGGGGGGACTGGCTACACTGGAGCAATGAACCGGAGGGAGCAAATGAAGGGAAAGGAGGTAGGGGCGGAGCGTGGTCGAATGCAGCAGGAAGAGGTGGAGGCAACTTCGGGGGCGGAAGAGGAGGGGGTAGAAGTGGTGGTAGAGCTAGAAGTGAGAGGGATGGGAGTGTTGGGGGAGGAGTAGATCTAGGGAGAGAAGATATCAGAAGGACGGAGGATATGGATGTTTCGGTCGAGCCATTGGGAGGAGGTGATGGTAGAAGTGCTAGGAAAAGATTAATCAACAGGGATGGCTCGGTTAGCATCAGAGGGCAGCAGGTGCCTCACCTTGCGGGGAAAGTCTCTAATACGGTTCTGCTGTTAGAAAATGGGAGTGTGAGGGATAGTAGAAAGGAAGTTGAAGGCCCTAATGCTACACCTGGGAAAGTACCTATAGTAAAAAGAAGGAAGCAAGGAGAGGAGATGGTGGAAGATGTAGATTCTGTTCTGTTAACATCAAGGGCGGCCTCCGGTGCGGAGGACCGCCGAGATCAATGAATCTTATCAGTTGGAACTGCCGGGGAGGGGGGAATACCCGGACAGTTCGAGAAGTAGCGACGATCTCGCAGTCGCATTCCCCCACGTTTGTTTTCTTATGCGAGACGAGGCAGAAGGCTAATAATATGAGGAAAATCAGGAACAGAATAGGATTGAAGGGTTTTGAAGGAGTTGACAGCGTTGGAATGAGTGGTGGATTAGCTTTGTTTTGGCATGAAACATGTATTATAGAGATACTGGACAAGGATGATCGCTTCATCGATGCATTAGTGCGTATGAATCCAGATTCGGCACAATGGAGATTGACGTGTGTCTATGGAGAACCGAGGGTTGAAAATAGACACATGATGTGGACGAAACTAAAGAATCTTAAAGGCGCCAGTAATCTTCCATGGCTAGTTGTTGGAGATTTCAACGAGGCCCTTTGGGATTTCGAACATATGTCTGCAACGCCAAGACCTGAAGCTCAAATGATTGCTTTCAGAGACACTTTGGAGGTGTGCGAGCTGGTGGACCTTGGATTCTCAGGGATCCCCTTCACATATGATAATAAGCGCAGCGGCGTGAATAATGTACAGGTCAGGTTGGACAGAGCTACGGCGACCAACGCTTGGAGGAATTTATTTCCGTTTTGTTCGGTGATGCATGTGGTTTCCCCCTATTCTGATCACATAGCCTTGGTGTTGCGAGGTGAACCGGACGTTAACAGGCCAGGACCGAAAACTAGAAGGTATGAAGTATTCTGGGAGCGTGATGAGAGTCTCCCGAAGATTATAAAGGAGGCTTGGGATTCGGTGGGAGAAGTGGACAATCTGGGAAAGTTGCAGCTAGCGCTGAGGAAGACCATGGCTACGCTTGGATCCTGGAGCAATAAACGCTTTGGTAATGTCGCAAGGGAACTGGCAAAGTCTAGATCACAATTGGAAGAGCTTATGCATATGAATGCGGATAGGCAGGAGATAAGGAGGATCACAGACAAAATGAATGAACTAATCTATCAAGAAGAGATGTTGTGGATGCAAAGGTCAAGAATCTCATGGCTCAAAGAAGGAGACCGAAATACCAAATACTTCCAGAGTAAAGCGGTATGGCGCGCAAGGAAGAACAAAATTAGAAGTCTTATGGACAGCATTGGAAATGTCCATACTGATTTTGTTGTGATGTCAAATATGGCCACGGAATACTTTAAAGGGGGTTTTTCGGCTGATCAGAACCTTGATGCTTCAGAAGTTCTTGAACTGCTTGAGGCACGGATTACGGATGAGGATAATGTGAAATTATGTGCTGCTTTCAGTATGAAGGAGATTGAGGATGCCATGTTTCAGATCGGTCCTCTGAAAGCTCCCGGACCGGACGGATTTCCAGCTAGGTTTTACCAGCAAAATTGGGATACGCTGAAGAATAGTGTGGTGGCTGCTGTCAAGGGTTTCTTTGATACAGGGACCATGCCAGATGGAGTGAATTCTACGGCCATAGTGCTGATTCCGAAAATTGCAAACCCAACAATGCTCACGCACTTCAGACCGATCAGCCTATGCAATGTTACTTATAAGATCATCTCGAAGTGTTTAGTCAACCGATTGAGACCCCTGCTGGATAAGGTAATATCTCAGGAGCAAAGTGCCTTTATTCCAGGTCGGCTAATTACAGATAATGCACTAGTGGCTTTTGAATGTATACACCACATTAAACAAGAAAAAGATCCTACTAAGAGTTATTGTGCATATAAGCTTGATCTCTCGAAAGCTTATGATCGTGTTGATTGGTCGTTCTTGAAGCGAGTGATGCAAAAGATGGGATTTGCGCACAGATGGGTGAACTGGATAATGTCATGTGTCACGTCTGTGAGCTACTCTGTCAGATTAAATGGATCTCTCTTGGATTCATTCGCACCGACGCGTGGTCTTCGGCAAGGCGATCCTCTCTCACCTTTTTTGTTCTTATTTGTGGCTGATGTTCTATCTTCTATCCTTAAATAGAAAGTTGATGCGGGTATGATCACCCCGGTGAGAGTTTGCAGAAGGGCCCCGGGTATTTCACACCTGCTGTTTGCGGATGATACATTATTGTTCTTTGAAGCTTCAAAGAATCAGGCTGAAGAGGTAAAGGCTGCGCTGGAAGTTTACAGTAAAGCAACGGGGCAAAGTTTGAATTACGACAAATGCTCAATCCTATTTGGGAAGTCATGTCCAGCAACTGTCCAAGCAGAGATAAGGGGGGTGCTTCAAGTGTCAAACGCGGTTTTTGAGGAGAAATACTTGGGACTACCAACACCTGATGGGCGTATGTCGAAAGGGCGGTTCCAAAATCTTCAAATGAGCTTAACGAAACGCCTTCTGCAGTGGGGAGATGGGCTTCTTGCACAGCCAGGAAGAGAGGTTCTGATCAAATCGGTGGCACAAGCCCTCCCAACTTACATCATGGGCGTTTTCAAATTACCTTATTCAGTTTGTGATGAGCTCACTAGGATGGTCAGAAGTTACTATTGGGGATCTGCTCAAGGAAAAAGAAAAGTTCACTGGCGCTCGTGGGAAAACCTGATGCAACCAAAGAGTAAAGGAGGAGTAGGGTTCAGAGACTTCCGGTTGTTTAACCAGGCCCTGTTAGCTCGACAGGCCTGGCGTCTCCTCACCAGACCTCTCTCCTTGTGTGCGCAGGTGCTTAAGGCACGTTATTACCCCGATGGTAAACTTGAAGATACAGTGTTTAGTGGGAATGCATCCTCTTCATGGCAGGCTATTTGCCATGGCTTGGATCTACTTAAAAGGGGACTCCTCTGGAGAGCTGGGGATGGCCGAAGCATAAGGACTTGGCGTGACAACTGGATTCCTAGGCCGTTCAGTTTCAAACCGGTAACCTTGCAGGGCACATGCAGAATCAGATATGTAGCGGGCTTCCTTAACCCGAACGGGTCCTGGAACATGACATTACTGCAGCGCTACTTCCTCCCAGCGGATGTGCTAGAAATAGCCAAGATCAGAGCCTCTCCAAGACAGGAGGAAGATATCATTTTGTGGGGTCCAGGGAAACATGGCAGGTTTTCTGTCAAGAGTGCTTACAACTTTGCGTTTGAAGAAGCATATAGACATACAGAGTCAGCATCAAGCTCAGCTCCAGAAGGAAGGAGGAGAGTATGGCAACTGATATGGAAGTGTGATATACCACCTACGATACGCAACTTTGCGTGGAGGGTGGCGGTGGACTCCTTACCAACCTGGCAGAACAAACATAAACGTGGCTTGGAAACATCCAATCTATGTCCGCTATGTGCTTCAGAAGTTGAGGATAACTTTCATCCATTTATGCGTTGTCCACTTGGCCGATACCTGTGGCATATGATGAGGGAGGTTTGGTCGCTGCCTGACATTAACGATGTTGAACATACAGGAAAAGAATGGCTGTTGCATGCTCTGGAACCACTATCGGACGTCGATCGGTCCATGTTTTTGATGACTCTGTGGCGGGCTTGGTTTGTCCGGAATGAGGTGGTCCACCATAAACCTCCACCTCCGGTTGAGATCTCGAAAAGGTTTCTGGTTAGCTATCTTGATTCGTTGCTGGGTATTAAACAAGATAACTGCATATACCAGGGGAAGGGGAAAGAACCTGTTGTTGTGGCAGAGATGGAAACTATAGGGCCTCGAAGTATGGATCAGTGGAAGCTACCTACAGTTGGCTGGGTTAAACTGAACACAGATGGATCATTTGATGATTCCGGCAGGGCGGGGGCGGGCATGGTCCTTAGAGATGACAAAGGGGCTATTATTTTCTTGTCATGCCGTGCGCTTTTCTTCTGCAGAGATGTGTTGGAAGCCGAACTGTGTGCATGCATGGAAGGAATTTCGTTGGCAATCCAGCGAACGGAATTACCTATCATGGTGGAAATGGACTCTATGGTTGCAGTGAAGATGATTCAGGCGGAGGAAGTGGATAGATCTCTATTTTCAGCCATTGTTAGAGAGATTAAGTATCTTTTGAGCCTTCCTAGAACTTGTATTACTTTTGTAAGCCGTTCTCAGAATAAGGTTAGTGATAACCTAGCTTCTTTCGCTAGGACAGAGGGTAGGATTATGACTTGGCTGGGCGCTGGTCCTACGCGTGCTGTCGAACTAGCTCGTGATGATTGTAATCTTCTTGATTCTGAGTAATACAAGTCTTCTACCCGCAAAAAAAAAGGGTAAATTTGATATATGCCACTACAAAGTTTTCAATTTTGAAATATGCCATTACTATTCTTTATTCTTTGATTTGGAAACATGTCACTAAAAAGTTCACATGCTTTGAAGTATGCCATTGCATACCCTTTTGCAGGATTAAACACCATAATATGTATGTATCCAGGGTTTCATAATTTGTGCATGGACAAAAGTACCCCTCGGTCAACTCAACGACACCACCGATTCATCAAATTCATAAAGAAAGAACAGCCCCGTTCCCCTTTTCCTCTCGTCTTTCTTTGTCTGCTCGTCCCTGCTCCCGGCCGCCGCGCCTCATTACACTTCATCATTTTGGAGTACAAGCAGATCATACATTCGCTGACAATATTGTACGTAGTACAAACGTATCCTAATTTCTCTGTTGATTTTGGAGTACGAGCAGATCCTAATTGGAACAGCAAGCATGCTTCAGGTTCTGCATTTGCTTCATGTGGCTTCAGATCCTGCTGCTGCTGGTGCACACGCACGGCTGCCACACGAAGTCATGCGCCGGAGCATGCTAGGCTTCGCCGCAGCACGCATCAACGCCTTGCCACCTTGCTGCAGCTGTCGGCCGTCGTCATCGTCGCCAACACTGGCCACTGGGTACCAGCGGAGAGCCATGAACAGCGAGGTGCCGCACGCGACGTGCACACGGCCACACGCCCAACTGTCGTGTTGTCGTTCCGCCCAGCTACCATGAAGCCATCCCGCCCAGTGTGACGCATCTCCGTCGTGCCTCAAGATGGCAATGAAGCCCCGAAACCCGCATCCTCACGGGTTTTTACTTTATTAGGGGACGGGGATGGGCGTCTTTTTAACCCCGCGGAGCTGCTGCTGGGTAAAGTATAAAACCCGACACGTTTCGCGGGTTCAAACCCGTTTAAGCAATACCCGAACCCGAAACCCGTCATCCCCGTCAAAATACTACACTAAGCGTAATTGGACATCTTGTTGAACCATGTATGGCTGAAATATGGTCTTGTTTTTTTTGAAATATCCTTATGTAGATGTTGTTACTGCTTTTTGTAGCTGCTGGTATTGCCGTTTTCGCTCAATTTATGCTGCTAAAATATGCTCTTTGTAGCTGCTGATCCATGCATTATTGTATTGTGTTGAAATTTGCTTCTTTTAGCTGTTGTTATTATTCTTTTTGCTCAAGTTATGCTGCTGAAATAAGCTCCTTGTACATCCTGAACAATGTACTATTGTATTGTGCTGAAATTTTTGCAAGTTATGCTGCTGAAATATGCCATTTTTCCTGATGCAATACTATTCTTTGTTGCTACTATGTTTGCCTAAATATGCAGATTTCCCCGTGGGTTCCCCGTGGGTTTAAAAAACCCGATGGGTTTAGGGGATGGGCAAAAAAACAGCCCCGCGCACGGTGACGGGGACAGGGACGGGTTTGTGATTTTCTCGTGGGGATGGGTTTGGGAAGGCAAAACCCGATGGGTTTCATCCCCGTTGCCATCTTGAGTCGTGCCGCCGTTATTGGCCGTCGCCAGCAAAGCCACTCCGAGCACGAATGGCGCTGGGGCCAGCAGCTATGTGGAGGTGGAGAAGCTCGGGGCCAGCCACTATGAGGAGGTGGAGAAGTTCGCGGCTCGGAGGAGATGAGAAGGATAAGGATAAGGGAATCGGAAGCTGCATAGTCAAAGTTTATACCGAAAAAGGTTTTCCCACGCCTTGTATTACGAAGCAACCAACAACGATTACATAGCAATGCTCGAGCAAGAATCATACCAAGCCCAAAGAAAAGAGAAAGAACAAAGAAGAAGAAAGAAATGCCAACAACGGCAGCGCGACTAAGCGCGGATGACCCGCCACCACAGCGCCTTCCGAAATCGACCCACCACAGACCAAGGCTCCGATTCGCCGCGCACCAAGCAGCACCTCCAACAAGGGATGCGACGTCAACGACGCTGCTGCCCGGACGTGTCCTAGGGTTTCCCCCGGCACGCGAAAGGGAGTGGGGGATGGATACCTCCGACATCCTCCAAGAAGGGATGGTGGCAACCACAGGTGTCACCGCATCAGAGCCGGAAGAGCCGGCAAGGGTTTTCTCCCGCACTCCAAACCCCACCGCCCAACCAGCCACCTCGCCGCCCGCCAGCATGCGCCATCGCGGTCTTGACGCCACCCATGCCGCCTCACTGAGATCACCACCACGAGCCCAAGAGGATGGAGAGGGACACGCGAGACGACGGGAGCAGCAGCACCCGAGCTACACGGGAGGGAACTACTCCACCAGCGTCGTGCGGGAGGCCCGAGTCTCCGGCACCGTCACGGTCGCCGTTCGGACGCAGCAGCAGGGCATACCAGGCCACCCCTGGCCCGGCCAGGCCCAAATCGGGCGCGTAAAGCCCTGCCGGCCACGCTGCAGCAGGGCGGCACTAGCGCCGCCAGCATCCACCCGCCCATCGCCGCTCCCCTGCCTCCCGGAAGCCACGCCAACGACCCTCCCCGCTGTCGTCCTGCCTAGACCCAGATGGGGCCCGAAGGGCCCAGATCTGGGCTGAGCGATCGCCGCCAGATTGCACCGCCGCGCCGCCCCGTCGCCAACAACAGCGCCGCCGCCCCGAAGATCCCCCGCCACCACGCCGGAGAGGACCGCCGCCGCGTCGGACCGCCGCCGCCTAGGAGCACCCCGCGGCGCCTCACTGCCCCGTGTCAGAGCGACCCGCTAGAGGAAAGGCCAGGCCAGCGACCGCCGCCGCCAGCGCCGCCCGGGCCAGGCCCGGCGCCGGACGCCAGCGACGGCGGCAAGGAGAGAGGAGAGAGGGAGAGCTCGGGAAGGAGGCGCGACCGGTCGCCGGCGGGGGTGACGCGGTCGCGAGAGGGGAGGTGGTTTTCTTCGGGAATATTGCACTCTTTCGTCAAAGTTTATAAGGATAAGGGAAGAAACTTTGACCATGTTTCGGCGAAAAACATTTACATCTACATGCCAAACGTATATCATTAGTTTCGTCATAGGATGTAGTTTCATATTTTATATTTTTAGCATCATAGATATAATAAATAATTTTCTCTATAAACTTAGTCAAAGTTTATGAGGTTTGACTTTTCAAGAAATCTATAGGAACTACATTATGGAACGGACGGAGTATATTTTTTGTGCCACGTCAGCCCTGACAGCAGGCCTCGCCTGTCATATTTCGCATCAGACGGCTCTCAATCAAACGTTTAGTCCTTTCAGTAAACAGATTACTCAAAATCGATGTTTTCTGCAAACTGTTAGCAAAACAGTGGGATTTTTTATCGCAAAAAAACGATGTTTTTTTATGGAACATGTCTAATTTGTGTTGTTTTTAGCAATTTACAAACAGATGTTGAACATACAAATCCTCATCCCTTCTTCATGAACTTCTAGCACTGTCCATTCTTGTCTTGCCTTGGCCGCTCTCTCCATCTCCAGTGACCATGCTGTTAGATAATAACGAGAAAAACGAGACAGAGAGACACAGATTTAACGTGGAAACCCTTGCGGGAGAAAACCACGAACGCACGAAGGCGCAATCACTATGAGGAGGAGTATTACAAGCACGAGTCGACAGGCCGTCTTAGGTGCGACTACGTGGGGTATATAAGAGGGCAATACATGAGAGTCCTTGGGGGACAAGTAAACGAGTTGTACTCGTACACGTCGGTACCAACGCAAAGGCCCACACCGTATGTACTACGTCTAGTCCAATACGGTACTAGAATTTGGATCACAATTTAACAATCTCCACCTTGTGCCAAATTCCCTCTAGTAGTCGAAGAATGTGAATAACTCCATCCAAATCAGGATAAACACCTTGTGCGTCAAAGTCCATAGGACTAGTCAGAAATACCAACTAAGCCTGAGCAAAGCTCAAACTTATTGGTCGGAACTGGCTTTGTCATCATGTCAGCAGGATTATCATGAGTACTTATCTTGCATACCTTCAAATTGCCTTCAGCAACAACATCTCGAATATAGTGAAATCTGACATCAATGTGCTTCGTTCTCTCATGATACATTGGATTCTTTGTAAGATATATAGCACTTTGACTGTCACTAAATATGGTAGGGCAGGATGAATCTCCACAAAGCTCAGTGTATAAACCTCTCAACCAGATAGCTTCTTTGCATGCCTCAGTAATAGCCATATACTCGGCATCAGTAGTGGAACAAGCCACAATAGACTGCAAAGTTGCTCTCCAACTCACAGCACAACCACCAATGGTGAAAACATAACCTGTGAGTGATCTTCTCTTATCCAAATCACCAGCAAAATCAGAATCAACAAAACCAACAAGTCCATCTCTAGTTTTCCCAAACTGTAAATAAGCATTAGAAGTACCACGCAGGTATCTGAAAATCCACTAAACTGCTTTCCAATGCTCTTTTCCAGGATTAGCCATGTATCTACTGACAACACTCAATGCGTATGATAAATCCAGACGAGAACAAACCATGGCATACATAAGTGAACCAACTGCACTCGAATAGGGAACTCTAGACATATACTCAATATCTGCATCTGACTTAGGACATAAAACTGATGATAATTTGAAGTGTGCAGCTAATGGAGTACTTACTGGCTTGGCATTATGCATATTAAAATGACGAAGAACTTTATCAATATATCCCTTCTGACTTAGATATACCTTTCCAGACGGCCTATCTCTGGATATTTCCATGCCAAGAATTTTCTTTGCTGCACCCAAATCCTTCATCTCAAATTCATTACTCAATTGCTTCTTTAGTTCATTAATATCGGACATAATCTTTGCAGCAATTAGCATATCATCAACATAAAGGAGCAAATAAATAGTTGAACCTTTGACAGTTTTCAAATAAACACAACTATCATAATTAGACCTTTTGAAACCTTGAGAGAGCATAAAGGTGTCAAATCTCTTGTACCACTGTCTAGGGGATTGCTTCAATCCATAAAGAGATTTTTTTTAACTTGCAGACAAGCTTTTCTTTTCCAGGAATAATAAAACCTTCAGATTGTTCCATATAAATATGCTCTTCTAATTCTCCATGTAAGAATGCAGTTTTAACATCCAATTGTTCAAGCTCAAAATCATTCATGGCAACAATACTGAGTAAAGTGCGAATAGAGCTATGCTTCACAACAGGAGAAAAGACTTCATTATAGTCAATACCTGGAATCTGACTGTAACCTTTAGCAACTAACCTTGCTTTATATCTTGTCTCATCATTAGGAGAAACACCTTCTTTCCTCTTGAAAACCCACTTGCAACGAATAGGTTTCTTCTCTCTCGGTAATTTTACTAAATCCCAAGTGCCATTCTTTTCAAGTGATTCCATCTCATCATGCATAGCGGTCATCCACTTATTACTATCACGAGAAATAATAGCCTCGGAATATGAGGAAGGCTCAGCATTACCTTCAATTTCCTCTGCAACAGATAAAGAAAAAGAAACAATATTGCACTCTTCAATTAACCTGTTAGGTTTATCAATACCCCGCCTAACTCTGTCACGTGCAAGATTCCAACCGGGTGGAACAATTGGCTGATTTGGAGTGGGAGTGACATGTTCATCATCAATGACGGGATCATCATGTGGTTCATCATGTGCATCAACATTTAAGTTACCAGATGTATCACCTGAATCAATAACATGCTCCACCTGAACAGTAGGATGCTGAATAGTAGCCTGATGTTCACTCTCAACAGGAACATTAGTAGATGAAACATCATGTAACATAGCAGATTCATTAAAGATAACGTTTCTGCTAATAACAACCTTCTGGGTTTCAGGATTCACAATTTAAAACCTTTAACACCAGACTTATAACCAAGAAAGATGCACTTAACAGCCCTAGGCTCCAACTTTCCATTATCAACATGAGCATAAGCAGTGCAACCAAAAACTCTCAACTGTGAATAATCAGCAGGTGAACCAGACCATACCTCAATTGGAGTTTTCTTATTAAGAGCAATAGATGGTGAACGGTTAATGAGATAACAAGCAGTGGAAGCGGCCTCAGCCCAAAAACGCTTATGCAAACCTGCATTGGACAACATGCAACGGGCTTTGGAAATAATGGTCCTGTCCATACGCTCAGCAACACCGTTTTGTTGAGGAGTATAAGGAACGGTGTAGTGTCTGACAATGCCTTCGGACTTGCAATAATTCTTAAATTGCTTAGAACAGAATTCCATACCATTATCAATGCGAAGTATTTTTACCTTCTTTTATGTTTGTCTTTCAATCATAATCTTCCACTCCTTAAATGCTGAGAATGCTTGCCATTTATGCTTCAAGAAATAAGGCCAAACTTTTCTTGAATAATCATCTATTATAGTCAGCATGTAACTAGCACCACCTAATGACTTCTTGCGAGATGGTCCCCATAAATCAGAATGCACATAATCAAGAATACCTTCAGTTGTATGAGTTGAAGTATTGAATTCACCCTCTTGTGCTTGCCGAAGATACAATGCTCACAAAATTTTAATTTTCCTGTTTCATATCCTTTAAGAAGACCTCTCTTATTTAACTCTGCCAAACCAAGTTCACTCATATGTCCAAGACGCATATGCCAAAGGTTAGCAGCATCACAATCAGAATTCTTTGAAATAACTGGAGTAGGGTTACCTGAAATGGTAGAACCTCGAAGGTAATAAAGACCATTGGTCGAACTTAAGTCACCTTTCATCACAATAAAGGAACCTCTGGTGACCTTCAAAAACTATCTCCACCTGAATACTTGTACCCCTTTGCATCAAGGGCACTCACAGAGTTCAGATTTCTCTTCATCTTCGGAATATATCGAACATATGTCAAAGTTCTGATTGTGCCATCAAACATCTTGATTCGAACGGAACCTATGCCTTCAATCTTGCATGGTGAATTATCAAAACCCAAAACGGAACCAACAGTAGTAGTGGAATCAAAAGTAGTAAACCAATCTCTATGCGGGCACATATGAAAAGTACATGCAGTGGCAAGTACCCACTCATCATTGGTCTCAGCACATCCAGCAGTAACGACAAGAGCATAATCGGAACTATCATCACGAGCAATGTTAGCAGAATTTTCACCTTGTTTGTTACCTTTCCTCTTTTCTTTATTCTACAACTTGAAACACTCGAAGATGTCATGCCCGTCTCTCTTGCAATATCTGCAATACTTCTTGTCTCTGGATTGCGACCGGCCCCTGTCCTGCCACGAACAGATAATCCCTCGGCTTGGGATGAACTCGAATCATCATGAGGCACCATTAACTTCATCTTCTCCTTAGAGTTCAAAGCTTCATAAACTTCATTAAGTGTGAGAGTATCACGACTATATAATATGGTGTCTCTAAAATTGGTATAAGAACTTGGCAGTGAACAAAATAACATTAAAGCAGTATCTTCCTCTTCATACTTAACCTCCATTGCAGCTAGATCAGATATAATCTCTTTAAATTCAGAAATATGATTTAAAACATTACCTCCCTCGGGTAACCTGTGCAGGAATAATTTTTGCTTCAAATGCATCTTGTTGGTAAGATCTTTTGTCATGCAAATGCTTTCCAGCTTTAACCATAGAGTGACGGCAGTTTTCTCGCTCAAAACTTCCTGCAAAATATTATTATGCAAATGGAGTTGAATTTGTGACAAAGCCTTACGATCCCTTCTTTTCTCATCAGCAGTCCAGTCCTGAATTCGGTCTTTCCCAAAACTATCCAGTGCATCATCATAGTCGGCCTGTGCCAACAATGCCCGCATCTTGACTTGCCATAGGGTAAACCTTGTGTCATGGTCCAGCAGCGGAAGATCGTACTTCATGGATGCCATGAATCGATAAAATCTGTGTACACAAAGTAGTACAAGCCGATGGAGAAAATTCTTGAGAGAATTAATATGCGGATCAAACAGAATAAGGCTAAATAGCACCTGGTAGCTTTCTGGGTAGATGTAGCGACTGGAGTTGAAAACACAAGAGCCAAACTAGCACAGGCAGAACTAGTGGACTCTTGTCTCCACGTGAACAGGGACCCAACTAGTACTATGTAGATGAAATTGGCTTCGACCTTGGCAAGTACTAGTAGCAAGTACGATCGATTAGAAAGAGCGTGAGTAGTACTAGCAGCAACAACGCGTAATCTCCTCGGTACTTGTAGCGCCTCGACTGCTGGCTCTTCACGCGTGGACGCGTAGGCGCGCGATGGCAACGTACAGCGATTGCTTCAGATAGCGGTGGAAAAAGAACACATGTCGAACTCGGCTTAGCGCAGTGGAAATCGATCCGTGGACGGATCGACGGATCGCCAGAAGACACGTGCGGCGGCGCGCATGACAGAACCCTAATCTCCTCGTCTCAAATCTTGTATCTCGAACCTCAGCTCTGTATACCACTTGTTAGATAATAACGAGAATAAACGAGACAGAGAGACATGGATTTAACGTGGAAACCCTTGCGGGAGAAAACCACGAACGCACGAAGGCGCAATCACTATGAAGAGGAGTATTACAAGCACGAGACGACAGGCCGTCTTAGGTGCGACTACGTGGGGTATATAAGAGGGCAATACATGAGAGTCATTGGAGGACAAGTAAACGAGTTGTACTCGTACACGTCGGTACCAATGCAAAGGCCCACACCGTATGTACTAGGTCTAGTCCAATACGGTACTAGAATTTGGATCACAATTTAACACATGCTCTGCGCTAGCCTCTTTGAGAGGGGCTTCCTTTTCATGGGATACATTGTGTTGATGAGAGTTATTTACCCAAAACCACCACACTTGGGGCTAGGGTAACCGATCGATACCACATTTGAGCCATGTTACAAAAAACCACCAACTCTGAGCCTAATCGGTAACGTGGAGCACTGACTGGCCGATTTAGCCGCGGAAACAGCGAAACCGACAGGTGGGCCCGACCTGTCGGGTCGACGTGGCACTGGTTGACGGACGCCATTAGATGGCAGGGGACGGCCGTCTCCGCGCCCGTGTCTTAGGTCAGATGCCCGCCGTTTCCTCCTCCAATCCCCGATTCAGTTTCCTCCCGTGCGCTCCTCTCGCTGTACTCATGGCGACCAGCTCCGGCGGCGGCGATGGCGTAGAAGGTCTCGACGGCTCCGGTGGGGTTGCCCATTCTTCCGGTGGCCTCCGCCCGCAATGCGACCCCGTTGGCAAGTGGGGCCCCAACCCCGATGGCGATTTGGACTCGACGGCGGCAAGGGGAAAAGATGTCCTGCCGCCGCCGTCCCAGTACGCGGAGGAGGCAGAGAAGGCTGCTGCGGAGGCAGAGAAGGCGTCGGTGACGGCTGATTTGTTGCCGGGCGAAGTACCCCCCTTGCATCCATCTCCACCCAGGTAAATCTCATTGCAACAAAACTTAGGGTTAGGTTTCTAGCAATACTGCCTAGCTAATTCAGAATACTTAGTTGTAGCTGTGCAGCGTAGTTGGAGATGAATCTAGCTGTGCAAACTTAGGGTTAGGATTTTTATTCAGAATTACTTAATGCGCCTGTTGCTGATTCATAGATCTTAATGTTGTTACTGTTGCTGTTACTTTGTTTTATCTGTGAATATGTCATAGTTTTTTTTTGTCTTCTGTAGGCCTGAGGAGCCATGGTCATTATATTTTCAATTTCCTTCTATAGATGCTGCCAAAAAATATGCCCTTGTGAAGATGTATGAGACAGACATCAGTTATGGCAGTTTGCTTAATGTGATGGTCAGAAATGGATATGGAAGTGATGACACTATTTGCTACTTGAGGAAGGATGGCACAGGGCTGCAAGGGATGACTATCATTAGAAACAACACTGATGTGTCTGAGATGCTAAAGCAGTTTAAAACCAGTCAGACATTGTGTTTGTATGTTAAAGAGGGGAAGTTAGATATAAAGGAAGCACCAGTTAACAAAAATGCAGAACATGAAGAAGTGGACCCAGCTGAAATAGTTTTAGATTTAACATGGGACACACCTGTTGTATTTGCTGATAATGAATCAGGTGTTGTGCACAAAACAACAGCTGGTTATGTTGGTACACAAGAAAGTGTGAACTATATGCCAATAAAATCAGTTCCTCCACCATGTCAGTTTCTTCTTGGGACAGAAAATCAACCAATTGAGCCATAGATGGCAGATGCAGAGCAGGAAAATAATGCATTGCAGCAGGTTAACACTCAAGTTAGTGTTAATTATGCAGATTTCCAGTTTGATGAGGACTTTGTAACAAATGAGGACACATCTGATGAAGATGATGACTCAGTATTTGATGAAGACTTTGTAGCTAATGTAGACCTCTCAGATGCAGAAGAAGAATCAGATTCCAAGGAGTATGAAGAAGAAGACAGTGTAGCCAGGGAAGAAGAACAGAGGAGGGCAGTGGACAGTGATCTGAAAGATACAATTTCTGACATTAAAAGGAAGAGAGCTCAATACATGAGCAGTACACACTGTGAAGGGGACACAGACCCTGAAGATTTATATGACATAGACTTGGAGGAAGAGGATGATTCATGTCAAGAGATTGCAGTTCCTGAGCCTGTTGAAAAGAAGATAAAGAGGTCTGGTCCTACAAGTAGGTCCCACTCTAGTGCTAACAGAAGCATGAATGAGGGCTGGTATCCATCTTAAGAAGAGGATGATACAGGCTTTGAAGCTGATGATGATGGCAATGAACCAATGTCCTTTATAATCCCCTCTGGTAGAAGGAGCAGAGCTAAGAAAAGACCACCCAGGGTCTGGTATGATGAGGATAGGCTGCATCCAGAGCAGCAATTCCAGCTTAGGCTGTGTTTCAGAGATGTGTACCAATTTAGAGAGGCTCTTGTGAATTTGCATGTGAAACAACTTAGAAGATATAAATATCACACAAACTGCAGTGATAGGATAATAGTGTGTTGTGATGGAGAGGGCTGTCAGTTCCACATGGTTGCAGCAAAGATCAGTAATGAGCCCACTTTCTGCATTAAGAAGATGATATTGGAACACACATGTCCCACCCAATCTGAGAAGACAAGGATCAGCTCAAAGTGGCTTAACAACAAAATGCTTGAAACAAACAGATTAGACCCCAACACTACTATACCTGCTATAGTTGACAAGGTTAATAGGCAGTTTGGTGTTGAGGTGCCCAAGATGATGGCATGGAGAGCAAAGAGGAAAGCAAAGGAGATTGTGCTTGGAGATCACAAGAGGCAATACAAGAGGCTGAGAGATTATTTGGAGACTGTGAAAGCTACAAATCCTGGATCAAGATGCATTGTCACTACTGTTAGTGGAAAAACAAGAGAAAATCCAACTGGAGGACCAAGGTTTCATGGTCTTTTTTCTGTTTGAATGCATGTGTTCAGGGATTTTTGAATGGATGTAGGCCATTCATAGGCCTAGATGGTTGTTTCATTAAGTTGACTAGTGGGGCACAAATACTAGCTGCTACTGGAAGGGATGCAAACAACAATATGTACCCCATAGCATTTGGAGTGGTTGGAGTTGAAGACACACCAAATTGGTCTTGGTTTTTGACTCAACTCAAGTATGCCCTAGGAGGGACTGAAGAGGGAAAAATTGGGAAGTACACATTGATGTCTGATAGACAGAAGGTGAGTTTATCTTTACCTTAATTTAGTTGATTATTTTGTTGTGCATTTAGTTGATTATTTTGTTGTGCATTTAGTTAATTTAGTTGATAGACAGAGGGAAAATTTGGGAAGCTACAAATTGAATTATAATCAAATCAATAGTACAACAATTAAATTTAGCATATCACTATAATGTAATTTAATATAAAATTCTTTACAGGGTCTGTTGAATGCAGTGACAGCAGTCTTTCCAAGCTGCCCTCATAGGTACTGCTTGAGGCACATTTATGCCAACTTTCAGAGAGCAGGTTTCAGAGGAGAAGACTTGAAGAAATGTATGGATGCAGCTGCCTATGCTTACACTGAACATGACTTTCAATTGGCAATGGAGAGCATGAAGGCTGAGTGCAAGGCTGCCTGGGAGTGGATGTCAAGGATTCCTCCCAAAGCTTGGTCAAGACATGCAATGGATACTAACTGCAAAACTGATCTGGTGGTCAATAACTTAAGTGAAGTTTTTAATAAGTACATACTTGATGTAAGGAACAAGCCAATTGTCACTATGATCAATGGGATCAAAGACAAATTTCTTGTAAGGTATCAACAAAAGAGAGAGGGTGGACAAGTTTCAAGATGGGAAATTGCACCAACCTATGTTGAGAAGTTAGAGATGAACAAGAAGTATGCAAGGGACTGCAAATCACTCATAGCAGGACCAGGTCTTTTCCAAGTGTCTAGTGGGGACAAGACCTATTCTGTTGACACAACCCTGCAGACATGTGGCTGTAAGAAATGGGACATAAGTGGAATCCCTTGCAACCATGCTTGTTCTGCCATATACAGGTCTAAACGGCTACCAGAGGACCATGTACATGTTTTCTTTAAGAAGGCTATGTACATGGAGTCATACAAGCCTATAATTTACCCAGTTCCTGGTCCTGATTCTTGGGTGAAAACTGCTACTCCTGACATTGATCCACCTTAGTTCAAAGAAGACAAGAAGGGACCAGCAGAAGAGAAAAGGAAGAAAGGAAGGTTTGAGCCTCCTCAAGCTAAGCAAACATCAAGGATGGCTACTATTACTTGTAGTAACTGCAAGTTGCAGGGCCACAAATACACAAGTTGTGGAAAGCCATTGAGGCCTGATCTGCAAATTAGGAAGAACAAGCACATGGTATGTTCTTTTTCACATACTTCTTTGTCTCATCATCAATTAAGTATCACTGAAATTTATCCAACACAAACTACTTGCAGGAAAACAGGACAGCCCCTGCATGGCAGCAAGGTGGAAGCTCAACATCTGGTACAACAACTCCTAGGGGTGCAAGCTCTACATCAAGGGGTACATCTGCTACTGCTTCAAGAGGCAAATCTGTTAGAGCTGCTGGTACATCTGCTAGAGCTGTTGGGTCTGCTGCTAGAGCTGCTGGGTCTGCTGCTAGAGCTGCAAATTCTGCTCCTTCTGGTGCTGGTACTGGTGCTGCAAGGAGAGGTGCAAAAACAGGTGCAAGAAGCTTCAATCCTCCAAGAACTTCTGCAGAAGCTTCGACTAGCCAGCCAATAGGAAATAGGTCCAAAAGGACTAGATACATGAGCAAAAGGATGGAGGGTTACTTCTATGCCAGTGGGAACTACTGAGAGTTCTTGATTGACTATGTATCCAAGTGCATGTGTGCTCCATCAGGCACTAGAGCACTATATCTATGCCAAGACTAAATTTGAACTTATGTAATGCTATGTTGAACCTATGTGTGGCACTAAGAACTACTGCTCTGTACTGCTATGTTGAACCTATGTGTGGATCATGGTTTTATGCTATGAGGAACTGCTGTCTATAATTCTTGTGTGCTGCTATGTTGGCTTGCATGATCATTTAATGCTATATTTGCTCTGTAATGCTATATTTTGAAGTGCTATACTGTCTCTTGTATTATATTTGCTCTGTATGCTATATTTGGTCTGTAATGCTATGAGGAATTGCTGTTAATATTTCAATTGTATTATATTTGCTCTCTACTACAATAATTTAGTGCAAATATAAATATAACCATTCAAATATAAATACTAAATATAATACAAGAGAGAGTATAGGACTTCAAATTAAGTTCAAATTCATGCCATAAGTTCAAATTCTGGACTTGCAGATAAACTGCATAATTCAGTACAAATTTAACCATTCAAACAGTGCAACAGAGCACAACTACAGCTTTACAATAGCACATTACATAATTAAAATTCATCACAGATCTCCTTCAACTTCTTGATCTTGTCCTTGTAGCCATATTTCTGTTTCAGCAAATCAGAAATGATGTACTCCAGTTTTTTCTTCTCTTCCTTTAGTTTGTCTCTCTCTGTGAGCACTTGGTCTCTCTCTACCACAAGCTTGTCCCTCTCCTTCTCTGCCTTTGCTCTGAGTAACTGATGTAGGTTTGTGCAACCATGCTCTGCCAGCTTCTTTTTCTCCATCTCCTCTTTCAGATCATTGAGAGCCAACCTAGTGTTGCCCGGCTCAGTAATAGCATCCTCCTTGTCTGCCACCATTTTTGCAAAATCAAGTTTGAAAAATCTCAGCTCTTCCTCCATCTTCCTCTTTTCTCCAACTACTTTGAAATTGTGTTCAGCATGCTGCACATTGTCTCTCAGCATGTCCTTGTTTTCTTTGTCATACATGCTCCACAATTCAGTTAGGCAAAACTGCAAAGCCACTGACCACTCAGGGTCTATCCACTCCAGATAGTTGCACTTTAGTTCAGCCAATAATTCAGGAAAATATTTGTCAAACATACTACACAAGAAATGTTCATTTAAATTCTGTTCATTTCAATATTGTCAGATGCACTTTAGTCCAGAATTCAGTAAGAAATTGTGTTCATTTAAATGCACAAACAATCAAGAAATCCTATGAAATTTATATGTGTTGTGAATAAGAAATTCTTGTCAATTTTAACAACATATAACAACAAATGTATTATTTCCAGCAAATATTTAAAAAAGCACAATTTCCTACTGGCACTAGCAATGTTCTACACTACTAAATTATTTGGAGCAAAAATTACACTGGCAGAGCATATTTTACTACTGGCAGAGCTTCATTTTCAACTGTGAGAGCAAGACCACCGAATTAGGTCCAACTGTGGCCAGTCAAAATTCTTCACACTAATAAGCAGAGCAAAATTTCACTCTGGCATTTGAATGGAGCAAAAACTAACTAAGATTAACTAAATACAATACTAACCAACATACCTTCTCCTCAGCACAAGCAACAAATCGTCGGCCAGTGTCCGTAGATTCAAATGCTACTAGCCTAAGGCAAGGCTCACGATGCAGACAGCGAGAAGAGAGCTCATGAGCAATGCCACACCATTCATAGCATGGGATAGTCCTAGGAAGCTTAAAACCAAACAGATTGAACAAATCAGCAAGTTGTTAAGAAATCCCCAACTCAAGAACCCTAACCCTAAATGTTGGAATCCCCAAATTAACGTACCTGGCTAGTCACTGACTCGTCGTCCGAGGAGGAAGAGCTTGACCCCTAGCTCCAGGAAACCATGGCGGACCGGCGGACAGCGGCGAGACGACGGTGGCGGCGGCGGCGGTCGTCGGGGTCAAGACAGAGGGGTCGGATGTGCTCGGGTGCGGTTGGGTCCGACCAGCGGCGGCCCACTAAGACACGGGCGCGGAGACGGCCGTCCCCTGCCGTCTAACGGCGTCCGTCAACCAGTGCCACGTCGACCCGACAGGTCGGGCCCACCTGTCGGTTTCGCTGTTTCCGCGGCTAAATCGGCCAGTCAGTGCTCCGCGTTACCGATTAAGCTCAGAGTTGGTGGTTTTTTGTAACATGGCTCAAATGTGGTATCGACTCGTTACCCTAGCCCCAAGTGTGGTGGTTTTGGGTAAATAACTCTGTTGATGACAAAGGCGCTCGGAAATCACCCGAAGTGTTGCCGTTGTGGTGCAATGTAGGTGGTGAGGGCGACTTCACTACTGTTGCAACTTGCAAGTGAGAAATGAAGCATGGAAGCGCCGCGTTGTGCAATGGTAGGTGGATTTATAAAAGCACGGGAATTAACTTGGGTCACATGTGTGGTTTTGGCTAGCTAGCTGGTACATGCATGTCCATTGATTGGCGCAATAAACGGCGCCACCAGGCCCATTTACTTAGTTTTACTTAGCTCCATGGTTCATTTTCCATGAAACTTTTTTATTGAACTGTTAGGCCGATAGTGGGCTTAAACGGTACCCGTTTTACACATTACAAGGCATCGTCCATATGCACGCGTAAGACAAAGATCACGAATTGTGTACCACATGCTTAGATGTAATAACTAGACATGATATACCGTCTTCATCATGGCAAACTCTCTAGTTATGTGCAGCTTTAAAATGCAGGCAAGATTTATACATCATGTCCTGCAATGACAAACTACTAGAAGAGCGTACTAGCAAAATCACCAGATATCAGGAAAGAGACTAATCTGAAACGCAGCCCATGTTGCTCTAAGAGGCAGTAAAAAAAATCACGAAGGAAGGTCTCCAAGCACGGTTGTGGACATAAAACACATGAGCATGCAAGTTGTCTGCATAGGACCTATGTCTATGAGAGCCTTTTTACTCTTCTATTGTCATAGCTAAGTCAGCTTATGCACAACTGCACATCTGCTTCTCCCCATGTCTCCCAAGCCGAACCAACGGACAGTGCAATGAGCTAGCAAATGATTACACTCTCATCATTTTGGTTGTCAATCAAACTAGGCTCTATGGGCTGAGAAACTGAAGTATCTGTATAACAAGTTAAGAACTGCCATATATGGTTGACGATTAGAGGGAAGGAGAAGGAGATGCTTGTACAAATAAGAAACCCAAGTAGAGGGTAGGCAAATAATGATGGGTAGTCAATTCATACTTGCAAGCATAAAACTGTAAAGCCAGTAAAAATGGGAGTGGGCACTGGGATTCGTAATTGCTACTCGGCAGCACTAGTACATGGGCACATGGCACATGACCCATATCCTTGGGGTCATAACTTACGGGCCAAGTCCTATATCGACACATCATATGGTATCAATTACCAATCAAGCAATAAAAGAAAATATCATGAATCAAGCAATATAAATCAAACTGCGCCTCATATTTCAAGACGGGGAGAGTACTTGTTTCAGTATGTTGATCTCCATCATCCGTTTCGTCGATCTTCATAGCGATAGTTATCAAGTTTGCTCCAGTCCTTGTGATCCCTAAAACAAACAGAGCATTTTCCTCTTCGGCATTGATTTGCCAATCAGTTTAGTAAGTAGCGATCTGTTATCTGGGAGTAGGAGGCATTTGGTTTTAGTAGCCTGGTTTGTACAGGACCAAAAAGGTGAGGAGCTGAGAATCATTATGGGTCTTGCACCCACGTATGACTGTCCAGATCCAGATTAACAGCACAACAGCTAACAAGTTCAGGGTTCAGGATGATACACTACGGGAAAAGGACTGTACGCCGACGGCCAAAACTATGCCGACGGCCACCGTCGGCCTATCCCAGGCTATGCCGACAGCTGGCCCAAGGCCGTTGGCGTACAAAAGCCATCGGGCTATCCCAGCCTATGCCGTCGGCACAGAACAGCTGTCGGCACAGATACGGCTATGCCTACAGCAGCCGTCAGCATAGGTCGGCCGTCGGCATAGCTGCGGATCCGGCGACCGTACCCATGACGGGGAACAAACGGCGCCGGTTCTATGCCGACGGCTTGGACGGGCGGCCGTCGGCATAGATATCAATGCCACTACATCGATCCAGAGCGCACCGACCAAGACCTATGCCGACGGCTGCCGTCGGCATAGATGACACGTCATCGATCCGAGCCACGCCGCCGCACCAGCCCTGGCCGCAGCTATGCCGACGGCATAGGTTTTTTTTTACGTGTTATTATTTGACTAACTTACATATAGCATGTGTTAATACAAGCATACACACATTATTTTTCGGTTCTATATGGAGGGGTGTGATTACCACCCTAACGGACGGCGCCGCCGTCGGCCGGTACCTAGAGTGGGGAACAGCCGTATCGGGTCTATACGAAGGGGACTTTAATTTGCTCCCATGTGTTTATAAATATCGGATGTCCGAAGAGGCGGCACGCGTCTCCGGGACGTGGCCCCCCTCACGGACGGCGCCCGGATGTTGCTCCCAGGTGTCCCTCTATGCTGACCTGACACAACCGGGTGGAGAGGTCCACTGTTCAAAGCCTGTCCGTGGGAAGTCAAAGGGCTAGATCCCGTGGTAAACCGCTCCAGGGTTAGGCGAGACGGGGGCCCTCGGGGGTAGCAATGCCACCGGAGCGTCGCACCGGCCCCTCATACATGCGGGGTGGTGTTGTGGCATGTCCGAAGAGGCGGCACGCGTCTCCGGGACGTGCCCCCTCACATGTACGGCGCCGCCGCCGGCGTCTGGATGGGGGAAACGGACTCGTCGGGTCTACACGGAGGGGATGTATAT
>LR738715.1:814962904-815034292 GCA_902687465.1 Secale cereale | reverse complement strand
GGATGTTGCTCCAGGTGTCCCTCTATGCTGACCTGACACAACCGGGTGGAGAGGTCCACTGTTCAAAACCTGTCCGTGGGAAGTCAAAGGGCTAGATCTCGTGGTCAACCGCTCCATGGTTAGGTTGGATGGGGGTCCTGGGGGGTAGCAATGCTACCGGAGGGTCGCACCGGCCCCTCATACATGCGGGATGGTGTTGTGGCATGTCCGAAGAGGCGGCACGCGTCTCCGGGATGTGGCCCCCCACACGTACGGCGCCGCCGCCGGCATCTGGATGGGGGAAACGGACGCGTCGGATCTACTCGGAGGGGGTGTATATATGGGTTTGGCCCGGATGTTGCTCCAGGTGTCCAGGCACATAAGGTTGAAGATTAGAGGGAAGGAGAAGGAGGCTTGTATAAATAAGAAACCGAAGTAGAGGGCAGGCACATAGTAATGGGTAGTCAATTCATACTTCAAGCGTAAAAATGGACGTGGGTAGTGGGATTTGTAATGGACACTCGGCAGCACTGGCACATGGGCACATGGCACATGACCCATATCCTTCGGATCATAACTTAGGGGTCAAGTCCTATATCAAGACATCATGGTATCAGTTGCCAGTCAAGCAATAAAAGAAAATCTCATGAATCAAGCAATATATAAATCAAATTGCGCCTCATATTTCAAGACGGGGAGAGTACTTTTCTCAGTGTGTTGATTTGCCTCATTCATGCATCTCCTCTAACCTCTGTTCTATTCCCAAATCTCCTATGTTGTGCATTTTCGGCCATCTTCATAGCGATAGTTATCGATTTTGTTCCAGTCCTTGTGATCCTAATAAGAAACATAGCATGATCTCAACAACAACAACAAAAAGAAACATAGCATTTTCCTCTTCAGCATTGATCCCATGAATTAGTTTAGTATAGCACTAGCGCTCAGTCAATCCAAGAGTAGGAGACATTATGGATCTTGCGCCCACCCAAGACTGTCCAGATCCAGATAAACAGATATAAGTAGCTAACCAATTCCGGGTTCAGGATGATACCATCTACAGCTGCATTTACGCCTGTTTGGTACGATTCAGAAACCGAAACACAAATTGTATGATTTGGTCATATCTTATCATGTTATAATTGGACAATTCAGTACTGTCTATATTTATTATTTCTATCAAAGGCGTGGCAGAGTCTTTTTTTACAGTATCAGAGTTGAAAAACAGAGGCCATCAAAGGCATGACAATTCAGTAGCAGAGTTTTTTTTTTTTACAGTACTGTCTATATTTACTTTGGAAAAAGCGATGAAAAGTACATTTTGCGACCATAAGGCATGTCGGTCAAGAAAATGATTCTCGGAATATTAATAGTTGGGACAATGTTGCCGCATATATACCGCATATCCGAGACAGAATTCAAATGACCGCAAAAAAATGGATTTCTGAATCCTAAAACAAGTGTCAAGTATACCGCTGTTATCTACTTCAGTATATGCTACGTATCTTGGCTGTGTAAGAAGAACCTGGGGCTGTGTCACCTGAAAGATCCTCTTCTATGCTGAGGAGACCGAGTGCGTAGATCCGGTGCCCCGAGTATCTTTTTCGCTCAATCTCCGTTTCATCACCTTCTTGATCTCCTCCTCCTTCATGTCAGCAAACTGTATCAGTTCCTTGAAGCTGCCAAGGCGCGTCGGCTTTGGCTTCTCTGGCCGAATTTGAGCAATGGAGGCACCGGTGACGGCAGCAGCAGAGTCGCTTGGCTCGCCGGGAGGTTCGGAGCTGGAGTACCTGCTATACTGCCAGCAGATCCTTGCGAAGTAAACCATGAGAGCAAAGACGCATATCAGAGCACACAGCAGGAAAAGGCCCCAGAAGCTTCCGAGGCCAAGCCTGACTGCTCCCAACCCACTGTCATCATCGCCGCAGGTCGGATCTGTGAGCCACTCGTCGTGAATTCTCTGGAGCTGGCCACTCTCTGAAAGTTGAAGGATGGCGGTTGATAGGTCTGCAGCAAGGGGAGAATCTCTCTGGAATGCCTGTAAAGAAGGGGGGAAAAGAGATATAATTCTCTCATTTACAAGAATGTAACTGTAAATACATAACGATTTAATGGGTGCTGAACATACAAATCCCCATCCCTCCTTCGTGAACTCCTGACCGACTATTCTGAAGTTGCAGTGGGTTGACAGGAAGATCTCAACACATGGCATCTCGTCAACAACTGCAGCAACACCGCCGTCTTTCGGCCCACGATTAAGGGCATTGGCGTACTCCTCAACAGTGCTCAGTGGTACTAACCGGGATTCAGGAATATTCAGCTCGTCAATTAGGTAATTTCGGACAAATTTTCCAGCCGGGTATCCGATAGGTAAAGCGCTAGCAACCAAATTGTCGAGTCCAGTTATTCCAGTTGCTAGCTGCTGTACTGTGAGGATCGACGTCAAGCTAGCAGTGTAACTTGAATTGATGATCAGGACGACAAACAGCCATATTATCAGCACGAAACGCCCAAGAGCACTTACGGTGTTCTGCCCTGAGGTGAGTTTTTTCGGTAAGACATTTTCATCCAGATGGGAAAAGAGTACAAAACAGGAGTTAAACATAATATCATGTGATGCATTTAGTGGACTTACTGTGTGCAAAGAACATCGTTGAGAAACTGAACCTGAAAGAGAAGCATGAACTGTCAGTTAACTTATAGCTAACATTTAGAAAAACTACAAAGATACAAAAATCATAAAGCTACAAAACAATTCGTGATGACAAAGGAAATAAAAGAAACAAAAATAATCATTTTGGCTCTCTTAATAATTTCTGAACCTTTATTCAAGCCAGATTGAAAACCGTAGATAAACAGATCCTTGGAGTAGCAAAGGGAACTTACCAAAATATTGTCAGGACTTGTCGTCTTGGAGAGCCTCTAAACTCCTCGTTAGTTCGATGTTCAAGAATCCAAACAACCACTCCAACAAAAATGAAAAGAGTGCCTGTTACACACCACATCTCTAATGTGAAAGGTTTAAAGAAAGCCCAGGCATTTGAATTTGCTTTTCTCACTGGCGCTACTATCACAAGCCCTGCTTCGATATACGGCTGTGTGAATTCTGCAATCTTCGTTCTGTTTCTCACAATAGCAAAGTCACCTACGGCTGCATCAAGGGCCTAGAGAAGAAGAAAAAAGATCAGATGATGAGAAGCAAAATGATCAAAGAAGCAGAGCAAAGCATGCAAACATACATTGGTAGCAATCCTACTAATAATGTCGTCATAGTTAGGATTCTTTGAACCATCCCCAATTGTTATGAACTGGCAAGGAACTGGGTACGGAAGAAGTTTAATTGCTGCGTTGAATATATCAACACTGTAACCTGTCACATTATCAGTGCCCTTGCCAACTGAAACCAACTCCCTAAAACTTGGTTTATTTGGAACACCAACTCTCAGAGGCTGGCCATTGTTTGGGAAAACCCACCCTCTCGGCTTAGTAGTTGTGTCGCCCGGCCACACCACACTATGCAACTGTTGGGCACTTGTTGACGTATTCGGTGGCTTCCGGTACAAAATTTCAGGAGCAGCAACAGAAAGGCCAGAGTAATTACTCCAATAGCCAATCAAACGGGACCCAGTACCACCAATGTTAAGGATATCATAAGCTGGGCGCACCAAATTGCGGTCTGCATTAAACTGAACCAGACCTGTTAGCCCTGTCATGTTTGTGAGCAAAAGTTGCTGTAGCAACTGCTCACCACCATCAAATATCTTAAGATTTGATAGACGCAAAGTGCTTCCATTTGAATTGTGCAACCTTGGATCTGCAGAGAAATTAATCTGCTGCCCACTATTGAGATATTCATTGATAGCACGGGCAACAACCCAAACTGAGTCATAAGCATAAAAACCGTACGAATTCATGCCAGAAGCAATGCTCCGATTGTTAGCTGCATTATTCCATTTAGCTACGAACTTCTTTTTGGCATCAGAATCAGGAGTGTGCTGGCGAAGAACAATTAATCCTTGTATATAACTCATGGCTTTAAGATCGCCAGGCCCTGAGGAGTCCAGGACAGCAGCTAACCAATCTGTTACTATCCAGACATAGCCAGTGCCCATCATCTGGAGTTTGTTCGCTATAGCAAATATTCTCATCCCTGCATCGGGATTGACATGCACAACAAACACCCTTGATTCCATCATGTTTGCTCTAAACAGTACATCATTGATCAAATCTGTGTCTGAGTTTGGAGGGATGGCTGCTTTATGTGAAATTCTTGCCCGCTTTGGTCCAAGTGCATCACCGAGGACTGACACCCCGCCTCGGCCATAATCATCATCCACAAATATAGCAGTCACCTCTTTCCATTGAAAGTAATCAATAATGCTAGCAACAGCATGCATTTGGAAGTAGTCACTTATGGTACTCCTTAAAAAGTAAGGATACTCCGATGCAGATAGGGTTGGATCAGTTGCTGCAAATGATAGAAGTGGAACATGTAGCTCATTAACAACATGTGAGATGACATGGCCTATTCCAGATGATTGAGGACCAATGACAGCAACCACGTTTTTCTCCATTAGCTGCAGTGCTGCAACAAAGTACCGTTTTATGAATCAGTTCATAGGCTATTGAAGCAATTAGCAACTGTCTTACGTACACTAACTGGAGGTATAAGGCAAGGAAAATTGCATTAGGAAAATGACTATGAATTATCTCGGGAACAAGAGAAATGGTATTTACGTATATTTATACGAATTAAATCTACTAAATAGGTGTTACCAGTTCTAGGGCCTTAATAGGCTGGTTTATGGAAGTATCTGATAAAGTGTGTTACTAAGAGCACAAATCATTTATCAATGGAAAAAAGTATGTAGGGCAGGATGTAGATTTTAAACTCTTCATCCAAAAACATAGCTCGGATGGAGACATAAAAGTGAGGTGGCTATCCATACTGAATGCATTTGTAAAATACGTTACACGCTAGGCCATGCAGGTCCATGGGTTTAATGACTAGTAATTGACAAATTGAAGTTAAATTTCTAAATCAGCTACAAGATCCTACTAAATTTTTGCTAGTACTTGACTATTGTTCAGCAATATTTATCATCCAACAATAAGAGAAAATTAATTATGTTTCAAAACATATGGTGACAAATCTGTCACTCTGATGCGGTGATGCCCACACATGCCACAAAGAGAACAAGGAATCTTCCATGATAAGAAAGTGAAGAATTGGATGCTCTATAATACATGTTTCTTGCACCTTAAGGGATGCTGCAGTTGGTATCACAAGTTATGCCATTTTTTGATCCATAGTACCAGTATGCTTTTTGTCTGTTCCACTTTTGTTGCCACAATAATCAGGTTAGCACACTTCTCAAGAAAGGGCACGATCCTCATAGAAGTTCAGAGCAACAGTACTTTAAGCACGGTTGGTTTCTCCATTCCCAATCAAGCCATTATTGAATCATCTCATGGAACATGAGCCAGGCAATTATTGTATTAAACTAAGTGAAATATACAAGGAATGGGCCACCCCTATTAAAAAGGCAATATGAGACATACTATCCAAGGAATCTTGACCTAATTCAGAGTTCAGACTAAGAAATCAATGCACTGAGATATAGTGATATTACACTGCAGCACAATTGTTTCTTTGCTACTAGTCAACAATTAATTCCCCCAAATTTATGAAGCCTAATCTAAGAAGTGAATCTCAGACAGAAAGACAACAGCAATTAATAACTAACAAAGTATGGTTGGAAGATATTTCAAAAAAAAAGTATGATTGGAAGAATAACAAAGATTCTTATGTAAAAATAATTAAATAAATAAATAATCAAAGTAACATGTTTCTGCATATATGCACCAGAAGGGGCAGATCAAAGAAACTAAGCAAAGCTACTCATCAACTCTGACGTGTAAGTTCTGTCATTTTGTAACAAGTGGCGACTACTTTTGCTCTTTTTTTATGGGAGCAGATTGAGATGCAATAATTTACAAGGCCCACGGCACTTTGAACAGATATGCTGGACAGATTGTGGTGCCCTCGTGGCCTCATCTTTGCCACTACTAATAGTAGCTCATGCTGAGATCTCAATAAAGAAAAAGAAAAACGAGGCTGTTACTAAAGTTAGTAAGGTGTCTTGAACAGATAAACTAGTTCAGAAATGAGATACTCAACCACTTCTCAGATTAATTCTCCTGGGCCATGGCAAATCCTTTCGACGCGTCAAATACAAATACGATATTGCTATTTCTCTAGCGATTGAGAAATGGATATTTCTATGTTACCGGTAAGAACAATTTTTAGGAAATACGCCGTGCAAGTATAAAAGGGACGGTAAGATCTTGATTGTTCGGCTATCAATGTCGACCCGGAAAGAACTGATTCTAACTTGATGGAGCTATCGACCCTCGCAGTAGAAAAACTTTCTTCCTCATGTGCAACTACTAAAGCAGGAATTTTCTTTCTCCATCAACAACTTCACTTTGTAACCGGTTGGGATAAAGCACCACATGGTTCCAATCAGATAATTACAGGTATGGGCATATGGCTAGTGGAAAAGTGACCGAATCACTCGAATTGGCCGGGAATTGGGGTCGTGAAAGGTAAGTTCCAATCAAATCCGTTACTTATGGGGGAAAGAAACTCATATATTCAACGCTGGTGTTAAAGAACAGAGTAACAGTCCACAGAAAACAGAGTAACAATAAAAGAAGTATAATAAAGAAAATAACAAACCTTCGATGGTTCCAAGAAAGCCGCTGCAGTTGGTGTCCTGGCTGATCAAATTCAGGGTGGTTCCGGCGAGCACGGCGCGGTCCGCGTTGACGTCGTCGACGGCGAGCTGGATGGCGAGCCGCGCCGCGCGGCCAATGGTGGATTCGTACGTGAAGAGCGCGCCCACGGACACCGCCCTCGGCCGCGGACTCGCCCGCTGCGCCGCCGCCGCCGCGGCGAAAAGCGCCAGGCACAGCGCCAGCAGCCTGCCAGCGGCCATTGCCCCCCTCCCCAAAGGCGCCAGCCGGAGGCACGCGCGGCGCTAGAGCGCGGCCCTGCCCGAGACGCGGAGCCTCCGGGCGGCTCGCATCGGCCGGCCGCGGGAATGGGCGGGGGGAATCGGGCAGAGTAGGAGGAGGCGGTTGGATCAAGAACGGAGCAGCTCGGAGAGTGGGATGAGGTGACGCGGATGAAGACGATGGCTTTGAGGCGGGCGTGGCAGGGGGGAGGAAGAAGGAGTGGACGAGCTGGGGCAGAGCTCTCCCCGTCTCCGTCTCCTCCTCCGGCCTGGGGCTGGGGCTGGGAGGGAGGGAGAGAGGAAGCTTGACGGCGGCGTGGGAATCGTCGAGTGGCAGCGAGTCCACCAACGGGGCGACTGTGGCGTGTTGTGTGGTGCCGGTGCGTGCGCTGCCGCAGCGTCGGCGTGTGTGTGTGTATGTGTGCATCACATGGAGAAACGGAAAGGGAGAGGGGAGGGGGAGACAGTCAGACAGCTACTGTTGGATGCCGACGGGGGCAGGGGAAAGAATTCCTTCCCGGGATATTTTTGGGGGTGATCGGGGCGGTTATCCACGAAAATCACCTGAGATCCATCCATCCAGTGGCCTCAAAGACCCACAAAGGGTCATGGAGAATTTTGTTTTCTTCTAGTAGTACTAG
This sequence comes from Secale cereale, assembly GCA_902687465.1. NCBI lineage: Eukaryota > Viridiplantae > Streptophyta > Magnoliopsida > Poales > Poaceae > Secale > Secale cereale. The sequence goes on along the minus strand of LR738715.1, from coordinate 815,026,656 downwards.
TGTTCAATCGTGTTCATGTGGTTGAGTTTGTTATAATTTTTCTTTCCAGACATATATACATGGCGGTGGCACTTGCCATCGCGGCGGCGTAGGGAAGAGCGTCGTCGGGCTTCGGGGTGGCCGGAGGGCGACATACTTGGCACCCAAGCTGCCGGGATCCGACGCACTCCGGGGGAACATGGCGAGCGTTATGTAGATTGGCAGGCCGTGCGAGGAATGTCACTCGTGGGGGGCAGTCTCATCGGTGTGGGGTGAAGTGGATGGCACGTTTGTCGAATTATCGACTCTGAGATGGTAAGAGCAGAGTGGATCCTACATCCCTTTTTGTGTATATCCGTTGCTTGAGTAACCACACTCACGTCGGACACAATGTGAGGTTCTATATTGATGGGTGGTATGTGTCGCATCCTCTATCTATTGGCCTCTGCTTTGTGAACTACTGACTCGAATAAAGGTGATAATTAGTCTAGATCGGAGCATCGGAACTCTGAGTGGAGATTTGGCTCTGGCCTCAATTGGCTTAGGTGGCGATGGCACCCTTGGGAGTTGTTTTCTCCTTAGAGCAAGTACAATAAGGTGATGTAGGCGGGTTGTAAGACATTAAATATTATATTTTTGCTTACTTGGAAGAGAGAGAAGAGGAGAGAGAAGAGAAGCGGGCTACTAGTTAACAGCCGGCTGCAGCACGTGCTCCTAGGTACTTTGTGAGAGAGTGTGGTGGGCCATGTATCAACAAAGTAGTACATATTTATATCTAGCTATTGTACTTGTTGGCTATAAGCTTGGCTATATGTGACATGGCAACATCATATAGCCAGCAGCCGGCTATATTATTAACCATGCTCTTAGAGGTGCCGTTGTCGACCTCCAATTTTCTCCCGGCACAAGATTCTTGAACTTCTCGTGTGAAAACCCAAGACTCGTTGTATGTGTGATATCCTTTCTTTGGAATTGCTTTGCATATGATGAAGCTTGTTGCGATTTTCCTACGATTATATGTTAGCGCTACAGCAAACACAATTGATGATTGTTATTCAGTGTCGTATGTGCATTTTATGTAAATCATCATATATGTCGCACTCATCATCTTCATGTGGCGTAGTTTTTTATATAACATGTCATGTGTCACCATAGCACATATGTACTTGCCATGTTAATAAATGACTAGAAACACACACCGAGGGAAAGGAGGAATGTGGGTGACAATTTTGGGGTCGTGGGAAGATTTTCTTTGCGTGGAGTGGGTCCCACGGTTATGGGGTCATTGGTAGTTTGACCTCACGGGAGTTAGAGCAACTCTAGTTGAGTCGTCACAGACTCCATAAATGTTATGGAGTGCACCCTAAAAGTTATTATGGAGGCTCGAGAGCCAATGTGCGAACTCATAGTCTTCATATTTGCTTCCTCCATAATCGTTCTGCAGTGCACTCAAAAAATTATGGACTCTAGAGAGGCAATGTGCAAACTTAGAGTCTTCATATTTGTTGCATTCATAGTCATGGGACCCACTCGTCAGTGGTACATCACTTTTCTCCAACCTCACTGCCATCCCACATGAGAAAGGTGCCACCTGAAGTTTCCTCCGTGTCATATGCAATTTACACATAACTGTCATATGAAGCTGCCTCCAAAAGGAAGACCCGAGGCACGAACTTCATAATTTATGATGATTTGGCGGCACATGGCGACCAGTTTAAACCGTCTGGTCAAACCCCATGACACAAGCAAGGATAAAACCGCTCCTTCTGACTCGAGATGGTTCAAACTAAACCTATGGATGCGCAGCCTGGCCCAACATCTTGAACCCAAGGCCTAACGGTGGGGCCGGGCTCAGGTTCCACTTTTTGCCCGAACCATAAGCTCAAAAAAAGCAGCAACTTAAAATAGGATTTTAATAAAAAAATAGTTTTAATTTTGTACTTATATGCCAAAATGATAAAAATAAGTACTTCACTGATCCATAATAAGTGTTACAGGTTTAAACTAATGTTTATCGATCCTTAGTTTGATACGAAAGTGCATTAATTGTTTTAGGCCGGGGTGGGCCAGGCATTGGTTTTGGTGGTTGGACTTTTCAAAGCCTATGCCAATAAATGCCGAGGTCTAGTCCAAATTTATCTGCTTTCACGGTGAGGGACTAAAATCATACAAGCAATTAAGGGTGAAATCCCAGAATGATGTGTTGGACTAGATCGGTGCGAGGCTTGCAACTTTCTCCTGTGTAGCTCTTCAATAAAATCGGAGCTCCCTTGTCCTCGACGCTTCAGTCGACTGTTTGACATTTGTTTGTAGCCAGGTCGATTGTGTGTGGCCCTTGTGGGGTTGTGTATGGGTTTATGTCTTATTTTCCTCTAATTAACCAGACAAATCTCATTTTAATCAATGAAATGGCAAATCATTTGCCTCGTTTCAAAAAAGAGAGGGTGAAATCCCAGAACGGTTGAGTGATGAAAAGACATACTCCCTCTGTAAATTAATATAAAAGTGTTTAGATCATTACTTTAGTTATCTAAACGCTTTTATATTAGTTTACAGAGGGTAGTACTTACCTCTTCGAGATATTAACCGTGTCATTTTCTTGGCTTGACCCACTAGAACCACATCAACGGTGACATATGAACCATCTAATCATCAGCGAAACTCGCTTTTATATTTTTCACAAAAGCAGAAGATTATGCTTTTGTGGCATCCCTGAGCTGTCTAATACAACGAGAGTAAGCGGCACGGATGTCACCAGCAGAAAATCCCATTTGTTCCACGTCTCCATTTATTGCTAGTATTGTCCTACGTTATTGTCTCCTATATATACCAAAAGATTTGTTGATGTAACGAGAGAAAACACAGAGACGATTGGACACCAGAGAAGTCGCACCTTCAGATTTTTATATCTATTATTTCATGCATCATACAGTAGTACAGTGACACCGCAAGCGACATGAGAGCTCTGACATTTCCACAAATATCAACATCTTTGTTTCTTTTTCAAGGATGTAAAACAATTTTGTACGAAAACTTCATTAAAAAAATATAAAGAAGTTGGCCAATAAGTTATGCTTATGCTTTTTTTTATTCGCAAGAATAAATAAAAATAAGTTATGCCTTTTTGAATTATGTAATGCATGAAAACTCAACCAACGTTGAATACTACTTCCTCCGTTCCTAAATATAAGTCTTTGTAGAGATTTCACTATGAATCATATACGGATGTATATAGATGCATTTTAGAGTACAAATTCAGTCATTTTGCTCCGTATGTGGTCCATAGTGGAATCTCTCCAAAAGACTTATATTTAGGAACAGAGGGAGTATTTCGAACTCCAGTAAGGTTTCAATTTGAGGGGGGAGAGGAAATCAATCTTCAGGCAGTTAATAACCAGATGAAAGAAACACACAAGATTCACACACATGCACGACAGCAGAGGTTTCACAAGTACTCATTTCTGCTAGTTTCTTTTCTAATTGCACTGTGTCTGAAGGACAGAACCGTAACTTTAGGGGGACAAAGTGATGCTGCTGCACTTTCTTTGTGTCGTGCAGGGTAAGATTTTCGCAAAGAAACATCGAGCAACAGGGAATAGTATCCCGAAGGTGTTTTCGAGAATAAAGGTGACAATATTGCTTTTCCAGGGACCGTCTTGACATATGAAGCCATCTTTGTCCCGACTTTTCAAGTTGCAACCAGTGAAAGGTAGCTTAGATTTTTTTTCTTTCCGATTCTTGAAAACACTATTGATATTCTTGGAAGGTAGCTTTGATGTTTATTCTTCCCAATTCGAGCATAATTCTTGGTTAAACATGCATGAACAGTGTTTTAGGTTTGTGTTGATGGCACGAGGAAAGACAAAAAGGGCATGGTTATTGCAACATGGCTTTGTACCAACTTGGCTCGACAAGACCTCGACCAAATTTCACGAGAAATCAGATGGACTTTGTATTCTGGCGGTGATTTTAGGTGGCAAGTGGCAGCAGCCAGTTCCACGCCAAGACATGGATATCCACATGTGGGCTAGTGCATTTTGGCTCTGGTGTGTAGTACCGGCTAAAGCATCCGTTTTCAATATGCTGATTACAGCGCACCTTCATGTCCGGAGTGAAAACTTTTGTGGAATAATTAATAAAGATGGCTGCATGCATCGATTGATGCAGAGGCCAGGGGCCCAACCTCCATTTCTAAAAAAAAGCAACGACGAACTCTGCGCCGCTACCCTGTTGAAAGTCTTGTTTACATGTTGTTGTGTCTTCATTAACTGATCTGGGCAATCATGATCAAAATCCTTGTCCAGGCCGTCTCCGGTTAGACGTGGCGACAATGGCGTGATGATGGCTATTCCTTCTTGAAATCGTACTGCAGGAGAAGTCGACTTAGTCATATGGGTTAATTTCATGAGCTCTTTTATGATACCCAGCGACAAATATGGGCGGTCCATCGACGAAATTTAACGGTGACAAGCGAACTGTACTGCTCCAATTTTACCAGTTGAATCACGAGTAGTATAGCTTGCGCTCCTTCGTTCCCGTCCTCCAGTATACTATTCTGAGGGTACTTTGGGACATAAAAAATCAGCTCGCATGAGTGTCGAGTGTCGACATGGCCCAACCCACCATTTTCCTCCTGTCGCGAGGAGGACTCGTCGCCCCTGACACCGCTGCTCTCCTAGGACCCCCGTCGCCCTGGCGCACACCGGCGACTGCTCTCTCCTCGTCTTCGTGTCCACGAAAGTCCCTGCCAACGCCCTGCGCCATCCGCCGCTACCCCTCTAGCAGCACGCGCCGCCTCACCCCAGCTTGGCCGCGTCGCCGACTTCAGCGATGCCGTCTCGCTCTCCGGAGACTGGACCGCCGCCTCCTCGCTCAGCGAGGACAGCTGGGCCGAAAAGGTTTATGACCTCTGAACCGACGTCTCGGCCTTCCGGACATCCGATGGCTCCAGGTGCACACTGCTCGTCCACGACGGCAGCTGGTAGTACCGGACAGATGAGACCACGGCGATGGGAGGGCTACGACAGGGAGAAGGGGACGAACAGATCAATCTGTGGCGTGTGTTGCCTAGAAACTACAAAATGTCTATCCTATCCTTAGAAAATCGATAGTCAGATTTTAATATACTGCTCTCTATTCGGTCAGCAGTACAGGTACTGTAAAAACTGTCTAATTTCATACCCCCCCCCCCAAAAAAAAAAAAATCTTATAATGGTTTGGCAATGATTGTCTTTGTTCTATATACTCTGCTTAATACGTATTTAATGAGAATGGTGTGCACATTGCAATTATGCAGAGGCTAGGATAAGTCCTAACCTCCTTTTCGAAAAAGAAATGTTGCCCTAATTCTATGAACACATTGTTCTTTTGAAGTTTTGAAATAAATTTATGTTTAACCGCACCATTTTTTCTTGCCCCACAGCAATCACATCTTTAGCCATCTAATCAGCAGGAAGTCTCTTTTGCAGATTCTCCCCGAAGCAAAAGACAGCTTATGGCTACAGGCTATGATAACACAACTGAGATTAGCACGGATATCACAAACCGAAAATGCCTTTTGTCCCACATCTCCCTTTCGTTGCTACTGTCGACGCTTTGTCTGGTATACCCAAAGATTTGTGGATGCGACGAGAGAAAACACAGAGAGGATTGGACACCAGAGAAGTGCGCATCACTAGGTTTATATATCTGTTGCATGTGTCACATAAGTTCCGTGAAAGAACAAGCGACATGAAAGATCCACGGAATTTTCTACAAATATCGATATATCTCTTTCTTTTTGAAGGATATAAAACAGTTTTGTATGAAAAAAAATCAAAAAAGATAAGGAATTTGGCCTTAAGTTATGCTACCATAAAAAAAGATAAGGAATTTGGCCTTAAGTTATGCCACCATACTTCCGATGTTAGGCATTAAAAACGTCATGACGCCAAAACTCCCAGACAAAAAAATGGAGTTACTTTGAAGAGGACAGCCTGTGTTTTTCTTACAGAAGAACTAGATGAAGACATAGAGAAGATTTATATGCATTCAAGAGAGGGCATGTTTCAGGAGTATTCAGTTCAGTTATTAGTTCTTTTCTAATTGCAGTGCAGCTGATGGACGGGAATCCTAACTTTAGGGAAACAAAGTGAATATGCTGCACGTTCTTTGTGTCGTACAGGGTAAGATTAATTTGGCAGTTCAATTAGCACGTTCTCCTTGTCAGGACTAGTGAGGGAATAGCATCTCGTGGGCGCTTTCTTTGGAGAATAAAGGCAACCCACCTTGACATGAAGCAACCTAGCTCGGTCTCAGCCTTTCAAGTTGCAATCAGCAATCTCATGCTAGACCTCGAGGAAAATGAAGGCCAGTCGACAGTACTGACACGACACGAACAATTTTCCTAAGCGGTACTCTACAAGGGTAGCTCCAAACCTTTTCCGGTTAGAGCATGGATGGTTCGTTGGTTATCTCTTGGTTAAGCTTGTGGCATGAGCATCACATCACACACGCGTACGTGCACGTATGAAAAAGAGTTAATTACATCTGCAGTAAAAATACTTGGAGAGAACTAACAAAATAATACACAAACTAAAAAACTGCAGAAAAATGGTACACTAACTTTTCTAACAACACATTTTAAAACATTTTCTGTTTATTCTCTAAGAGTGCACCGTTTGTAAGCTGTAAGCTGTTAACTGTCAGTATGGAGCAAGGTGTGCCTGACCTTGGGACTGTTGGATAATTAGGCATCTTTTCCATGATTAATTCCAGCATATTAAACATGACGACAGCAGCTACTAACATGTGAAACTCCAAAACAGTAGATGTATTAATTAACATGCAGAATAGCAGCAACAGATCGCTAAACACGTACACACTAAACATGTTTAGACAACAAACAGAGACACTGCGCACGTACCGAGCGTTTGCAGATGAAGCAGCGGTGCCCGTTGTGGCGATGTTGTTGATGACAACGTTGGTGATGATCGGTCGAAGACGGCGTCGGTGGCGAACCGCCGCAACAGCATGTAGACGAGCCGTGGTGGAAGCAGCGAGCAGTCGCGCGAGGCGCTTCCCAAAAACCTAATTCGTCCTCTCCCGTACAGGATCACAAGAGCGAGTGGTTCCGGAGACCTGCTATCCCGTTCGCCGGTGCACGGGATGGAGTAGACTACGGTGGCGGCGCAAGGAACGAGAGTAGCAAAACCCTAGATCCGACGGGCGGGCGGGCGGTGCGTGCGAGCGGCGGCGGCGGCGGCGGCGGCGGCGGCGGCGGCGTCGGAGGAGGAGTGCGCGAGAGGCTCTCCTGTTCTCACTCACTTACAAGTGGTAGAACACTCCACCTTATAAGGTGGTGTACGTCTCCTCCAACTTCCAAGGTGGGACTAAACTTTAGCTCCCACTCCCCACTCCACTAGCAAGTGAGCTGCCATAAACATGGGCCCATTTGAGATTTCAAAATTTGCTTATTGGGCTGCCCCAAATAATGGGCCCAATTCTAACAACCCCCCACCAGATCTCAAATGCCCATTTAGAGTTTTGCCAATCCTCGCTACTTGTTTATATACCAGTGTTTCAGCAGAGACTGTTAAGTTGAACTTCTGCCTAGAGCTTTAAGCTACATCTGCCAGCAACTTGAACAATGGACTATGCCTTGAATTGCAAGCTTGTGCCAACAGACTTCACTCAAAGTCATAACCAGTACCTGGCTGCCAGTAGCCTACCCCGCGGGTGGAGCATATACGTCGTACTCCCTAGTCTCTTCATGAGTTTACTAGAGATCACCCAAATCTCATAGACTGCGACGTTTGACAGTCGGACTCATATAGGTGTGTTCTTTCAAGAATGCTCTGTAGGACAGCATCTTTGCTATGAATAGCCAACATGAACACATTAAGGCAATATTGCCAACCTGCCTTACAACACTTGAGAGTTCTGCATCTTCACTAGAGAGGGTCTCACATAGAACTCTCCTCAGTTAAACCAATAGCTTGTTCTTCCCGGGTCCTAATTAACGGGATCTCCGATCACATAGGTTGGGTTACCACTATGGTGTAACATCCACGGGTCTCATACCCATCTCTCTCGATGCACCTTCTATCACATTACGCGATAGTCCCTTCGTGAAGGGATCTGCCAGGTTTTTGTCTGTCTGAATATATGTGACAGTTATCACTCCGGAGTTTCTCATTTTCCTGACAGACTTGAGACGTCTCTTAATGTGTTTTGATGACTTCGCATTATCCTTAGTACTGTTCACTTTGGCAATTACCGTTTGGTTGTCATAGTTCATAAGGATCGCCGGTAATGGTTTTTCAACCACTGGCAAGTCCATCAAAAGCTCACGCAGCCATTCCGCCTCAACAGTGGCTGTATCTAAAGCAGTAAGTTCTGCTTCCATGGTTGACCTCGTCAATATGGTTTGTTTACAAGACCTCCATGACACTATGCCACCTCCAAGAAGAAATGCATATCCACTTGTGGCATAGAGCTCATCAACATCTGAGATCCAGTTGGCATCACAGTATCCCTCGACCATGGCAGGGTGCCCTGAATAGTGTATCCCATAGCTCATTGTACCGTTCAGATAACGCATGACCCTTTCAAGTGCATGCCAATGATCAGTACCCGGGTTAGACATGAACCTACTCAACTTGCTCACAGCAAAAGAGATATCAGGTCGTGTCGCGCTCGCAAGGTACATGAGCGAACCGATCATTTGAGAGTATCTCAGTTGATCTCTCGGTCCTTTCTTATTCTTTCGCAGTGTCACGCTGGGATCATAAGGCGTTAGAGAGGGCTTGCTGTCTATAAAGCCAAACCGGCTCAAGACCTTCTCAACATAGTGTGATTGCGTTAACGTAATCCCACTCTCATCCTTAATCAGCTTAATGTTCAGAATCACATCAGCTTCTCCCAGATCTTTCATATCAAAGCAACTTGATAGAAAAGACTTGACTTCAGTTATCACACTCATACTTGTACCAAAGATCAGTATGTCGTCAACATACAAGCACAGTATAACCGTATCGCCCCCACCATGGCGATAATAAACACACCTATCAGCCTCATTAATGACAAAGCCCGCAGAAGTTAGAGTTCTGTCAAACTTCTCATGCCATTGCTTAGGTGCTTGCTTCAGCCCATACAAAGATTTTAACAATTTGCACACCTTTCTCTCTTCACCCTTTACCACAAACCCATCAGGCTGATTCATATAGATTTCCTCTTCCAACTCTCCGTTAAGGAAAGTTGTCTTTACGTCCATTTGATGAACGATAAGACCATAAGAGGCAGCCAGGGAAAGTAGTACACGAATGGTGGTCAGTCTAGCAACAGGTGAATAGGTGTCAAAATAATCTCCGCCTTCTCGCTGAGTGTAGCCTTTGGCTACAAGCCGTGCCTTGTACTTTTCAATAGTACCATCAGGCCTTAGCTTCTTCTTAAACACCCACTTACAACCCACTGGTTTGCAACCATAGGGTCGTTCAGATAACTCCCAAGTTCCATTGGAAAGAATCGAGTCCATCTCACTATTGACAGCTTCTTTCCAGTCATCTGCATCAGGAGATGCAAATGCCTCTGCAATGGACGTGGGAGTATTGTCCACAAGGTACACAATGAAATCATCACCAAAGGATTTTTCAACCCTCCGTCTCTTACTCCTCTTGGGAGCTTCATTGTCATCCTTCTCATGAATTTCCTCAACATGTGGTTGTTCAGAATAATCACTAGATGTATTAGATTCAGGAATGAGCTCAGAAGAAAATCTAGCAGGTCTATGCATATCTTTCATAGGAAACATATTCTCAAAAAATGTTGCATCACGAGATTCCATAATACTATCAACCTGCATATCAGGTACCTCAGATTTAACCACTAAAAATCTATAGCCAACGCTACGCTGTGCATAGCCTAGAAAGACACAATCCACTGTCTTTGGTCGAGTTTGCGTTTCTTAGGAATTGGAACGTTGACCTTAGCCAAACATCCCCAAGTGCGCAAATAAGAAAGTGATGGTTTCTCCCAGCCCACTCCTCATAAGGGGTCTTACCTTTATTCTTGTTCGGAATTCTATTCAGAACATGACATGAAATCAATAAAGCCTCCCCCCCACCATGCCTTAAATAAACCAGCAGTGTCCAACATGGCATTCACCAAGTCGGTCAGCTTGCGGTTTTTCCTCTCAGCAACCCCGTTTGACTAGGGCGAGTAGGGAGGCGTCCTCTCATGAATAATACCATGTTCCTCACAGAAATCATCAAATACTTTGGGAAAATACTCTCCACCACGATCCGACCTAAGACGTTTGATCTTTCTCTCTAATTGATTTTCAACTTCAGCCTTATAGATTTTAAAGTAGTCTAATGCCTCATCTTTAGTTTGCAACAGATAATCATAGCAGAATCTAGTAGCATCATCAATTAACGTCATGAAATATCTCTTTCCACCTTTTGTCAACACACCATTCATCTCACACAGATCATAATGTATGAGTTCTAGAGGTGCCAAGTTTCTCTCCTCGGCTGCCTTGTGAGGCTTCCGAGGTTGCTTTGATTGCACACAACTATGGCACTTAGTGAAGGAAATATGCCCTAGAGGCAATAATAAAGTTGTTATTTATATTTCCTTATATCATGATAAATGTTTATTATTCATGCTAGAATTGTATTAACCGGAAACTTAGTACATGTGTGAATATATAGACAAAACAGAGTGTCCCTAGTATGCCTCTACTAGACTAGCTCATTGATCAAAGATGGTTATGTTTCCTAACCTTAGACATGAGTTGTCATTTGATCAACGGGATCACATCATTAGGAGAATGATGTGATGGACAAGACCCATCCGTTAGCATAGCACTATGATCGTTTAGTTTTACTGTTATTGCTTTCTTCATGACTTATACATGTTCCTATGACTATGAGATTATGCAACTCCCGAATACCGTAGGAACACCTTGTGTGCTATCAAACATCACAACGTAACTGGGTGATCATAAAGATGCTCTACAGGTGTCTCCGAAAGTATTCGTGGTGTTGGCATAAATCAAGATTAGGATTTGTCACTCCGAGTGTCGGAGAGGTATCTCTGGGCCCTCTCGATAACACACATCATAATAAGCCTTGCAAGCAAAAGACTAATGAGTTAGTCACGAGATGATGTGTTACGGAACGAGTAAAGAGACTTGCCAGTAACGAGATTGAACTAGGTATAGAGATACCGACGATCGAATCTCGGGCAAGTAACATATGGATGACAAAAGGAACAACGTATGTTGTTATGCGGTTTTGACCGATAAAAGATCTTCGTAGAATATGTAGGAGCCAATATGAACATCCAGGTTCCGCTATTGGTTATTGACCGGAGATGAGTCTCGGTCATGTCTACATAGTTCTCGAACCCGTAGGGTCCGCACGCTTAACGTTTGATGACGATCGGTATTATGAGTTTATGAGTTTTGATGTACCGAAGGTAGTTCGGAGTACCGGATGAGATCACGGACATGACGAGGAGTCTCGGAATGTCCGAGACATAAAGATTGATATATTGGACGACTATATTCGGACACCGGAAGTGTTCCGGAAAAGTTTCGGATTTAACTGGATTGCCGGAGGGGGTTACCGGAACCCCCTACGAGGGGGGATGGTCCATAGTGGGCCTTGAGGAAAGGAGAGAGGCAGCCCATAGAGGCTGGCCGGCGCCCCACCTAGGGATCCTAGTTGGACTAGGATTGGGGGGGCGCCACCTCTCCCTCTTTTCCTTTCCCTCTCTTCCTTCTTGGTGGACTCCTACTAGGAATAGGATTGCAATCCTATTCCTAGTAGGATTGCCCTAGCCGCACCATAGGAGGCCGGCCGGCCCTCCCCTCTTGCTCCTTTATATACGGGGGCAGGGGGGCACCCAAAGACAGACAAGTTGAAATGTTCCAGCCGTGTGCGGTGCCCCCCTCCACAGAAACACACCTCGGTCATACCGTTGCAGTGCTTAGGCGAAGCCCTGTGCCGGTAGATACATCATATCCGTCACCACGCCGTCGTGCTGACGAAACTCTCCCGTGAAGCTCAACTGGATCAAGAGCTCGTGGGACGTCATCAAGCTGAACGTGTGCTGAACGCGGAGGTGCCGTACGTTCGGTGCTTGATCGGTTGAACCGCGAAGAAGTTCGACTACATCAACCACGTCACTTGACGCTTCCGCTTCCGGTCTACGAGGGTACGTAGACACACTCTTCCCTCTCGTTGCTATGCATCTGGTAGATAGATCTTGCGTGATCGTAGGAAAATTTTAAAATACTACGTTCCCCAACAGTGGTATCAGAGCCAGGTTTATGCGTAGATGATATGCACGAGTAGAACACAATGAGTTGTGGGCGATACTAGTCGTACTGCTTACCAGCATGTCATACTTTGCTTCAGCGGTATTGTGAGATGAAGCGGCCCGGACCGACATTACGCGTACGCTTACGCGAGACTGGTTTCACCGTTAAGAGCACTCGTTGCTTAAAGGTGACTGGCGGGTGTCTGTCTCTCTCACTTTAGCTGAATCAAGTGTGGCTACGCCCGGTCATTGTGAAGGTTAAAACAGCACATACTTGACGAAACATCGTTGTGGTTTTGTATGCGTAGGTAAGAACGGTTCTTGCTAAGCCCGTAGCAGCCACGTAAAACTTGCAACAACAAAGTAGAGGACGTCTAACTTGTTTTTGCAGGGCATGTTTTGATGTGATATGGTCAAGACATGATGAGTTATACGGTTTTGTATGAGATGATCATGTTTTGTAATGTTATCGGCAACTGGCAGGAGCCATATGGTTGTCGCTTTATTGTATGAAATGCAATCGCCATGTAATTGCTTTACTTTATCACTAAGCGATAGCGATAGTCGTAGAAGCAATAGTTGGCAAGACGACAACGATGCTACGATGGAGATCAAGGTGTCGCGCCGGTGACGAAGGTGATCATGACGGTGCTTTGGAGATGGAGATCAAAAGCACAAGATGATGATGGCCATATCATGTCACATATTTTGATTGCATGTGATGTTTATCTTATTATGCTTCTTATTTTGCTTAGAACGACGGTAGCATTATAAGATGATCCCTTACTAAATTTCAAGGTATAAGTGTTCTCCCTGAGTATGCACCGTTGCGAAAGTTCGTCGTGCCGAGACACCACGTGATGATCGGGTGTGATAAGCTCTACGTTCAAATACAACGGGTGTAAGCCAGTTTTGCACACGCGGAATACTCAGGTTAAACTTGACGAGCCTAGCATATGCAGATATGGCCTCGGAACACTGGAGACCGAAAGGTCGAGCGTGAATCATATAGTAGATATGATCAACATAAGATGTTCACCATTGATACTACTCCATCTCACGTGATGATCGGACTGTTGGGGAACGTTGCATGGGAAACAAAAATTTTCCTACCGTTCACCAAGATCAATCTAGTAGAAGCAACTACGAGAGGGGAGTGTGATCTACGTACCCTTGTAGATCGCTAAGCGGAAGCGTTATGAACGCGGATGATGGAGTCGTACTCGTCGCGATTCAGATCGCCGAAGACCTAGCACCGAAGCAACGGTGCCTCCGCGTTCTTCACACGTACGGCTCGGGGACGTCTCCTCCTTCTTGATCCAGCAAGGGGTGGAGGAGAGGTTGATGGAGAACCGGCAGCACGACGGCGTGGTGGTGATGGTGGAGAAGAACTCCAGCAGGGCTTCGCCTAAGCACTGCGGGAGGAGAAGATATGACGGGAGAGGGAGGGCAGCACCGAGGCACAAACTGTGTTGGCTGCCCTCCCTTTGCCCCACTATATATAGGGGGGTGGAGAGGTGAGGGCGCCCTAGGGTTTCCCCTTAGGGGCCGGCGGCCAGGGCAAGGGGAGGGGGCGGCGGCCAGGGCAGGGGGAGGCGCCCAGGCCCTAGGGTTTCCCCCCTAGGTGCCTTGCCCCCCAAGCCCAAGGGGTGCGGCCAGCCCTAGGGGGTCCCACCCCCTTAGCCGCATGGGGAGAGGGCCCAGGGGGGGCGCACAGCCCCCTGAGGGCTGTGGTGTCCCCCTTTGTGGCCCAATAGGCCCAGAACAACTTCCGGACCCCCCGAAAACCCTTCCGGTATTCCGCCGATTTCCCGATGCTCCCCGGAACACTTCCGGTACTCCGAAACCTTTCATCCTATATATCAATCTTCGTCTCCGGACCATTCCGGAGACCCTCGTCATGTCCGGGATCTCATCCGGGACTCCGAACAACCTTCGGTAACCATGCACTCTTCTCACTAACAACCCTAGCGTCACCGAACGTTAAGTGTGTAGACCCTGCGGGTTCGGAAACCATGCAGACATGACCGAGACACTCCCAGGTCAATAACCAATAGCGGGATCTGGATACCCATATTGGTTCCTACATGTTTCTCGATGATCTCATCGGATGAACCACGATGTCAAGGATTCAGGCAATCCCGTATACAGTTCCCTTTGTCTCGTCGGTATGTTACTTGCCCGAGATTCGATCGTCGGTATCTCTATACCTAGTTCAATCTCGTTACCGGCAAGTCTCTTTACTCGTTACCGTAATACATAATCCCGTGACCAACTACTTAGTCACTTTGAGCTCATTGAGATGACGTATTACCGAGTGGGCCCGGAGATACCTCTCCGTCATACGGAGTGACAAATCCCAGTCTCGATCCATGTCAACTCAACAGATACCCTCGGAGATACCTGTAGAGTACCTTTATAGTCACCCAGTTACGTTGCGACGTTTGGCACACACAAAGCACTCCTACGGTGTCAGTGAGTTACATGATCTCATGGTCATAGGAACTTATACTTGACATGCAGAAAACTATAGCGATAACTGACACGATCAAAAGCTATGTTAACGTTTGGGTCTCGTCCATCACATCATTCTCCTAATGATGTGATCCCGTTATCAAATGACAACTCATGTCTATGACCTGGAAACCGCGGTCATCTTTGATCAACGAGCTAGTCCTGTAGAGGCTCACTAGGGACACAAAGTCTGTCTATTCATCCACACGTGTATCTGAGTTTCCAATCAATACAATTATAGCATGGATAATAAACGATTATCATGAACAAGGAAATATAATAATAACTCTTTTATTATTGCCTCTAGGGCATATTTCCAACAGTGGACCCTCCTAGGGCTGCCGCACCCCCCCTGGCTTGGGGGGCAAGGCACCTAGGGGGGGAAACCCTAGGGCCTGGCCCTTGGCCGCCGCCCCCCCCTGCCCTGGCCGCCGGCCCCCCTAGGGGAAACCCTAGGGCGCCCCCCTCTCCTCCTTCCCCCTATATATAGAGAGGTAGCAAGAGGGCAGCCAACACACGTTTGTGCCTCGGTGCTGCCCTCCCTCTCCCATAACATCTTCATCTCCCGCGGTGCTTAGGCGAAGCCCTGCTGGAATCCTTCTCCACCATCACCACCACGCCGTCGTGCTGCCGGTCTCTCCATCAACCTCTCCTCCACCCCTTGCTGGATCAAGAAGGAGGAGACGTCCCCGAGCCGTACGTGTGAAGAACGCGGAGGCACCGTTGCTTCGGTGCTTGGATCTTCAGCGATCTGAATCGCGGCGAGTACGACTCCATCAACCGCGTTCTTAACGCTTCCGCTTAGCGATCTACAAGGGTACGTAGATCCAACTCTCCTCTCGTAGTAGCATCTCCTAGATTGATCTTGGTGAACGTAGGAAATTTTTTTGTTTCCCATGCAACGTTCCCCAACAGTGGCATCATGAGCTAGGATCTTGCGTAGATGCTTTCTCGAGTAGAACACAAAAGGGTTTGTGGGCGTTGATGTTGAAATTGCTGCCCTCCTTAGTCTTTCTTGATTCAGCGGTATTATGGGATGAAGCGGCCCGGACCAACTTTACATGTCCACGTACATGAGACCGGTTCCATCGACAGACATGTGACTTTTGTTGCATAAGATGGCTGGCGGGTGTCTGTCTCTCCTATCTTAGTTGAATCGGAATAGAACAAGGCGGTCCTTGTAGAAGGTTAAATAGCAACTTGAATATCACCGTTGTGGTTTTGCGTAGGTAAGAAGCGTTCTTGCTAGATACCCATAGCAGCCACGTAAAACATGCAACAACAAATTAGAAGACGTCTAACTTGTTTTTGCAGGGTATGTATGTGATATGATATGGCCAATGACATGATGAAATATATTTTGATGTATGAGATGATCATGTTGTAATAGTTAACATCGACTTGCATGTCGATGCATACGGCAACCGGCAGGAGCCATAGGGTTGTCTTTATTTTTTGTATGACCTGCGTGTCAATCATTAAGCGCTTTGTAATGCTTTACTTTATCGCTAAACGGTAGCAATAGTAGTAAGAGCATGGTGGGGCACCGACAACCCCGATGGCAACACGATGATGGAGATCATGATGATGGAGATCATGGTGTGGCGCCGGTGACGATGGAGATCATGCCGGTGCTTTGGAGATGGAGATCAAAAGCACGAGTTGATGGCCATATCATGTCACTTATGATTTGCATGTGATGTTAATCCTTTTATGCATCTTATTTTGCTTAGGACGACGGTAGCATTATAAGGTGATCCTTCACTAAAATTTCAAGATAAAATTGTGTTCCCCCCGAGTGTGCGCCGTTGCGAAGGTTCGTCGTTTCGAAGCACCACGTGATGATCGGGTGTGATAGACTCTACGTTCGCATACAACGGGTGCAAGCCAGTTTTGCACGTGCAGAACACTCGGGTTAGACTTGACGAGCCTAGCATGTACAGACATGGCCTCGGAACACGGAGGACCGAAAGGTCGAGCATGAGTCATATAGTAGATATGATCAACATGTTGATGCTCACCATTGACACCACCTCATCTCACGTGATGATCGGACTTGGGTTGGTGAATTTGGATCATGTCACGCTCGAATGACCGGAGGGATGTCAATTTGAGTGGGAGTTATAATTAATTTGATTAGGTAATAACTCACTTATCATGAACAATAGTCTAAAAATGTCTTTGCAAATTTATGTTGTAGATGGCTCGCGCAGGAGTTCCCCTGAATTTTAATGCGTTCCTAGAGAAAGCTAAACTGAAAGATGATGGGAGCAACTTTGTGGACTGGCTCCGCAATCTGAGGATCATCCTCACAGCTGCCCAAAAGGTTTATGTCCTAAATGCACCGCTAGGTCAACCCCCCGCTCCTGGAGCCTCTGCGGACGATATGAACGTCTGGCAGACGCGTTCGGATGACTATTCGATAGTACAATGTGCCATGTTGTACGGCTTGGAAGGAGGACTCCAAAGGCGTTTTGAACGTCATGGTGCATATGAGATGTACACGGAGTTGAAATTCATCTTTGAGAAGAATGCTAAGATCGAGAGGTATGAGACCACCGATAAATTCTTCGCTTGCAAGATGGAGGAGAATTCGTCTGTCAGTGAGCACTTACTGAAGATTTCTGGGTACTATACCCGCATAGCTGATCTGGGACTTGTGTTCCCGGATGAGGCTATCATTGACAGAATTCTCCAGTCACTCCCTCCAAGCTACAAGAGCTTCGTCCAGCAGTACAACATGCAAGGGATGAATAAAACCATCGCCGAGCTGTTTTCGATGCTGAAAGTCGCTGAGGCAGACATCCAGAAGGAGTATCAAGTGTTGATGGTCAATAAGACCACCAGTTTCAAGAAGAATGGCAAGGGCAAGAAGGGTAACTCTAAGAAGGGTGGCAAAGCAGTTGCTAATCCAGTGAAGAAACCCAAGGCTGGGCCCAAGCCAGAGACTGAGTGTTTCTATTGCAAGGGGAATGGCCACTGGAAGCGGAACTGCCCCAAGTATCTGGCGGACAAGAAGGGGGCCAACAACAACAAAGGTATATATGATATACATGTTATTGATGTGTACTTTACCAACTCTCGTTGTAGTGCCTGGGTATTTGATACCGGTTCGGTTGCTCACATTTGCAACTCTAAACAGGAACTGCGGAATAAACGGAGGCTGGCGAAGGACGAAGTGACGATGCGCGTGGGAAATGGTTCCAAGGTTGATGTGATCGCCGTCGGCACGCTCGCTCTTCGATTACCATCGGGATTAGTTATGAACCTGAATAATTGTTATTTAGTGCCTGCGTTAAGCATGAACATTATATCTGGATCTTGTTTATTGCGAGACGGTTACTCATTTAAGTCAGAGAATAATGGTTGTTCTATTTATATGAGTAATATCTTTTATGGTCATGCACCCGAAGTTAGGGGTTTATTCTTATTGAATCTCGATAGTGATGATACACATGTTCATAACATTGATGCCAAAAGATGTAGAGTAGATAATGATAATACCACTTTCTTGTGGCACTGCCGTCTCGGTCATATCGGCGTGAAACGCATGAGGAAGCTCCATGCTGATGGACTTTTGGAGTCTCTTGATTTTGAATCACTTGACACGTGCGAGCCGTGCCTCATGGGCAAGATGACAAGGACCCCGTTTTCAGGGACAATGGAACGGGCAAGTAACTTATTGGAAATCATACATACTGATGTGTGCGGTCCGATGAGTGTAACGGCGCGCGGTGGATATCGTTATTTTCTCACTTTCACTGACGACTTAAGTAGATATGGGTATATTTACTTGATGAAGCATAAGTCTGAAACTTTTGAAAAGTTCAAGCAATTTCAGAGTGAAGTTGAAAATCATCGTAACAAGAAGATCAAGTTCCTACGATCTGATCGAGGGGGAGAATATCTGAGTTATGAGTTTGGTGATCACTTAAGAAAATGTGGAATTGTTTCACAGTTGACACCACCTGGAACACCACAGCGTAATGGTGTGTCCGAACGTCGTAATCGAACCCTATTAGATATGGTACGTTCTATGATGTCTCTTGCCGACTTGCCACTATCGTTTTGGGGATATGCGTTAGAGACAGCTGCATTCACTTTAAATAGGGCTCCATCTAAGTCCGTTGAGACAACACCGTATGAACTATGGTTTAGTAAGAAACCGAAGTTGTCTTTTCTCAAGATTTGGGGTTGCGATGCTTATGTCAAACGGCTTCAGCCAGAAAAGCTCGAACCCAAAGCGGACAAATGTGTCTTCATAGGATACCCAAAAGAAACAGTTGGGTACACCTTCTATCTCAGATCCGAGGGCAAAGTGTTTGTCGCTAAGAACGGGTCCTTTCTCGAGAAAGAGTTTCTCTCGAAAGAATTGAGTGGGAGGAAGGTAGAACTTGATGAGGTTGTTGAACCTCTGCTTCAACCAGAAAGTAGCGCAGCACAGAAAGATGTTTTTGTGGAGCCTACAGAGGTTGAAGAGGAAGCCAATGATGATGATCAAGAAGCTTCCGATCAAGTTACTACCGAACCTCGTAGGTCGACAAGGGTACGCACTGCACCTGAGTGGTATGGTAACCCTGTCTTGGAGGTCATGTTGTTAGACAACGGTGAACCTACGAGCTATGGAGAAGCGATGGTGGGCCCAGATTCCGACAAATGGTTAGAGGCCATGAAATCCGAGATGGGATCCATGTATGAAAACAAAGTATGGACTTTGGAAGTATTACCTGAAGGGCGGAAGGCCATTCAGAATAAATGGATTTTTAAGAGGAAGACGGACGCTGACGGTAATGTCACCGTGTATAAAGCTCGACTTGTGGCAAAGGGTTTTTCACAAGTTCAAGGGACTGACTACGATGAGACTTTCTCACCCGTAGCGATGCTTAAATCCGTCCGAATCATGTTAGCAATAGCTGCATTTTTTGATTATGAAATTTGGCAGATGGATGTCAAAACAGCGTTCCTTAACGGTTTTCTTAAGGAAGAGTTGTATATGATGCAACCAGAAGGTTTTGTCGATCCAGAGAATGCTGACAAAGTATGCAAGCTCCAGCGTTCCATTTATGGGCTGGTGCAAGCA
Source organism: Secale cereale (assembly GCA_902687465.1). Taxonomy (NCBI): domain Eukaryota; kingdom Viridiplantae; phylum Streptophyta; class Magnoliopsida; order Poales; family Poaceae; genus Secale; species Secale cereale. Next base: position 815,006,777 of record LR738715.1, on the reverse strand, counting down.
TCTCGGAGTTGGAATCTTCGTTTTGATGAGGTGATCAAAGCGTTTGGGTTTATACAAGTTTACAATGAAGCTTGTATTTACAAGAAAGTGAGTGGGAGCTCTATAGCGTTTCTAATATTATATGTGGATGACATATTGCTGATTGGAAACAATATAGAATTTTTGGATAGCGTGAAGGGGTATTTGAACAAGAGTTTTTCGATGAAAGATCTCGGTGAAGCTGCTTTCATATTGGGCATCAAGATCTATAGAGATAGATCAAGACGCTTGATAGGACTTTCACAAAGCACGTACCTTGATAAAGTTTTGAAGAAGTTCAAAATGGATCAATCCAAGAAGGGGTTCTTGCCGGTATTGCAAGGTACAAAGTTAAGTAAGACTCAATGCCCAGTGACTGCGGAAGATAGAGAAAAGATGAGTGTCGTCCCCTATGCTTCAGCCATAGGCTCTATCATGTATGCAATGCTGTGCACAAGACCAGATGTCAGCCTTGCCATAAGTATGGCCGGAAGGTTTCAAAGTAATCCTGGTATGGATCACTGGACAGCGGTCAAGAATATCCTGAAGTACCTGAAAAGGACTAAGGATATGTTTCTCGTTTATGGAGGTGATCAAGAGCTCGTCGTAAAGGGTTACGTCGATGCAAGCTTTGACACTGATCCGGATGACTCTAAGTCTCAAATCGGATACGTATATATTCTCAACGGGGGAGCGGTAAGCTGGTGCAGTTCCAAGCAGAGCGTGGTAGCTGATTCTACATGTGAAGCGGAGTATATAGCTGCCTCGGAGGCGGCGAAGGAAGGTGTCTGGATGAAGGAGTTCATGACAGATCTTGGAGTTGTGCCTAGTGCACTGAACCCAATGACTCTGTTCTGTGACAACACTGGTGCCATTGCTCTAGCCAAGGAACCAAGGTTTCACAAGAGGACCAGACACATAAAGCGACGCTTCAATTCCATCCGCGATTCAGTCAAGGAGGAGGACATAAACATTTGCAAAGTACACACGGATTTGAATGTTGCAGATCCGTTGACTAAGCCTCTTCCACGGGCTAAGCACGATCAACACCAAGACTCTATGGGTGTTAGATTCATTACCTTGTAATACTAGATTATTGACTCTAGTGCAAGTGGGAGACTGTTGGAAATATGCCCTAGAGGCAATAATAAAAGAGTTATTATTATATTTCCTTGTTCATGATAATCGTTTATTATCCATACTGTAACTGTATTGATTGGAAACTCAAATACACGTGTGGATGAATAGACAGACTTTGTGTCCCTAGTGAGCCTCTACAGGACTAGCTCGTTGATCAAAGATGACCGCGGTTTCCAGGTCATAGACATGAGTTGTCATTTGATAACGGGATCACATCATTAGGAGAATGATGTGATGGACGAGACCCAAACGTTAACATAGCTTTTGATCGTGTCAGTTATCGCTATAGTTTTCTGCATGTCAAGTATAAGTTCCTATGACCATGAGATCATGTAACTCACTGACACCGTAGGAGTGCTTTGTGTGTGCCAAACGTCGCAACGTAACTGGGTGACTATAAAGGTACTCTACAGGTATCTCCGAGGGTGTCTGTTGAATTGACATGGATCGAGACTGGGATTTGTCACTCCGTATGACGGAGAGGTATCTCCGGGCCCACTCGGTAATACGTCATCTCAATGAGCTCAAAGTGACTAAGTAGTTGGTCACGGGATTATGTATTACGGTAACGAGTAAAGAGACTTGCCGATAACGAGATTGAACTAGGTATAGAGATACCGACGATCGAATCTCGGGCAAGTAACATACCGACGAGACAAAGGGAACTGTATACGGGATTGCCTGAATCCTTGACATCGTGGTTCATCCGATGAGATCATCGAGAAACATGTAGGAACCAATATGGGTATCCAGATCCCGCTATTGGTTATTGACCTGAGAGTGTCTCGGTCATGTCTACATGGTTTCCGAACCCGCAGGGTCTACACACTTAACGTTCGGTGACGCTAGGGTTGTTAGTGAGAAGAGTGCATGGTTACCGAAGGTTGTTCGGAGTCCCGGATGAGATCCCGGACATGACGAGGGTCTCCGGAATGGTCCGGAGACGAAGATTGATATATAGGATGAAAGGTTTCGGAGTACCGGAAGTGTTCCGGGGAGCATCGGGAAATCAGCGGAATACCGGAAGGGTTTTCGGGGGGTCCGGAAGTTGTTCTGGGCCTATTGGGCCACAAAGGGGGACACCACAGCCCTCAGGGGGCTGTGCGCCCCCCCTGGGCCCTCTCCCCATGCGGCTAAGGGGGTGGGACCCCCTAGGGCTGGCCGCACCCCTTGGGCTTGGGGGGCAAGGCACCTAGGGGGGAAACCCTAGGGCCTGGGCGCCTCCCCCTGCCCTGGCCGCCGCCCCCTCCCCTTGCCCTGGCCGCCGGCCCCTAGGGGGAAACCCTAGGGCGCCCTCACCTCTCCACCCCCCCTATATATAGTGGGGCAAAGGGAGGGCAGCCAACACAGTTTGTGCCTCGGTGCTGCCCTCCCTCTCCCGTCATATCTTCTTCTCCCGCGGAGCTTAGGCGAAGCCCTGCTGGAGTTCTTCTCCACCATCACCACCACGCCGTCGTGCTGCCGGTTCTCCATCAACCTCTCCTCCACCCCTTGCTGGATCAAGAAGGAGGAGACGTCCCAGAGCCGTACGTGTGAAGAACGCGGAGGCACCGTTGCTTCGGTGCTAGGTCTTCGGCGATCTGAATCGCGACGAGTACGACTCCATCATCCGCGTTCATAACGCTTCCGCTTAGCGATCTACAAGGGTACGTAGATCACACTCTCCCCTCGTAGTTGCATCTACTAGATTGATCTTGGTGAACGGTAGGAAAATTTTTGTTTCCCATGCAACGTTCCCCAAAAGTGGCATCATGAGCTAGGATCTTGCGTAGATGCTTTCTCGAGTAGAACACAAAGAAGTTTGTGGCGTTGATGTTTAAATTGCTGCCCTCCTTAGTCTTTCTTGATTCAGCGGTATTATAGGATGAAGCGGCCCGGACCAACTTTACATGTCCACGTACATGAGACCGGTTCCATCGACAGACATGTGACTTTTGTTGCATAAGATGGCTGGCGGGTGTCAGTCTCTCCTATCTTAGTTGAATCGGAATAGAACAAGGCGGTCCTTGTAGAAGGTTAAATAGCAACTTGAATATCACCGTTGTGGTTTTGCGTAGGTAAGAAGCGTTCTTGCTAGATACCCATAGCAGCCACGTAAAACATGCAACAACAAATTAGAGGACGTCTAACTTGTTTTTGCAGGGTATGTATGTGATATGATATGGCCAATGACATGATGAAATATATTTTGATGTATGAGATGATCATGTTGTAATAGTTAACATCGACTTGCATGTCGATGCATACGGCAACCGGCAGGAGCCATAGGGTTGTCTTTATTTTTTGTATGACCTGCGTGTCAATCATTAAGCGTTTTGTAATGCTTTACTTTATCGCTAAACGGTAGCAATAGTAGTAAGAGCATGGTGGGGCGCCGACAACCCCGATGGCAACACGATGATGGAGATCATGATGATGGAGATCATGGTGTGGCGCCGGTGACGATGGAGATCATGCCGGTGCTTTGGAGATGGAGATCAAAAGCACGAGTTGATGGCCATATCATGTCACTTATGATTTGCATGTGATGTTAATCCTTTTATGCATCTTATTTTGCTTAGGACGACGGTAGCATTATAAGGTGATCCTTCACTAAAATTTCAAGATAAAATTGTGTTCCCCCCGAGTGTGCGCCATTGCGAAGGTTCGTCGTTTCGAAGCACCACGTGATGATCGGGTGTGATAGACTCTACGTTCGCATACAACGGGTGCAAGCCAGTTTTGCACGTGCAGAACACTCGGGTTAGACTTGACGAGCCTAGCATGTACAGACATGGCCTCGGAACACGGAGGACCGAAAGGTCGAGCATGAGTCATATAGTAGATATGATCAGCATGTTGATGTTCACCATTGACACCACCTCATCTCACGTGATGATCGGACTTGGGTTGGTGAATTTGGATCATGTCACGCTCGAATGACCGGAGGGATGTCAATTTGAGTGGGAGTTATAATTAATTTGATTAGGTAATAACTCACTTATCATGAACAATAGTCTAAAAATGTCTTTGCAAATTTATGTTGTAGATGGCTCGCGCAGGAGTTCCCCTGAATTTTAATGCGTTCCTAGAGAAAGCTAAACTGAAAGATGATGGGAGCAACTTTGTGGACTGGCTCCGCAATCTGAGGATCATCCTCACAGCTGCCCAAAAGGTTTATGTCCTCAATGCACCGCTAGGTCAACCCCCCGCTCCTGGAGCCTCTGCAGACGATATGAACGTCTGGCAGACGCGTTCGGATGACTATTCGATAGTACAATGTGCCATGTTGTACGGCTTGGAAGGAGGACTCCAAAGGCGTTTTGAACGTCATGGTGCATATGAGATGTACACGGAGTTGAAATTCATCTTTGAGAAGAATGCTAAGATCGAGAGGTATGAGACCACCGATAAATTCTTCGCTTGCAAGATGGAGGAGAATTCGTCTGTCAGTGAGCACTTACTGAAGATGTCTGGGTACTATACCCGCATAGCTGATCTGGGACTTGTGTTCCCGGATGAGGCTATCATTGACAGAATTCTCCAGTCACTCCCTCCAAGCTACAAGAGCTTCGTCCAGCAGTACAACATGCAAGGGATGAATAAAACCATCGCCGAGCTGTTTTCGATGCTGAAAGTCGCTGAGGCAGACATCCAGAAGGAGTATCAACTGTTGATGGTCAATAAGACCACCAGTTTCAAGAAGAATGGCAAGGGCAAGAAGGGTAACTCTAAGAAGGGTGGCAAAGCAGTTGCTAATCCAGTGAAGAAACCCAAGGCTGGGCCCAAGCCAGAGACTGAGTGTTTCTATTGCAAGGGGAATGGCCACTGGAAGCGGAACTGCCCCAAGTATCTGGCGGACAAGAAGGGGGCCAACAACAACAAAGGTATATATGATATACATGTTATTGATGTGTACCTTACCAACTCTCGTTGTAGTGCCTGGGTATTTGATACCGGTTCGGTTGCTCACATTTGCAACTCTAAACAGGAACTGCGGAATAAACGGAGGCTGGCGAAGGACGAAGTGACGATGCGCGTGGGAAATGGTTCCAAGGTTGATGTGATCGCCGTCGGCACGCTCGCTCTTCGATTACCATCGGGATTAGTTATGAACCTGAATAATTGTTATTTAGTGTCTGCGTTAAGCATGAACATTATATCTGGATCTTGTTTATTGCGAGACGGTTACTCATTTAAGTCAGAGAATAATGGTTGTTCTATTTATATGAGTAATATCTTTTATGGTCATGCACCCGAAGTTAGGGGTTTATTCTTATTGAATCTCGATAGTGATGATACACATGTTCATAACATTGATGCCAAAAGATGTAGAGTTGATAATGATAATACCACTTTCTTGTGGCACTGCCGTCTGGGTCATATCGGCGTAAAACGCATGAGGAAGCTCCATGCTGATGGGCTTTTGGAGTCTCTTGATTTTGAATCACTTGACACGTGCGAGCCGTGCCTCATGGGCAAGATGACAAGGACCCCGTTTTCAGGGACAATGGAACGGGCAAGTGACTTATTGGAAATCATACATACTGATGTGTGCGGTCCGATGAGTGTAACGGCGCGGTGGATATCGTTATTTTCTCACCTTCACTGACGACTTAAGTAGATATGGGTATATTTACTTGATGAAGCATAAGTCTGAAACTTTTGAAAAGTTCAAGCAATTTCAGAGTGAAGTTGAAAATCATCGTAACAAGAAGATCAAGTTCCTACGATCTGATCGAGGGGGAGAATATCTGAGTTATGAGTTTGGTGATCACTTAAGAAAATATGGAATTGTTTCACAGTTGACACCACCTGGAACACCACAGCGTAATGGTGTGTCCGAACGTCGTAATCGAACCCTATTAGATATGGTACGTTCTATGATGTCTCTTGCCGATTTGCCACTATCGTTTTGGGGATATGCGTTAGAGACAGCTGCATTCACTTTAAATAGGGCTCCATCTAAGTCCGTTGAGACAACACCGTATGAACTGTGGTTTGGTAAGAAACCGAAGTTGTCTTTTCTCAAGGTTTGGGGTTGCGATGCTTATGTCAAAAGGCTTCAGCCAGAAAAGCTCGAACCCAAAGCGGACAAATGTGTCTTCATAGGATACCCAAAAGAAACAGTTGGGTACACCTTCTATCTCAGATCCGAGGGCAAAGTGTTTGTCGCTAAGAACGGGTCCTTTCTCGAGAAAGAGTTTCTCTCGAAAGAATTGAGTGGGAGGAAGGTAGAACTTGATGAGGTTATTGAACCTCTGCTTCAACCAGAAAGTAGCGCAGCACAGAAAGATGTTTTTGTGGAGCCTGCAGAGGTTGAAGAGGAAGCCAATGATGATGATCAAGAAGCTTCTGATCAAGTTACTACCGAACCTCGTAGGTCGACAAGGGTACGCACTGCACCTGAGTGGTATGGTAACCCTGTCTTGGAGGTCATGTTGTTAGACAACGGTGAACCTACGAGCTATGGAGAAGCGATGGTGGGCCCAGATTCCGACAAATGGTTAGAGGCTATGAAATCCGAGATGGGATCCATGTATGAAAACAAAGTATGGACTTTGGAAGTATTACCTGAAGGGCGGAAGGCCATTCAGAATAAATGGATTTTTAAGAGGAAGACGGACGCTGACGGTAATGTCACCGTGTATAAAGCTCGACTTGTGGCAAAGGGTTTTTCACAAGTTCAAGGGATTGACTACGATGAGACTTTCTCACCCGTAGCGATGCTTAAATCCGTCCGAATCATGTTAGCAATAGCTGCATATTTCGATTATGAAATTTGGCAGATGGATGTCAAAACAGCGTTCCTTAACGGTTTTCTTAAGGAAGAGTTGTATATGATGCAACCGGAAGGTTTTGTCGATCCAGAGAATGCTGACAAAGTATGCAGGCTTCAGCGTTCCATTTATGGGCTGGTGCAAGCATCTCGGAGTTGGAATCTTCGCTTTGATGAGGTGATCAAAGCGTTTGGGTTTATACAAGTTTACAATGAAGCTTGTATTTACAAGAAAGTGAGTGGGAGCTCTATAGCGTTTCTAATATTATATGTGGATGACATATTGCTGATTGGAAACAATATAGAATTTTTGGATAGCGTGAAGGGGTATTTGAACAAGAGTTTTTCGATGAAGGATCTCGGTGAAGCTACTTTCATATTGGGCATCAAGATCTATAGAGATAGATCAAGACGCTTGATAGGACTTTCACAAAGCACATACCTTGATAAAGTTTTGAAGAAGTTCAAAATGGATCAATCCAAGAAGGGGTTCTTGCCGGTATTGCAAGGTACAAAGTTGAGTAAGACTCAGTGCCCAGTGACTGCGGAAGATAGAGAAAAGATGAGTGTCGTCCCCTATGCTTCAGCCATAGGCTCTATCATGTATGCAATGCTGTGCACGAGACCAGATGTCAGCCTTGCCATAAGTATGGCCGGAAGGTTTCAAAGTAATCCTGGTATGGATCACTGGACAGCGGTCAAGAATATCCTGAAGTACCTGAAAAGGACTAAGGATATGTTTCTCGTTTATAGAGGTGATCAAGAGCTCGTCGTAAAGGGTTACGTCGATGCAAGCTTTGACACTGATCCGGATGACTCTAAGTCTCAAACCGGATACGTATATATTCTCAACGGGGGAGCGGTAAGCTGGTGCAGTTCCAAGCAGAGCGTGGTAGCTGATTCTACATGTGAAGCGGAGTATATAGCTGCCTCGGAGGCGGCAAAGGAAGGTGTCTGGATGAAGGAGTTCATGACAGATCTTGGAGTTGTGCCTAGTGCACTGAACCCAATGACTCTGTTCTGTGACAACACTGGTGCCATTGCTCTAGCCAAGGAACCAAGGTTTCACAAGAGGACCAGACACATAAAGCGACGCTTCAATTCCATCCGCGATTCAGTCAAGGAGGAGGACATAAACATTTGCAAAGTACACACGGATTTGAATGTTGCAGATCCGTTGACTAAGCCTCTTCCACGGGCTAAGCACGATCAACACCAAGACTCTATGGGTGTTAGATTCATTACCTTGTAATGCTAGATTATTGACTCTAGTGCAAGTGGGAGACTGTTGGAAATATGCCCTATAGGCAATAATAAAAGAGTTATTATTATATTTCCTTGTTCATGATAATCGTTTATTATCCATGCTGTAACTGTATTGATTGGAAACTCAAATACATGTGTGGATGAATAGACAGACTTTGTGTCCCTAGTGAGCCTCTACAGGACTAGCTCGTTGATCAAAGATGACCGCGGTTTCCAGGTCATAGACATGAGTTGTCATTTGATAACGGGATCACATCATTAGGAGAATGATGTGATGGACGAGACCCAAACGTTAAACATAGCTTTTGATCGTGTCAGTTATCGCTATAGTTTTCTGCATGTCAAGTATAAGTTCCTATGACCATGAGATCATGTAACTCACTGACACCGTAGGAGTGCTTTGTGTGTGCCAAACGTCACAACGTAACTGGGTGACTATAAAGGTACTCTACAGGTATCTCCGAGGGTGTCTGTTGAGTTGACATGGATCGAGACTGGGATTTGTCACTCCGTGTGACGGAGAGGTATCTCCGGGCCCACTCGGTAATACGTCATCTCAATGAGCTCAAAGTGACTAAGTAGTTGGTCACGGGATTATGTGTTACGGTAACGAGTAAAGAGACTTGCCGGTAACGAGATTGAACTAGGTATAGAGATACCGACGATCGAATCTCGGGCAAGTAACATACCGACGAGACAAAGGGAACTGTATACGGGATTGCCTGAATCCTTGACATCATGATTCATCCGATGAGATCATCGAGGAACATGTGGGAACCAATATGGGTATCCAGATCCCGCTATTGGTTATTGACCTGGGAGTGTCTCGGTCATGTCTGCATAGTTTCCGAACCCGCAGGGTCTACACACTTAAGGTTCGGTGACGCTAGGGTTGTTAGTGAGAACAGTGCATGGTTACCGAAGGTTGTTCGGAGTCCCGGATGAGATCCCGGACGTGACGAGGGTCTCCGGAATGGTCCGGGGACGAAGATTGATATATAGGATGAAAGGTTTCGGAGTCCGGAAGTGTTCCGGGGAGCATCGGGAAATCGGCGGATGACCGAAAGGGGTTTCGGGGGTCCCGGAAGGGGTTTCGGGCCTAATGGGCCACAAAGGGGGACACAACAGCCCTCATAGGGCTGTGCTGTTGGGGAACGTTGCATGGGAAACAAAAATTTTTCCTACCGTTCACCAAGATCAATCTAGTAGATGCAACTACGAGGAAGGAGTGTGATCTACGTACCCTTGTAGATCGCTAAGCGGAAGCGTTATGAACGCGGATGATGGAGTCGTACTCGTCGCGATTCAGATCGCCGAAGACCTAGCACCGAAGCAACGGTGCCTCCGCGTTCTTCACACGTACGGCTCGGGGACGTCTCCTCCTTCTTGATCCAGCAAGGGGTGGAGGAGAGGTTGATGGAGAACCGGCAGCACGACGGCGTGGTGGTGATGGTGGAGAAGAACTCCAGCAGGGCTTCGCCTAAGCACCGCGGGAGAAGAAGATATGACGGGAGAGGGAGGGCAGCACCGAGGCACGAACTGTGTTGGCTGCCCTCCCTTTGCCCCACTATATATAGGGGGGTGGAGAGGCTAGGGCGCCCTAGGGTTTCCCCCTAGGGGCCGGCGGCCAGGGCAAGGGGAGGGGGGCGGCGGCCAGGGCAGGGGGAGGCGCCCAGGCCCTAGGGTTTCCCCCCTAGGTGCCTTGCCCCCCAAGTCCCAAGGGGTGCGGCCAGCCCTAGGGGGTCCCACCCCCTTAGCCGCATGGGGAGAGGGCCCAGGGGGGGGCGCACAGCCCCCTGAGGGCTGTGGTGTCCCCCTTTGTGGCCCAATAGGCCCAGAACACCTTCCGGACCCCCGAAAACCTTCCCGGCACTCCGCCGATTTCCCGATGCTCCCCGGAACACTTCCGGTACTCCGAAACCTTTCATCCTATATATCAATCTTCGTCTCCGGACCATTCCGGAGACCCTCGTCATGTCCGGGATCTCATCCGGGACTCCGAACAACCTTCGGTAACCATGCACTCTTCTCACTAACAACCCTAGCGTCACCGAACGTTAAGTGTGTAGACCCTGCGGGTTCGGAAACCATGTAGACATGACCGAGACACTCCCAGGTCAATAACCAATAGCGGGATCTGGATACCCATATTGGCTCCTACATGTTTCTCGATGATCTCATCGGATGAACCACGATGTCAAGGATTCAGGCAATCCCGTATACAGTTCCCTTTGTCTCGTCGGTATGTTACTTTCCCGAGATTCGATCGTCGGTATCTCTATACCTAGTTCAATCTCGTTATCGGCAAGTCTCTTTACTCGTTACCGTAATACATAATCCCGTGACCAACTACTTAGTCACTTTGAGCTCATTGAGATGACGTATTACCGAGTGGGCCCGGAGATACCTCTCCGTCATACGGAGTGACAAATCCCAGTCTCGATCCATGTCAACTCAACAGACACCCTCGGAGATACCTGTAGAGTACCTTTATAGTCACCCAGTTACGTTGCGACGTTTGGCACACACAAAGCACTCCTACGGTGTCAGTGAGTTACATGATCTCATGGTCATAGGAACTTATACTTGACATGCAGAAAACTATAGCGATAACTGACACGATCAAAAGCTATGTTAACGTTTGGGTCTCGTCCATCACATCATTCTCCTAATGATGTGATCCCGTTATCAAATGACAACTCATGTCTTATGACCTGGAAACCGCGGTCATCTTTGATCAATGAGCTAGTCCTGTAGAGGCACACTAGGGACACAAAGTCTGTCTATTCATCCACACGTGTATCTGAGTTTCCAATCAATACAGTTATAGCATGGATAATAAACGATTATCATGAACAAGGAAATATAATAATAACTCTTTTATTATTGCCTCTAGGGCATATTTCCAACAGTCTCCCACTTGCACTAGAGTCAATAATCTAGCATTACAAGGTAATGAATCTAACACCCATAGAGTCTTGGTGTTGATCGTGCTTAGCCCGTGGAAGAGGCTTAGTCAACGGATCTGCAACATTCAAATCCGTGTGTACTTTGCAAATGTTTATGTCCTCCTCCTTGACCGAATCGCGGATGGAATTGAAGCGTCGCTTTATGTGTCTGGTCCTCTTGTGAAACCTTGGTTCCTTGGCTAGAGCAATGGCACCAGTGTTGTCACAGAACAGAATCATTGGGTTCAGTGCACTAGGCACAACTCCAAGATCTGTCATGAACTCCTTCATCCAGACACCTTCCTTTGCCGCCTCCGAGGCAGCTATATACTCCGCTTCACATGTAGAATCAGCTACCACGCTCTGCTTGGAACTGCACCAGCTTACCGCTCCCCCGTTGAGAATATATACGTATCCGGTTTGAGACTTAGAGTCATCCGGATCAGTGTCAAAGCTTGCATCGACGTAACCCTTTACGACGAGCTCTTGATCACCTCCATAAACGAGAAACATATCCTTAGTCCTTTTCAGGTACTTTAGGATATTCTTGACCGCTGTCCAGTGATCCATACCAGGATTACTCTGAAACCTTCCGGCCATACTTATGGCAAGGCTGACATCTGGTCTCGTGCACAGCATTGCATACATGATAGAGCCTATGGCTGAAGCATAGGGGACGACACTCATCTTTTCTCTATCTTCCGCAGTCACTGGACACTGAGTCTTACTCAACTTTGTACCTTGCAATACCGGCAAGAACCCCTTCTTGGATTGATCCATTTTGAACTTCTTCAAAACTTTATCAAGGTATGTGCTTTGTGAAAGTCCTATCAAGCGTCTTGATCTATCTCTATAGATCTTGATGCCCAATATGAAAGCAGCTTCACCGAGATCCTTCATCGAAAAACTCTTGTTCAAATACCCCTTCACGCTATCCAAAAATTCTATATTGTTTCCAATCAGCAATATGTCATCCACATATAATATTAGAAACGCTATAGAGCTCCCACTCACTTTCTTGTAAATACAAGCTTCATTGTAAACTTGTATAAACCCAAACGCTTTGATCACCTCATCAAAGCGAAGATTCCAACTCCGAGATGCTTGCACCAGCCCATAAATGGAACGCTGAAGCCTGCATACTTTGTCAGCATTCTCTGGATCGACAAAACCTTCCGGTTGCATCATATACAACTCTTCCTTAAGAAAACCGTTAAGGAACGCTGTTTTGACATCCATCTGCCAAATTTCATAATCGAAATATGCAGCTATTGCTAACATGATTCGGACGGATTTAAGCATCGCTACGGGTGAGAAAGTCTCATCGTAGTCAATCCCTTGAACTTGTGAAAAACCCTTTGCCACAAGTCGAGCTTTATACACGGTGACATTACCGTCAGCGTCCGTCTTCCTCTTAAAAATCCATTTATTCTGAATGGCCTTCCGCCCTTCAGGTAATACTTCCAAAGTCCATACTTTGTTTTCATACATGGATCCCATCTCGGATTTCATAGCCTCTAACCATTTGTCGGAATCTGGGCCCACCATCGCTTCTCCATAGCTCGTAGGTTCACCGTTGTCTAACAACATGACCTCCAAGACAGGGTTACCATACCACTCAGGTGCAGTGCGTACCCTTGTCGACCTACGAGGTTCGGTAGTAACTTGATCAGAAGCTTCTTGATCATCATCATTGGCTTCCTCTTCAACCTCTGCAGGCTCCACAAAAACATCTTTCTGTGCTGCGCTACTTTCTGGTTGAAGCAGAGGTTCAATAACCTCATCAAGTTCTACCTTCCTCCCACTCAATTCTTTCGAGAGAAACTCTTTCTCGAGAAAGGACCCGTTCTTAGCGACAAACACTTTGCCCTCGGATCTGAGATAGAAGGTGTACCCAACTGTTTCTTTTGGGTATCCTATGAAGACACATTTGTCCGCTTTGGGTTCGAGCTTTTCTGGCTGAAGCCTTTTGACATAAGCATCGCAACCCCAAACCTTGAGAAAAGACAACTTCGGTTTCTTACTAAACCATAGTTCATACGGCGTTGTCTCAACGGACTTAGATGGAGCCCTATTTAAAGTGAATGCAGCTGTCTCTAACGCATATCCCCAAAACGATAGTGGCAAATCGGCAAGAGACATCATAGAACGTACCATATCTAATAGGGTTCGATTACGACGTTCGGACACACCATTACGCTGTGGTGTTCCAGGTGGCGTCAACTGTGAAACAATTCCACATTTTCTCAAGTGATCACCAAACTCATAACTCAGATATTCTCCCCCTCGATCAGATCGTAGGAACTTGATCTTCTTGTTACGATGATTTTCAACTTCACTCTGAAATTGCTTGAACTTTTCAAAAGTTTCAGACTTATGCTTCATTAAGTAAATATACCCATATCTACTCAAGTCGTCAGTGAAGGTGAGGAAATAACGATATCCACCGCGCGCCGTTACACTCATCGGACCGCACACATCAGTATGTATGATTTCCAATAAGTCACTTGCCCGTTCCATTGTCCCTGAAAACGGGGTCCTTGTCATCTTGCCCATGAGGCACGGCTCGCACGTGTCAAGTGATTCAAAATCAAGAGACTCCAAAAGTCCATCAGCATGGAGCTTCCTCATGCGTTTCACGCCGATATGACCGAGACGGCAGTGCCACAAGAAAGTGGTATTATCATTATCTACTCTACATCTTTTGGCATCAATGTTATGAACATGTGTATCATCACTATCGAGATTCAATAAGAATAAACCCCTAACTTCGGGTGCATGACCATAAAAGATATTACTCATATAAATAGAACAACCATTATTCTCTGACTTAAATGAGTAACCGTCTCGCAATAAACAAGATCCAGATATAATGTTCATGCTTAACGCAGGCACTAAATAACAATTAATCAGGTTCATAACTAATCCCGATGGTAATCGAAGAGCGAGCGTGCCGACGGCGATCACATCAACCTTGGAACCATTTCCCACGCGCATCGTCACTTCGTCCTTCGCCAGCCTCCGTTTATTCCGCAGTTCCTGTTTAGAGTTGCAAATGTGAGCAACCGAACCGGTATCAAATACCCAGGCACTACAACGAGAGTTGGTAAGGTACACATCAATAACATGTATATCATATATACCTTTGTTGTTGTTGGCCCCCTTCTTGTCCGCCAGATACTTGGGGCAGTTCCGCTTCCAGTGGCCATTCCCCTTGCAATAGAAACACTCAGTCTCTGGCTTGGGCCCAGCCTTGGGTTTCTTCACTGGATTAGCAACTGCTTTGCCACCCTTCTTAGAGTTACCCTTCTTGCCCTTGCCATTCTTCTTGAAACTGGTGGTCTTATTGACCATCAACACTTGATACTCCTTCTGGATGTCTGCCTCAACGACTTTCAGCATCGAAAACAGCTCGGCGATGGTTTTATTCATCCCTTGCATGTTGTACTGCTGGACGAAGCTCTTGTAGCTTGGAGGGAGTGACTGGAGAATTCTGTCAATGATAGCCTCATCCGGGAACACAAGTCCCAGATCAGCTATGCGGGTATAGTACCCAGACATCTTCAGTAAGTGCTCACTGACAGACGAATTCTCCTCCATCTTGCAAGCGAAGAATTTATCGGTGGTCTCATACCTCTCGATCTTAGCATTCTTCTCAAAGATGAATTTCAACTCCGTGTACATCTCATATGCACCATGACGTTCAAAACGCCTTTGGAGTCCTCCTTCCAAGCCGTACAACATGGCACATTGTACTATCGAATAGTCATCCGAACGCGTCTGCCAGACGTTCATATCGTCTGCAGAGGCTCCAGGAGCGGGGGGTTGACCTAGCGGTGCATTGAGGACATAAACCTTTTGGGCAGCTGTGAGGATGATCCTCAGATTGCGGAGCCAGTCCACAAAGTTGCTCCCATCATCTTTCAGTTTAGCTTTCTCTAGGAACGCATTAAAATTCAGGGGAACTCCTGCGCGAGCCATCTACAACATAAATTTGCAAAGACATTTTTAGACTATTGTTCATGATAAGTGAGTTATTACCTAATCAAATTAATTATAACTCCCACTCAAATTGACATCCCTCCGGTCATTCGAGCGTGACATGATCCAAATTCACCAACCCAAGTCCGATCATCACGTGAGATGAGGTGGTGTCAATGGTGAACATCAACATGCTGATCATATCTACTATATGACTCATGCTCGACCTTTCGGTCCTCCGTGTTCCGAGGCCATGTCTGTACATGCTAGGCTCGTCAAGTCTAACCCGAGTGTTCTGCACGTGCAAAACTGGCTTGCACCCGTTGTATGCGAACGTAGAGTCTATCACACCCGATCATCACGTGGTGCTTCGAAACGACGAACCTTCGCAATGGCGCACACTCGGGGGGAACACAATTTTATCTTGAAATTTTAGTGAAGGATCACCTTATAATGCTACCGTCGTCCTAAGCAAAATAAGATGCATAAAAGGATTAACATCACATGCAAATCATAAGTGACATGATATGGCCATCAACTCGTGCTTTTGATCTCCATCTCCAAAGCACCGGCATGATCTCCATCGTCACCGGCGCCACACCATGATCTCCATCATCATGATCTCCATCATCGTGTTGCCATCGGGGTTGTCGGCGCCCCACCATGCTCTTACTACTATTGCTACCGTTTAGCGATAAAGTAAAGCATTACAAAACGCTTAATGATTGACACGCAGGTCATACAAAAAATAAAGACAACCCTATGGCTCCTGCCGGTTGCCGTATGCATCGACATGCAAGTCGATGTTAACTATTACAACATGATCATCTCATACATCAAAATATATTTCATCATGTCATTGGCCATATCATATCACATACATACCCTGCAAAAACAAGTTAGACGTCCTCTAATTTGTTGTTGCATGTTTTACGTGGCTGCTATGGGTATCTAGCAAGAACGCTTCTTACCTACGCAAAACCACAACGGTGATATTCAAGTTGCTATTTAACCTTCTACAAGGACCGCCTTGTTCTATTCCGATTCAACTAAGATAGGAGAGACTGACACCCGCCAGCCATCTTATGCAACAAAAGTCACATGTCTGTCGATGGAACCGGTCTCATGTACGTGGACATGTAAAGTTGGTCCGGGCCGCTTCATCCTATAATACCGCTGAATCAAGAAAGACTAAGGAGGGCAGCAATTTAAACATCAACGCCACAAACTTCTTTGTGTTCTACTCGAGAAAGCATCTACGCAAGATCCTAGCTCATGATGCCACTTTTGGGGAACGTTGCATGGGAAACAAAAATTTTCCTACCGTTCACCAAGATCAATCTAGTAGATGCAACTACGAGGGGAGAGTGTGATCTACGTACCCTTGTAGATCGCTAAGCGGAAGCGTTATGAACGCGGATGATGGAGTCGTACTCGTCGCGATTCAGATCGCCGAAGACCTAGCACCGAAGCAACGGTGCCTCCGCGTTCTTCACACGTACGGCTCTGGGACGTCTCCTCCTTCTTGATCCAGCAAGGGGTGGAGGAGAGGTTGATGGAGAACCGGCAGCACGACGGCGTGGTGGTGATGGTGGAGAAGAACTCCAGCAGGGCTTCGCCTAAGCTCCGCGGGAGAAGAAGATATGACGGGAGAGGGAGGGCAGCACCGAGGCACAAACTGTGTTGGCTGCCCTCCCTTTGCCCCACTATATATAGGGGGGGTGGAGAGGTGAGGGCGCCCTAGGGTTTCCCCCTAGGGGCCGGCGGCCAGGGCAAGGGGAGGGGGCGGCGGCCAGGGCAGGGGGAGGCGCCCAGGCCCTAGGGTTTCCCCCCTAGGTGCCTTGCCCCCCAAGCCCAAGGGGTGCGGCCAGCCCTAGGGGGTCCCACCCCCTTAGCCGCATGGGGAGAGGGCCCAGGGGGGGCGCACAGCCCCCTGAGGGCTGTGGTGTCCCCCTTTGTGGCCCAATAGGCCCAGAACAACTTCCGGACCCCCCGAAAACCCTTCCGGTATTCCGCTGATTTCCCGATGCTCCCCGGAACACTTCCGGTACTCCGAAACCTTTCATCCTATATATCAATCTTCGTCTCCGGACCATTCCGGAGACCCTCGTCATGTCCGGGATCTCATCCGGGACTCCGAACAACCTTCGGTAACCATGCACTCTTCTCACTAACAACCCTAGCGTCACCGAACGTTAAGTGTGTAGACCCTGCGGGTTCGGAAACCATGTAGACATGACCGAGACACTCTCAGGTCAATAACCAATAGCGGGATCTGGATACCCATATTGGTTCCTACATGTTTCTCGATGATCTCATCGGATGAACCACGATGTCAAGGATTCAGGCAATCCCGTATACAGTTCCCTTTGTCTCGTCGGTATGTTACTTGCCCGAGATTCGATCGTCGGTATCTCTATACCTAGTTCAATCTCGTTATCGGCAAGTCTCTTTACTCGTTACCGTAATACATAATCCCGTGACCAACTACTTAGTCACTTTGAGCTCATTGAGATGACGTATTACCGAGTGGGCCCGGAGATACCTCTCCGTCATACGGAGTGACAAATCCCAGTCTCGATCCATGTCAATTCAACAGACACCCTCGGAGATACCTGTAGAGTACCTTTATAGTCACCCAGTTACGTTGCGACGTTTGGCACACACAAAGCACTCCTACGGTGTCAGTGAGTTACATGATCTCATGGTCATAGGAACTTATACTTGACATGCAGAAAACTATAGCGATAACTGACACGATCAAAAGCTATGTTAACGTTTGGGTCTCGTCCATCACATCATTCTCCTAATGATGTGATCCCGTTATCAAATGACAACTCATGTCTATGACCTGGAAACCGCGGTCATCTTTGATCAACGAGCTAGTCCTGTAGAGGCTCACTAGGGACACAAAGTCTGTCTATTCATCCACACGTGTATTTGAGTTTCCAATCAATACAGTTACAGTATGGATAATAAACGATTATCATGAACAAGGAAATATAATAATAACTCTTTTATTATTGCCTCTAGGGCATATTTCCAACAGTCTCCCACTTGCACTAGAGTCAATAATCTAGTATTACAAGGTAATGAATCTAACACCCATAGAGTCTTGGTGTTGATCGTGCTTAGCCCGTGGAAGAGGCTTAGTCAACGGATCTGCAACATTCAAATCCGTGTGTACTTTGCAAATGTTTATGTCCTCCTCCTTGACTGAATCGCGGATGGAATTGAAGCGTCGCTTTATGTGTCTGGTCCTCTTGTGAAACCTTGGTTCCTTGGCTAGAGCAATGGCACCAGTGTTGTCACAGAACAGAGTCATTGGGTTCAGTGCACTAGGCACAACTCCAAGATCTGTCATGAACTCCTTCATCCAGACACCTTCCTTCGCCGCCTCCGAGGCAGCTATATACTCCGCTTCACATGTAGAATCAGCTACCACGCTCTGCTTGGAACTGCACCAGCTTACCGCTCCCCCGTTGAGAATATATACGTATCCGATTTGAGACTTAGAGTCATCCGGATCAGTGTCAAAGCTTGCATCGACGTAACCCTTTACGACGAGCTCTTGATCACCTCCATAAACGAGAAACATATCCTTAGTCCTTTTCAGGTACTTCAGGATATTCTTGACCGCTGTCCAGTGATCCATACCAGGATTACTTTGAAACCTTCCGGCCATACTTATGGCAAGGCTGACATCTGGTCTTGTGCACAGCATTGCATACATGATAGAGCCTATGGCTGAAGCATAGGGGACGACACTCATCTTTTCTCTATCTTCCGCAGTCACTGGGCATTGAGTCTTACTTAACTTTGTACCTTGCAATACCGGCAAGAACCCCTTCTTGGATTGATCCATTTTGAACTTCTTCAAAACTTTATCAAGGTACGTGCTTTGTGAAAGTCCTATCAAGCGTCTTGATCTATCTCTATAGATCTTGATGCCCAATATGAAAGCAGCTTCACCGAGATCTTTCATCGAAAAACTCTTGTTCAAATACCCCTTCACGCTATCCAAAAATTCTATATTGTTTCCAATCAGCAATATGTCATCCACATATAATATTAGAAACGCTATAGAGCTCCCACTCACTTTCTTGTAAATACAAGCTTCATTGTAAACTTGTATAAACCCAAACGCTTTGATCACCTCATCAAAACGAAGATTCCAACTCCGAGATGCTTGCACCAGCCCATAAATGGAACGCTGGAGCTTGCATACTTTGTCAGCATTCTCTGGATCGACAAAACCTTCTGGTTGCATCATATACAACTCTTCCTTAAGAAAACCGTTAAGGAACGCTGTTTTGACATCCATCTGCCAAATTTCATAATCAAAAAATGCAGCTATTGCTAACATGATTCGGACGGATTTAAGCATCGCTACGGGTGAGAAAGTCTCATCGTAGTCAGTCCCTTGAACTTGTGAAAAACCCTTTGCCACAAGTCGAGCTTTATACACGGTGACATTACCGTCAGCGTCCGTCTTCCTCTTAAAAATCCATTTATTCTGAATGGCCTTCCGCCCTTCAGGTAATACTTCCAAAGTCCATACTTTGTTTTCATACATGGATCCCATCTCGGATTTCATGGCCTCTAACCATTTGTCGGAATCTGGGCCCACCATCGCTTCTCCATAGCTCGTAGGTTCACCGTTGTCTAACAACATGACCTCCAAGACAGGGTTACCATACCACTCAGGTGCAGTGCGTACCCTTGTCGACCTACGAGGTTCGGTAGTAACTTGATCGGAAGCTTCTTGATCATCATCATTGGCTTCCTCTTCAACCTCTGTAGGCTCCACAAAAACATCTTTCTGTGCTGCGCTACTTTCTGGTTGAAGCAGAGGTTCAACAACCTCATCAAGTTCTACCTTCCTCCCACTCAATTCTTTCGAGAGAAACTCTTTCTCGAGAAAGGACCCGTTCTTAGCGACAAACACTTTGCCCTCGGATCTGAGATAGAAGGTGTACCCAACTGTTTCTTTTGGGTATCCTATGAAGACACATTTGTCCGCTTTGGGTTCGAGCTTTTCTGGCTGAAGCCGTTTGACATAAGCATCGCAACCCCAAATCTTGAGAAAAGACAACTTCGGTTTCTTACTAAACCATAGTTCATACGGTGTTGTCTCAACGGACTTAGATGGAGCCCTATTTAAAGTGAATGCAGCTGTCTCTAACGCATATCCCCAAAACGATAGTGGCAAGTCGGCAAGAGACATCATAGAACGTACCATATCTAATAGGGTTCGATTACGACGTTCGGACACACCATTACGCTGTGGTGTTCCAGGTGGTGTCAACTGTGAAACAATTCCACATTTTCTTAAGTGATCACCAAACTCATAACTCAGATATTCTCCCCCTCGATCAGATCGTAGGAACTTGATCTTCTTGTTACGATGATTTTCAACTTCACTCTGAAATTGCTTGAACTTTTCAAAAGTTTCAGACTTATGCTTCATCAAGTAAATATACCCATATCTACTTAAGTCGTCAGTGAAAGTGAGAAAATAACGATATCCACCGCGCGCCGTTACACTCATCGGACCGCACACATCAGTATGTATGATTTCCAATAAGTTACTTGCCCGTTCCATTGTCCCTGAAAACGGGGTCCTTGTCATCTTGCCCATGAGGCACGGCTCGCACGTGTCAAGTGATTCAAAATCAAGAGACTCCAAAAGTCCATCAGCATGGAGCTTCCTCATGCGTTTCACGCCGATATGACCGAGACGGCAGTGCCACAAGAAAGTGGTATTATCATTATCTACTCTACATCTTTTGGCATCAATGTTATGAACATGTGTATCATCACTATCGAGATTCAATAAGAATAAACCCCTAACTTCGGGTGCATGACCATAAAAGATATTACTCATATAAATAGAACAACCATTATTCTCTGACTTAAATGAGTAACCGTCTCGCAATAAACAAGATCCAGATATAATGTTCATGCTTAACGCAGGCACTAAATAACAATTATTCAGGTTCATAACTAATCCCGATGGTAATCGAAGAGCGAGCGTGCCGACGGCGATCACATCCACCTTGGAACCGTTTCCCACACGCATCGTCACTTCGTCCTTCGCCAGCCTCCGTTTATTCCGCAGTTCCTGTTTAGAGTTGCAAATGTGAGCAACCGAACCGGTATCAAATACCCAGGCACTACAACGAGAGTTGGTAAGGTACACATCAATAACATGTATATCACATATACCTTTGTTGTTGTTGGCCCCCTTCTTGTCCGCCAGATACTTGGGGCAGTTCCGCTTCCAGTGGCCGTTCCCCTTGCAATAGAAACACTCAGTCTCTGGCTTGGGCCCAGCCTTGGGTTTCTTCACTGGATTAGCAACTGCTTTGCCACCCTTCTTAGAGTTACCCTTCTTGCCCTTGCCATTCTTCTTGAAACTGGTGGTCTTATTGACCATCAACACTTGATAATCCTTCTGGATGTCTGCCTCAGCGACTTTCAGCATCGAAAACAGCTCGGCGATGGTCTTGTTCATCCCTTGCATGTTATACTGCTGCACGAAGCTCTTGTAGCTTGGAGGGAGTGACTGGAGAATTCTGTCAATGATAGCCTCATCCGGGAACACAAGTCCCAGATCAGCTATGCGGGTATAGTACCCAGACATCTTCAGTAAGTGCTCACTGACAGACGAATTCTCCTCCATCTTGCAAGCGAAGAATTTATCGGTGGTCTCATACCTCTCGATCTTAGCATTCTTCTCAAAGATGAACTTCAACTCCGTGTACATCTCATATGCACCATGACGTTCAAAACGTCTTTGAAGTCCTCCTTCCAAGCCGTACAACATGGCACACTGCACTATCGAATAGTCATCCGAACGCGTCTGCCAGACGTTCATAACGTCCGCAGAGGCTCCAGGAGCGGGGGGTTCACCTAGCGGTGCATTTAGGACATAAACCTTTTGGGCAGCTGTGAGGATGATCCTCATATTGCGGAGCCAGTCCACAAAGTTGCTCCCGTCATCTTTCAGTTTAGCTTTCTCTAGGAACGCATTAAAATTCAGGGGAGCTACTGCGCGAGCCATCTACAACCAAAATTTGCAAAGACATTTTAGACTATTGTTCATGATAAGTGAGTTATTACCTAATCAAATTAATTATAACTCCCACTCAAATTGACATCCTTCCGGTCATTCGAGCGTGACATGATCCAAATTCACCAACCCAAGTCGGATCATCACGTGAGATGAGGTGGTGTCAATGGTGAACATCAACATGTTGATCATATCTACTATATGACTCATGCTCGACCTTTCGGTCCTCCGTGTTCCGAGGCCATGTCTGTACATGCTAGGCTCGTCAAGTCTAACCCGAGTGTTCTGCACGTGCAAAACTGGCTTGCACCCGTTGTATGCGAACGTAGAGTCTATCACACCCGATCATCACGTGGTGCTTCGAAACGACGAACCTTCGCAACGGCGCACACTCGGGGGGAACACAATTTTATCTTGAAATTTTAGTGAAGGATCACCTTATAATGCTACCGTCGTCCTAAGCAAAATAAGATGCATAAAAGGATTAACATCACATGCAAATCATAAGTGACATGATATGGCCATCAACTCGTGCTTTTGATCTCTATCTCCAAAGCACCGGCATGATCTCCATCGTCACCGGCGCCACACCATGATCTCCATCATCATGATCTCCATCATCGTGTTGCCATCGGGGTTGTCGGCGCCCCACCATGCTCTTACTACTATTGCTACCGTTTAGCGATAAAGTAAAGCATTACAAAGCGCTTAATGATTGACACGCAGGTCATACAAAAAATAAAGACAACCCTATGGCTCCTGCCGGTTGTCGTATGCATCGACATGCAAGTCGATGTTAACTATTACAACATGATCATCTCATACATCAAAATATATTTCATCATGTCATTGGCCATATCATATCACATACATACCCTGCAAAAACAAGTTAGACGTCCTCTAATTTGTTGTTGCATGTTTTACGTGGCTGCTATGGGTATCTAGCAAGAACGCTTCTTACCTACGCAAAACCACAACGGTGATATTCAAGTTGCTATTTAACCTTCTACAAGGACCGCCTTGTTCTATTCCGATTCAACTAAGATAGGAGAGACAGACACCCGCCAGCCATCTTATGCAACAAAAGTCACATGTCTGTCGATGGAACCGGTCTCATGTACGTGGACATGTAAAGTTGGTCCGGGCCGCTTCATCCTATAATACCGCTGAATCAAGAAAGACTAAGGAGGGCAGCAATTTAAACATCAACGCCACAAACTTCTTTGTGTTCTACTCGAGAAAGCATCTACGCAAGATCCTAGCTCTGATACCACTGTTGGGGAACGTTGCATGGGAAACAAAAAATTTTCCTACCGTTCACCAAGATCAATCTAGTAGATGCAACTACGAGGAAGGAGTGTGATCTACGTACCCTTGTAGATCGCTAAGCGGAAGCGTTATGAACGCGGATGATGGAGTCGTACTCGTCGCGATTCAGATCGCCGAAGACCTAGCACCGAAGCAACGGTGCCTCCGCGTTCTTCACACGTACGGCTCGGGGACGTCTCCTCCTTCTTGATCCAGCAAGGGGTGGAGGAGAGGTTGATGGAGAACCGGCAGCACGACGGCGTGGTGGTGATGGTGGAGAAGAACTCCAGCAGGGCTTCGCCTAAGCACCGCGGGAGAAGAAGATATGACGGGAGAGGGAGGGCAGCACCGAGGCACGAACTGTGTTGGCTGCCCTCCCTTTGCCCCACTATATATAGGGGGGGTGGAGAGGTTAGGGCGCCCTAGGGTTTCCCCCTAGGGGCCGGCGGCCAGGGCAAGGGGAGGCGCCCAGGCCCTAGGGTTTCCCCCCTAGGTGCCTTGCCCCCCAAGTCCCAAGGGGTGCGGCCAGCCCTAGGGGGTCCCACCCCCTTAGCCGCATGGGGAGAGGGCCCAGGGGGGGCGCACAGCCCCCTGAGGGCTGTGGTGTCCCCCCTTGTGGCCCAATAGGCCCAGAACACCTTCCGGACCCCCCGAAAACCTTCCCGGTACTCCGCCGATTTCCCGATGCTCCCCGGAACACTTCCGGTACTCCGAAACCTTTCATCCTATATATCAATCTTCGTCTCCGGACCATTCCGGAGACCCTCGTCATGTCCGGGATCTCATCCGGGACTCCGAACAACCTTCGGTAACCATGCACTCTTCTCACTAACAACCCTAGCGTCACCGAACGTTAAGTGTGTAGACCCTGCGGGTTCGGAAACCATGTAGACATGACCGAGACACTCTCAGGTCAATAACCAATAGCGGGATCTGGATACCCATATTGGTTCCTACATGTTTCTCGATGATCTCATCGGATGAACCACGATGTCAAGGATTCAGGCAATCCCGTATACAGTTCCCTTTGTCTCGTCGGTATGTTACTTGCCCGAGATTCGATCGTCGGTATCTCTATACCTAGTTCAATCTCGTTATCGGCAAGTCTCTTTACTCGTTACCGTAATACATAATCCCGTGACCAACTACTTAGTCACTTTGAGCTCATTGAGATGACGTATTACCGAGTGGGCCCGGAGATACCTCTCCGTCATACGGAGTGACAAATCCCAGTCTCGATCCATGTCAATTCAACAGACACCCTCGGAGATACCTGTAGAGTACCTTTATAGTCACCCAGTTACGTTGCGACGTTTGGCACACACAAAGCACTCCTACGGTGTCAGTGAGTTACATGATCTCATGGTCATAGGAACTTATACTTGACATGCAGAAAACTATAGCGATAACTGACACGATCAAAAGCTATGTTAACGTTTGGGTCTCGTCCATCACATCATTCTCCTAATGATGTGATCCCGTTATCAAATGACAACTCATGTCTATGACCTGGAAACCGCGGTCATCTTTGATCAACGAGCTAGTCCTGTAGAGGCTCACTAGGGACACAAAGTCTGTCTATTCATCCACACGTGTATTTGAGTTTCCAATCAATACAGTTATAGCATGGATAATAAACGATTATCATGAACAAGGAAATATAATAATAACTCTTTTATTATTGCCTCTAGGGCATATTTCCAACACGGACATGGTTTAGTTGATTTGGATCACGTGATCATTTAGATGACCGGAGGGATGTCTATCTAAGTGGGAGTTCTTTAATTAATATGATTAAATTGAACTTTAATTTATCATGAACTTAGTCCTTGTAGTATTAGCATATCTATGTTGTAGATCAATAGCTCACGATGTTGCTCCCCGTTTATTTTTTATATGTTCCTAGAGAAAACTAAGTTGAAAGATGTTAGTAGCAATGATGCGGAATTGTTCCGTGATCTGAGGATTATCCTCATTGCTGCACAGAGAAATATGTCCTTGATGCACCGCTAGGTGACAGACCTATTGCAGGAGCAGATGTAGACGTTATGAACGTTTTGACAAAAGCTCGGTATGATGACTACTTGATAGTTTAGTGCACCATGCTTTACGGCTTATAACCGGGACTTCAAAAACGTTTTGAACGCCACGGAGCATATAAGATGTTCCAAGAGTAGAAATTAGTATTTCATACTCATGCCCATGTCGAGAGGTATAAGACTTCTGACAGTACTTTGCCTACTAGATGGAGGAGAATAGCTCAACCAGTGAGCATGTGCTCAGATTGTCTGGGTACTACAATTACTTGAATCAAGTGGGAGTTAATATTCCAGATAAGATAGTAATTGACAAAGTTCTCTAGTCACTATCACCAAGTTAGTAGAACTTCGTGATGAACTATAATATGCAAGGGATGACGAAGGTAATTCCCGATCTCTTCGCAATGCTGAAATCGGCGAAGGTAGAAATCAAGAAAGAACATCAAGTGTTGATGATTAATAAGACCACTTGTTTCAAGTAAAGGGCAAAGGGATAAAAGGGGAACTTCAAGAAGAATGACAAGCAAGTTGTCACTCCCATGAAGAAACCCAAAGCTAAACTCAAGCCTGAAACTAAGTGCTTCTACTGCAAAGGAAATGGTCACCGGAAGTGGAACTGCCCTAGATACTTGGCGGATAAGAAGGATGGCAAAGTGAACAAAGGTATATTTGATATATAGATTATTGATGTGTATTTTACTAGTGTTCATAGCAACCCCTCGGTATTTGATACTGGTTCAGTTGCTAAAGAGTAGTAACTCGAAGTGGGAGTTGCATAATGAACATAAACTAGTTAAAGGATGAAGTGACGATGTGTATTGGAAGCAGTTCCAAGATTGATATGATCATCATCGCACACTCCCTATACTTTCGGGATTAGTGTTGAACCTAAATAAGTGTTATTTGGTGTTTGTGTTGAGCATGAATGTGATTTGATCATGTTTATTGCAATACGGTTATTCATGTAAGTTAGAGAATAATTGTTGTTCTGTTTACATGAATAAAACCTTCTATGGTCATACACCCAATGAAAATAGTTTGTTGGATCTCGATCGTGTGATACACATATTCATAATATTGAAGCCAAAAGATGCAAGGTTAATAATGATAGTGCAACTTATTTGTGGCACTGCCGTTTAGGTCATATTGGTGTAAAACGCATGAAGAAACTCCATAATGATGGACTTTTGGAATCACTTGATTATGAATCACTTGGTGCTTGCGAACCATGCCTCATGGGCAAGATGACTAAAACTCTGTTCTCCGGAACTATGGAGCGAACAACAGATTTGTTGGAAATCATACATACTGATGTATGTGGGCCAATGAGTGTTGAAGCTCGTGGCGGGTATCGTTATTTTCTGACCTTCACTGATGATTTGAGCAGATATGGGTATATCTACTTAATGAAGCACAAGTCTGAGACATTTGAAAGGTTCAAAGAATTTCAGAGTGAAGTAGAAAATCATCGTAACAAGAAAATAAAGTTTCTACGATCCGATCGTGGAGGAGAATATTTGAGTTACGAGTTTGGTCTTCATTTGAAACAATGTGGAATAGTTTCACAACTCACGCCACCCGGAACACCATAGTGTAATGGTGTGTCTGAACGTCATAACCGTACTTTATTATATATGGTGCGATCGATGATGTCTCTTACCGATCTACCACTATCGCTTTTGGGGTTATGCATTAGAGACAGCTACATTCACGTTAAATAGGGCACCATCTAAATCCGTGGAGATGACACCGTATGAACTGTGGTTTGACGAGAAACCTAAGCTGTCATTTCTTTAAGGTTGGGACTGCGATGCTTATGTGAAAAAGTTTCAACATGATAAGCTTGAACCCAAATCGGAGAAGTAAATCTTCATAGGATACCCAAAAGAAACTGTTGGGTACACCTTCTATCACAGATCCAAAGGCAAGGTCTTTGTTGCTAAGAGTGGATCCTTTCTAGAGAAGGAGTTTCTATCGAAAGAAGTGAGTGGGAGGAAAGTAGAACTTGATGAGGTAATTGTACCTTCTCCCAAATTAGAAAGTGGAACATCACAGAAACTAGTTCCAGTGATTCCTACACCAATTAGTGAGGAAGCTAATGATGATGATCATGAAACTTCAGATCAAGTTTTTGCTGAACTTCGTAGATCAACCAGAGTTCGTTCCGCATCAGAGTGGTACGGCAACCCGGTTCTGGATATCATGTTACTAGACCATGATGAACCTACGAACTATGAGGAAGCGATGATGAGCCCAGATTCCGCAAAATGGCTTGAGGCCATGAAATCTGAGATGGGATCCATGTATGAGAACAAAGTATGGACTTTGGTTGACTTGCCCGATGGTCGGCGGGCCATCGAAAATAAATGGATCTTCAAGAGGAAGACCGACGCAGACGGTAATGTTACTCTTTACGAAGCTCGACTTGTTGCGAAAAGGTTTCGACAAGTTCAAGGAGTTGACTACGATGAGACTTTCTCACCTGTAGCGATGCTTAAGTCTGTCCGAATCATGTTAGCAATTGCCGCATTTTATGATTATGAAATCTGGCAAATGGATGTCAAAACTGCAATCCTGAATGGATATCTCAAAGAAGAGTTGTATATGATGCAAACAGAAGGTTTTGTCGATCCAAAAGGTGCTAACAAAGTATGCAAGCTCCAGCGATCCATCTATGGACTGGTGCAAGCATCTCGGAGTTGGAATATACGCTTTGATGAGGTGATCAAAGCATAAGGTTTTATACAGACTTTTGGAGAAGCCTGTATTTACAAGAAGTGAGTTGGAGCACTACAACCTTTCTGATAAGTATATGTGAATGACATATTGTCAATCGGAAATGATGTAGAATTTTCTGGAAAGCATAAAGGAGTGTTTGAAAGGAGTTTTTCAAAGAAAGACCTTGGTGAAGCTGCTTACATGTTGGGCATCAAGATCTATAGAGATAGATCAAGACGCTTGATAAGACTTTCGATAAGTACATACCTTGATAAGATTTTGAAGTAGTTCAAAATGGATCAGTCAAAGAAGGAGTTCTTGCCTGACTTGTAAGGTGTGAAGTTGAGTAAGACTCAAAGCCAGACCACGGCAGAAAAATATAGAGAGAATGAAAGTCATTCCCTATGCCTCAGCCATAGGTTCTATAAAGTATGCCATGCTGTGTACCAAACATGTTATGTACCTTACCATGAGTTTGTCAAGGGGGTACAATAGTGATCCAGGAGTAGATCATTGTACAGCGGTCAAAATTATCCTTAGTAACTGGATGACTAAGGAAATGTTTCTCGATTATGGAGGTGATAAAGAGTTCGTCGTAAAGGGTTACGCCGATGCAAGCTTTGACACTAAAATCCAGATGACTCTAAGTATCAATCTGGATGCGTATTGAAAGTGGGAGCAATTAGCTAGAGTAGCTCTATGCAGAGCATTGTAGACATAGAAATTTGCAAAATACATACGGATCTGAATGTGACAGACCCGTTGACTAAACTTCTCTCACAAGCAAAACATGATCACACCTTATTACTCTTGGGTATTAATCACATAGCGATGTGAACTAGATTATTGACTCTAGTAAACCCTTTGGCTGTTGGTCACATGGCGATGTGAACTATGGGTGTTATTCACATAACGATGTGAACTATCGGTATAAAATCACATGGCGATGTGAGCTAGATTATTGACTCTAGTGCAAGTGGGAGACTGAAGGAAATATGCCCTAGAGGCAATAATAAAGTTGTTATTTATATTTCCTTATATCATGATAAATGTTTATTATTCATGCTAGAATTGTATTAACCGGAAACTTAGTACATGTGTGAATATATAGACAAAACAGAGTGTCCCTAGTATGCCTCTACTAGACTAGCTCATTGATCAAAGATGGTTATGTTTCCTAACCTTAGACATGAGTTGTCATTTGATCAACGGGATCACATCATTAGGAGAATGATGTGATGGACAAGACCCATCCGTTAGCATAGCACTATGATCGTTTAGTTTTACTGCTATTGCTTTCTTCATGACTTATACATGTTCCTATGACTATGAGATTATGCAACTCCCGAATACCGTAGGAACACCTTGTGTGCTATCAAACGTCACAACGTAACTGGGTGATCATAAAGATGCTCTACAGGTGTCTCCGAAAGTATTCGTGGTGTTGGCATAAATCAAGATTAGGATTTGTCACTCCGAGTGTCGGAGAGGTATCTCTGGGCCCTCTCGGTAACACACATCATAATAAGCCTTGCAAGCAAAAGACTAATGAGTTAGTCACGAGATGATGTGTTACGGAACGAGTAAAGAGACTTGCCAGTAACGAGATTGAACTAGGTATAGAGATACCGACGATCGAATCTCGGGCAAGTAACATACCGATGACAAAAGGAACAACGTATGTTGTTATGCGGTTTTGACCGATAAAAGATCTTCATAGAATATGTAGGAGCCAATATGAACATCCAGGTTCCGCTATTGGTTATTGACCGGAGATGAGTCTCGGTCATGTCTACATAGTTCTCGAACCCGTAGGGTCCGCACGCTTAACGTTTGATGACGATCGGTATTATGAGTTTATGAGTTTTGATGTACCGAAGGTAGTTCGGAGTCCCGGATGAGATCACGGACATGACGAGGAGTCTCGGAATGTCCGAGAGGTATCTCTGGGCCCTCTCGGTAACACACATCACAATAAGCCTTGCAAGCAAAAGACTAATGAGTTAGTCACGAGATGATGTGTTACGGAACGAGTAAAGAGACTTGCCGGTAACGAGATTGAACTAGGTATGGAGATACCGACGATCGAATCTCGGGCAAGTAACATACCGATGACAAAAGGAACAACGTATGTTGTTATGCGGTTTTGACCGATAAAAGATATTCGTAGAATATGTAGGAGCCAATATGAACATCCAGGTTCCGCTATTGGTTATTGACCGGAGATGAGTCTCGGTCATGTCTACATAGTTCTCGAACCCGTAGGGTCCGCACGCTTAACGTTTGATGACGATCGGTATTATGAGTTTATGAGTTTTGATGTACCGAAGGTAGTTCGGAGTCCCGGATGAGATCACGGACATGACGAGGAGTCTCGGAATGTCCGAGACATAAAGATTGATATATTGGACGACTATATTCGGACACCGGAAGTGTTCCGGAAAAGTTTCGGATTTAACTGGATTGCCGGAGGGGGTTACCGAAACCCCCTACGAGGGGGGATGGTCCATAGTGGGCCTTGAGGAAAGGAGAGAGGCAGCCCATAGAGGCTGGCCGGCGCCCCACCTAGGGATCCTAGTTGGACTAGGATTGGGGGGGCGCCACCTCTCCCTCTTTTCCTTTCCCTCTCTTCCTTCTTGGTGGACTCCTACTAGGAATAGGATTGCAATCCTATTCCTAGTAGGATTGCCCTAGCCGCACCATAGGAGGCCGGCCGGCCCTCCCCTCTTGCTCCTTTATATACGGGGGCAGGGGGGCACCCAAAGACAGACAAGTTGAATTGTTCCAGCCGTGTGCGGTGCCCCCCTCCACAGAAACACACATCGGTCATACCGTTGCAGTGCTTAGGCGAAGCCCTGCGCCGGTAGATACATCATATCTGTCACCACGCCGTCGTGCTGACGAAACTCTCTCGTGAAGCTCAACTGGATCAAGAGCTCGTGGGACGTCATCAAGCTGAACGTGTGCTGAACGCGGAGGTGCCGTACGTTCGGTGCTTGATCGGTTGAATCGCGAAGAAGTTCGACTACATCAACCGTGTCACTTGACGCTTCCGCTTCCGGTCTACGAGGGTACGTAGACACACTCTTCCCTCTCGTTGCTATGCATCTGGTAGATAGATCTTGCGTGATCGTAGGAAAATTTTAAAATACTACGTTCCCCAACACTTAGAACCTTTGGCAATAGTGAAACTCGGAAATTAAACTCATACTGGAAAGCCGAGACAGTAAACCAAAATTAACATGACATAAACGAGAGTGCCAAACACTAGCATCCAAATCAACATTGTCACAAATATGGTATACTGACTTATTACAAAACTCAGAAAGTGATAAGCGGAACAAGCCTCCGCACTCATAGCCTTTACCAATAAATTGTCCAAATCTCGACACAACTACTTTATTGGACTCAAATACTACTTTAAACCCATCTCTGCAGAGTTGGGAGCCACTAACGAGATTCTTGTTTATAGTAGGGACATGCTGCACGTTCCTCAGCTGCACGATCTTTCCTGAAGTAAACTTCAGATCTACCGTGCCAACACCATGAATAGTAGCATGCGAACCGTTCCCCATTATGACGGGAGAATCTCGGACGACCTGATAAGAAGTGAACATAGAGATGTCAGCACACACATGAACATTAGCACCCGTATCAATCAACCAACTTGGAGATTGAAAAGCTGAAAACGCAAATGGTAAATTACCGTACCCATTAGCACCGCTAGCGGTCGCGACGTTGACATTCTTCTTCCGATCTGCACGGTCTGGGCAGTCCTTGGAAAAGTGGCCGACTACTCCACAGGTGTAACACCCTAGTCTAGCCAGCTTGTTCGGCTTCTTCTTCTTCTTGAAGGAAGTAGTATTGACATGCACATTTGTCGGAGGCTTGTAATTCCCTTTCTTGCTGTTGTTGTTGTTCTTGTAGTGTGAGTTGTTCTGCACCATGTTGGCGCTAGACTGACCCTCAACACCTCTCTCATGAGCGTCCTTAGCCCGAGCTTTCTCCTCAACATCAAGAGACGCTATCAGGTTTTCAACCGATATCTCCTGTCTCTTATGTTTGAGCGTTGTGGCGAAGTT
The DNA here is from genome assembly GCA_902687465.1 of Secale cereale. Classification (NCBI taxonomy): domain Eukaryota; kingdom Viridiplantae; phylum Streptophyta; class Magnoliopsida; order Poales; family Poaceae; genus Secale; species Secale cereale. The sequence goes on along the minus strand of LR738715.1, from coordinate 814,974,444 downwards.
CCTCCACGAAGAAGGCAACTTTGCAATTATGCACCCATCCACAAACTTGTCAGGTAGGACGCACTTGAGTAGTTCAAGCTCCTTTGCAATGACCTGTATTTCATGAGCCTATTCGACTACGCCACGGTTGTTCACCATCTTGTAGTCGTTAAAGCTCTCCATGACATACAATTCACTGCCTGCATCGGTTGCACCGAATTTAGCATCCAGTGCATCCCAGAGCTCTTTGGCGTCTGTTATGTGCATATACACATCTCGCAGACGTCCCTCAAGAATACTCAGAACACAGCCTCTGAAGGCAGTAGTGGCATCCTTGAACTTAGAGCATCTCCAACAGGCGCGCTAAGCGGCGCGCCCAAAAAACCATATAGCGCGCGCGCAACGCCTGTTTTGCCGCGGCGCGCAGTGCTGGCTCCAGCAGCAGCGCTATTTTGCAGCGCGCGCGTGCTGCTCCAGCGGTGCCCAAAAAATACAGCACGCGCACATTTTTTTTTCATACTAAAATTGCATTAAAATAAAAAGATACAAAGATAGATAGTTCAAACATAGATAAAAAACATAGTTCTAAAACATAGATAAAACATAGATAGATAGTTCTAGATAGATAGATATATAGTTCGAAAACATAAAAAAACTAATCGCTCCAGTCATCATCATCGCCTTCGTTGTTGTCGTCGGAGGAGGTCGACAGCCAAATGTCGAACCAGCGGTCATCTTCATCAGTGAAGATGGATTGGCCGCCGGCATCGCGGATGGCGGCCTGCTGACACGCCAACTCCCTCCGACGACGCCTGTCCTCGCGGCGACGTTCCCAGAACTGATGCTCGGCGACGACATCCTGCGGGTGGAGGCGGCGCCACTCCGCCATGCGTCGCTCGTCCTCCTGGGCGACGAGGAGGCGGTTCTGCGCCGCCGTGTGCTCCGCACGATCTCGCGTGGTGTGCAGACGAGGCGGCGGGGCGAGCTCCAACGCCTGCTCAAGGGTGCGGGCGTCGTCGAAGTTCATCTGACGACGCGGCCGGCCTAGGCGCCACGCCGCCGCGTCGTACGCCCGGGCGGCCTCGTGCGCCGTCTCGTACGTGCCGAGGGGGAGCCGGAGATCGCCGGAGCGTATCTCGGCGTAGAAACCGCCGCCGTTCGGGCGCTCGCGGACGCCGCGGTAGCCGGAGGAAGAACGGCGGCGCGGCGGCATGGTGGCGCGTCGGGGGCGGCGGCGGTGCTCCGGTGCGGCGGCGGTGCTCCGGTGCGGCGGCGGTGCGCCGGTGCGGCGGTAGGGATCGGCGGGCGAGAGAGAGAGGAGCAGAGAGGGAGAGGGAGAGGTGCAGCGAGGCGATCGGGCGCGCGGCGTTTTATAGCGCGCGCGGGGCGCGCCGCCGCAAAAAAGGCGCGCGGGAGGCCGCCGTTTCGCGCGCGCGCGCAAGCGGTTCCCGCGCGCGCGTCTTTCCCGCCGCCGCTGGAGCGCGGTTTTTTTCCCGCGCGCGCGAAAACGCCGATTTAGCGCGCGCGCGCGCCTTTTTCAGCGCCCGTTGGAGATGCTCTTAGTCTGATCTTCCTCAAACATAGCTCCTTCAGGTTTGCCCTTACTGACCTCCCAGATCTTCAGGGCCTCAAGCCAGAGTTGGCACTGAATCTGCCACCTCTTGAAGTTCACCCCGGTAAACATGTTTAGACAACGAACAGAGACACTGCGCACGTACCGAGCGTTTGCAGATGAAGCAGCGGTGCCCGTTGTGGCGATGTTGTTGATGACAACGTTGGTGATGATCGGTCGAAGACGGCGTCGGTGGCGAACCGCCGCAGCAGCAGGTAGACGAGCCGTGGTGGAAGCAGCGAGCACTCGCGAGGCGCTTCCCAAAAACCTAATTCGTCCTCTCCCGTACAGGATCACAAGAGCGAGCCCACGATCCGGGAGCGACCCGAATTGGCTAACTGCTGACACGTCTGTTCACGTTTTTTTCCTGTACAGCAAAAATAAGCTCGGCTCGGCGTAGATTCCCGCGGCGCGGCACGCGAGCGGCGGCGGCATCGTCGGAGGAGGAGTGCGCGAGAGGTTCTCCTGTTCTCACTCACTTACAAGTGGTAGAACACTCCACCTTATAAGGTGGTGTACATCTCCTCCAACTTCCAAGGTGGGACTAAACTTTAGCTCCCACTCCCCACTCCACTAGCAAGTGAGCTGCCACAAACATAGGCCCATTTGAGATTTCAGAATTTGCTTATTGGGCTGCCCCAAATAATGGGCCCAATTCTAACAGGGACGACCAGACCGTGTTCCAACGGCGACGGAGTCACTTCCGTAGTGGTGCATCAGGCAGGAGGAAATTGGGCAACACTGGAAGTTAGCTAGGACAATCTCTATCTTGGTCCTAGCTATGGGAGCTGTGGATCCATCGAAATGCAGTGGTCTTCGACGGAGCAGCGCCATCCATACTCAAGGTGCTCAAGAGTATTGAAAGTGAAGCCAGGGCATGAAAGCAGACATGATTACTACGAGGGAAGTCGAGGCGTTTATACTGGGCCTTGCATTGTGGGAGAGTAGCGAGTAGTCCTTAAACTGAGTAGTCGGGTGGGGTGGCCGAGGGCTACCTGTAAATAACATTGTATTTTTCATGTGTGGAGGTTTCTACCCTTTCCTTCCATAATATATGATACGCACACTCGTACGTATTCGAAAAAAAAAAACTGCGGTCTGCTATCAAGATCCGAACCCACAACCGAAGCATATGCTGGTAGGCACTTGCTGGCCAATATGCCACTAAACAATTTATGTCTATGTACATGCTGCTAAGCTACTATACCCTTAGATTCAGGCGCGGGCTATGTTAAAATACAATTTCAGCATTTTTATTCATTTTCTGATTGAATAGAAGCGACAACATTGGTTAAGCGGTGTAGGTTTTTCTTGGGCTAAGCACTGTGGCAACATTAACGCTCGGCAAATAAACTATAGACTGTTCCTTATTGCTTTAATTTACATTCCGAAATCATGGTGCATATATTTAACCTTTACTTGTTTATGTGGTGGCTTGTGGCTTTGGCGTTCTATTGGATAATTTGATAGATTTTTTAGTTGGGTTTTCACCAAAAAGCCTGGTCTTTTAGAAGCTGGATATTGAAAACCTATTATTTTTTTTAGAAAAATGGTATATTCTAGAAAAAAACAGTATGTGTTTTATAAAAGAGTTTAGTATATATTTTAAAACATCAAAAAATTAAAAAATCTTTATTGTGTGTTACAAACATGTTCATCTTATAAATAAAAAAATTCATCACATATTAAAATTTTCATGTATATAACAAAAATGTTCATCATATATTATACAATAAAGTTCATTATGTATTTATACAACAATTCTTCAATGTGTATATACCAAGTGCTCATCATATACTAAAAAGTTGCGTGTGTGTTTGAAAACAAATGTTCACCGTATACTGAAAAAAGTTTACTGTATAATGCAAAGCCTATAAAAATTAAATATGCAAAAAAAGGAAAAAAAATATAAGAAAGCCGAAACAAAAAAACAGATACACAAAAAAAGAAAACAACTGAAAAGGCCCAGCCCGTCTGGAAGCCAGATTCGGCGAAGCCGCGATCTGGCCTCACAGTCTATTCAGTATAGAAATTATTCTACCTCAAGTTTCACTCAATGACTCCAGTGGTGCGGTGATCACTATGCGCCTACCCGTGAATTATTCGGGTTTGAGGGTCGAATCATGGTGGCGCCCAGTGGACAAGTTAGTGTGCGTTTTTTCTAGAGTTTTTTAGTTTGTGTATGACTTTGTTAGTTCGTTGTAAGTTCTTGTACTGCAGATGTAATTAACTCTATGAAAAAGTCTCTGGAAAAAGCTTTTGTTTTGTGTGGATGACTTGACGAGAGACAGAAAAAAAAAAAGCATGGTGATCTCTACATGGCTTTGTATACAGACTTAGGTCGACAGATGCTCGGGTCACGCATGAACACACCCCTTGAAACCTACAACAACTCATATTATATTGTCTAATTGTGAAATCAATCATTTCACGAGGAATGAGATGGACTTGGCATGCTTATTTTGGAGGTCACCAAACTCATATTATATCATATTATATGATCATTATCATTCTGAATTTTCTTTCAAGAAAAACATAATTTGTTCCTCTGACGGGTCCCCTTCTGCAAGAATAGCACATGCTTCATGCAAATATACTACTCCCTCCGTCTCATAATGCAAGACGTTTTTTAACTCTAGTGTAGTGTCAAAAAACGTCTTACATTATCGGACGGAGGGAGTAAAATGGATGAACAATCTAACAACATAGTAATAACGAAGCTTTAATGCCCATTTTTCCATTCAATGCAGCCCCTCCATGCAATACAGATAACACCGATGAGAGGTCCTATAGGACGCTCGCAAGCGGCAAACACCCGAACTTTAGCTGAAGGACGCGCAAACAGGCCGGCCCATTCAAAGGCATTGAATGTAAAACTTCACGAAAGTTAAAAGCAGGCGCGTGGAGTCGAACTCCCGACGGCAAGCTATAAAGAACAAGTTGTGTCCGCTCGTGCTTGGCTAAAACGGAGCGCGAGTACTTGAGTACTAGCTGCAGCCTGCAACGGCATCCCTTTTTTTCTTAAAAAATTAATATTATTGGAATAAATAAGCAAAACTTTTGTTAAAAAATGTTATAGTTTTTGAGAACTTTAACAAATGTCATAATTTGAACAGCCTTTAAAACGCGAACAATTTAAAAAAAAAAAGTCAAAGAATTGAAAAACTTGAAAAAATATATAGGACGAAATTTTAAAATATACACTGAAATAATTTTTTAATATACGCTGATTTTTTTAAAATACGAATTGAACATTTTTGTGATATATGTTGATTTTTATATACACAATGAATTTTTTTATGGTAAACAATTAACAATTTCTTAGTACACATTGCACATATTGTGATATACGCTGAACAATATTTAAATACATATTTTTTGGAATTGTAAACAATTTTTTGTAAAGTGAACAAAATTTGACATTGTGAACAAAATTTAGAATTTCAAACATTTTTGAAAACAAAGAATAAAAATTAAAATTAAAAAGTGTAATATAAAAGAAAAGGAAAAAATTAGAAACAGAAACAGAAAGAAGAAACAGAGAGAGAAACAAGGAAATAAAAAATTGTAGAAAGAAAAACAAAAAGGGAAAACAGAAAAAACAGCACAAGAAAAAATGGTTTGCCTGACACTACTTTAACGCTCGAAGTGGACCAGCCCCGTTTCGCGGTGCTGGCTCGCGCGCTTCTGCCGAAGTGCTGCAGTTGGACGCTTGGGACTGTCAAATAGGAATTGCCAACACAGATGTGTTGTAAGGCTGCACCGGTGTGCATGAGCTATTTTTTCGAAACGAGGCAAAAGATTTGCCATTCAGTTGTAACAAGTCCGAGGACCACAGCCAGAGACTGGCCGAACAAAGGTGAAGATAAAAGCAACTAATCGCGATGTAAGTGTGCAGGAGCTATAGCCGTACTGATTGGTAATTCGTCTCCCCTCAGCTGTTCTGTGTTTGGGCCGGCTGTGCTTGCTCGCTCGCTGTCGCTGGCCTTCGCTTCGCTAGTTCCCTTGTTCGTCTAGTTTCTTCAGGTTTACTTTTTGTTTTCTTTGTTTTTGTTTTTCTTCAGTAATTATTTCTTTCTTTCTTGGTTTTATCGTTCTGTTCAGTTTTCTTTGGTTTTTCTTCTTATTCTTTTCCCTTTTTTCTTTGGAGTTATTCCTAGGTTTTCATTGGGTTTTTCTTTTTCATCTTTTCTTTAATTTTGTTTCTTTTTTCTTGTTTTTGTTTTCTTTTTCTTTGATTTTCATTGTGGTTCATGGTTTTCTTCCGATTTTCTTGGGTTTTCAACACATCTCTGCCTTTTTCACACATAATGTACAACTTTTTATGTATATCAAAAATATTATGCATATTTTTACATTTCTAAATACATGATTAACATTTTTAGATTATAAGTTTTGATGTTTAATTTTTTCATACAAGTGAATTTTTCATAATTATATGAATTTTTTTTTATATATATGTTTAACATTTTTCTATGTAAATGATTAACAATTTTTATATTACATGTTCTCATGTGTAATTTCCTTTTTCTTTTTTAGGTTGTTGGTAAAGCTTGTGGCATGAGCATCAATGCACACACGCGGTGACAACATTCCATCTTGTACTCAATAGTTAATTTCAAGAAGAAAAGTGTGGTCCAAAACCCTAGACTCGTGGTTCCGTCTAGATTTAGTGCCTGGCCCTGCTCGTCCATAGTGCATCATCATACTTGCCCTTCCTATTTATACAAGACATTGTTCTTCGCATGTCCTCCAGTCTCAAATCACATGGTAGTTCTAACATCTAAACAAATACTTCCGTGGCTCGCCTATATGGATTGACAAACAAGATGAGGAGATTGGTGTTATCTTTTACTGCATGTCTACTAGTTTGGGTTGGGAGACATCAGGACAAATCGTATCTGCCGAAAATGTGTTGGGCGTGTGCAGCCAGTCGTCACACCTGCCGAAAGAAAAGCAACCAGGACACGACCAAATACGTCCATGTCGTGTTCTAGATTTACACGCGGTGATAAAATGCCGCATATGCCTGAATAAGAACCAATTTGGTGACAACGCATTTTTAGCTTTGAGCCTGTTGTAGCTTCGGCCAGTCAACCTCCTCAATGATGTGATCTTTTAGGACCCGGCTCCCCTGACTCGTAGAAGGATGTAACTTAGTTGCATCTACCGTCCAGAAGCATCGGAGGTCCCTTCTCCGCCATACTATTCAAGTAGCATATTATACTCCGCATTCTCTGCTAGCTGTTGTGGACATGTGCCTGCCGCTTGCGTGAACAAAAACTTAAGAGCTAAAGAGAACGAGGCTTGTAAGATTTTAGCACTAAACGAAGCTGGTTGGTGTGAACAAGCACTAATGCCTTGTTGGGTTGATGCGTGGTTACGTGATGGGCCAAATGGGCTAGGTCTATTTGTCAGGAGTGATGTCGTCACGTTCGGTCTTTTAATGTGCACAAATTAAAACTCAACACTAGCCATTCAACAATTACTTCAAGTAGAGTCACGATCTATTCATTTAGGTGTGCTTCAAGTTTAATTTCCAACCTTACATCCTGCAAAGAAAATGTTAGAGTTGTGTCGAATATAGTGTACAAGATAGGTTACAGTTGGACTATGAGTAGTATTGTGTTTAGATAGGATATGGAGTCGTGTCCAAGTAGGACACCTGTATCCTAGGTCTCTCCTATATAGCGAGGGTAGACACACGATGTAACCTATGCCAACATAATAGCACAGGGGCGCAAGGGGGAGCCGGCGGCATGTGCCGGTGCCCGGGTGGCCGGTGTGCGGTATTGTGACGGTGTCACGGGGAGGAGCGCCCGTAGTCAAGACCCGGGGATGTAGCCATATCGGTGAACCTCGTTAACAAATCTCGGTGTCGTGCTCGTATGATTGCTTGGTACTCGGATGATCAACGGTATGCCTCGGATTTATTCTAACAAGTGGTATCATGAGCAAGGTTACGAGGAGGCTGTGGATTATTGATCTAGAGGAAGGTTTGATTTGTTGATCGGTATCGTCTACACCGGAAGTCACCGTAGAGAAATTGGTGTGCGCGGTTGGGACCGATTGGAAAATATGTCAGACGAAGGCAATCTCAACGAGTTGTGGAGATCGGATTGTGAGTTGTCAGCAGACGCACGAGGCAACGCTAGACAGCGTTTGCCGCTCGATCGCAAGGTGATGTGTTCCAGAGGCGCGCGTGGCAATCGACGCTCGACAGGACAAGCGGCTGAAGCCGAGGTTCGTACGCAGTACGGTGTGGGCGGGCCCAGCGGGGCTAGCTGGTGCGCGTGGTGTTCTGGCGGACACGCGGAAGGCCGCCTAGGCGCTACGCGGCAGGGCTGCAATGCAGATCGGATCGACTCAGAAGATTTGTTATGGAAAAAAAGAGGACCGGGTCTTCGTGTACGACACAGACGGAGGCAGCATCAGATCAAATCGAGCAGAAAAACATTCATTGATACACATCCATCGGGAAGGCTGAGACAAGGCAAAAGCAATTGGCTTAGCATTGGAAGTTGTGCCTGGGAGCTAATACACGTGAGTACATGAAAGGTTTTTGGTAGGAATTTGCTGCTCGTGCACCTCGTGTACTTGAGCATGTGTTGGAAGCTCGGTTATTTTTTCCGGGGTCAGCCGTACAAAGAATCATGGCACCAATGGGTGCCAGGTTTGAGGTGGAGAAGTTCGTTGGAACTGAAAACTTTGGGTTATGGCAGACAAGGGTGAAACTTTGTTGGCACGACAGGGATGCTTGAAGGCATTGCGGGAAGTCAATTCAGCTAGGATGGAGTTATGATGTGATGGATGGAAATCTGCGGAAGACGATTTGGGAGCCTCGAGCGTGTCATGCAGTCGGATAAGTTCGGCTGGGTCAGACTTGGACAGCCTGACGGATCGACACAAGTCGGTTGGTACAGAAGATGGTGGTGGGATCGGCAATGACGACATAGGAGCGTGATGCTGATGGTGACCGACTTCTGGGCGTGGAAACACGTGGCGCAGGCCCCAAGGGCTTGTGTGGCTTCGACAAGACTATGACGCGGGGTTGATTCAAGGTGATGTACACACGGAGCTTGAAGTCAATGAGGCGCAGGGCGGACTGATCATCTACCACTGAGTCATGTTGAAGGTGGAGCTGGATTGAGGGGCTATGGTGTAAGGATCCAGAGAATCGAAGCCTATTCAGCAGGAAAAGCGAGTGACACGTAGTTCGGACTGGAGCTCAGTGGTCTGATGGAAGCGTGAAACTCATCATCGATCGGTGATGATCGATGGTACTCTGCAGTGGGGGTTGAGTGGTGTGGTTTCACTACCCTTAAGACTCGACCGGGACAGCGGAGGCTCGGCGCGGTAATAGCGGCGAGGCGTGCGGTACGCACGGGACATGGAGACAGGCCAGGGCTCTAGTGGTCATACATGTGGTGAGACAACTGCGAATTTGACTTGAGATGACTACAAGCAATGGTGAAATTTCTTCAAGTTTCAGACAGACGGTCAAGAAAGGAGCGGTGATGTTGAGTTCAGGTAACTCTTATGTGTGACACCCAATATGTGAGTTGTTCACTTTCACGCAGGTCAATGATCAGTGTGTGATGGCATTGGACTGATACTCTGAAAGTTGGGAGCGCTAACTAGAGTAATGTGGAACTTAATTTTGCTCGAGTGTTGACTGTGGTCAAGAAAAGAAGAAACTACAAGTTGCAGGTGGAGTCATATGAAGTCTTTGGAATAGCAGCGGTACTCATGGGATAAGCTCAAGTCCAATGTACATGGAAGTTTGACACATTGACGAATTCAAGGTGGTGGAGAATATTCGCCAAGGTGGAGTTTGTTAGAGTTGTGTCGAATATAGTGTACAAGATAGGTTACAGTTGGACTATGAGTAGTATTGTGTTTAGATAGGATATGGAGTCGTGTCCAAGTAGGACACCTGTATCCTAGGTCTCTCTTATATAGCGAGGGTAGACACACGATGTAACCTATGCCAACATAATAGCACAGGGGCGCAAGGGGGAGCCGGCGGCATGTGCCGGTGCCCGGGTGGCCAGTGTGCGGTATTGTGACGGTGTCACGGGGAGGAGCGCCCGTAGTCAAGCCCCGGGGATGTAGCCATATCGGTGAACCTCGTTAACAAATCTCGGTGTCGTGCTCGTATGATTGCTTGGTATTCGGATGATCAACGGTATGCCTCGGATTTATTCTAACAAAAAAGTCCAAACTTACTTGTCAGTACCACTAATCAAAGGACAAACCAAAACAATTTACACATACCAACATCAGCCATTAATAGCAAATAAATATTCAAATAATCTCTTTATTGAATATTATGAATTTTATCTATTTCACGGATTTCAGAATGTTATTTTCTTTCAGAATTTTAATGTATTAATATTTGTCTTTCCACATATTATAAGAAATGCTAGGTGATTTAAAGATTTCACATATGACATTTCATGGTATTTTTATTTTGGAATTTGTGGATAAATATACCACAAGATTTATGGATGTAACGAGAGAAAACACTTGGACACCAGAGAAGTCACACCTCCAGATTTTTATATCTATTATTACGTGCATCATAGAGTGACACCGCAAGTGACATGAGAGCTCTATGGCATTTCCACAAATATCAACATCACTGTTTCTTTTTCAAGGATGTAAAACAATTTTGTACGAAAACTTCATAAAAGATAAGGAAGTTGGCCAATAAGTTATGCTTTATTGAATTTTGTACGTGGAATGCTGCTTCGAACTCCAATAAGGTTTCAATTTGAGGTGACGAGAGGAACTCAATCTTCAAGCAGATAACTAGGTAAGATGAAAGAAACACAGAAGATTCACACACATGCAGGGGAGCAGAGGTGTCAGAAGTATTCATTTTTGCTGGTTTCTTTTCTAATTGCACTGTATCTGAAGAACGGGAAACGTAACTTTAGGGAGACAAAGTGATGCTGCTGCACTTTCTTTGTGTCGTGCAGGGTAAGATTTTCGCAAAGAAACATCGAGCAACATGGAATAGTATCCCGAAGGTGTTTTCGAGAATAAAGGTGACAATATTTGCTTTTCCAGGGACCGTCTTGACATATGAAGTCATCTTTGTCTCGACTTTTCAAATTGCAACCAGTGAATGGTAGCTTTGATTTTTTTCTTCCGATTCTTGAAAACACTATTGATATTCTTGAAAGGTAGCTTTCATGTTTATTCTTTCCAATTCGAGCATAGTTCTTGGTTAAACATGCTTTGGGGAGAGCCTCCTAGCGCAATGACGAGTGCGTTCTGTTTCCACTCAAGCCATATGGGTTCGAATCTCCCCACCTACCTAACATCGAAAGTTAAGGGAGGGAACTTCCCCCCTTAGCCTCGTTTTTTTGGTTAAACATCCTTGAACAGTGTTTTAGGTTTGTGTTGATGGCATGGGGAAAGACAAAAAGGGCATGGTTATTGCAACATGGCTTTGCACCAACTTGGGTCGACAAATGCTCGACAAGACGTCGACCAAATTTTATGAGAAATGAGATGGACTATGTATCTGTGGCGGTGATTTTAGGTGGCAAGTGGTAGCAGCCAGTTCCACGGCGAGACATGGATGTCCACATGTCGGCTAGTGCCTTTTGGCTCTGGTGTTGAGTACTGGTAAAAGCATCCGTTTTCAAGATGCTGATTACAGCACCGCTTGATGTCCAGAGTGAAAACTCTTGCCGTGATGTATATTGGTTTGACTCGGCAACGATGACCTCTGCGCCGCTACCCTGTTGAAAGTCTTGTTTACATGTTGTTGTGCCTTCATTGACTGATCTGGACAATCATGATCAAAATCCTTGTCCAGGACATCTCCTGTTAGACGTGGCGACAATGGCGTGATGATGTTTATCCCTTCTTGAAATCGTACTGCAGGAGAAGTCGACTTGGTCATATGGGTTAATTTCATACCTGCACCCCCCCC
>LR738715.1:814932810-814962828 GCA_902687465.1 Secale cereale | reverse complement strand
CCCCGCCCCCCAAAAATATATCTTATAATGGTTTGGCAATGATTGTCTTTGTTCTATATACTCTGCTTAATACTATTTAATAAGAATGTTGTGCACATTGCAATGATGCAGAGGCTAGGATAAGTCCTAACCTCTTTTTCGAAAAAGAAATGTTGCCCTAATTCTGTGAACACATTGTTCTCTTCAAGTTTTGAAATAATTTTGAGTTAACCGCACCATTTTTTCTTGCCCTACAACAATCACATCTTTAGCTGTCTAATAAGCAGGAAAAGCCTCTTGCAAATTCTCCCCGAAGCAAAAGACAGCTTATGGCTACAGGCTACGATGACACAACTGAGATTAGCACGGATATCACCAACCGAAAATCCCCTTTGTCCCACATCTCCCTTTCATTGTTACTGTCCAACGTCTTGTCTTGTATACCCAAAGATTTGTGGATGCGATGAGAGAAAACACAGAGAGGATTGGACACCAGAGAAGTGCGCATCACTAGGTTTATGTATCTATTGCATGCGTCACATAAGTTCCGTGAAAGAACAAGCGACATGAAAGGTCCATGGCATTTTCTACAAATATCGATATTTCTGTTTCTTTTTGAAGGATAAAACAATTTTGTATGGACAGTTCTGAAAAGATAAATAATGTGGCTTTACGTTATGCTACCATTATGTTTCAGTTCTTGGAATTTTCGGCGTCATGACGTTTGTAAGGAACACTTAATTGCATGAGTATTTCTTTTGTAACATCGGAAGTTTTCTAAAAGTTATTATAAGCTCAAGAACCGTTAATTTTTTTTTTTTTAGAAAAGGAGCTTGAGCTCCGGCCTCTGCATCAAAATGATGCATACGGCCATCTTATTAAACGAAAAGCAGTCGAACAAAGGTCTTACAAAGTCTGCGAGAACTAAAAGGTAGGACCTCCACAGCCGGCAGGCAAAAGATAGATAAGCTACTAAACACCTATCCTATTACATGACCGCCATCCAAACCGGTTGTAGATATCCCGAGCTACCATCTCCCATCGGATAGACGCAGTAACCAAATGCTCCCTGGCCTCCGTCTGAGTGAGTAGCGACCACATACGGATAAGAGTAGTGGTTCTGAAGATAACCTGCAAAAAATGAATGTTTGTTGTTCTGTTAAAGACTAAATCATTTCTGCAATTCCAAATTGCCCATAGTAAAGCACATACTCCCACTCGGATATGTTTTGCTGTTGCCGTGTCAATCCCTTGTAACCATGTCCCAAATAACATGTTAATCGAAGCGGGGGGATTGATATTGAGGGCAATTTGAACCGACCTCCATAAGATTTTGGCCATAGGGCAATCAAGGAATAAATGTCTAATAGACTCATCGTGATCACAGAAACTACATCTTTTAGACCCTATCCAATTCCTTCTGGCTAAATTATCTTTTGTTAGAATGACTCGTTTATGAACAAACCACATAACACTTTGATTTTTAGAGGTACCTTAACTTTCCACACGTGCTTCGAGCTAGGAATCACCCTAGTGTTAATAATATCCAGATACATGGATTTCACTGAGAAGACCCCATTTTTAGCTAGTCTCCATCTCAGCTGGTCCGGCTGTTGGGAGAGTTGGACATCCATTAGCCGTCTCACTAGATGTAACCAAGCTTCCCATCGATTTCCCACCAAATTCCTACGGAACTGAATATTAAGCGGAATGGAATTTAATACTATAGCAACATGAGCGTCTCTCCGTTGAACAATATTATAAAGTGAAGGATATTGAAGTGCCAGGGGTGTCTCCCCTAGCCATGTATCTTCCCAAAATCTAATGGAAGTACCATCTCCAATACTGAATTTTACTCGGCTAAAAAATGTGGATTTTACTCGCATCAGACCCTTCCAAAAAGGTGAGTCAGTCGGTCTTACCGTCACCTGGGACAGAGTTTTTGATTGAAGGTACTTATTGCGGAGAATCTGTGCCCAGGTTGCATCTGTCTCACCAGATAACTTGAACAACCACTTACTGAGTAAGCATCGATTCTTCACCTCTAAGTTTTCAATACCTAGACCCCCTTGGTCTTTCGGTCTACAAATAATATCCCACTTAGCTAACCTATATTTCCTTTTGGATTCATCGCTTTGCCAGAAGAACCGAGATCGGTAAAAGTCAAGCCTTTTCCGAACTCCAACCGGAACTTCGAAAAAGGACAATAGAAACATAGGCATACTGGTTAGGACCGAATTAATAAGAATTAATCGTCTTCCATATGACATAAGCTTTCCCTTCCAGCAGCTTAGCTTTTTTTCAAACCTATCCTCAATTATTTTCCATTCTTTGTTTGTGAGCTTTCGGTGATGAATTGGAATACCCAAATAGGTGAAAGGCAAAGATCCCAAGTCACAACCAAACAGCTCCTTATAAGCTTGTTGTTCTTCTTTAGCTCTCCCAAAGCAGAACACTTCACTCTTACGAAAATTAATTTTTAATCCCGACAATTGTTCAAACAAGCATAACACTAGTTTCATGTTCCTAGCTTTCGCCAAATCATGCTCCATGAATAGGATGGTATCATCTGCGTATTGCAAAATGGAGACACCCCCGTCCACTAGATGAGGAACCAGGCCTCCTATCTGCCCCGCCTCCTTCGCCCTTCCTATGAGAATTGTCAACATGTCAATGACAATATTGAATAAGATTGGCGACATCGGATCTCCTTGTCTCAAACCTTTGTGAGTTTGAAAATAATGTCCTATATCATCATTGACTCGTATACCGACACTCCCCTTTTGTGTTAACGAAGCAATCTGCTCTCTCCACGATTGATCGAAACCTTTCATTCGCAGCGCCTGCTGCAGGAAAGACCACTTCACCTTGTCATACGCCTTTTCGAAATCCACCTTAAAAACCACCCCGTCAAGTTTTTTTGTATGAAGTTCATGCAATGTTTCATGTAGTACCACTACACCATCCAGAATATTTCTGTCAGGCATGAACGCAGATTGAGACGGATGCACCACTGAATGGGCAATTTGTGTAAGCCTGTTCGTCCCGACTTTTGTGAAAATCTTGAAGCTAACATTCAGCAAACAGATGGGCCTGAATTGCTCAATTCTAACAGCCTCATTTTTCTTGGGAAGCAATGTAATCGTACCAAAATTCAGGTGAAACACTTGCAATTGACCCAAGAAGAAGTCCTGGAACATCGGAAGCAAGTCACCCTTAATGATATGCCAGCATTTTTTATAAAACTCCGCTGGGAAGCCATCCGGACCCGGAGCTTTACCGGTTTTCATTTGGGAGATTGCATCAAAAACCTCTTTTTCCGAAAAAGGGGCAGTCAATATCTCATTATCCTCGTTTGCCAGCTGAGGCACATCATGAATCCGCGATTCATCCAGAGAGATAGAGTTCTCTTCAGGAGGCCCGAACAATTGTTTATAGTAATTCGTGATGTAAGTCTTAAGATTCTCCTGACCCACTATGGTGCCTTCATCCTGCTCTAGTTGGAAAATTCTCTTCTTTCGATGTTTGCCATTCGCAATCATGTGAAAGAACTGCGTATTATCATCTCCCTCGACGATCTTACGCACTTTAGCCCGCAAAGCCCACTTAATTTCCTCCTCACGAAGCAACTCTTTAAGTTTAAACTCTGCCTCTCTCTTAGTTTCCACCTCATTGGCATCTAAGATAGAATGCTCCGCTTTGATGTCTAGATTTTTGGTCAGTAAAAGAAGCCTTTCCTTTTCTGCCTTATAGATCCCTTCATTATGCTTAGCCCACCCCCTGAGGAACCGTTTGAGGTGCCTAACTTTATTTTGCCAGCGATCGATATTGGATCGTCCGCCTACATCTTTCGCCCATTCTCTAGCTATCAAATCCACAAACCCTTCACGATCGAACCACGCCGTTTCAAAAGAAAAGGGACGTCTATTACCAAAATTCATGGCTTCCCCCGAATCAACTAGTAAAGGGGTGTGATCCGAGATTTCGCGCGAGAGTGCTTGCACCGTTACTAAAGGGAACTTCTGTTCCCAGTCAACACTCGCAAGAACCTGATCCAACTTCTCAAAGGTCGGTATAGGAAGATTATTAGCCCAAGTAAATTTCCTACCCGATAACTCAATCTCGCGAAGGTCCAAGCTTTCTATGATAGTGTTAAACAAAAACGGCCATCTGCCTTCAAAGTTATCATTATTTTTTTCGTCTCGCCGACGAATAATATTAAAATTGCCTCCAACCAAGAGAGGTAGATGCTCGTTCCCACAAATACGAACTAAGTCAGCCAAAAATTCCGGTTTTAGCTCTGGCTGCGCAGCCCCGTATACCGCCACAAGCGCCCAATCAAAACCGTCCACCTTTGACCGAACTCTAAATTTAACTGCAAAGTCACCCATAACGACGCTTCTCACTTCCAAAGATTCGCATTTAACCCCAAGTAAAATCCCACCGGATCTTCCTCTTGGTGGTAGGCAATGCCAATCAAACTCCACCCCTCCCGAAAGGGTATTAAGAAATTGTGGGGAGAAGTTGTCCCGCCCAGTCTCGGAAATAGCTATGAAATCGAGTTTATATTCAATCGACGCATCTGCAAGGAACCTTTTTTTAGCCAAGTCTTTAAGACCTCTGCCATTCCAAAAGATGCCTTTCATAATTCATCATGAAATTTTTTAGCAGTACGAATTCTAGCGCTTCTACGCACAACCGAGGTTGGGTAGATCTTACGCGTCCACTTGCGTTTTGGCTTAGTGCTATCCTCAGCCTCATTTACACTACCGACATCTCCACTCACTTCCTCCAGGGCCGAAACCTCCCTATCGAGTCTATCGAGTCTTAGAGATGACGAGTCCTCCTCCTCCTCTGTCTCCACGTGGGTTGGATCAAGGTCCGCACAGAGGCTGCCAATAGCATTTATTCCCAACTTAGCTACCTCAGAATCATTCAAAGGCTGAATAGCTGCTAGGTTTCTAAGAATTTCAATAGCACGATCTGCCTCAAGATCTAAAATATCGTTAACGGAAGTAGCAACCTCTCTGCCATTCCAACCCAACGAGACCCCCAGTTGTGTGGCATTATTAATAATATCATCTGAAGAGAAATGCAAAATAGAATTGGGAGTGTTAACTGACATACCAGTAGTGGTCTGAATATTATGAAGCTTGGCCGCCCGCTTGGCGCATCGAAGCTGCATATCATCCACATCCGGCCGGTCCTGTAAGCGACAGCTCATCCGCCGCCCTGCAGAAACTGGGTCCGGAATCCCACCAAAAGCAATGACGTCGTCGCGAGTAACCCCGCTAGGAGTAAGGCCGCCTGCCATACCTCCCGCCGGGCTCAAAAGCGGAACTCCACCCTGCGCCAGTACCTGCGACCTCGCCTTAGTCCCACCCGGACTAATGGGCGCCACCAGGTCCTGGTTAACCACCTCCACCACACAAATGGGGTCCTGTATCACATCACGTATTGCCTCCTCCCGATCCATAGAGAAGACCATCTGAGCCACTAAAGATCGGAGCGGGCTGGCAACATCGCCCTCCTGCACACAATCCTGTCCCAAAGAAGCCCTCTCAGAAGTAATGTCGGGGGTCACCTGCCCGAGCTCGCACCGATTGCCCCTCTCAAGCCTGAGAGGCGAGACCGCCTCGCAGAGAACCTCAGCCTGTCCCTCACAGTCACCGGTGCATGGTAGCGGCGGTAACTCGGACTCCACCGGATCATCCGCCTCCATCCTAGCACTCCAGAGGCGGCTCGGCGTGGAATGCAACTCAAAAGACCCAATCCGCAGGGATTTGGCAGGTGCCGAGGAGCAAGGTGGCCCCGAAGCCATCCTAGACAGCGTATCCGACTGTGGTTGCGGCCCCTTAGCCATCTCCTGCTGCGAATTCTCAGGCCTCTTATTCTGACTACCAGCACCGCCGTCACCCTCAGTCGTGTCCATATCCACAATGTCCGCTCCCTCGCCCTCCAGAGTTATGGGCGTATCCTCAATCTCAAGTTCCAGCACATATGTAACTCCAGCATGTGTCCACTTGAGCACATCCGGTACATACTCCACACTGACTACACTGACCAACAGTCTCGCCGCGCCATGAGATCGAGTGAAAGGCATATCCACTTCCTCGGTCTTCCCAATAAGAGAACCCAAACTCCACGCAATCAGAAAGTTATTGATAAAACGACGCGGTGCCCCAAAAAAGCGGACCCATACCTTCTCCAACGGTGTGCCCACAGGATCTTTCTCTTTCCACTCATCGAAAGTAAGGTAAATGCTGGTGCTAGGAAATCTGCACATACCCCATTTGAGCATATATAGTTGATCTTCCTTAGTGGGGAAATCTACCTTGTAAGTCTGGTCCTCCATCTTTACAAGATCCCACTGATGATTGCCTGGAACTAGGTCCTGTAACTGTCGCACTATCTGAGCCTCTGTCAGACAACCATTAGCAACCTTGACTATTGCAGGGAAAGAGCTGTCCGGCACCTGAACTGAAGGTGCCATATCTGATGACTCAAAAAACATCAGTTCCTGGCAACACACACCGTAGATAGTACATACAGGCTTAGGGCCCACAAGCAAAGGACAGTCGCTAGACCCATGCTGAGATCTGCAGCAGTAATCACAAAGCGCTGTGGTACACTCCGTCACAAAATGTCCAGTCTCACCACATCTACAGCAAGGTAGCTTCTTCTTCTTAATGGCCCATTTAGAGAGTTTGTCGCCATTACGTTTGTCCACCACCTTATCAGGACCACCTTCAGCTGCCTTCTCCTCCGGAAGGCTCACCGAAGCCAAAGCCCGAACCGTATCCACCGCCACTTGAGGAAGCACGGGAGGTGGGGCCTGACTAGACGCGAGCAACACCTCATGAGTATCGGTGGCCACTGGCGGCGTAGGTTGCCTCGGAGGATGAGGGCGTCGCCCCCCTCCTCTCCCGCCACGAAACGACCGATGGGCCCCCCGGTGAGGACGGTTAGTAGGACCACCAACCCCCTCGACGAACGAGCCAGGAGGCCCCTGAAATCCCCGGCCTTGTCCAATGCCATTGTTCCATCCAGAACCGCGCCCACCGCCTGACGAAGAACCACGATGTTGCCCGTCACCGTAAGCATTATAACCGTCATCCCCCCAAGGACCATATCTGTTGAACCGAGCGCCGCCGTTGTGATGATCAAAAGCGGCACTCCCACCTTGACCGTCTTGCGGCGCAAAACCTCCACGTCCACCGCCATGAGCACTCCCGCGCCCGGCGAAGGCTGCACCTCCACGGCCGCCAGTGGCAGCACCCGGGCGACCACCTGCATGGGCACCGCCCCGCAAGGCCTGCTGCACCCCGCCCCGCCCTGGATGATGTACTGCTGGCGCACTAGCCTGAACTTCAGCCCCGGCCGCTGCCGCAGCGGGCTTTGCCTGCGGAGGCGCTCCTCTGCCTGCCATACTTGCCGCGGTAGGAACGACGGCGGAAGAGGGAACCCTTCTCGCGCGCCCTGCCCCTAGCGATGCAAGTGTCGGTCGCCAGGAGGGAGCAGCGTTATGAGCCCGATCGGCCGATCGATCGCAGCTAGGGATCTGTAGTCGATCCCTTTGGATCTCTACCTGGGCCACTTGCCCAATCCCATCGATGCCAAGGCCCAAACCCTCACATGCCAGCCCAACTTGGCCCGCAAGGGAATTCAAACGAGCCTGCCTCGAGGCTCGGATCTCGATCGAGGACAGCGGCGGAACCACCGCCGCCGGCGGCAGAACCTTCTTCCGGCGCCCATGCACCACCTTCCAGGATCCAAAAAAATCACCAAGAGTCAGAGAAGGGAGACGCACCTTAGGAAGAGGGCCCTTCCAAGGCCGGAGCGTCGTCGGAGCCGTCCGGCGATGAACCACTCGCCGGAGAGCTTCCGCCTTGTCCGACCTCGCTAGCCCGTCCCAGGCGCGGTCCTCCAGGGGCACGATGCCATCCACGAGCTCGGCCACCTCCTCCTCCGAGTACCCGGCCCCAAGCACCTCGCATACTTTGTCACTCGGGGTCGGAGATAACGACCCAGATCCATCGCCGGAGACGTCTTCCTCGTCGGAGTCGTCGGAGTCAGCGGACCCTAGGGCCCAAAACCGGCTCCCGTGCCCGAACTTGGACTCCAGCCGCATGGCAGCGGCCGCGCCGCAGCGTGCCCATCGGTCGTCGCCTCACAGTCGCCAGTCGCCCCTCACAGTCGCCAGTCGCTCATCCAAGTAACTAATTAATACTCCCTCGGTCTCAAGAACCGTTAATGCATGTAGTTACTTTGAAGAAACACAGAAGATTTATATGCATTCAAGAGAGGGGGTGTTTCAGGAGTATTCAGTTCAGTTATTAGTTCTTTTCTAATTGCAGTGTAGCTGACGGACGGGAATCCTAACTTCAGGGAAACAAAGTGAATATGCTGCACGTTCTTTGTATCGTACAGGGTAAGATTAATTTGGCAGTTCAATTAGCACATCCTCCTTGTCAGCACTAGTGAGGGAATAGCATCTCGTGGGCGCTTTCTTTGGAGAATAAAGGCAACCCACCTTGACATGAAGCAACCTAGCTCGGTCTCAGCCTTTGAAGTCGCAATCGACAATCTCATGGTAGACGTAGAGGAAAATGAAGGCCAGTCGACAGTACCGACACAACACGAACAATTTTCCTAAGCCGTATTCTACAAGGGTAGGTACGGTTCAAACCTTTTCCGGTAGGAGCATGGATGGTTCATTGGTTCTTGGTTAAGCTTGTGGCATGAGCATCACATCACACACGTGTGCGTGCACGTATGAAAAAGAGTTAATTACATCTACAGTTAAAATACTTGGAGCGAACTAACAAAATAACACACAAACTAAAAAACTGCAGAAAAATGGTACACTAACTTTTCTAACAACACATTTTAAAACATTTTCTGTTTATTCTCTAAGAGTGCACCGTTTGTAAGCAGTAAGCTGTTAACTGTCAGTATGGAGCAAGGTGTGCCTGGCCTTGGGACGACCAGACCGTGTTCCAACGGCGACGGAGTCACTTCCGTAGTGGTACAATGGTCCACCTAAGTTTCAAGTTCCACAAGGGCACGCTCCCTTGCCCCGTGCCGCTCCCGCGAGCGGCCCGGGCGCATCCCTTCCCGCCGGCGCCTCCACCCCTCACCTCACCTCTCCCCTCCCTCGCCGCCGCCAGGGGGTGCCGCCGGGCAAAGCCCGTGCGCGCGCCGGCGGTGGCGGGGCTCTTCCCTCCCCGCGAGGCGTCTGGGCGGCGCGGGCCGGCCGGTCTTGTGGTGGCGCGTGGCTCGACGGGGCAGGTCGGGCCGGCGGCGGCTCGGGGCGGCTGCTAGGGGCGGCGCCGGTGATCTTCTTCACAGGGCGGCGCGGGACTGGCTTGGCGCGCTGCGCGGTCAGCTGCGGGGCGATGGGTGGATCTGGCGTGGATCTGGCAAGGCGCTGGGAGGCAGCAGGCTGGTGCTGGGCGGTCGCGTCGGGCGGCTGCGTGGCCTGGCGCGGAGGAGCGAGGAGGAAGCCGGGGCAGCGGCCCCGGGCTGGGAGCCATGGCGTTTTGGCCATGGTGACGTGTGCGCTCGCATCTCGGCCGTAGCTTGAGGTGCTGCTGCTGTGGGTGCTGCGCGGTGAAGCTTGGTGGTCGGCGTTGGAGAGTGCAAGGCGCAACAGGAACGGCTCCAACGATCTCCACGCGTTTGGGTGGATCAGATCTGCAGGCCTCCAAAGGGATGTGTGTATTCCGGGCGAAAGCCTTGACCCGACTTTGTCGGTGCCGTCGACGGCGGCGCTTTC
The DNA here is from genome assembly GCA_902687465.1 of Secale cereale. Lineage (NCBI taxonomy): Eukaryota > Viridiplantae > Streptophyta > Magnoliopsida > Poales > Poaceae > Secale > Secale cereale. The sequence goes on along the minus strand of LR738715.1, from coordinate 814,953,071 downwards.
GGGCGTCGTTTCCCTCCTTGGAGGCGTCGTTGTGGAACTCATTTTCTTCTTGGTAGGGCTTGGGCTCTCCGGGTGAAAACCTAAGCTCCAGATGTTCTCGGAGCGAGCGGCGGCGGCGTCTTCGTCGTTTCCCCCTTGGGGGCGTTGCTTGGGAGAGTTAGCTTGTGCTTGGTGCGTCTGGTTTTCTCCTATGTCGGTTTGGTGGATGCCAGGACAGCGGCCCCTCACGGCTGATGTGCGCCGAGGCGGCGGCCTCGGAAAGTGATGCGCGGGGCGGCTCCATGGGGCGGGGCGGCGGCTCGGCCTTGCTTGGATGGCAATCTTGGACCACTTGGGTGGCAGGCTTGTCGGTCCGGTCGACGCGCTCCAGAGGGGGCGTTTTGACTTTACGTCGGGGCGGCGACCCCGGATGTGGTGCAACATTCGTGGTCTGCGAGCGGTTGCCCTGAGCAGCGTGGGCCGCGGGCAGCCGGGTTGTGCGGTGTTGCTGCTCGAGGGGAGCGGTGGTATGTCGGGGCGGCGGCCCCGGGAAGGCGGTGCCGGTTGATTGCGCTGGGCGCGACAGAGTGGTGGATGTCGGGGCGGCGGCCCCGAGAGAATCACTGTGGCGACCAGACTTTTGTGGCAACGATGATGGTGGGAGCGATGTCGGCGACGCGGCAATGGTTGCGGTAGTCGGCTCTTCTTCGGCGTGTCCACGGTTTTGCCTCGGTTTGCTTGTTGCTGTGGAGTCGAAGCTGCGGCGGCGGGGCCCTGTGGTGTACGATGACTGGTTGTAGGTGGTCCGTTCGGGGATCTTCCATGGCGCCAGCCGTGCCTGGTTTTGTTCTTCGGAGTTCTCCGTCAGAGTCAAAGCTGCGTTGTATGGCCGCAGGTCGACTTGTCGTCGATTAGGGTGGGCTTTGCCCTATGTGTTTCAGTCTATGGGAGTGGGCTTGGCCCTTGTTGTTCTGGTTTTTGCCCAGTTTTCCGTAATAAACTGGGCAATTCTCTTCTGCTTAATTAATAGATGAGGCAAGCTTTGCCTCCGTTTCAAAAAAAAAAAACTTCCGTAGTGGTGCATCAGGCAGGAGGAAACTGGGCAACACCGGAAGTTAGCTAGGACAATCTCTATCTTGGTCCTAGCTATGGGAGCTGTGGATCCATCGAAATGCAGTGGTCTTTGACGAAGCAGCGCCATCCACACTCAAGGTGCTCAAGAGCATTGAAAGCGAAGCAAGGGCATGAAAGCAGGCAGGATTACTACGAGGGGAAGTCAAGGCGTTTATGCTGGGCCTTGCATTGTGGGAGAGTAGCGAGTAGTCCTTAAACTGAGTAGTCAGATGGGGTGACCGAGGACTACCTGTAAATAACATTGTATTTTTCATGTGTTAAGGGTTTCTAATCTTTCCTTCTATAATATATGATACGCACACTCATGCGTATTCGAGAAAAAAAAAGCCTACCGTCTGCTACCAAGATCCGAACCCGCAACCGAAGCATATGCTGGTAGGCACTTGCTGGCCAATATGCCACTGAACAATTTATGTCTATTTACATGCTGCTAAGCTACTATACCCTTAGATTCAGGCGCGGGCTATGTTAAAATACAATTTCAGCATTTTTTATTCATTTTTTGATTGAATAGAAGCGACAACATTGGTTAAGCGGTGTAGGTTTTTCTTGGGCTAAGCACTGTGGCAGCACAAAACCAACAACATTAACGCTCGGCCAATAAACTATAGACTGTTGCTTATTGCTTTAATTTACATTCCGAAATCATGGTGCATATATTTAACCTTTATTTGTTTATGTGGTGGCTTGTGGCTTTGGCGTTCTATTGGATAATTTGATAGATTTTTTAGTTGGGTTTTCACCAAAAAGCCTGGTCTTTTAGAAGCTGGATATTGAAAACCTATTAAAAGAAAAGAAAAATAGTATATTCTAGAAAAAAAAACAGTATGTGTTTCATAAAAGAGTTTAGTACATATTTTAAAGCATCAACAAATTAAAAAAAATCTTTATTGTGTGTTACAAACATGTTCATCTTATAAATAAAAAAATTCATCGCATATTAAATTTTTCATGTATATAAAAAAATGTTCATCATATATTATACAATAAAGTTCATTATGTATTTATACAACAATTCTTCAATGTGTATTTACCAAGTGCTCATCATATACTAAAAAGTTGCGTGTGTGTTTGAGAACAAATGTTCACCGTATACTGAAAAAAGTTAACTGTATAATGCAAATCCTATAAAAATTAAATATACAAAAAAAGAAAAAAATATATAAGAAAGCTGAAACAAAAAAACAGATACACAAAAAATGAAAACAGCTGAAAAGGCCCAGCCCGTCTGGAAGCCAGATTCGGCGAAGCCGCGATCTGGTCTCACAGTCTATTCAGTATAGAAATTATTCTACCTCAAGTTTCACTCAACGACTCCAGTGGTGCGGTGATCACTATGCGCCTACCCGTGAATTATTCGGGTTTGAGGGTCGAATCATGGTGGCGCCCAGTGGACAAGTTAGTGTGCGTTTTTTTCTAGAGTTTTTTAGTTTGTGTATGACTTTGTTAGTTCATTGTAAGTTCTTGTACTGCAGATGTAATTAACTCTATGAAAAAAGTCTCTGGAAAAAGCTTTTGTTTTGTGTGGAGGACTTGACGAGAGACAGAAAAAAGAGCATGGTGATCGCTACATGGCTTTGTATACAGACTTAGGTCGACAGATGCTCGGGTCACGCATGAACACACCCCTTGAAACCTACAACAACTCATATTATATTGTCTAATCGTGAAATCAATCATTTCACGAGGAATGAGATGGACTTGGCATGCTTATTTTGGGGGCCACCACACTCATCTTATATGATCATTATCATTCTGAATTCTCTTTGACGAAAAACACAATTTTGTTCCTCCGACAGGCCCCCTTCTGGAAGAATATATAGCACATGCTTCATGCCGTTTTGCCATCGTATTTTGCTACAATCTACATTCAGAGCAGTGGCCAAGGACAATTTTTTTAAGGTGGGAAGGACTCTAGAGTATAAGGAAATTTGGTACAAAACCAAACTAGTGTTACACACAAACAAATCACATTAATATATTTATATATCCTAAACATCACAACCAAATATAATCAAAATGGAAATATACTAAAATAGATAAACAATCTAACAACATACTAATAATGAAGCTTTAATGTCCATTTTCTCATTCAATGAGCCCCTCCATGCAATACAGATAACAACATGGAGAGGTCATATAGGACGCTCGCGAGCGGCAAACACCCAAGCTATAGCTAAAGAGAGCGCAAACGGGCCCGCCCATTCGCAGGCATTGAACGTAAAACTTCACAAAAATTAAAAGTAGGCGCGCGGAGTCGAACTCCCGACGGCTAGCTATAAAGCACAATTTGTATCCGCTCGTGCTTGGCTAAAATGAAGCGCGAGTACTTAAGTACTAGCAGCAGCCTGCAGCGACATCCCTTTTTTCTTCTTAAAAATTCAATATTCTTGGAAAACTATAAAATTAAATATGGAATAAATTATGAAAACTTGAACAAATGTCAAAATTTGAACAATCTTTAAAACACAAACAATTTTTGAAAAAAGTGAAAGAATTGAAAAACTTAAAAAACATTATACAGTATAAAATTTTAAAATATACACAGAAATGTTTTTTAATATAAGCTGAACAATTTTGCAATACACATTGATGATTTCGTGATATATGTTGAATTTTAGATACACATTGATTTTTTTCATAAATAATGAACAATTTCTAAATACACATTGAACATATTGTGATATACACTGAAAAATATTTAAATACATATTGGTTTTTTTGGTGATATATGTCGAACAATTTTTGAATTGTAAACAAATTTGTATAAAGAGAAAAAAATTTGATAACTGTGAACAATTTTTGACATTGTGAACAAAATTTAGAATTTCAAACATTTTTCAAAAACAAAGGATAAAAATAAAACTAAAAATTAAAAAATAAAATAAAATGAAAAGAAATAGAAACAGAAACAGAAAATAAATAAACATAGACATAAACAAAGAAATAAAAAATTAGTATATAAAGAAAAACAAAAAAACGAGCAAAAGAAAAACATGGTTTGCCTGGCACTGCTTTAACCCTCGAAGTGGACCGGCTCGTTTCGCGGAATTGCTAACACAGATGTGCTGTAAGGCTGCACCGGTGTGCAGGAGCTATATAGGATTGGTAATACGTCTCCCCTCAGGTGTTCTGCGTTCGGGCCGGCCCATTTTTGCGGCTTTGTTTGCTCGCTCGCTGTCGCTGTCCTTCGCTTCGCCTGTTCCCTTGTTCGCCTAGTTTCTTCAGGTTTAGTTTTTGTTTTCTCTGTTTTTCTTTCTTCAGTTATTACTTCTTTCTTTCTTGGTTTTATCAGTTTGTTTAATTTTATTTGGATTTTCATATTATTCGTTTTCCCTTTTTTCTTTGGAATTATTTCTAGGTTTTCATTGGGTTTTCCTTTTTCTTATTTTCTTTAGTTTTGTTTCTTTTTTTTTGTTTTGGTTTCTTCTTTATTTTTCATTGTGGTTCATGGTTTTCTTCTGATTTTGTTGTTTTTTCAGCACATCTCTAGCGTTTTCACACATGGTGTACATTTTTATGTATATAAAAAAACAAGTATGCATGTTTTAACATTTCTAAATACAAGATTAACATTTTTAGATTATATGTTCAGATGTTTACTTTTTTTATATACATGCATTTTCCATATACATATGAAACATTATATATACTACTCCCTCCGTTCGGAATTACTTGTCTTCGAAATGGATGTATCTAGAACTAAATTACGTCTAGATATATCCATTTTTGCGACAAGTAATTGCGAACGGAGGGAGTAGTCGTCAACCCGTGCATTCACACGGGCTAGTGATTTCTACATTGGTATATATTGAAATAGAATGAGGAAAACTATTTATATATTTATCCATATAGACTTATCTATACAAATGTCATGATAAGACGAAAGATGATATTATTAATGTTTGGTCCAAGAGAAGGATTACTACAATCTAACCGCAGGCATGCAAACATTCACACAATCATTGTAATTGTGTAGTATGTAATAAACTTTTTTTATATTTGTATATACATAAAGTTTCCTAGTTTTCTCATACGCGTCAGCCTAATTAAATTAAGGATTCAATCACAAAGTAAAGGACAACATCCAAGAGAAGTTATCGTTTATTTTGAATGTTAAACTACAAAAGTCAAATCCAATTGTGTCGCATAGAAGTAAATATTCTGGTTCTTTAATTTGGAGGAGATATGAATGTATGTAGAATTCATGTATTTTGGAAACAAACAAACTTTAGAGGTTTGATCTTGAGAATTATTGATGTGCATCCACCTAATATTTGTGAAATTTAGTGCCATAAATGTGAGGAATGGTGTCAATGAAACAATACATACATAAACCCTAAACACGTCATCTGATAAAAGTAGTATGGCATTAATTTCAAAATCATATTTTTGAAAGAATACAACAAAGCAACAGATCCGCACAATGCGGGAGTCGTTCGATCGCGTGCGGGCGTGGATGGTTTTCTTGGGGAGAGATCGATCCTTTTTTTTACGGAAGTGGGCGGGTTTTCCGGGTCATTAGCGATTCAATCCTTATTTTTTCTGAAGTTAGCGAGGAATCGATGGAAATCCATTTTTTCGGAGTTCGATTCCCTTTTTGGTGCTGTTTTTTTAGCGTAGGTCTATTAATGTCTTGCTACGTGAAGGAGACTACCGATTCAATAAGGAAATCATGTAAGGTCCATGTTATGTTAGTTATCATTATTGTGTCACACTCTATATGGTACTTAATCTAATATTCTTCTGAAACTTACTAAAATTGTCTCACTCTCAAGATCTTTCGTTAAAAGAAACCGATTCAACATTTTACCAAATTAATAGTTCTTTTTGCATAAGAGTAAAAATTTAGAATGTGTTATTTATGCAAACAAACAAAACCAATAGCTTGAGATTTGCCTTTTGCGAACAACAACTGTTAGCCCTTATGAAGCAAAAGCATCACTGAACTCAAGATTTTAATCCCCAAGGGTCCATTAGCCCCCAAGGGTCAAGTGCTCTTGCTTGCAAAGTGCTTGAGACTTTATTGATATGAATCCGGCACAGAAAGAAAACTTCAGTATCTATTAGCCCCCAAGTGCCAAGTGTTGTTGCTTGCAAAAGGCTTGGGACTTCAATTTTTGTAAACCGGAAACTAATTTGCCTTATATTCTCTTTGTCCGTTTAGGATACTACTGCTGAATGATACGTCCAAAACGTATCTATAATTTCTGCTTGCTCCATGCTTCTTTTGTGTGATATTGCTATGATATTTATGCACTTCCATACACTTTTGATCATATTTGGACTAATCTATTAACTCAGTGCACCACAGTGCCAGTTCCTGTTTTCTGTTGTTTTTCTATTTCAGGTTTCCCCCATATTAAAAGTGCTCCAAAAATTCCGGGAAAAATACAGGAAAAATCAGCGTACAGGAAGCTTCGAGAAAAACCAAAGTGGGGCCAGAGGGGAGCCAGGGGTGGCCCAGGCGGCCACCCGGCGCGGCCCCACCCCTGGCCGCGCCAGGGGGGCGCCTGGGGCCCCCCTCTCCGCCTCTGGTGACCCCCCCTTCGCATATATATTCCTCGCGTCCCGAAACCCTCGAGGACGGAACCCTTTTTCGCGATCTCGCCTCTGTTCCGCTGCCGTAACGCTTCCAAGATCGGGAGCATCAGGAGAACTCTTCCCGGCACCCTGTCGGAGGGGAGAATCACCACCGGGAGCTTCTCCACCACCATGGACGCTTCCCGGATGAGTCGTGAGTAGTCCACCTTGGACCATGGGTCCCTGACCAGTAGCTATGTGATGTTCTCCTCCCCTCTTTGTTCTTCATGGTTTAGACCTCGTGAGCTGCCCAACATGATCAAGGCACATATGTAATCTTTATGCTGTTGCTCTGCTGAGTTTGCTGGGATCCGATCGATTATGAGATTATGTTCAGATTGTGTATGAGTAATATATTTGATTCACCTCTTTTATATATTTGTTCTTAAGTAATTCTTGCATGTTCTCCGTTGCTGTTTATTGCTTTGGCCAAGTAGTAGGTAGTAACTCCAAGGGGGAGCGTTATGCTTGATTGTGGGTTCATGCCCCCTGATGACTAGCTTGAGTGACAGAAACATGAGTCTAGGGGATGTGCTGTTGCCACAAGGGGGAAACAACGGTGCTTCTACTTGCGGGTGCAAGGATTGTTTACTTTACGCAAAGTTCTTTTAATGCAGTTGTCTGTTGCTTTGAGTTTACACTTTGGGTGGGATTCGCAACTTAATACCAACGAGATGTTCTGGATAGATATCTCAAGGTGGATGATTAGTAGTAGATGCAGATGGATTTCGGTCTACTTGCCTTGGCGTACCGCCCATGCTTTTGAGCCTCTACCTTTCTTTGCAACATAATTAGCATTGGTTTGCGCACATAATCCTGTCAATTGCCAAACTGTAATTTGTTTACCTCGCTTAGTTGTTTTATCGTCTTTTGGGAGAGAGACATCACTAGTGAACATCATGGGACCCTGGTCCATATTACCACCACTGATCACACCTTCTATTTACTTCCTGTTTTTATTTCCTAGTTGCAGTCATAGCTATCATTATTATCTCTTGTGTTTGATCCTTTGTAAACAACAAGGCCGGAGGTATTGACAACCTCTCTGTACTCGTTGGGAGCAAAGTTATCTGTATCTGTGTGCAGGTCCTGTCAACCGCTAAGTTTCTGGCACCGTTGACAGCTACTTGTCGACCCTCGGAGTCTCACGGGATTCGATCCTTGGTTTCTTTGCCAAGGGAAACTTGCCGCTACGCTACATCTTAAACCTTCCACTTGGGGTAACCAACGAGGGGCGAGAAGCCATCACTGAACTGCAAGTGCAGTTAGATGATGCAATGAGCCGTCTTAAGCATCAAGAGTTTGATACCCAGAATGCTAAACCAAAGTTTCAATTTAGCCTGTCTGAATTAAATGAACTAAAGGCTAAACTTAAGACGGAGCAGTCTGCCTGGGCTGAAGAAAGAACGGCCTTGGTGGAGAGAGCTGAAAAAGGCGAATCAACTCTTGAAAAGGTGACAACAGAACTCACCGGGTTAAAGCATCTTGTCTCAAAAATTACTTCAGCCATCTTTGGTAAGCCGCCATGCTGCAATTTGAATAATATCTTTAGGTAACATAACGCATTGCTTACCAATTTTATGGCTTATGTAGGTAGTAGGAGTAGTAATCTTGGCAGAGAACCGCTTGTAAAGCTCAAAGCTATCTATACCCTTGTGGATCAACTATACACTGGAGCGCAGCGTGCCCTGGCTGCTGTCTCTTCGTCCAGCCAGGGACGAACGTTGTTTGTGGATATTTTAAGAAGACTCTCTGTTCTGCCTGCCAGAATAGATGAAACAAAGCGGTCATCTGCGAGAGCCGGTGCTGTAATAGCCTTAAGCCGGGCTAAGGCGTGGCTTCCAGAGCTGGACCCATCCGACTTGTCCACTGGTTATCCAAGCTTAAAAGAAGACGTCACAACTTTTGATCATAAAGACTTTGCTGCCTGCGTCAAAGATATCCGCCCTCTGGCCAGCTTAATCGTTAATGAAACAGGTCCTCCCCAAGGCGGCGAAAGTTTATGCATGTCAGTCTGATTTTGGATGAGCCGGAGAACTAAGTCGCCTTCTTGAAAGGTTCTGGTCTTGACCCGTCGGCTGTGATATCGTCGTAAATCCTGTTGATAGATCGCTGAACAAGCCGCCGCGAGATCGCGCTCTTCATCCAATCGATCCAACGCATCCTGACGTGCCTTCTCATTATCAGCTTATTCATAAGCCGCCACTCGGGGCGAGTCATGACGGATATCGTTGGGAAGAACCGCCTCAACTCCATAGACCATGAAGAAGGGCGTGTAACCTGTAGATCTGTTGGGTGTTGTATTAATGCTCCATAACACAGAAGGTAACTCTTCCACCCAACAACCCGACGTTCTCTTCAGAGGAACCATGAGCCGGGGCTAGATCCCTCGTAGAATCTCTTGGTTAGCCCGCTCTGCTTGACCATTGGACTGGGGGTGAGCGACCGAATAAACATCAAGCCGGATATGCTCACGCTGACAAAACTCCCTCATAGCACCCTTAGACAGATTAGCGCCATTGTCTGTTATGATACTATGGGGAAAACCAAACCGGAAAATCACCTTTTTGATGAATTGAACCTTCGTTTCCGCATCATACTTGCTGACTGGCTCTGCCTCAATCCACTTGGTAAACTTGTCCACTGCCACCAAAAGGTGGGTTTTCTTATCTTTGGACCACTTAAAAGGTCCTACCATATCAAGCCCCCGAGTCGCAAACGGCTAGGTTATCGGAATCATCCTCAACTCTTGAGCTGCAGCATGAGCACGCCGTGAAAATTTCTGACAACCATCACTCTGCTGATCAAGTCTTCAGCATCAGCATGGGCCGTCAACCAATAGAATCCGTGACGAAAAGCTTTTGCCACAAGAGATTTAGAGCCGGCGTGATGACCACAATCTCCCTCATGAATCTCCCGCAGGATCTCACAGCCTTCCTCAGGCGAGACACAACGCTGAAACGCCCCTGTAACACTGCGATGGTGCAACTCTCCGTTGACAATCGTCATCTACTTAAACCGCCGGGTTATCTGTCTGGCCAAGATTTCATCCTCGGGTAACTCACCTCGGGTCATGTAATCCAAATACGGAACCATCCAGTCTGGTATAACATGAAGAGCTGCCACCAACTGTGCCTCCGGTTCAGGAATAGCAAGGTCCTCCTCTGTAGGCAACTTGACAGACGGGTTAAGCAAAACATCCAGAAAGGTGTTGGGGGCACCGGCTTACGTTGAGATCCTAACCGGCTTAAGGCGTCAGCTGCCTCGTTCTTCCTTCGATCAATATGATCAACTTGGAGAACATAAGAAAATATATCACCTCGCGGGGAAGTTAAAACAACTCCAGCCTCCGAGGCTTCTAACTGTCTAGATCCATCAAAGTGAATTGTCCAATATGTGCTATCCGGCTTTTCCTCGGGCGTCTGCAGCTCCGTCCGGTCATTGATCAAGTCCACAAGCACTTGCGATTTGATGGCCGTCCGAGGCATGTACTTTAGACCATGAGGCCCAAGTTCAATGGCTGATACGTCTCCAACGTATCTATAATTTTTGATTGTTCCATGCTATTATTTATGAAGTCTTGGATGTTTAATGGGCTTTGTCATTCACTTTTATGTCATTTTTGGGACTAAACTACTAACCCAAAGGCCCAGTCCAGATTGCTGTTTTTTGCCTGTTTCAGGGTTTTGCAAAAAAGAATATCAAACGGAGTCCAAACGGAATGAAACCTTCGCAAGAGATATTTTTGGAGAAAATCACGCACGCGGAGCTTGAGAATGACGTCAGGTGGCCAAAGGGTGACCCACGAGGGTGGGGGCGTGCCCTCTGCCTCGTGGCCCCCTCGAGCGTCCCCCGGTGCCCTCCTTCTTCCTATATAAGTCTACGTACCCCAAAACCTCCATGGACAGAGAGAAAACCCTAATTCCACCGCCGTACCTTCTGTTCCCGTGAAGATCCCATCTTGGAGCCTGTTCCGGAGCTCCACCGGAGGGGGATCCATCACGGAGTTCTTCTTCATCATCATCATCATCGCGCTCACCATGAGTTGTGACTAGTTTACCATAGACCTTCGGGTGCATAGCTAGTATCTAGATGGCTTCTTCTCTCTCTCTCTGGATCTCAATACAAAGTTCTCCTCGGTCTTCGAGGAGATCTATTCGATGTAATCTCTTTTTGCGGTGTGTTTGTCGAGATCCGATGAATTGTGAGTTTATGATCAAGGTTATCTATGAAAGATATTTGGTTCTTCTCTGAAATTTTTATGGGTGCACATAATATCCTTGCAAGTCCCTTCGAATTATTGAGTTGGTTTGGCCTACTAGATCTATAGTTCTTGCAATGGGAGAAGTGCTTGGCCTTGGGTTCAATCTTGCGGTGTCCTTTCCCAGTGACAGTAGGGGCAGGAAGGCACGTATTTTATTGTTTCCATCGAGGATAAAAAGATGGGGTTTATATCATATTGCTTGAGTTTATCCCTCTACATCATGTCATCTTGCTTAAGGCGTTACTATGTTCTTATGAAGTCAATACACTAGATGCATGCTGGATAGCAGTCGATGTGTGGAATAATAGTAGTAGATGCAGGGAGGAGTCGGTCTACTTGTCTCGGACGTGATGCCTATATACAATGATCATTCCTAGATAGTCTCATAATTATTCACTTTTCTATCAATTGCTCGACAGGAATTTGTTTACCCACCGTAGAATATCGCTATCATGAGAGAAGCCACTAGAGAAAACTATGGCCCTCGGGTCTATTCTCAACATATCAATCTACGTCTACTTTACTTTTATTGCTTTTATTTGTTGTTCTTATAAACCAAAAATACCAAAAATATAAACTATCATCTCTATCAGATCTCACTTTCGCAAGTGACCGTAAAGGGATTGACAACCCCTTATCGCATTGGCTGCGAAGTTCTTATTTGTTTGTGCAGGTGCGAGGGACTCGCGCGTGCTATCCTACTGGATTGATACCTTGGTTCTCAAAAACTGAGGGAAATACTTACGCTGCTATGCCGCATCTCCCTTTCCTCTTCGAGGGAATACAACGCAAGCTCAAGAAGTAGCAAGAAGAATTTCTGGCGCCGTTGCCGGGGAGGCTTAGGAAAAAGTCATATACCAAGTACCTATCACAAACCCTTATCCTTCACATTACATTTATTTGCCTCTCGTTTTCCTCTCCCCCACTTCACCCTTGCTATTTTATTTGCCCTTCTTCCGCCGTGTGTTTATCCTTCGCTTGCTGCTTGCTTGCCTGTCTTTATGGCTAGTCCCTTATCCGCTCCTTTGTCTCCCGAGTTTTAAGTGCTGCACTTCAAACAAAAGCAAGGAGAAAATTTGAAAGATGCTTGGGTTAGGATGATGGAATCTTATCGTAAGTTCACCTTAGAGGTGAATTTTAGAATCTTGCTTCGCAATTTTTATGTTGGGTTGAACATGTCTCACAGACAACTCTCGGATTGCGTTGCCAAAGGGAATTTTATCGAAGTTGATCCTAGTATCGCGCATGAAATTATAGAGGGAATAGTGGGAACACTACCTCCCCAAAAAGGGCCAAATTCAACACCGGAAGGGACGCAAGTTTTTGAGAAAATTTGCGAAGTAACAAAAATATTAGTGGGAATCTCCACGGCATGAATATGTTGATTACTCTTTGTAATAAGTGGTTGGATGCTTTAGATCTAAAGATTTCCGAATATGAAGGGAACGTAAAGAACCTCCCTGATTCGAGCTTGACACCATTAAAGAGTGAATATCAATGATGGCAATACCTAGATCTATCTTCTATCGTGCCTAGCTAGGGGCGTAAAACGATAGCGCTTGTTGGGAGGCAACCCAATTTTATGTTATTTGTTTTTGCTGCTGTTAGGGAATAAATATTGCATCTAGCCTCTGATTAGATGTGGTTTCATGTTTTGTTTAGTGTTTGTGCCAAGTAGAACCTTTGGGAAGACTTGTGTGAAGTTTATGTGATCTTGCTGTGAAAAACAGAATCGTTCGCGCTTGCTAAAGTGGTCTTCAGATTTTACTGGAGCGTGCTTTTTAGTTGATTATTTTTGCAGATGATTGGTAGACAAATTCCGCGAATTTACCAATTTAGTTTGATTTTTTTGGTGTTCCAGAAGTAGGCGAAACCTGCAGATTACTACACACTGTTTTGTTTTTGACAGATTCTGTTTTTCGTGTGTTGTTTGCTTATTCCGATGCATCTATGAGTAGTATTGGAGGATATGAACCATAGAAAAGTTGGAATACAGTAGGTTTAACACCAATATGTACAAAGAATGAATTCATTGCTGCACTTTTGAGTAGTGGTTTGCTTTCTTATACTAACGGAGATCACGAGAATTTTTGTCTAAGTTTTGTGTTGTGAAGTTTTCAAGTTTTGAGTATTGCTTTGACGGACTATGGAACAAGGAGTAGCAAAGGCCTAAGCTTGGGGATGCCCATGGCACCCCAAGTAAATTCAAGATAATCAAAAGCCTAAGCTTGGGGATGCCCCGGGAAGGCATCCCCTCTTTCGTCTTCATCCTTCGGTAACTATACTTGGAGCTATATTTTTATTCGCCACATGATATGTGTTTTGCTTGGAGCGTCTTGTATAATTTGAGTGTTTGCTTGTTAGTTTGCCACAATCATCCTTGCTGGACACACCTATTTGAGAGAGTTAAATATGGCCTAGAAATTGTTAGAACAGTCTATGTGCTTCACTTATATCTTTTGTGTTGAATAGTTATTGCTCTAGTGCTTCATTTATATCTTTTAGAGCACGGTGGAGGTAATATTTTGTAGAAATTGTTGAACTCTCATGCTTCACTTATATCCTTTTGAGAGTCTATCGAAACAGCATGGTAATGTGTTTAGGCTAAAGAAACTAGTCTTCACATGATAAACATCCAATGTCTATGTAGTAAAAAAAATTCACACTAAGTGCATTGAATATAATGAGATGTTGGATGCTTGTGGAGTTATATGAAATTAAGAAATACTTGTGTTAAGGTTAGTGATTCCCGTATCATGCACGTATGGTGATCCGCTATGTGACGAAGTTAGAGCATGAGGTATTTGTAGAGTGCCAACCTTTGTGTGGAGGTCGGTGGCTGATGGGCCTCTAACCCCTCGTTGGTTACCCCAAGTGGAAGGTGTGAGATGCAGTGTTGTGGAAGTTTTTCCCTTAGCAAAGATGCCAAGGATCGAATCCCCAGAGACTCCTAGGTTCAACAAGTAGGTGTCAACTGCTAACGGCGCCAGATATTAGAAATCAACGTGGACCGGCACACAGATACAAATAACTTTGCTCCCAACGAGTATAGAGAGGTTGTCAATCCCTCCGGCCTTGTAGTTCACAAAGGATTAAACGCAAATGATAGTAGTGATAGATAATGTTTTGCAATAGTAAGTAATAGCGAAAAGTAAATAGCGGATGTGATCAATGATGGTAATATGGACCGGAGTCTCATGATGTTCACTAGTGATGTCTCTCTCCCAAAAGACGATAAAACAACTATGTGAGGTAAACGAATTACAGCTGGGCAATTGACAGGACCACGAACGCAAACAAATGCTGACTACATTGCAAGAAAGGTTGAGGTTCAAAGCATGGGCGGTACGCCAAAGTAAGTAGACCGAAATCCATCAATATCTACTACTAATCATCCACCTTGAGATATCTATCCAAAACATCTCACTGGTATTAAGTTGCGAGTCCCACCCATAGTGTAAACTCAAAGCAACAGACAACTGCATTAAAAGAACTTTGCGTAAAGTAAACAATCCTTGCACCCGCGGGCACAAGCACCGTTGTTTTCCCCCTTGTGGCAACAGCACATCCCCTAGACTCATGTTTCTATCACTCAAGCTAGTCATCGAGGGGCATGAACCCACAATCGAGCATAACGTTCCCTCTTGGAGTCACTACGTATTACTTGGCCAAAGCAATAAATAACAACGGAGAACATGCAAGAATTACTTATGAACATAAATATAAAAGAGGTAGATCAAATATATTACTCAATCACAATCTGAACATAATCTCATAATCCATCGGATCCCAGCAAACTCATCATAGCAACAGCATAAGGATTACATATGTGCCTCGATCATGTAGGGCAGGTCACGAGGACTAATTAGTGAAGCACAAGAACGGGAGGAGAACATCACATAGCTACTGTTCATGGACTCATGGTCCAAGGGAGACTACTCACAACTCATCTGGGAGGCGTCCATGGTGGTGGAGAGGCTCCCGATGGTGATCCTCCCCTCTGGCAGGGTGCCGGGAAGAGTTCTCCTGGTGCTCCCGATATTGGAAGCGGCGGCGGCGGCGGAACAGAGATGAGATCGCGAAAAAGAGTTCCCGTCCCGAGGGTTTCGAAGGACGCTCTAAATATATGCCAAAGGAGGCACCAGACAGGGCTCGGGGGGCCCAGGGGGGGGGGGGGCGCCGCCAGGGCGCCTGGGGCCCTGGTGGCCCCCCCGGCTGTACTTCGGGCGCAAGGTAGGTTTTGGAACGCTGATTTTTTATATAATTTTTCTGGATTTTTCCTGACAGTTCTCGTAATGTGAAAACATGAAATACAAAAACAGCCGAAAACAGAAACTGGCACTGGGGTGCACTGGATTAGTAGGTTAGTCCAAATATGATCAAAAGTGTATGGAAGTGTATAAATATCATAGCAATATCACCCAAAAGTGGCATGGAGCAAGCAGAAATTATAGATACGTTTTGGACGTATCAACATCCCCAAGCTTAATTCCTGCTCGTCCTCGAGTAGGTAAATGATAACAAGAATAATTTCTGTGGTGACATGCTATTAACCATATAGGACTTTTTATAGTCATATGACAAAAGCTTACCGAGGCAATGATTCTATAGTAATTAAGTTGCCTCATGAGAAAATCACAAAGGACTGAAATATTTACAATATGAAACTGAAACATCAAAAAGATTTGCAACGAACATGGTGTGCAAATATGATAAAGTGATATCTAGCTTGCCCCCTTTAGTGAAGCAAAACATAAATGCAGGGGCACCTTCAAGGTTTAAGTGATGACTAGATACAATGATTTCAAAATAAACGATATCACAATCATGCAAAAGACAATGCTACTTTGGGACAATGCACATTACACTCAGAATGACAATCATGCTCTCAGTAGTTGGTGCTTGAAGAAAGAAGGTGGAGACTCAACATAAAAGTAAAAGAATGGTTATGTGCTAGAGCTTTTTTATTTTGAAAACATATAAGCAATTTTGTCAACGGTAGTAGTACTTCATATGTGTCATGCATAAGACATCCTATAAGTTGCAAGCCTCATGCATCGAATACCAATAGTGCTCGCACCTTGTCCTAATTAGCTCGGATTTCCATGGGTTATCATTGCATTACATATGTTTCAACCAAGTGTCACAAAGGGGTACCTCTATGCCACCTGTACAAAGGTCCAAGGAGATAAATCGCATTTGATTTCTCGTTTTTGATAGATCTCAACTTGAGGACATCCATACCGGGACAACATAGAAAATAGATGATGGACTCCTCTTTAATGCATAAGCATATTCTCATAAGAGATTGAGGATTAATGTCCAAGCTAAAACTTCCACCATGACACATGGCTTTGGTTGGCGGCCCAATGTTCTTCTCTAACAATATGCATACTCAACCATTCAACCCATGGCAAATCACCCTTACTTCAGACAAGATGAACATGCATAGCAACTCACATGATATTCAACAAAAGTGTGACAGTTGATGGCGTCCCCAGAAACATGGTTACCGCTCAGCAAGCAACTTATAAGAAATAAGATACATAAGCAACATATTCTTTACCACAATAGTTTTTAAGCTACTTTCCCATGAGCTATGTATTGCAAAGTTAGTCTGCTTAGTACAGGTGGAGGTTAGCAAAAGACTGGGAGCGACCAACTAAGAGAGCAATGACGTTCATAATCATGTAGAGCGACAAAGCAACATTGAATCAGGCATGGTAGTTATATCGCTACTCAGAAATAAAAGATCATCAAGGCTTGACAGACTTTCTTTACAGTCTTAAATATGCGTGAGCATACGCCAAGTCAATCAAAATAAATTCTTGAAGGAAGATATTACTAAACCATACCACATCATAGGCAAACAAATCAAGTTGGTACTCCAATAACACATTGGGAATCCCCCAGCTATTTGAGACTAACCATAAGAAAACATGAACTACTAAGCACCATTATGCACGTAGCATCTTTATCATAGACATAACCAATGCAACGGAAGCAAACTCTCTTAATAAGGTGAGCATGGTAATTAAAGAGAGTTCAAGCAACCAACTAAACAAAAGCTCTTTGAAATGATAAGCATGAATACTAAGAGCTGAACATGATAGTAGCTATTAAAAGACAAAGAACACACACAGCAAAGATAGACATGAAAATTCTATGTTATGTTCTAGGTAGAAGTGAAGCATGTTTCTCTCCCACATAAAGAAAGCTGAGCTCCGACTCGTTATGGAAAACTAAATAGGAAACTAAAAGCAAGATGCTCCAAGCATAGCACATAACACATGAAGTGATAAAAATATAGCGGAACGAAAGACGAACTGATAATGTTGATGGAGAAGGGGATGCACGGGGGCATCCCCAAGCTTAGACGCTTGAGTCTCCTTGAATATTTCTTTGGGGCGCACGGGGGCATCCCCAAGCTTGAGCGCTTGACACTCCTGAATCTTTTTATCATCTTCCCTCGCACACTTGAAAACTCCCTTCATACATAACTCATCATAATCTGATTAGCGAGGTTAGTACCCTTAATAAAATAATCGTTCCTTGCTGGAAATAAAGATATTCTTGAAGTTCTACTGTTTCTCAAGATTGCCAAAAGGTTTTTGCAAAGAAAAAGCAAGCTCTTGGTTTGCAAAATGAAGGAAAGGCAAAACAGGACAGAATCTGTGAAAAACAGAACAACAGGTAGTAATTGATTTGTTCGGGGTACTTCTGCAACTCAAATAAAAAACTCAGAACAGACGCACGAAAGACAATTATATAGAGAACGCTGTCGAAACAATTCAGACCAAAAAGATGATCTGGTGATTTTATACGAAATTTTCTATCCAAGGACAGAATCTGTTTCCGTGACAGCACCTCACAACTTATGAACTTTCTAGCAATCAGAGGCTATACTTGGCACAAATATGAAAAGCAAAGATACAATGATGATGCTACTGTAGTAAACAACATCAAGACACAACAAAAGCAAAATATAAAAATTTATTCATGTGGGCTGCCTCCCAAAAGCGCTTTCTTTATAGCCATAAAGATAGGCTTAAGACTTTAATGATGCTCTCGTAGGAATAAGAGTTGAAGAAGAAAAGAGAGCATCAAGAAGCAAATACCAAGCACATTTAAGCCTAACATGCTTCCTATGCATAGGAATATTGCAATACAATAATTCATTGGAGCACAAAGCAATAAGCATAGGAAGACAAAACAAGTACAACTTCAAAACCTTCAACATAAAGAGAGGGAACTTGATATTATTGAAATATCTATAAGCATATGTTCCCTTCTCATAATAATTTTCAGTGGGATCACGAATAAACTCAACAATATAAGTATCACATAAAGCATTGTTACCATGACCCACATGCAAAAAGGTATCATTACTCTTCATATAAGCAAAATCTTTCTTATTAGGGATAGTGAGAGTAAAGCAATCATAACCATCATGGTAATCATTGTATTTAGTAGACATATCATAATCATAATAAATTTTATCCTCAATAGTAGGTGGACTGAAAACATCATATTCATCATTGTAATCATCAAAGTAAATTTTATCTTCAAAAGTTGGGGGACTAAAAATATCATGTTCATCAAACATGTCATCCCCAAGCTTAGAGCTTTCCATGTCATTAGCAATATTGATATTCAAAGAAAGCATACTAATAACATCACCACCATCATGATTGTTATGCAAATAATAAAGTTCCATAGGTTTTTTTAATTTTCTCTTCAAACACATCATGTCCCAAAGCAAGGTAGAGCTTATAAAGATCTCTCATATTTTTGTTGTTTTCCATTAAGCAAAACTAGTGAAAAGACATAAAGAAAACTGAAAGGTAAACTAACAAGACTAAAAAGCAAAGATAAAAGATAGCATGCAACTCCCCTATCCTGAAGAGTGGAGTCCCCGGCAACGGCGCCAGAAAAACTCCTTGATGGGCCTCTAACCCCTCGTTGGTTACCCCAAGTGGAAGGTGTGAGATGCAGTGTTGTGGAAGTTTTTACCTTAGCAAAGATGCCAAGGATCGAATCCCCAGAGACTCCTAGGTTCAACAAGTAGGTGTCAACTGCTAACGGCGCCAGATATTAGCAATCAACGTGGACCTGCACACAGATACAAATAACTTTGCTCCCAACGAGTACAGAGAGGTTGTCAATCCCTCCGGCCTTGTAGTTCACAAAGGATTAAACACAAATGATAGTAGTGATAGATAATGTTTTGCAATAGTAAGTAATAGCGAAAAGTAAATAGCGGATATGATCAATGATGGTAATATGGACCGGAGTCTCATGATGTTCACTAGTGATGTCTCTCTCCCAAAAGACGATAAAACAGCTATGTGAGGTAAACGAATTACAGCTGGGCAATTGACAGGACCACGAACGCAAACCAATGCTGACTACATTGCAAGAAAGGTTGAGGTTCAAAGCATGGGCGGTACGCCAAAGTAAGTAGACCGAAATCCATCAATATCTACTACTAATCATCCACCTTGAGATATCTATCCAGAACATCTCGCTGGTATTAAGTTGCGAGTCCCACCCATAGTGTAAACTCAAAGCAACAGACAACTGCATTAAAAGAACTTTGCGTAAAGTAAACAATCCTTGCACCCGCGGGCACAAGCACCGTTGTTTTCCCCCTTGTGGCAACAGCACATCCCCTAGACTCATGTTTCTGTCACTCAAGCTAGTCATCGAGGGGCATGAACCCACAATCGAGCATAACGTTCCCTCTTGGAGTCACTACGTATTACTTGGCCAAAGCAATAAATAACAACGGAGAACATCCAAGAATTACTTATGAGCATAAATATAAAAGAGGTAGATCAAATATATTACTCAATCACAATCTGAACATAATCTCATAATCCATCAGATCCCAGCAAACTCATCATAGCAACAGCATAAGGATTACATATGTGCCTCGATCATGTAGGGCAGCTCACGAGGACTAATTAGTGAAGCACAAGAACGGGAGGAGAACATCACATAGCTACTGGTCATGGACTCATGGTCCAAGGGAGACTACTCACAACTCATCCGGGAAGCGTCCATGGTGGTGGAGAGGCTCCCGATGGTGATCCTCCCCTCCGACAGGGTGCCGGGAAGAGTTCTCCTGGTGCTCCCGATCTTGGAAGCGGCGGCGGCGGCGGAATAGAGATGAGATCGTGAAAAAGAGTTCCCGTCCCGAGGGTTTCAAAGGACGCTCTAAATATATGCCAAAGGGGGGCACGTGACGGGGCTCGGGGGGCCCACGCGCCCCCCCGGCGCGACCCAGGGGGGGGGGGGG
>LR738715.1:814912087-814932674 GCA_902687465.1 Secale cereale | reverse complement strand
GGGGGGGGCGCCGCCAGGGCGCCTGGGGCCCTGGTGCCCCCCCGGCTGTACTTCGGGGCGCAAGGTAGGTTCTGGAACGCTGATTTTTTTATATATTTTTTCTGGATTTTTCCAGACAGTTCTCGTAATGTGAAAACCTGAAATACAAGAACAACCGAAAACAGAAACTGTCACTGGGGTGCACTGGATTAGTAGGTTAGTCCAAATATGATCAAAAGTGTATGGAAGTGTATAAATATCATAGCAATATCACCCCAAAGTGGCATGGAGCAAGCAGAAATTATAGATACGTTTTGGACGTATCGGTGGCGCGCCATGGTTAACTCCTACCAACCTCTCCCCTAGGAGCATGCGTTGATTGCTTTGTTTTGATGACTCGTAGATTTTTGCAATAAGTATATGAGTTCTTACGACTAATGTTGAGTCCATGGATTATACGCACTCTCACCCTTCGACCATTGCTAGCCTCTCTTGTACCGTGCAACTTTTGCCGGTGCCATAAACCCACTATATATCTTTCCTCAAAACAGCCACCACATTGTTCCTCAAAACAGCCACCATACCTGCCTATCATGGCATTTCCATAGCCATTCCGAGATATATTGCCATGCAACTTTCCACCGTTCCGTTCATATGACACGCATCATATTGTCATATTGCCATTGCATGATCATGTAGTTGACATCGTATTTGTGGCAAAGCCACCATGCATGTCACTCTTGTTTCGTTGCACATACCGGTACACCACCGGAGGCATTCATATAGATTCATACTTTGTTGTAGTAGTATCGAGTTGTAATATCGAGTTGTAATGAAAGTGTGATGATCATCATTATTAGAGCATTGTCCCATGGGAGGAAAGGCTAAATCTATAAAGCCCCTCCGCAAAAAAAGGAAAAAAGGGAAAGGCCAAAGAAAAAAAAGGCCCAGAAAAAAAGAAAAAAGAAAAGAAAAAAAAAGAAAAAAAGGGACAATTACTACTATCTTTTTTTCCACACTTGTGCTTCAAAGTAGCACCATGTTCTTCATTGTAGAGAGTCTCGTGTTTAGTCACTTTCATATACTAGTGGGAATTTTCATTATAAGAACTTATCTTGTATATTCCAATGATGGGCTTCCTCAAATGACCTAGGTCTTCGTGAGCAAGCTCGTTGGATGCACACCCACTAGTTTCTTTTGTTGAGCTTTCATTCATATTTAGCTCTAGTGCATCCGTTGCATGGCAATCCGTACTCACTCACATTGATATCTATTGATGGGCATCTCCATAGCCCGTTGATATGCCTAGTTGATGTGAGACTATCTTCCTCCTTTTTGTCTTCTCCACAACCACCTCTATTCCACCCATAGTGCTATATCCATGGCTCACGCTCATGTATTGCGTGAAAGTTGAAAGATTTGAAAAGATAGAGTATGAAAACAAGTGCTTGGCTGAAATCGGGGTTGTGCATGATATGAATATTTTGTGTGATAACGAGGGAGCATAGCCAACACTATATGATTTTGTAGGGATAACACTCTTTAGCCATAGTATTTTGAGAAGACATGATTGCTTTGTTAGTATTGCTTGAAGTATTATTATTTCTTATGTCGATATAGACTTTTATCTTGAATCTTTCAGATCTGAACATTCATGCCACAATTAAGAGAATTCTATTGAAAAAATATATTTGTTAGCATTCCACATCAAAAATTCTTTCTTTATCATTTACCTACTCAAGGACGAGCAGGAATTAAGCTTGGGGATGCTTGATACGTCTCCAACGTATCTATAATTTTTTATTGTTCCATGCTATTATTTATGAAGTCTTGGATGTTTAATGGGCTTTATCATTCACTTTTATATCATTTTTGGGACTAACCTACTAACCCAAAGGCCCAGTCCAGATTGTTGTTTTTTGCCTGTTTCAGGGTTTTGCAAAAAACGAATATCAAACGGAGTCCAAACAGAATGAAACCTTCCAAAGAGATATTTTTGGAGAAAATCACGCACGCGGAGCTTGAGAACCACGTCAGGGGGCCAAAGGGTGACCCACGAGGGTGTGCGGTGCGTCCCCTGCCTCGGGGCCCCCTCTAGCGCCCCCCGGTACCCTCCTTCTTCCTATATAAGTCTACGTACCCCAAAACCTCCGTGAACAGAGAGAAAACCCTAATTCCACCGCTGTACCTTCTGTTCCCGTGAAGATCCCATCTTCGAGCCTGTTCCGTAGCTCCACCGGAGGGGGATCCATCACGGAGTTCTTCATCATCATCATCATCGCCCTCACCATGAGTTGTGAGTAGTTTACCACAGACCTTCGGGTCCATAGCTAGTATCTAGATGGCTTCTTCTCTCTCTCTGGATCTCAATACAAAGTTCTCCTCGGTCTTCGAGGAGATCTATTCGATGTAATCCCTTTTTGCGGTGTGTTTGTCGAGATCCGATGAATTGTGAGTTTATGATCAAGGTTATCTATGAAAGATATTTGGTTCTTCTCTGTGCTCATAATATCCTTGCAAGTCTCTTCGAATTATTGGTTTGGTTTGGCCTACTAGATCTATAGTTCTTACAATGGGAGAAGTGCTTGGCTTTGGGTTCAATCTTGCGGTGTCCTTTCCAAGTGACAGTAGGGGCAGCATGGCACGTATTGTATTGTTGCCATCGAGGATAAAAAGATGGGGTTTATATCATATTGCTTGAGTTTATCCCGCTACATCATGTCATCTTGCTTAAGGCGTTACTCTGTTCTTATGAACTCAATACACTAGATGCATGCTGGATAGCGGTCGATGTGTGGAGTAATAGTAGTAGATGCAGGCAGGAGTCGGTCTACTTGTCTCGAACGTGATGCCTATATACAATGATCATGCCTAGATAGTCTCATAATTATTTGCTTTTCTATCAGTTGCTCGACAGTAATTTGTTTACCCGCCGTAGAATATCGCTATCATGAGAGAAGCCACTAGAGAAAACTACGGCCCTCGGGTCTATTCTCAACGTACCAATCTACATCTAGTTTACTTTTATTGCTTTTATTTGCTGTTCTTATAAACCAAAAATACCAAAAATATAAAGTATCATCTCTATCAGATCTCACTTTCGTAAGTGACCGTAAAGGGATTGACCACCCCTTATCGCGTTGGCTGCGAAGTTCTTATTTGTTTGTGCAGGTGCGAGGGACTCGCGCGTGGTCCCTACTAGATTGATACCTTGGTTTTCAATAACTAAGGGAAATACTTACGCTAGTGTGCTGCATCTCTCTTTCCTCTTCGAGGGAATACAACGAAGCTCAAGAAGTAGCAATGGCCCACTTGGCCACTCGTCCTGTAGCTTCTCTATTTTGGATGATATCCCCTAAGGGAGCAGAACTCACCATCGTAATAGGATGACCCAGAAAATATTGCTTGAGTTTCCGGCTTGCCATAAAGACCCCGTATACCCGCTTCTGCCAATGTGGATATCTCTGTTTGGACTCGATGAGCATCTCGCTGATATAGTAAACCGGCCTTAGAACCAGGTGCTCCTTGCCAGCCTCTTTCCTTTCCACCACAATGGTCACACTGACATCCCTGCTATTTGTAGCAACATATAATAACAAAGGCTCTTTGTCAATGGGGGCCGCGAGAACTGGCGGCTCAACCAATTGTTTCTTGAGTGCCTCGAACGCTTCATCAGCAGCTTCACTCCAGGCAAAATCATCTGTCTTTTTTATCATCTGATATAGAGGGATAGCCTTCTCACCTAAGCGGCTTATGAACCGGCTCAATGCTGCTATCCGTCCTGCCAAGCGCTGGACATCATTGGCACACTTCGGTCTTGCCAAGGAAGTGATGGCCTTGATTTTCTCCGGGTTAGCCTCAATGCCTCGCTGAGAGACCAAAAAACCCAAGAGCTTGCCTGCTGGAACTCCAAAGACACACTTGGCCGGGTTAAGCATCATCTTGTACACCCAGAGATTGTCAAACGTTTCCTTCAAGTCATTGATTAGGGTCTCCTTCTTTCTGGACTTGACCACGATGTCATCCACATAAGCATGAACGTTACGCCCAATCTGACCGTGCAGGCAATTATGTATGCACCGCTGGTAAGTCGCCTCGGCACTCTTAAGCCCGAAAGGCATAGATACATAGCAGAAGGCTCCAAACGGAGTAAAGAAAGCCGTCTTCTCCTGCTCCCAAAAAACTCAAACGCTCACAACCCGACGTAGCATCAATGATCTGATCAATATGGGGGAGGGCGAACAGGTCAGCTCGGCAAGCCTCGTTTAAGCCGGTGTAATCCACACACATGCGCCACGTGCCATTCTTTTCAAGCACCAAAACCGGATTAGCCAACCACTCAGGATGAAAAACTTCAACGATGAACCTGGCCGCCAAGAGCCGAGCCACCTCTTGTCCAATGGCCTTCCGTCTCTCTTCATTAAAATGGCGCAGAAACTGTCTGACCGGCTTATACTTCGGATCAATATTGAGAGTGTGCTCAGCGAGTTCTCTCGGTACACCCCGCATGTCCCGTTTCTCACGGATGAACTCGATGAGCACGCTTTCCTATTTCGGGTCCAGATTAGCGCTGATGCTGAACTGCTTAGATGAATCGCCAGGAACAAAGTAAACTAGCTTGGTATCGTCCGCCGATTTAAACATTAGCAACGGGTCATGCTCTATAGTTAGCTTCTTCAAAGATGTCATATCCATCGGGTCAACATTATCTTCGTAAAACTTAAGCTTCTCTGTCGCACAAACTGATTCTGCGTAAGCCGCATCGCCATATTCACATTCAAAGGCTATCGTGCGACTCCCATGCACTGTAATGGTCCCCTTCTGACC
Source organism: Secale cereale (assembly GCA_902687465.1). Taxonomy (NCBI): domain Eukaryota; kingdom Viridiplantae; phylum Streptophyta; class Magnoliopsida; order Poales; family Poaceae; genus Secale; species Secale cereale. Next base: position 814,927,868 of record LR738715.1, on the reverse strand, counting down.
CGGCATCTTGAGCTGCAAATAAACATAACACGGCCTTGCCATGAACTTAGCGTAAGCCGGTCTTCCAAACAGAGCATGGTATGGGATGTGTATCCTAACAACATCAAACGTCAAAGTCTCCATCCTGGCATCATATTCAACCCCAAAGGATACCTGCAAATCAATTTTTCCTACGGGGTACGCCAATTTACCACACACAACTCCATGAAAGACAGTGTTGGACGGCCTAAGCTTCTTGTCGGTTAATCCCATACGACCGAAGGTATTATAATAAAGGATATTGATGCTGTTGCCTTCATCCATGATTACCTTGGTGAACTTGTATCCTCCGACCTGAGGCGCTACCACCAAAGCTAGCTGACCCGGATTATCAACTCGGGGCGGGTGATATTCGCGGCTCCACACAATGGGTTGCTCGGACCATCGTAAGTAACGGGGAATTGCCGCCTTAACAACATTCACCGCCCTTTTATGAAGATTCTGATCCCGCTTGCACAAACTTGTGGTGAAGACATGGTATTGTCCGCTGCTCAACTGCTTTGGATTACTCTGATAACCTGACTGCTGCTAATTCCCTTGATTGTTCTGCTGGTTGTTGCCACCTTGATTTCCTTGGCCCTGAAAGCCGGAGTTTTAGCCGCCGCCTCCATGACCCAGACCATGAAAACCGGACCCTGAGCCGCCGTTTGGTCCATAATTGTTTTGGCTAAACTCCCTGTAAGACCTCATGATGCTGCAGTCTTTCCACATATGGGTGGCCGGCTTTTTGTTCGTTCCATGCTTTGGACATGGCTGATTCATCACCTCATCGATGTTATATCTTGGAGGCGGCTTCCCCTTGTGAGGCTCGTTAGAATTCCGTGCCCCCATATTAGCTACAAAAGCATCATCCTTGCGTTTATTGCCACTGTGCTGATTGGCCGGGTTATACTGTTGTCCTCCCGGGTCATTACCCTTCTTTCCCTTTCCCCGTCTTTCAGCCTCAGACTCGGGTTCCTTGGTACTATCAGAGTCGCCGTATTTGACGAGAACCGCCATAAGCTCCCCCATATCACTACAATGGCGCTTAAGCCGCCCTAACTTTAGCTTGAGCGGAGGGAAACGACAATTTTTCTATAACGTTAATATCGCAGATTCGGCGTTGAGTTTATCTGAAGAATTCATGATGGTTGAGACCCGGCGCACCCAAGTGGTCGTTGATTCGCCCTCGTTCTGTACACAAGAATCTAGATCCACAATTGACATTGGCTGCTTGCATGTATCTTTGAAATGCTTGATAAACTTGTCCTTCATCTCTGCCCATGACCCGAGGGAATTGATGGGCAATCCTTTCAACCAGTTACGAGCCGTGCCTTCCAGCATCATGGTGAAATACATAGCACATCCGGCTTCACTAACATCCAGCATCTCCATAGCCATCTCATAACTCTCTATCCAGGCTTCAAGGGGCTGATCTACTCTGTAATTAGGCACCTTACGAAGGCCCTTTAAATCTTCAGGCAAACGCTCGTTCTGAATAGCTGTCGTTAAGCACGGCACACCCCAATCTCTAGAAGTCCTACCTGTCTCCACTGAGGTTGCTGAATAATATGGCGTCGGCTGATGTTCGGCCGCCTGAGCCGCCAGCTCGGCCTCTCGGCGCATCCTGCCATGATCTACCAAATCCTGTGCATTGGCATCATGCCGCGCCGGGTTATGTCCACGAGGCGAGTTACAGCGCCGCTCTGTGCTTGAAATCTCTGGCGGGTTAACATGCATGTTGTAGCTAGCACTCCGATGGGGGGTTAAATGAATCCAGTCTCGGCTATAAGAGTAAGGATGCTGCTGCTGCAACGCCGTTTGAAGCAGTTCCTGGGCCCTCCGGGTTTCTACCGCCACTGGAGTATCGCCCTCAACCGGCAAAGCCGCTAGTCTTGTCGCCGCTGCGATCATGTTATCCAGAGGGTTGGAGTAGTGACCCGCCAGCGCAACCCGGTAATGAGGTGTCGGGCAATTTTGATCTGCATACAGAGAACCTGTCATGCGTTGGTGAACCGGCCCACCGGTCCTAGGCACCTTGGCCATCCGGTTCACTCTCGGCGGACAACTACGCCCTGCTCCAGCTGTGTTAAAAAGATTCCTTGGCTCATAGACGAAGGGGAGGCGACTCCATTGCTTTCTCCCCATGGCCTCATTAGTTGTGTTCTCATCCACCGAGAGCCGGTAAGATTCCGCTTGAATCCGCTGAGCCCGGGCGTCCAACACAACCCGTTCCTCAGTCATCCTGGCGTTCTCCACCGCTAGGTCCTCCTTGGCTTGTGCTATCTCCTGCCACAGCTTGTCCATAGCTGCCTTGTTTGGTCCTGGTTTTCTGGGGTTACCTCCATCCCCATCAGACTAGACAGTTCCTCCAACAAATCTGTCAAAAATTGAGCCGGCGGGCGCATTGATCCGCCTGCGCCTATCGCAGCTGGCGTCATGTCGGGTGTTATGGCCCCGACGACTGTTGATCTGAGAGCCGGCTGGGTGCCAGTCAAGAAAATCGCCACCCTGATCGACGGCTCATAGGGGTCCAGAATATTGCTACCATTGGATGAGCCCCCAAGCCGTCCGCTCTGCATCTGATACATTGAATTGGTCTCACCTGTGGACGACTCACCATCGGAGAGAGCGGTCGTCTCACCGCGAGATCCAGAGCTTCCAGCACCCTGGATGTATCCAACAAAGGCACGCTTCATGGCTGGCCGAACCCGGGCGGGTTGTGCACGATGAGCCATCTCAAAGATGTCGGTGCAGGTGTCCAGCTCAGCGCCCAGTTCGCCGATCTTTCCGATGAAAACGTGGATTCCGCCGAAGGGGACCCGGTACCCGTACTCAATTGAGCTGGCATCGGGGCCCCAACCTTCGTCATCGATGTAAAGCTTGCCGCGACGACTCTTGGTCATCCGTCCCATAGCGTATCCTTTGAGCCCTTCGAAGTTGCCCTTCAAGAACTCAAAACCATAGGCCACAGACCCCACTGTGGGCGCCAACTGTCGTGGAGTTGTCATGGTAGATGTCCTAAGGGAAGGACTTGATTGCGGAGCCATAGCGACGTGGTTAGCTTAAAGGGGTTAAACAGGACAAAAGACACGAGGGGTTTATACTAGTTCGGCCCCTTGCGGTGAGCGTAAAACCTAATCCAGTTTGAGGTGGAATTGCTGGGCTATCGATTGCTAGGGAGGGGATGCGCTTGCCTAGCTCTCGATATGTTGTTTCTTGCCCTAAGCCACTGCCGGGTCGTCCCCTTATATACATGGGTTGACGCCCTATGGCCTACGGAGTCCTGGCCGGCTCATACAATCGTGTCCGGCCTGGGGACTCTTGTTACATGCCTTACAATACAAGTCACATATATGGCGGTTGATACTTACATGCTTTAAGCCGCCTCGGGCCTTGGGCCCTTACCTGAACCGCCATCTTTAACATGCTTCTTGGCTTGGCCCATGAACCGCCATTGGGTAACCCAGCCCCTCCTGGGGGGATCATATCAAATACTTATATCCCCAACACTCGGGGATGTAGCCATAGCGGTGAACCTCGTTAACAAATCTCGGTGTCATGCTCATGTGATTGCTTGGTCCTCGGATGATCAACGGTATGCCTCGGTTCATTCTAACAAGTGGTATGACGAGCTAGGTTGTTTGGAGGCTGTGGTTTGTTGATCTAGAGAAAGTATAGAGTCTGATATTGCCCCCGGCAGTGGCGGAGTTCTCGGCGGGATCAGAAAGCAGCGGTTGCAACAGGCGTCGGATGAGAAAGGCTTGCATACGCGTTACGGCAGCAAGGGGCGTGCTGGCGGATGCGGAAGGCTTGCGTACGCGTTGCGGCAGCAAGGGGTGTGCGGTGATGGATCAGCGGATTGATCGGGCGAGCGTACAGGCGCGCGTGGCGGCGGTGTGTGCATATTGATCGCACTCGTGGCAGGCAAGGCGGCTGAGGCCGAAGTGCAATCGCGGTGTGGGCTGGTTTAGCGGAGCTAGCTGGTGTGGGCACGTTTTGTGCTGGTGGACCAGCCACGGAAGGGGCTGGCCAAGCTTTGCGTGAAAGGTTTACGATGCATGTTCTACTGATCTCCAGAGATTTGTTTGAGACAAAAAAGTAATCTGCAACACTATGGTAATTGACGTGGCAAGAACAACAATTGGATAAAGAAAAAAGAGGCATTGGGAGTTGTGGAGTCATGCACTTGGTGCGGCTATAGGAGCTACCATGGAAGCGATTTTTTCTTTGATGGACTGCTAATGGCACACGATGTTTTACTGTGAGGTGGGCAGATTGGAAACATCCACATGAGTCTCGAAAGAGTCTGAAGTGTGTGTGTGTGTGTGTGTGTCTGTGTCAGGATCATGTTCTACAAGGCTTCGAGCAATGCACGTGGTGAGCTGGGCTGGACACGATGCATGGTGGAGCATGATTGTAGTCGGATATGTTCGGCTGGGTCGGACTAGACCGTCTGATGGATCGACGTGAGTCGGTTGGTAGAGAAGACGGTGGTGGGATCGGCGATGACGACATATGAGCATGATGCTGATGGTGACCGACTTCTGGGGCGTGTAAACACGTGGCACAGGCCCGAGGCTTGTGTGGCTTTGACAAGACTATGGCGCGGGGTTGATTCAAGGTGGTGTGCACGCGGAGCTTGAAGACAACGAGGCGCGAAGCTGGACTGATCATTTACCATGGAGTCATGTTGAAGGTGGAGCTGGATTGAGGGCTAGGTGTCGGGGAAACTGGTCGCCCACGAACACCTATGGGACCGGAGGCCCTTCTACGGTACGGCGAGGGAGCGAAGGGAGCACAAAGAGCGGATCGAGGAGCTCACGCGAGCAGTTTACCCAGGTTCGGGCCGCACGGATGCGTAAAACCCTACTCCTGCCTTTGGTTGTATTGAGTTCTTGAGCTCGGGAGCTTGAAGATCTACAGTGCTAGCTACACCGAGCGTGGGAGTGATCGAGTTTCTGGAGTCGAACCTCCTCTACGTTGTGCATGGGCCTCCTTTTATAGCTCAAAGGGGTCACCAACAGGTGTCAACGTAGAGGAGGGTAAAAGTGTAAAATTGGTGGTAGATGGAACAGTTCATGAACAGTGTATGCACAGTGCACGTACAGTGATCTATACCTAACCCAGACGGTGGGGGACAAAGGCATTGAATGCCCGTCGCCGTCACCCCAAAAAGCGTCCGCCCGGGCGTCTCCGTTCGCCACGACGATGGCCTCGTCACCGCGGCCCGTCACCGTGTACCCCAGGCTGCACAGCCATCTGCCACGTGCCCCTGGAAGGGCCCCAGGGAGACACGTGGCCAGATGAGCTGGAGCGCAGGCACACAGTGTAGGCCTCCCCCGGCAAGCACCTTGCCGGGGTTGCTATCTTGCCGGGCCCGGGAGTTTGTCGCTCTCCGGGTCCTGCCGGGGCGCATGGTGCGCCACGATATATCTTCTGAGGTGTTGTTCTTTGGCCTCCCTGGCAAGCTCCTCTTGCCAGGGTCTTGTGCTGGAATGATAACCTTGAGCCTGGTGCGGCCTTCCCGGCAAGCTCCTCTTGCCAGGGTCCTGTCTCTTAACTTGAATACTTTGTTCTTGAATGGCTCTAAAGGATCCAGAGCGGGCCTTGGTGGGCGCGTGGTGAGCCTGACCACGGGATGCTGCTACCGCCCGTGCACAAGTCGGGATACTAAGGTACCCCTACTTTAGTACGCCGACAGGAGCCCCCGGGCCTGGGCCACACACGGTGCCGAGCGCTGTTGGTCCAGGCCCAAAACAGTGCACGGGCACACGCGGCCCACGGCGCGCCGTTTCCCACTCCGCATCTGCCGCATCTCTCCCTAACGGCACGCGTCGATTGCGGCGTTGTGGGAGAGATCGTGGCCTGTTTCTTTAATGGGAAAATGCGGAACTTCCCCCAGTTCCCCCTTAAAAGCAGAGGAAGCAGGGGCAGTTTCCCCCCATTGCTTTCATTGTGTCTTCAATCTCCAGAAACCCCCGTCGCCCTCTGCCTCCCCAAAGGTCGACAGAGAACCGAGCTCCACCCTTCCTCCGCCGTCTCCAGCATCCGCAGCGCCGTCGACCTCCCTCACCGTCCCCGCCATGGCCCCGAAGAGCGACAAGGCGAAGAGCGACAAAGCGAAGAAAGAGAAGTCCGACAAGGCGGCGAAGCTGGCAGCCATGCAGAGGAGGATGGTGGTCTTCCCGCCGAGGCTCGGCGCGAGGGAGCTGCGGGACAAGTATTACTTGTTCTGGGCGAGGGAGACGAAGGCTCACCCACGCACCAGAGTTCTCCCCGCCGAAGCCATCGACCTGTACCCGGGAGGTTACCACTTCTTCGCTTTGTTCTTCCATTGCGGTCTCTGTCCTCCGTATTCAGAGTTTTTCTGCGATGTGATGAACACATATGGATTCCACCTTTTAGATTTCACCCCGAATGCCGTTCTCACTTTGGCCGTTTTCGCTCATCTGTGCGAAAACTATGTCGGGGTCCACCCAAACGTAGCTCTCTTCCGCCACTTCTTCACACCTAGAGTAGAGTCCGGATCTCCACTTTCCGGCGGTATCTCTTGGATCTTCAGGCTCGGCAAGAAGGAGGCGTACTTGATCGGAGAGCTCCGCGGCAAGTGGGAAGAGTGGAGGGCTGATTGGTGCTGGGTCATGGAAGATGAACCCGAGCAGTTTACCTCGCCGCGCCGGACTGCAATAGTGCGCGGCAAGGATTGGAGTGATTTGGCCCCGGAGGACGACAAGCTGCAGATTGCCCTTACTAGGATCCTTCGTCTCCGGGCCGCCAACCTTACTGTAGGTGAAGTCGGGGCTGATTTCCTTCGCCGCCACATTGCTCCCCTGCAGGACAAAAAGAGACCTGCCTGGGAGTTCGGCAACGCGGCAGACCGCATGACGCTGCGCCTCGGACTGAATTATAACTTCACCGTCTTGGAACTCAAGGGGATGGTCCGGGAGCTGTTCAAACATGACCCCAAGCACCCGGAGTGGTTCAGACCGTCGGACGGAGTAGTTCCATTGTGCAACAACTCTGCCCTTAGTGCCATCCGCGCGGCAATGCCTGAGTGCGACTCCCACGGGGTTGTTCCCACTTGGCTGACGCCTTCAGAAGAGACCGTGCAGACCTTCTTCGACAGCCTGGTTGAACGGCCACGCAACCCCGAGGAGAAAAAGGGCCTCACCCGGGCGACCACCGACTGGGATGTGGCATATATAGCCGACAGGATGGAGGAGGCCGCCGCAGCGGCGGCCGCGGGTGAGTTTGGGTATACCGTTGAGGAAGCGGAAGCGGTGGACGCGGTGAGCCAAGCCGAGGAGGAAGAGATCCCCAAGCTGTTGAAGATTGCGCCCGAGGAGTTCGCCGGGGAGCCTACCGGGGAGCCTGTCGGGACGAGCGAGGCTGCCGGGCAAGGCACTGAGTCCAGTGAGCCTGCCGAGGAGGACGCCGAATCGGGTGATTCCGACGAAGACTCGGGCGGGTCACTGAACCTTGACGATGCCTCCTCATCCTCAGAGAACTCTCCGCCACCACCAAGTCCTCCGCCATAGCCTAAGAAACACCTCCGCAAGACCACTGAGACAGCGAGGCCACCGGCGCCCCGACAGCAGCCGAAGCGTCGTGCGACGCGCGCCACCACGACGAGCAAGGTTGTCAAGGAGGCGCCCCGTGCCCGAGCGACAAGCGGAGGGGGATCTTCCCGGAGTGGTTCTGGTGCTCCCTCTGCCCCTCGGTCCTCGGGGACGACCGGAGCGGGGTCTTCTCAACCCACGGCTCCGGAGCCCGCCAAGCGCCCGAGGGAGCCTTCTCCCCCAGCTCCTCGCGCTGGAGCACGCGAGGTGGAGTTCGACTTCTCCGCCCTTAGCTCCGACGAAGAGGAGGAAGAGTAAGCACTTGCAATTTCTATTTCCTTTCATTTTCGTTGCTTTTGTCTTGATTTCTCTTGCTTGGTTCTGATCTTGTTTGGCTTCCAGGACCTTGACCCAGAGGATGGCGAAGAGGGCCAAGATCCTTGTGGTTGACCTCGAGGACGACGAGCCCGTCGCAGCGGCGGGTGACGCGCCAACGACAAGCTTGCCGGACCAGCCTGCTGCTCCGGAGAGCAGCCCCCAGCGTAAGTCCTTTGTTCACTTTTCTGCTCGATGAGCGCACTTGAGCTTGTCCTTGCTAACATCTCGTTTGCCTGTTGTCTTGTGCAGAAATGGAACCGCAGCCGCAGGAGCACCAAGAGGCCGCCCCCGACGAGCTGCTTGTTCCACCCTCCCCGCCAAGGATGAGCTCCCCGGTGAGGGACAGCGCTCCGCCAAGGATGGGTACTCCGCCAAGGGCGAGTACCCCGCCGAGGGTGAGCACCCCGACAAGGGTGAGCACCCCGCCAAGGGAAGGCGCCAGCGGCCCTTCGCCGGCGGGGGCTTCTACTACGCCGCCAAGGGAGAACTCCCCGGCGAGGGACCCCGCTACCGAAGAGGCCCGCACAGGTAGCCCTTGTAATTTCTTCTTCTTGGATTCTTCTTTTTGGACATTTGCTTGACGACCTTCACTTTCTTTTTCTTCTATCAGATTCGTCCGCCCCGGAGCCGATGGAGACGGAGACCATCGCCGAGGAGGACGTGCGCGGCAACGCTGGCGATGCCGCCACCACTGAAGGAATGGCTGGTGCTGACGAGCCAGCCGCCGAGGAGACCGCCCCGACCGCTGACGCGGCAGCTGGGGAAGGGACTCGCGACCGTACTGCTGGCCCTGAGGCCGCAGGAGCGCCGGACGCTGCGCCGGCCGCCGACCCCACCGCCCCCGCAGCTGGGTCGGGCGTCTATCTGGAGGCCGCCAACGGGGTCTTTATCCAAGTCCCGTGGGCGTCCTCATCAAGGGCACCCGCGGAGGGGGAGATCTTCGACGGAGAAGTTCTCGCCTCCGCCGGGTTTAAGGTTGTCGACGCGCCCGGCAGCAGCGACGAGCCCGAAGAGGAGCGACTCCTACGTCGACTCCTGGGTTTGTATCGAGCCAGGCAAGCCAAGCTGGAGTCCCGAGAGGCTCTGGCTGCCAAGGCCGGTGCTGATCTGGAGAAGCGTGCCGCGGAGCTCTATGCCGCCAACCAGGCAGCCCTCCGGAACTTGGCGGAGGAGCGCGAAGAGCTTGCCGGAGCACACCAGGCGTTCCTCCTCGAGAAGGCCGAGGTGGAGGAGCAGCAGCGACTGGCCGCCGAGGATCTATCTCGGCGGGAGGGAGAGCTCAACCAGCGGAAGGTCGACCTCGATAGCCACGAGAACGACCTCACCACTCGCGAGCAGGCCATTGGCGGGGCTCTGCAGGAGGCGAGGGACGCCGCCGCTGCCGCAGAGACCGCCAAGAGGGATCTGGAGGCCAGGGTGGTGCAGCTAGAGACGGGCTTGAAGGCGAGCGAGGACAGGGTTGCCGCGCTCAACGTGGAGCGGGAGAAGGACGCCCACACCAACTCGGAGCTGCAAGTCCGTCTCTCCGAGAAGGACAAAGAGCTCAACGATGCCAAGGACTCCATTGCAGACTTGGAGCTGAAGGTTTCCACCCTCGCCGACTCGCTTGACGCCGCCCGGGACCGTGAGACGAAGCTGAAGGACGATCTCCGTGCCGAGAGGGCCTTGCTGTTGGAGATATGCCCTAGAGGCAATAATAAAAGCATTATTATTATATCTCCTTGTTCATGATAATTGTCTGTTATTCATGCTTGAATTGTATTGTACGGAAACAGCGATACATGTGTGAATACACAGACCACAATGAGTCCCTGGTAGGCCTCTAGTAGCCAGCTCGTTGATCAACAGATGGTCACGGTTTCCTGACCATGGACATGGGATGTCAGTGATAACGGGATCACATCATTAGGAGAATGATGTGATGGACAAGACCCAAACTTGAGCATAACACGAGATCGTATAGTTCGTAATGCATAAACTTTTCGGTGTCAAGTATTTATTCCTTAGACCATGAGGTTGTACAACTCCCGGATGCCGTAGGAGTACTTTGGGTGTGCCAACCGTCACAACGTAACTGGGTGGCTATAAAGGTACGCATCAGGTATCTCCGAAAGTGTCTGTTGAGTTGGTACGAACCGAGACTGGGATGTTGTCACTCCGTATGACGGAGAGGTACCTCTGGGCCCACTCGGTAAGACATCATCATAATGAGCTCAATGTGACTAAGTAGTTAGTCACGGGATGATGGATTACGGATCGAGTAAAGAGACTTGCCATAACGAGATTGAACAAGGTATCGGGAATACCGACGATCGAATCTCGGGCAAGTACCGTACCGATGGACAAAGGGAATAACATACGGGATTGAGTGAATCCTTGACACGGTGGTTCATCCGATGAAGATCATCGAGGAACACGTGGGAACCAACATGGGTATCCAGATCCCGCTGTTGGTTATTGACCGGAGAGTGGTCTCGGTCATGTCTACATGTCTCCCAAACCCGTAGGGTCTACACACTTAAGGTTCGGTAACGCTAGGGTCGTAGAGATAAATGCACGTGGAAACCTGAAAGTTGTTCGGAGTCCCGGATGAGATCCCGGACGTCACGAGGAGTTCCGGAATGGTCCGGAGGTAAAGGTTGATATATAGGAAGTCCAGTTTCGGCCAACGGGTGATCTCCGGGGGTCACCGGGAGCGTCCCGGGACCACCGGAGGGGCCCCGGGGGTCCACCGGGTGGGGCCACCCATCCCGGTGGGGCCCCTAGGCCGCGAGGGGATGTGTGCAGCCCTCTGGGCTGGCGCCCCACAAGGTGGCCCACCTTCCCATGCGCCTAGGGTTAAAACCCTAAGGGGAGGGGGGCCACCACTTGCCTTGGGGGAGGGGGACTCCTCCCTGGCCGCCGCCCCCCCTGGCCCCCTATATATATGTGGGGGGGGGGAGAGGGCAGCCGCACCCAAGCCCTGGCGCCTCTCCCCCTCCCGTCACACCTCCCAACTCCTTCACAGGGCGCCCGGCGTAGCCCTGCTGCGATTTCCACTGCATCCGTCATCACGCCGTCGTGCTGCCGGATCTCTGACGACTTCTCCTCCCCCCTTGCTGGATCAAGAAGGAGGTGACGTTGCTGTGCCGTACGTGTGTTGAACGCGGAGGTGCCGTCCGTTCGGCGCTAGATCATCGGTGACGAAGAACGTGAAGAGTACGACTACTTCATCCTTGCTTCGTTGAAAGCTTCCGCACGCAATCTTCATAACGGTATGTAGATGCACTCTTAGTTACTCGTTGCTAGATGTCTCCATAGTTGGATCTTGGCGAAGACGTAGAAATTTTTTGAATTATGCTACGTTCCCTAACAGTGGCATCTGAGCCTAGGTTTTATGCGTAGCATCTTGCACGAGTAGAACACAAAGCAGTTGTGGGCGTATGATCTTGTTCAACTTTCTTACCGTTACTAGTCAATCTTGATTCGACGGTATTGTGGGATGAAGCGGCCCGGACCGACTTTACACGTATGCTTACGTGAGACTGGTTCCACCAACAGACATGCACTAGATGCATAAGGTGGCTGGCGGGTGTCTGTCTCTCCTACTTTAGTCGGATCGGATTCGATGAAAAGGGTCCTTATGAAGGGTAAATAGAAGTTGACAAATCACGTTGTGGTTTTGGCGTAGGTAAGAAACGTTCTTGCTAGAAATCCTGTAGAAGCCACGTAAAACTTGCAACAACAATTAGAGGACGTCTAACTTGTTTTTGTAGCATGTGTTTTGTGACGTGGTATGGCCAAGAACGAAGATGTGATGAATGATATATGTGATGTATGAGATTGATCATGTTTTTGTAATAGGGAATCACGACTTGCATGTCGATGAACTTGACAACCGGCAGGAGCCATAGGAGTTGTCTTAATTATTGTATGACCTGCGTGTCACTGAATAACGCCATGTAATTACTTTACTTCATTGCTAAACTTTAGCTATAGTAGTAGAAGTAATAGTTGGCGTGACAACTTCTTCAAGACACGATGATGGAGATCATGATGATGAAAATCATGGTGTCGAGCCGGTGACAAGATGATCATGGTGCCCCGAAGATGGAGATCCAAGGAGCAAGATGATATTGGCCATATCATGTCACTTTAATTGATTGCATGTGATGTTTATCATGTTTATGCATCTTGTTTACTTAGAACGGCGGTAGTAAATAAGATGATCTCTCACTAAAATTTCAAGTATTGTGTTTCCCCTAACTGTGCACCGTTGCTAAAGCTCGTTGCTCCGAAGCACCACGTGATGATCGGGTGTGATAGGTTCTAACGTTCGCATACAACGGGTGTAAGACAGATTTACACACGCGATACACTTAGGGTTCACTTGATGAGCCTAGCATGTACAGACATGGCCTCGGAACACGGAAGACCGAAAGGTCGAACACGAGTCGTATAGAAGATACGATCAACATGAAGATGTTCACCGTTTTTGACTAGTCCGTCTCACGTGATGATCGGACACGGACTACTCGATTCGGATCGTGTATCACTTAGATGACTAGAGAGATGTCATTCTGAGTGGGAGTTCATTAAAATTTGATTAAGATGAACTTAATTATCATGAACTTAGTCTAAATTCTTTACAATATCTCTTGTAGATCAAATGGCCCACGCTCTAGTTTCCCTCAACTTCAACGCGTTCCTAGAGAAAACCAAGCTGAAGGACGATGGTAGCAACTATACGGATTGGGTCCGTAACCTGAGGATTATCCTCATAGCTGCCAAGAGATCATATGTCCTAGAAGCACCACTAGGTGATGCACCTGCTCCCGATGCGGCCCAAGACGTTTTGAACGTCTGGCAGTTGCGTAGTGATGATTACTCCCTGGTTCAGTGCGGCATGCTTTACAGTTTAGAATCGGGGCTTCAAAAGCGTTTTGAGCACCATGGAGCATATGAGATGTTCGAAGAGCTGAAAATGGTTTTCCAAGCTCATGCCCTAGTCGAGAGATATGATGTCTCTGACGCATTCTACAGCTGTAAGATGGAGGAGAACAGTTCTGTCAGTGAGCACATCCTCAAGATTTCAGGATTGCACAACCGCTTGTCTCAGCTGGGAATGAATCTCCCAGATGAAGCGGTCGTTGACAGAATCCTCCAATCGCTCCCACCAAGCTTCAAGAGCTTCGTGCTGAACTTCAATATGTAGGGGATGGAGAAGTCCATTCCCGAGGTGTATTCAATGCTGAAATCAGCGGAGGTAGACATCAAGAAAGAACATCAAGTGTTGATGGTCAATAAAACCACCAAGTTCAAGAAAGGCAAGGGTAAGAAGAACTTCAAGAAGGACGACACGGGAGTTGCCGCGCCTGGCAAACCTGTTGCCGGGAAGAAGCCAAAGTATGGACCCAAGCCTGAAACAGAGTGCTTTTATTGCAAGAGAACGGGTCACTGGAAGCGGAACTGCCCCAAATATTTAGCAGACAAGAAGGCCGGCAACGTCAAAGGTATATATGATATACATGTTATTGATGTGTACCTTACCAGCACTCGTAGTAGCTCCTGGGTATTCGATACCGGTGCAGTTGCTCACATTTGTAACTCAAAACAGGAGCTGCGGAATAAACGGAGACTGGCGAAGGATGAGGTGACGATGCGCGTCGGGAATGGTTCCAAGGTCGATGTGATCGCCATTGGCACGCTGCCTCTACATCTACCCTCGGGATTAGTTTTAAACCTCAATAATTGTTATTTAGTACCAGCTTTGAGCATGAACATTGTTTCTGGATCTCGTCTTATGCGAGGTGGATATTCTTTCAAATCGGAGAATAATGGTTGTTCTATTTATTTGAGAGATATGTTTTATGGTCATGCCCCGCTGGTCAATGGTTTATTTTTGATGAATCTCGAACATAGTGATACACATATTCATAGTGTAGATGCCAAAAGATGTAAAGTTGATAATGATAGTCCCACATACTTGTGGCATTGCCGCCTTGGTCATATTGGTGTCAAACGTATGAAGAAGCTCCATTCAGATGGACTTCTAGAGTCTCTTGATTATGAATCATTTGACACGTGCGAACCATGCCTCTTGGGCAAGATGACCAAGACTCCTTTCTCCGGAACAATGGAGCGAGCAACCAACTTGCTGGAAATCATACATACCGATGTGTGCGGTCCAATGAGTGTTGAGGCTCGCGGAGGCTATCGTTATGTTCTCACCCTCACGGATGACTTGAGTAGATACGGGTATATCTATTTGATGAAACACAAGTCTGAGACCTTTGAAAAGTTCAAGGAATTTCAGAATGAGGTTGAGAATCAACGTGACAGAAAAATAAAGTTCTTACGATTGGATCGTGGGGGTGAATATTTAAGTCATGAATTTGGCACACACCTTAGAAGCTGTGGAATTGTTTCACAATTGACACCGACCGGAACACCTCAACGTAACAGTGTGTCCGAACGTCAAAATCGTACTCTGTTGGACATGGTGCGATCTATGATGTCCCTCACCGATTTACCGCTATCTTTTTGGGGTTATGCTTTAGAGACTGCCGCATTCACTTTAAATAGGGCTCCGTCGAAATCCGTTGAGACGACTCCGTATGAACTTTGGTTTGGCAAGAAACCGAAACTGTCATTTCTGAAAGTTTGGGGTTGTGATGCTTATGTCAAGAAACTTCAACCTGAAAAGCTCGAACCCAAATCGGAAAAATGCGTCTTCATAGGATACCCAAAGGAAACAATTGGGTACACCTTCTACCACAGATCCGAAGGCAAAGTCTTTGTTGCCAAGAATGGATGCTTTCTGGAGAATGAGTTTCTCTCGAAAGAAGTGAGTGGGAGGAAAGTAGAACTTGATGAGGTGACAGTCACCACTCCTGTACCGGAAAGTAGCGCAGCACAGGAAACTATTCCTGAGGTGCCTACACCGACAAGGGAGGAAGATAATGATAATGATCATGAAGAAACAGATCAAGTCACTACTGAACTTCGAAGGTCCACAAGGGTACGTTCCGCACCAGAGTGGTACGGCAACCCTGTACTGGAAATCATGCTGTTAGACAATGGTGAACCTTCGAACTATGAAGAAGCGATGGCGGGCCCAGATTCCAATAAATGGCTTGGAGCCATGAAATCCGAGATAGAATCCATGTATGAAAACAAAGTATGGACTTTGGTGGACTTGCCTGATGATAGGCACGCCATACAAAACAAATGGATATTTAAGAAGAAGACAGACGCGGATGGTAATGTGACCATCTATAAGGCTCGGCTTGTCGCTAAAGGTTATCGACAAGTTCAAGGGATTGACTACGATGATACTTTCTCTCCCGTAGTGATGCTGAAGTCAGTCAGAATCATCTTAGCTATTGCCGCATTCTATGATTATGAGATATGGCAAATGGACGTCAAAACAGCATTCCTTAATGGCTTCCTCAAGGAAGAGTTGTATATGATGCAACCGGAAGGTTTTGTCGATCCAGAGAACGCTAACAAGGTATGCAAGCTCCAACGCTCGATTTACGGGCTGGTGCAAGCATCTCGGAGTTGGAATATTCGCTTTGATGAGGTGATCAAAGCGTTTGGCTTTATACAGACTTATGGAGAAGCCTGTATTTACAAGAAAGTGAGTGGGAGCTCTGTGGCATTTCTCATATTATATGTGGATGACATATTGCTGATGGGAAATGATATAGAATTCTTGGAAAATGTAAAGGCCTACTTGAATAAAAGTTTTTCAATGAAGGACCTTGGAGAAGCTGCTTACATATTAGGCATCAAAATCTATAGAGATAGATCGAGACGCCTCATTGGTCTTTCACAAAGTA
>LR738715.1:814894306-814912077 GCA_902687465.1 Secale cereale | reverse complement strand
AAAATATTGAAGAAGTTCAATATGGATCAGTCAAAGAAAGGATTCTTGCCTGTTTTACAAGGTATGAGATTGAGTAAGACTCAGTCGCCGACCACGGCAGAAGATAGAGAAAAGATGAGTGTCATTCCCTATGCCTCAGCCATAGGTTCTATCATGTATGCCATGCTGTGTACCAGACCTGATGTGAACCTTGCCATAAGTTTGGTAGGGAGGTACCAAAGTGATCCCGGTACGGAACACTGGACAGCGGTCAAGAACATCCTGAAGTACCTGAAAAGGACTAAGGATATGTTTCTCGTTTATGGAGGTGACGAAGAGCTCGTCGTAAAGGGTTACGTCGATGCTAGCTTCGACACAGATCTGGATGACTCTAAGTCACAAACCGGATACGTATATATTTTGAATGGAGGGGCAGTCAGCTGGTGCAGTTGCAAGCAAAGCGTGGTGGCAGCATCTACATGTGAAGCGGAGTACATAGCTGCTTCTGAAGCAGCACAGGAAGGAGTCTGGATGAAGGAGTTCATCACTGACCTAGGAGTCATTCCAAGCGCGTCAAGCCCGATGACTCTCTTCTGTGACAACACTGGTGCTATTGCTATTACCAAGGAGCCCAGGTTTCACAAGAAGACCAAGCACATCAAGCGCCATTTCAACTCCATCCGGAATTATGTTCAGGATGGAGACATAGATATTTGTAAAGTGCATACGGATCTGAATGTAGCAGACCCGTTGACTAAACCTCTTTCACGAGCAAAACATGATCAACACCAGAACTCTATGGGTGTTCGATTCATCACAATGTAACTAAATTATTGACTCTAGTGCAAGTGGGAGACTGTTGGAGATATGCCCTAGAGGCAATAATAAAAGCATTATTATTATATCTCCTTGTTCATGATAATTGTCTGTTATTCATGCTTGAATTGTATTGTACGGAAACAGCGATACATGTGTGAATACACAGACCACAATGAGTCCCTGGTAGGCCTCTAGTAGCCAGCTTGTTGATCAACATATGGTCACGGTTTCCTGACCATGGACATGGGATGTCAGTGATAACGGGATCACATCATTAGGAGAATGATGTGATGGACAAGACCCAAACTTGAGCATAACACGAGATCGTATAGTTCGTAATGCATAAGCTTTTCGGTGTCAAGTATTTATTCCTTAGACCATGAGGTTGTAGAACTCCCGGATGCCGTAGGAGTACTTTGGGTGTGCCAACCGCCACAACGTAACTGGGTGGCTATAAAGGTACGCATCGGGTATCTCCGAAAGTGTCTGTTGAGTTGGTACGAACCGAGACTGGGATGTTGTCACTCCGTATGACGGAGAGGTACCTCTGGGCCCACTCGGTAAGACATCATCATAATGAGCTCAATGTGACTAAGTAGTTAGTCATGGGATGATGGATTACGGATCGAGTAAAGAGACTTGCCATAACGATATTGAACAAGGTATCGGGAATACCGACGATCGAATCTCGGGCAAGTACCGTACCGATGGACAAAGGGAATAACATACGGGATTGAGTGAATCCTTGACACGGTGGTTCATCCGATGAAGATCATCGAGGAACACGTGGGAACCAACATGGGTATCCAGATCCCGCTGTTGGTTATTGACCGGAGAGTGGTCTCGGTCATGTCTACGTGTCTCCCGAACCCGTAGGGTCTACACACTTAAGGTTCGGTAACGCTAGGGTCGTAGAGATAAATGCACGTGGAAACCCGAAAGTTGTTCGGAGTCCCAGATGAGATCCCGGACGTCACGAGGAGTTCCGAAATGGTCCGGAGGTAAAGATTGATATATAGGAAGTCCAGTTTCGGCCAACGGGTGATCTCCGGGGGTCACCGGGAGCGTCCCGGGACCACCGGAGGGGCCCCGGGGGTCCACCGGGTGGGGCCACCCATCCCAGTGGGGCCCCTAGGCCGTGAGGGGATGTGTGCAGCCCTCTGGGCTGGCGCACCACAAGGTGGCCCACCTCCCCATGCACCTAGGGTTAAAACCCTAAGGGGAGGGGGGCCACCACTTGCCTTGGGGGAGGGGGACTCCTCCCTGGCCGCCGCCCCCCCTGGCCCCCTATATATATGTGGGGGGGGGGGGGAGAGGGCAGCCGCACCCAAGCCCTGGCGCCTCTCCCCCTCCCGTCACACCTCCCAACTCCTTCGCAGGGAGCCCGACGTAGCCCTGCTGCGATTTCCACTGCATCCGTCATCACGCCGTCGTGCTGCCGGATCTCTGACGACTTCTCCTCCCCCCTTGCTGGATCAAGAAGGAGGTGACGTTGCTGCACTGTACGTGTGTTGAACGCGGAGGTGCCGTCCGTTCGGCGCTAGATCATCGGTGACGAAGAACGTGAAGAGTACGACTACTTCATCCTTGCTTCGTTGAAAGCTTCCGCACGCAATCTTCATAACGGTATGTAGATGCACTCTTAGTTACTCGTTGCTAGATGTCTCCATAGTTGGATCTTGGTGAAGACATAGAAATTTTTTGAATTATGCTACGTTCCCCAACACTTGCTGGACAGTGCCGCCGTCTCGCAAAACAACTTTCAGCGGACGCTGAGGGCGGAGCACCTCGTGTACTCCCCCGACGAGAGCCTCCCCCACAGCGCCAAGCTGAGCCTGTTCTTCAGAGGAGTGGCGCCGGCTCTCGCGCAGCTACGGGAGAAGATCCCCGTGCAGCTGGCTGACGAGGCGCGCCGGCTTTGCATGGGTACTATGGAGCGGGTGTTGTCGAAGATCGTCTACCGCAACCCCGGGATCAACCTCAACAACATCCTCCAGACCCTTCCACCCGAAGCTGACCAGGAGGCGTTGAAGGCACAAGTTGCCCACATCGTAGCCAAGGCGGGCAAGATCAAGAGGATCGTCGGGGACCGAAAAGACTAGGCTCCCTTCTTTTTGCTTCCCTTGCCGCTGTCGATTAAGTCATGGGTAGTAGTTGGTTAGAACAACGGCAAGTTATCTTGTAACATAACTTTATTTTGGATAATCAATGCAGTGTTATCTCCCTTGTTTAGTCCCTTCACTTTGTATGCTATCCACCCTACGCTTTTAGGGAACTTGCCGGCAAAGGAACCCTTGCCGCGAGCGCTGAGTGCCGGACTCTTAGCAGCCTGCTAGCAATGCCCTTGCCGGCAAGAAACCTTGCCGTAGCTAGTCGCAGCACACTTAGATTGTTGAGCGAACTCGAAAACGAAGTAAGGGCGCGACACTTGTCGCAGCTCACTTAAGCCGTTGAGCGTGCTCGAAACAAAGTAAGGGTGCGGCTAGCCACGGGTAGGTTCCTCCGCGCACATGTTTTCCATACAAAGTGTGGTCGTTCAGGGAAGACAACTAAGGATTTTAAAAAATTTGAATTGCTCAAACTTTGGCAACTTATCTTATGTGTGCTATTCGCTTCCCGGCAGGGCTTCCCTTTCTCGAACAGCACTTGGTCCATACCGCTATCTCCTCCCCCCGGCAAACTTGTGCGCGAGGAACACTTTTTCTGTTTAAGAGAGAAAGGAAAAGAGGAGGAAACACAAGTATGGAGCCTTGCGGCCTGTTATTGCTTACCGGGATCGCGTGCTGCACAAAGTGTCAGATAATACATGCAATGAAAACAAAAATGCATGAAATGACAAGCTGTGCCAAGCACAAAAGTTTTACTGATGCACGGGGTCTGCGCCCGGCTTTGTACAAAGGTTTACATGCAACAGCGGCAAGACTTGTATAAAAGGTGGTTGCCGGAGCGGGTCACGGCAACCGCGCCTCATTGGTGAAACTTGCGAAGATGCTCAATGTTCCAGGAGTTGCTCACCGATAAGCCTTCTTTGGTCTCAAGGCGGACAGCGCCGGGCCTTGTGACTTGTCTCACCCGATAAGGGCCTTCCCACTTCGGCGTCAACTTGTTGGAATTCTTGGCGGACTGAATACGCCGAAGAACAAGGTCGCCTTCCTCGAGACTCCTGGCCTTGACCTTGCGGCTATGATAGCGACGCAAGGCTTGCTGGTATCGAGCAGCTCGTACAACAGCCTGGAGACGGTCCTCCTCGAGGAGCAGTGCGTCATCTTGCCGCAGTTGCTCTTGCTCGAGCTCGTCGTAAGCGAGTACTCGAGGAGACCCGTATACGAGTTCCGTGGGGAGAACTGCCTCTGCTCCGTAGACAAGAGCAAAGGGTGTCTGTCCGGTGGCTCGATTTGGTGTCGTCCTGATTGACCAAAGAGCCGCCGGCAACTCCTCTATCCAGTTTCTTCCACACTTGTGCAGCCTGTCAAAAGTTCTTGTCTTGAGTCCGTGCAGCACTTCAGCATTGTCCCTCTCTGTTTGACCATTGCTCCTCGGGTGAGCAACAGAAGCGAAGCAGACCTTGGCGCCAAGGTCTTGGACGTACTGCATGAAGGTGCGACTTGTGAACTGTGTGCCGTTGTCGGTGATGATTCTGTTAGGGATCCCGAAACGGCAAACGATCGATCTGAAGAACTTGTTTGCTGACTGTGCGGTCACCTTTCTCACTGGTTCCACTTCAGGCCACTTCGTGAACTTGTCAATTGCAACGTACAAGTACTCAAAGCCCCCGACGGCGCGAGGGAAGGGGCCGAGGATGTCGAGCCCCCAGACCGAGAAGGGCCAGGACAAAGGGATCGTATGGAGAGCTTGAGCTGGCTGGTGTATTTGCTTGGCATGGAACTGGCACGCTTTACACTTGGTTACTTGTGCAGTTGCATCTTGGAGGGCTTCTGGCCAAAAGAAACCTTGCCGGAACGCCTTCTCGGCAAGTGCTCTTGCGCCAATGTGGTGGCCACATATGCCTCCATGTATTTCTGCCAACAGCTTCTGTCCATCTTCCCGAGAAATGCACTTCAATCTGACACCATTGAGTCTTCTTCTGTACAGTTCATTGTCGATGAACTGGTACATACTTGACTGCCTGGTTATTCTTTCTATCTCTTCTGGCTCATCGGGAAGTTCTCCAGTTTGAAGAAAATGGACAATTTGCTGTGCCCATGCCAGAGCTCGAGGCTCAACAGCAAGGACTAAAGGCATCACTGCTGCTAAGGGAACATCAGCTTCCACGGCAAGAACCTGCGGCTCTGCCATAGCTGAGTGTTCCCCGACAAGCCTGCCGGGGCAAGGCTTGTCGGGAACGCCTGCTTCAACTGTACAGACCCTTGGGTCTGCAGGAGCAGACTGTTCCTCAGCAACTTGATCGTTGATCTTGGGGACCTTGGCGGCGGCTTCAGGGAGATCGGCCGGCAGGTAGTCGCCGGAGACCAACTTTCTCTTCTTGCTTTGCCCAACTGATGGTGTAACGGATGGTTGAGTTAGCTTGAGCACGAAGACCCCTGGTTCCACAAGTAACTTCAATGCAGCACACTTTGACAGGCCGTCTGCAATATCATTCTGAGCTCTTGGAACGTGCTCCATCTGCAGGCCTTCAAAGTGTTCTTCAAGCTTCCTCACTTCATCGACATAAGCTTCCATCAAAGGACTCTGGTAGCTCTTGTTTACTTGTCGGACCACCAACTGTGAATCTCCTCGGACAATCAGCTTCTTGATCCCAAGTTCGGCCGCAATTCTGAGGCCGGCAAGCAAACCTTCATACTCAGCAGTATTGTTTGTCGCTTACTCCTTGGGAAAGTGCATTTGGACAACATACTTGAGGTGCTCCCCGGTGGGTGCAACAAGCAGCACACCAGCACCGGCGCCTTGCAGCGAGAAGGCACCATCAAAGTACATTATCCATTCCTTGCTTGCTTCTTCGATGGGGATGCTTGTCTCTGGGACCTCTTCATCTGGTGTTGGTGTCCATTCTACTATGAACTCTGCCAAAGCTCTGCTCTGTATGGTTGAAGTGCTTTCAAACTTAAGACCAAAGCTTGACAGTTCTAGTGCCCACTCGACGATCCTGCCTGTTGCTTCTGGATTTTGCAATATCCTCTTCAACGGAAAGCGAGTGACCACCGTTATCTCGTGTGCTTGGAAGTAGTGGCGCAGCTTTCTCGAGGCCATTAGGAGACCGAAAAGCAACTTCTGCACCCCAGAGTGTCTTGACCTAGCACCCTGCAAGAGGGAACTTACAAAATAGACTGGGCGCTGCACCATCTTCTTTCGCACTTCTCCTTGTTCATGCGCAGACTTGTCTTTGTCGGGGCCAGAGCTTGTCGGGGAAGCCCCCTGCTTGTCACTGGATGCGCTTGCCGGGGATGTGGGTTCCTCATCTGCCTCCCTCTCTGCTACCAACGCAGCACTAACCACTTGATTGGTTGCCGCTAGGTACAGCAGCAACTTCTCTTGTGGCCTAGGTGCGACAAGTATTGGAGTGGAGGACAGGTATTCTTTCAAGTCGTGCAGCGCTGCCTCCGCTTCCGGAGTCCATTTCATAGGACCTGCCTTTTTCAAGATTTTGAAGAAAGGCAGGGCGTGTTCCGCAGACTTTGAAATGAACCTGCTGAGGGCAGCCACACAACCAGCAAGTCTTCGTACATCCTTGACGCGCTTTGGTGCTTCGATCTGCTCGATGGCCTTGATCTTGTCGGGATTGGCTTCAATCCCCCTCTGGGACACAAAGAACCCGAGAAGCTTGCCGGAGGGGACTCCGAAGACGCACTTCTCAGGGTTCAACTTGAGTTGTATCTTGCGCAGATTCTCAAAGGTTTCTTCTAGGTCTTGTATCAGGGTATCTTTGTCCTTGCTCTTGACCACTATATCATCCATGTAGGCTTCTACATTCCTGTGTATCTGTGGCTCAAAAGCAGTATGGACCACCCTTGCAAATGTTGAGCCCGCATTCTTCAATCCAAAGGGCATGCGTATGAAGCAATATGTGCCACATGGAGTAATGAATGCAGTTTTCTCTTCATCTTCCTTAGCCATGAATATCTGGTGGTATCCGGAGTATGCATCGAGAAATGAAAGCAACTCACATCCAGTCGTGGAGTCAACGATCTGGTCAATGCGCGGCAAGGATAATGGATCCTTGGGACAAGCTTTATTCACATCAGTGAAGTCTATACAAAGTCTCCACTTCCCATTAGCTTTGCGCACGACAACTGGATTAGCCAGCCACGTGGGATGAAGTACACC
This sequence comes from Secale cereale, assembly GCA_902687465.1. NCBI lineage: Eukaryota > Viridiplantae > Streptophyta > Magnoliopsida > Poales > Poaceae > Secale > Secale cereale. The sequence goes on along the minus strand of LR738715.1, from coordinate 814,904,997 downwards.
TCTAACAAGGCCTGCTGCTTCCAACTTCTTGATCTCTTCAGCTATGAACTCTTGGCGCTCCACCGCTTGCTTCCTGACCTTCTGCTTGACCGGCCGCGCATGAGGACAAACATCAAGCTTGTGCTCAATTACCTTCCTGGGAACGCCGGGGATGTCAGACGGTTGCCATGCAAACACGTCGACATTCGCCCGCAGGAAGGCAACGAGCGCGCTTTCCTATTTGGGGTTGAGCGTAGCACTGATGGTGAAGGTACCACCAGTGCCGTCCTCCTTGGCGGACACCTTCTTGGTTGCTGGTGGAGCTACCATTCCTTTCCTGCACTTGCCGGTGGAGCTCGATGGTGCGTCCTCGATGGCAGCGCAGCACTCCGAAGAGGTGCGTTTGCCGGAGTGGGCCCCAGAGCTCTTGCCGGACTTGGTCTTGGTCTTCCCCCCGGGAGCTTCAGCGGCAAGTGTCTTGCTGTCTGCCGCGGCTGCTGCGTCCCGGTAGATCTTGTCGGCGCAAATAAGCGCATCTTTCTTGTCGCCGGGGACAGAGATGACGCTTATTGGCCCTGGCATCTTGAGCATGTTGTAAGCATAGTGGGAGGCTGCCATGAACTTGGCGAGCGCAGGACGGCCAAGTATCCCATTGTATGGTAATGGGATATCAGCAACGTCGAACGTGATTCTCTCGGTCATGAAGTTTAGCTCTCCGCCAAAGGTCACCGGCAGCGTGATCTTCCCCTTCGGCTTGCTCCTTCCCGGGTTGATTCCTTGAAAAGTCCCGGTCTCCTCGAGCTCGCTGTCGGGGATCTGTAGCTTCTTGATCACAGCGGAGGAGATCAAGTTGAGGCCGGCCCCGCTGTCAACCAACATCTTGGTGACCTTGAGGTTGTGGATAGTTGGTGAAACCAACATCGGCAAGCACCCGACCGCAGTTGTGCGGTCAGGGTGGTCCTCAAGGTCGAAGATGATGGGCGTGCCGGACCATTTCAGCAGCCTGCGCGACTCGACGGGTGGCTCAGCTGCATTCACTTCCCGCACCCATTGCTTGAGTTGGCGGTGGGAAGTGTGCAGAGAGGCACCTCCGTCGACACACAGAACTTCTGTGGCCTTCTGGAACTCCTGCTCGCTGTTATCTCCGTCATCCATGTCCTCGTCATCGTCTTCATCTTCATCCTTGTCGCGGCCCCGGGGAGGTCTGTCTCCTTGCCGCTGCTTGGTCTTGCCGCGGCGTCCTCCCCGGCCATTGAACGGCCGCTTCTTGCTGGGCTCTCCTCCGCCTCCTTGGGCCTTCTCCTTGTCGCGACGCTCGTATTCAGCCTTCTGCTATTCTACGAGGTACTCTACTCTCTTGCAGTTTTGGAGATCGTGGCCCTTGGTGCGGTGGATCTTGCAGTACTGCTTGTCGGAGCCGTCCTGCTTGTCGGCGGCCGCTACAGGGGTGACCTCCTTGCCGGAGCCACCAGCCTGTGTCTTCTTGGTGGCGGCCTCCTTGCCGGACTGCTCGACAACCAGTACCTCCTTCTTCTTCTTCTTCTTGTTGTTCCGCCGCCGGTTTTTCCTTGCCGGGGCGGCATCCTCGCTGTCTGTTCCTCCTGCTCCAGTATCCTCTCCGGGGAGTCTCCTCCCCTGTTCAGCACGGGCGCACTTGTCAGCCAGAGCGTAAAGCTCGCTGACGTCCCGGATCTTGGTCATCGCCATCTCCTCCCTCATCCGGCGGTTACGCACGTTCTGGTGGAACGCGCTGATAACCGCGGCAGGGTGGACATCCGGGATGTTGTGCTGAACGCGGCTGAATCTTTGGATGTACTTGCGCAGGGACTCTCCCTCCTTCTGGGCAAGAATGTGGAGATCGCTTTCCTGGCCGTGGGGTTTGTGGCCGCCCGTGAAGGCGCCGACAAACTGGTGGCACAGATCTGCCCAAGAAGACATGGAGTTCTCCGGCAAGTGCATAAGCCAAGACCTGATGTTTGGCTTAAGTACGAGCGGGAAGTAGTTCGCTAAGATCTTCTCGTCGCGTCCCCCGGCAGCCTGCACCGCAATGGTGTAGATGCTGAGGAACTCCGAGGGGTGTGTCTTGCCGTCGTACTTCTCGGGTACGTCGGGCTTAAAGTTCTTCATGCTGGGCCACTGGACTTGACGCAGCTCTCGCGTGAACGCAGGGCAGCCTGCCGCGTACGACAAGTCGACTGGTTCACCGGGCGCGCTCATGTCGACAGCAGTCCCAGCGCGCTGGTCGGACTGTCTTCGGGCTTCTCTTCGACGCTCGATACGAGTTCGAGCGTCCTCTTGTCGCCTGTCGTCAAGGACTTGGCGCTGATCGCGGCGAGCTCGCGGATCCGACGACACCGTGGAGTCGTCGTCGATGTTGATCCGGCGAACTGGCGATTTCTGCTTCCGCGGCGGGGAGTGCACGGTAGTTGCACCCCCGGCGGTCTTGTCTCCATCGGCCTTCGCTTGGCTGACTTGCCGCGGCCGTGACTTTGCCGGCTGCTGCGGCGTGTCGTTGTTGGCGAAAGCGATGAGGCTCTGGATCGTAGCCCTCCAGTCTTCGGCCTTGTCCGCCACTGGAGGGAAATCGAGGAGCAGCTGAGCCCTAGCTAGGGCTTCTGCTGGAGAGGAGGGAAGCGGTGGCGAGCGGTGTGAGGAGCGAGATACGCTCGGACTTCTAACCGCGTTAGAAGGAGCATGTTCTCGCCCCGGCGACCGCGCCTTGCTCGTGCCAGGATGCTGGCCTTGAGCGTCCCGCGACCCGCCGGCTTGGCCACGTCCCAGCAAGCGTATGGTACTTCCGGTACCACGTCGCTGCTGGTCCGGCACCTCCTGGGAGGGACGTGGTGCGTGCACGGACGCCGAAGCTTTGGAGTTCGCCCGGTCGTCCGTCTTGTCCTTGGACTTGGCGACGCCGTGAGTGTCCTCTCCGGCGTCCACCCTTCCGCCAGCGTCTCCTCCACCAACCGTCGGTTCTGGTGGTGGTGGGATCGACGCGGACGGGCCTCCGACCTCCGAAGCCTTCTTCTTCGGAGGCATGTTGATGTAGTCGATGAGGTTGATGAAGCTGGAAAGGTTGCTGAAGATTGCGCCCGCACGAGCGCCGGATCAGGTTCGCACAACCTCGACGCCCCCTACCTGGCGCGCCAAAGATGTCGGGGAAACTGGTCGCCCACGAACACCTATGGGACCGGAGCCCCTTCTATGGTACGGCGAGGGAGCGGAGGGAGCACAAAGAGCGGATCGAGGAGCTCACGCGAGCAGTTTACCCAGGTTCGGGCCGCACGGATGCGTAAAACCCTACTCCTGCCTTCGGTTGTATTGAGTTCTTGAGCTCGGGAGCTTGAAGATCTACAGTTCTAGCTACACCGAGCGTGGGAGTGATCGAGTTTCTGGAGTCGAACCTCCTCTACGTTGTGCATGGGCCTCCTTTTATAGCTCAAAGGGGTCACCGACAGGTGTCAACGTAGAGGAGGGTAAAAGTGTAAAATTGGTGGTAGATGGAACAGTGCATGAACAGTGTATGCACAGTGCCCGTACAGTGATCTATACCTAACCCAGACGGTGGGGGACAAAGGCATTGAATGCCCGTCGCCGTCACCCCAAAAAGCGTCCGCCCGGGCGTCTCCGTTCGCCACGACGATGGCCTCGTCACCGCGGCCCGTCACCGTGTACCCTAGGCTGCACATCCATCTGCCACGTGCCCCTGGAAGGGCCCCAGGGCGACGCGTGGCCAGATGAGCTGGAGCGCAGGCACACAGTGTAGGCCTCCCCCGGCAAGCACCTTGCCGGGGTTGCTATCTTGCCGGGCCCGGGAGTTTGTCGCTCTCCGGGTCCTGCCGGGGCGCATGGTGCGCCACGATATATCTTCTGAGGTGCTGTTCTTTGGCCTCCTTGGCAAGCGCCTCTTGCCAGGGTCTTGTGCTGGAATGATAACCTTGAGCCTGGTGCGGCCTTCCCGGCAAGCTCCTCTTGCCAGGGTCTTGTCTCTTAACTTGAATACTTTGTTCTTGAATGGCTCTAAAGGATCTAGAGCGGGCCTTGGCGGGCGCGTGGTGAGCCTGACCACGGGATGCTGCTACCGCCCGTGCACAAGTCGGGATACTAAGATACCCCTACTTTAGTACGCCGACACTAGGGCGTAAGGATCCGGAAAATCGAAGCCTATTCAGTGAAGGGGAAAAAGCGAGGGACGCGTAATTCGGACTGGAGCCCAATGGTCTGATGGAAGCATGAAACTCGACATCGGTCCGTGATGATCGGTGGTACTCTGCAGTGGGGGTTGAGTGGTGTGGGTTCGCGACCCTTGAGACTCAACCCGGACAGCGGAGGCTCGACACAGTAATAGCGGTGAGGCGTGCGGTAGCATGGAACATGGAGACGGGCCAAGGCTCTGGTGGTCATACATGTGGTGAGACAACTACGAATTTGACTCGGGATGACTACAAGAAATGATGAAATTCCTGCAAGTTTTAGACATGCGGTCATGAAAGGAGCGGTGATGTTGAGTTCAGGTAACTCTTATGTGTGACACCCAATATGTGAGTTGTTCACTTTCAGGCAGGTCAGTGATCAGTGTGTGATGACGTTGGACTGATACTCTGGAAGTTGGGAGCGCTAACTAGAGTAATGTGGAACTTAATTTTGCTCGAGTGTTGACTGTGGTCAAGAAAAGAAGGAACTAGAAGTTGCAGGTGGAGTCATATGGAGTTTTTGGAGTAGTAGCTGTACTCATGGGATAAGCTCAAGTCCAATGTACATGGAAGTTTGACGCATTGACGAATCCAAGGTGGTGGAGAATATTCGCCAAGGTGGAGTTTGTTAGAGTTGTGTCGAATATTCTGTACAAGGTAGGTTACAATTGGACTCTAGGTAGTATTGTGTTTAGATAGGATATGGAGTCGTGTCCTAATAGGACACTTGTATCCTAGGCCTCTCATATATAGCGGAGGTAGACAGACGATGTAACCTATGCCAACATAATAGCACGGGAACAAAGGGGAAGCCGACAGCATCTGCCGGCGTCCAGGGCGACCGAGTGCGGTATTGTAGCGGTTTCATGGGGAGCAGCGTCCATAGTCAAGCCCCGGAGATGTAGCCATATCGGGGAACCTCATTAACAAATCTCGGTATCGTGCTCGTGTGATTGCTTGGTCCTCGGATGATCAACGGTATGCCTCGGTTTATTCTAACAATATGTCTGCCCAGAGAGGCGAAGGAGGAGCTCGAGCTCTCAGTTGTCACGGTGGCAGCGGAGGAAGCTTTATAGGATTGAGAACTAACTGATACCATGACAGAGATATTAGTAGGAGAGAATTTGTGGGAATATTGTACACGATTGCAGACCGCAAGCCTCCGGGTTTTATAGCTCAAATGGATAAACAATAGACATTACACCAATCCGATACAATCTACAAGTAATATACAATATCTGATATGCACAGATATATGAGTATCCAACCTGCGCAGTATGACCCTGTTTATATATTTGTTCTCTAACAGCATAGCTCGGCATCCAACCGAGCGAAAGCAATCCTGGGTCTTCTTCTGCTACAAAACAATCTGCAGCAGTTTTCGAGTCATTGTTCCTTGGCCACCACAATATTGAAGGAATCTGAAAGTCAAAGTCAAAGTTTAAGTCTGGTTTGGTTTGGAAGGTGGCATGATCAATGGATAAAAAATTGGAAGATAACGTACCCCAAACTTCTTCTTGATTGTATCAAGCGAAAACGGGGGGTCTAGTTTGGTTTGAGTATATGCGTTGATCTTGTTCACTTTCTGCCACATCCAGCAATGGAACATAACTATCTAACCCACTGATAACACCCCAGAGTATGATATATGAAGTTAATAATATCCCATCTAAAATTATCCAGAACTACCTGGATGAATCTGCTAATCTGCATGCAGCCTTAAAATGTACAACTTCTCAAACAAACAAACCCACTGATAACACCCCAGAGTTTGAGTAGTACTGTTCTGTTCTATTTGTTTACCAGTTTCATCTGTCATATCTCCCTTGGAGGGTAGGATGAGAAGAAAGCGCTGGCTTTGAAACTGTCGCTGTATTCAAGCAGTTCCTCGGTGAACTGTTTCTTCGCAGAATCGATGTTGTTTACCATAACACGACCCAAACTTCAATTCCACTAAAACCATACAGGGATCGAACATGGGTATTTGTCTCTTACATGAGGGAGCAATTCCGGGCCACCGAAATTGTCGTTGATGTACTTGAACAGATCCAGGCTCTCGCCTTTTACCTGCTTGTTGTGCTCCAGGGCAGGTACCTGTATGTCATACATATATGCAGACATGTGGGCAAGGAGAGATATGATTAGACTGCAAATCTGCGAGAATCATATATACTACCTTGTTCTCTGGGTAGACCTTGGCCTTGTACCAGGCTGGCCGATCTGTGAGAATCATATGAGAATCATACTACTACATAGCGCTACTATCTTGATCTGGCCCTGCAAGCCCTGCACATGAATCATATGAAAGGGAAGAAAATTCCACTGAAAAGGGAAGAAAAAAGCACTCCCACTGGTGCCTGCTTGCTACCTTGCAGTTCCTCGCGATCCAGACACGCTGCGCGTATGGGAAGTGGTACACCACGAACAACCTACACGAGAGAAGAAGAAAGTGAAGACCGACATAATGAAACTGCAATCAAGGAATGTATTTCACCTGTGTACTGTGAGTTACTTACCCAAAACCACCACACTTGGGGCTAGGATAACAGGTCGATACCACATTTGAGCCATGTCACAAAAAACCACCAACTATGAGCCTAATCGGTAACGCGGAGCACTGACTGGCCGATTTAGCCGCGGAAATAGCAAAACCGACAGGTGGGACCAACCTGTCGGGTCGACGTGGCGCGGGTTGGCGGACGCCGTTGGACGGAGGGGGACGACCGTTTCCGCGCCCGTGTCTAAGTGGGCCGCTAGTCGGACCATACCGCACCCGAGCACATCCGACCCCTCTGTCTCGACCCCGACGACCGCCGCCGCCGCCACCGTCGTCTCATCGCCGTCCGCCGGTCCGCCATGGTTTCCTGGAGCGAGGGGTCAAGCTCTTCTTCCTCGGATGACGAGTCAGTGACTAGCCAGGTACGTTCATTTGGGGATTCCAGCATTTAGGGTTAGGGTTCTTGAGTTGGGAATTTCTTAACAACTCGCTGATTTGTTCAATCTCTTAGGTTTTAAGCTTCCTAGGACTATCCCATGCTATGAATGGTGTGGCATTGCTCATGAGCTCTCCTCTCGCTGTCTGCATCGTGAGCCTTGCCTTAGGCTAGTAGCATTTCAATCTACGGACACTGGCCGACGATTTCTTGCTTGTGCTGAGGAGAAGGTATGTTGGTTAGTATTGTATTTAGTTAATCTTAGTTAGTTTTTGCTCCATTAAAATGCCAGAGTGAAATTTTGCTCTGCTTATTCGTGTGAAGAATTGTGACAGCCCACAGTTGGATATAATTTGGTGGTTTAGCTCTCACAGTAGAAAATGATGCTCTGCCAGTAGTAAAATATGCTCTGCTAGTGTAATTTTTGCTCCAAATAATTTAGTAGTGTAGAACATTGTTAGTGCCAGCATGAAATTGTGCTTTTTTAAATATTTGCTGGAAATAATACATTTGTTGTTCTATGTTGTTAAAATTGACAAGAATTTCTTATTGACAACACATATTAATTTCATAGGCTTTCTTAATTGTTTGTGCATTTAAATGAACACAATTTATTACTGAATTCTGGACTAAAGTGCATCTGACAATATTTAAATGAACATAATTTAAATGAACATCTCTTGTGTAGTATGATTGAGAAATATTTTTCTGAATTATTGGTTGAACTAAAGTGCAACTATCTGGAGTGGATAGACCCTGAGTGGTCAGTGGCTTTGCAGTTTTGCCTAACTGAATTGTGGAGCATGTATGACAAAGAAAATAAGGACATGCTGGGAGACAATGTTCAGCATGCCGAACACAATTTCAAAAGTAGTTGGAGAAAATATGAAGATGGAGGAAGATCTGAACGAGGAGATGGAGAAGAAGAAGCTGGCAGACCATGGTTGCACAAACCTACATCAGTTACTCAGTGCAAAGGCAAAGAAGGAGAGGGACAAGCTTGTGGTAGAGAGAGACCAAGTGCTCACAGAGAGAGACGAACTAAAGGAAGAGAAGAAAAAGCTGGAGTACATCATTTCTGATTTGCTGAAACAGAAACATGGCTACAAGGACAAGATCAAGAAGTTAAGGGAGATCTGTGATGAATTTTAATTATGTAATGTGGTATTGTACTGTTGTAGTTGTGCTCTGTTGCACTGTTTGAATGGTTAAATTTGTACTGAATTATGCAGTTTATCTGCAAGTCCAGAATTTGAACTTATGGCATGAATTTGAACTTAATTTCCAGTGCTATCTCTTGTATTATATTGAGTATTTGTATTTGAATGGTCATATATATATATATATATATATATATATATATATATATATATATATATATATATATATTTGTACTGAATTATTGTAGTACAAAGCAAATATAGCATTACAAAGCAAATATAATACAAGTAAAATTATTGTAGTACAGGTAAAACAGGGAGTGCAAACAACATAGCAGTACAGAGCAAAAATAGCAGTTCAAGCATAGAATTATAGATACATACATAATGATCATGCAAGCCAACATAGTAGCACACAAGAATTATAGATATCAGTTCCTCATAGCATAAAACGAAGATCCATACATAGGTTCAACATAGCAGTACACAACAGTAGTTCTTAGTGCCACACATAGGTTCAACATAGCATTACATAAGTTCGAATTTAGTCTTGTCATAGATATAGTGCTCTAGTGCCTGATGGAGCACACATGCACTTGGATACATGGTCAATCAAGAACTCTCAGTAGTTCCCACTGGCATATAAGTACCCCTCCATCCTTTTGCTCATGTATCTAGTCCTTTTGGACCTATTTCCCGTTGGCTGGCTAGTTGAAGCTTCTGCAGTAGTTCTTGGAGGATTGAAGCTTCTTGCACCTGTTTTTGCACCTCTCCTTGCAGCAGCAGTACCAGCACAAGAAGGAGAAGAATTTGCAACTCTAGCAGCAGACCCAGCAGCTCTAGCAGATGTACGAGCAGCAGAAGGAGAAGAATTTGCAGCTCTAGCAGCAGACCCAGCAGCTCTAGCAGATGTACCAGCAGCTCTAGCAGATTTGCCCCTTGAAGTAGTAGCAGATGAGCCCCTTGAAGCAGATGTAGAGCTTGCACCCCTAGGAGTTGTTGTACCAGATGTTGAGCTTCCACCTTGCTGCCATGAAGGGGCTGTCCTGTTTTCCTGCAATTATTTTGTGTTGGATAAATTTCAGTGATACTTAATTAATGATGAGACAAAGAAGTATGTGAAAAAGAACATACCATGTGCTTGTTCTTCCTAATTTGCAGATCAGGCCTCAATGGCTTTCCACAACTTGTGTATTTGTGGCCCTGCAACTTGTAGTTACTACAAGTAATAATAGCCATCCTTGATGTTTGCTTAGCTTGAGGAGGCTCAAACCTTCCTTTCTTCCTTTTCTCTTCTGCTGGTCCCTTCTTGTCTTCTTTGAACTGAGGTGGATCAATGTCAGGAGTACCAGTTTTCACCCAAGAATCAGGACTAGGAACTGGGTAAATTATAGGCTTGTATGACTCCATGTACATAGCCTTCTTAAAGAAAACATGTACATGGTCCTCTGGTAGCTGTTCAGACCTGTATATGGCAGAACAACCATGGTTGCAAGGAATTCCACTTATTTCCCATTTCTTACAGCCACATGTTTTTAGGGTTGTGTCAACAAAATAGGTCTTGTCCCCACTAGACACTTGGAAAAGACCTGGTCCTGCTATCAGTGATTGGCAGTCCCTTGTATACTTCTTGTTCATCTCTAACTTCTGAGCATAGGTTGGTGCAATTTCCCATCTTGAAACTTGTCCACCCTCTCTCTTTTGTTGATACCTTACAAGGAATTTGTCTTTGATCCCATTGATCATAGTGACAATTGTCTTGTTCCTTACATCAAGTATGTACTTATTAAAAACTTCACTTAAGTTATTGACCACCAGATCAGTTTTGCAGTTAGTATCCATTGCATGTCTTGACCAAGCTTTGGGAGGAATCCTTGACATCCACTCCCAGGCAGCCTTGCACTCAGCCTTCATGCTCTTCATTGCCAATTGAAAGTCATGTTCAGTGTAAGCATAGGCAGCTGTATCCATACATTTCTTCAAGTCTTCTCCTCTGAATCCTGCTCTCTGACAGTTGTCATAAATGTGCCTCAAGCAATACCTATGAGGGCAGCTTGGAAAGACTGATGTGACTGCATTCAACAGACCCTGCAAATAATTTTAAATTAAATTACATTACAAAATATTTTAAATTTAATTGTTGTACTATTGATTTGATTATATTTCAATTTAGTTATTATCCTATTAATATTGAGTTGCTCTTGACTATGTTGACCCAAGAGGGTGACCCTAGGCTACCTTGACCAAAGTGTCGACAAGACGCGTTACCACTAGACACATACCAACTAGGGTAGATGGAGTTGCTCTTGGCTATGTTGACCCAAGAGGGTGACCCTAGGCTACCTTGACCAAAGTGTCGACAAGACGCGTTACCACTCGACACATACCAACTAGGGTAGATGGAGTTTCTCTTGGCTATGTTGACCCAA
>LR738715.1:814854700-814880373 GCA_902687465.1 Secale cereale | reverse complement strand
TGATTCCCCTAGGTTTCAAACGCTCACTCCGAGTGAAGAGCAACCCTCTCACTCGGGGGCTTAGCTGCGGTCCTCCGAGCTACGTCATAAGTATAATGTGGCTCTGTCTTCCGAGCTCCGCCACAAATACAACATAGCTTGGAACCGCCTAAGTTACAAACATCCACTACGAGTGAAGAGCAACCCTCTCACTCGGGGGCTTAGCTGCGGTCCTCCGAGCTGCATCATAAATATAATGTGGCTCTGTCTTCCGAGCTCCGCCACAAATACAATGTAGCTTGGAATCGTCTAAGTTACAAACATCCACTCCGAGTGAAGAGCAACCCTCTCACTCGGGGGCTTAGCTGCGACCCCGTGACTCGCCTAAGTTTCAAACGCTCACTCCGAGTGAAGAGCGACCCTCTCACCTGGAGGCTTAGCTACGGACGTCGACTCGAAGATTCAAGCAATCAAAAAAGAGCCGCAAACCAAAAGGTCAAATCCAGATAAAAGTCCCGCAAGATTTGGGCAAGAGTACCTTGGCCGCGGGCCCACCAGAGTTTAACGATTACAAGATCACTCGGCATTCCAAGGCAAATTGAATTAGAGTATCAAAGTTCGCTCATTCCTCAGGAGGAGGCGGGCTCGCAGGTGCGACAAACTTGTCCAGGTCGATCCCGTCGGCGATGCGGGTGGCGGCTTCCAGGAAAGTCTCCATGAACGACTGGGATTGGAGTTTTTTCGTATTAGCGACCTTGAGCGCCGCGAGCCTTCTTTCCTTCACCTCCTTGCAGTGCACGCGGACCAAGGACAACGCCACATCAGCTCCGCTCCGGGCGGACGACTTCTTCCACTCCTGCACTCGGTTGGGGATCTCGTTGAGTATAGTCATCAGAGACTTGAGGTCGTTCTCCTGCACGACTCCCCTCCAGAGCGCGGTATCGATCCGGGCCATCACCGCTTTCAGCCGTCCCAGATAGTCCGTGGCCGCAGTGAGGCGGGACTCCAGCCTCAAGATGTTCATGGCAACCTCGTCCTTCACGATGGAATTGGCTGGGTCTAGGCCGGGCTCGACCCGCCCAGTCTCTTCATCAAAGTTGCGACAAAATTCTGCACTGGAAACGGCAAGTCGAGTCAGCAAGCAATACATGGGTCGACCGATCCAGCTTAACCCGATCCAAAAGAGACATACCTTCGAGCACAAGGTACCATTTCTTGGTAAGGTCGCCCAGATAGGCCTCAAGATCAATCCTCTTCCGGAAAAGGGCCTCGTACTTGTCGTTCAGGACAGTCTTGGATTTCTTCAGTCGAGTCACCTCTTGATTAGCTGCGTCGAGTGAGCCTCTCAGCCTGACGATCTCCGCCTTGAGCGCGCCTACAGAAGCCAGCTTCTGTGATGCCAGCTCTGCCTTCTCTTGAGCCGCCTGCTGTGCTGCTGTCAGGTCAAGATCTTTCTGCTCCAAGGCCGCTTTCAGTTGACCTACCAAAGACACCACTAGACTGATGAACATGAGGAAACACAAGGCATACTTATCAAAAATCAGTCGACAAATGGTTGGCGTCGGTTACCGGCTGCATCATCTTGTGTCTTCTTCAGATGATCCCGCACCAGCTGCAAGTCGAGATTGAGCTGGATTTGCTTCTTCTCAAGGTCTGCAAATTTGGCCCCAAACTCGCAAGATTTCTGCACCAACAGAACAAAACAAGATTCTAAGACTACAGTCGAGTCAAACACTCAACCGCCGTCTCGGGGACTACACCCAGTGGTTGCACTAAGCGTGCCCCCACTGGTTTCACTCGGCCAAGATCAGTCCGGCTCGAGCCCAAAAAAAACTCAGCAAGGAAGAAAAGTTCTATCATCAGACCATGGCCGACCGCTAGCAGTCGACCACGGTTTCAGGGACTACACCCAGTGGGTGCACTGAGTGTGCCCCCACCGGTTCTCACTCGACTAGGATCAGTCTCGCTCGAGTTCATGGGATGTTGAAAGCAAACACATCAAACCCCACCCAGTGGGTGTGACATCATCTTACGAACAAAGCAGCAGATTCTCTCAAAGCCAAAGACTGTTCCAGCGCAGCAAACCAACCAGTGGAGAAAACGAACCTGGACGTTGTCCCGAAGAGCAGAACTAGCATCATAAGTGGCCATGCTGGCCTCATACGCCGCCTTCGTCCTCTCCATCATCAACCCCGCCTGGCGAACGGCTTCTTGAGCCGCTCCCATAGGATCCTCCGGGAGGCGGTAAGAGGAGAAGAGAACGGACGAAGAGGCAGGCGTTGGGTCGACGGCTGGAGTGGGCGCTGGGTCGACGGCTGGAGCGGGCGCTGGGTCGACGACTGGAGCAGGCGCTGGGTCGACGGCTGGGGCAAGCACCGGGCCGACTGCCCCTCTAGCTGACGAAGCGGGATGTACGGTCGACACGGGGACGGCAAAGGAGACCGTGGCTCGGGCCGCGTCTTCCTGTTGCTGGGAATCCGAACCAGAAAGCGCCTTCCGGCACTTCTTCCGTGTGCGTCGTCGATCTCCTCCCAAGCGCTCCTCGTCAACATCGTCATCGTCGTCTGGGAGCTCTATGACGTGGCGCGACACTTCAAGACAAACAATAGCAAAGTTCAGTCGACCGTCACCCCTAACCGACGAAAGAAAAGCAAGACATGATCTATAACCCGCACCTGCGCGGGATGTCGCGGCATCTGCGGTCTCCTCATCGTCCCGGCCCTTGTCAATGTCCATTGAGGTCGTGGAAGCAGCGGTGCTGAAGAAACCCCTCAAAGATGAGTCGACGGAAGATACGATCGACCTCCAAAGGACAGAAACAAAACCGAATGATACTTACGTGGAGGCGATGGGAACATCCACCTTAATCCTAGGCAGGGCCTTCCGGGGCTTGGTGGTGGTAACCTTGGGCTGCTTGGGCACCTTCTCGTAGGGGTCAGGAGTGGTCGTGTGGGCGCGCTTGGGCGTTTGGGAGCCTGAAGGACCTGTCCAGAGGTGCGCAGCCCCTGGGTCGTGCTTCTCCTTGGACCGCCTCTCGTCACGGGGAGGTGACTCAACTTCCTCCCCGCTGCTGTAGCCCTCACTCTCCTCCTCGGTCTCCTCCTCCGACTTCCACTCGGTGGCGTCTCCTGTGCCCTCCTCGCCCTCCTGGACAACATCCCCGTTGGGAAGCGAGTACATCTTAGTATAGATCTGCAAAGAAGGGAAGATTGACCAAATATCAGTCGGATCCGTCAAGACGAACTACAAGCCAATGACAGAAACATCACTTAGGAGCCGAAGAAGAACCTTATCGGGCAGATGGCCAGCGTCGAATGGGAGGACCCTCCCAGACCCCCTGGGGTTGTCTTTGTTCCCCATGATGCACTTCAGGAACTGCGCCACATACTTCTCGTCGACCGCCTCCGGGTGGACTCGCGACGAGTCATCGGTGCTGGAGTACAGCCACATCGGGTGGTCCCGAGCCTGGAGCGGCTGGATCCTCCGCATGAGGTACACCTCGAACAGATCCATACCCATTACACCCTCGCGGACCAGCTGGACGACGCGCTTCACCAACATGTTCACTTCGGCCTTCTCGGCCTTACCCACTATCATTGAAGGAGGCTGGCTGGCTCGACCAAGAGAGAAAGGGGGAAGACCAGTCGACTGACCCGGGGTCAGACTGTCCTTGTAACAGAACCAAGTCGACTTCCAGCCCTGAATCGACTCCGGAAAGATTATGGGGGGAAATACGCTCCTATTCCTAAGCTGGATTCCGAGCCCACCGCACGCCTGGAGGACGTGCGTCTTATCGTCGCTCGGATTCGCCTTCTTGACGGTTTGCGAGCGGCTGGTAAAGATATGCTTGAACAAGCCCCAGTGTGGCCGGCAGCCGAGGAAGTTCTCACACATGGAAATGAACGCGGAAAGGAAAGCAATGGAATTGGGCGTGAAGTAATGCAACTGGGCGTCGAAGAAAATCAAGAAAGCACGAAAAAAGGGATGCGGAGGCATGGAGAAACCTCGGTCGACGTGGGTCACGAGGAGGACGCACTCGCCCTCCCGCGGCCGAGGCTCGAGTTCGCCCTCCGGCACCCGCCAGGAGCCGCGGGCAATCAGTCCCTCCTCCTCCAGCTCCTCCAGATCTTCCGCCACGACGGTGGGCCGGATCCAATCCCCCTGGATCCAACCAGCAGGGAGTCCAGACCTCGACAACGATCCGCTCCGGCCGGACCGCCTCCCCTTCCCCGTCGCTGCCTTCTTCGAACGCTCCATCGCCGCGGTCTTGTCCTTGCCCATGGCACGCGCGCCGACGGTCGCTGTGGAGAGAGGCAAGAAGGGGCAGAGGTGCGGCAAAGAAGCGACGACGGAAGAAGAAGGATTGGGCGCACAGTGCCTCCGCTTCGGGCTCGGCGCACACTTATAGCGCCCCGGTCGAGTGGCTGACCGGTGACCCCGAGTGATCTTATCAAATCCCGCAACAGGCGCAGACGCGATACGTGGCGAAAAAGGTGGCACGAGGATCGAGGCGTCTCATGCATATCCGTCTGATTGCTGCAGCACGTCCCGTCCCGCGCGCTTCCCCAAATTTCAACACCCCGTGGAATCCGGCGACCAAAGAGCAACCAACCCCGCCGAAAACTGCGCACGCCCACGGCGGCCGACGCCTAGCGCAAAGTTCAGTCGACGAAAGAAGCAACCAACACACTCGACGGTTCCAAAATCGATCAAAGAGACCAAGACAAGACTGAGGGGGACAGCCTGGTCCATGAGCTCAGAAGTAGATTACCCCAGGGGCGTCGAGCCAGAACCGGAGCTTTCCCCAGCACTCTCTCTCTCTTTCTCAAGCCTCGATCCATTCGGGGGCTACTGACGAGTTTACAGACCTAGGGTAGGGTCAATGGCCCGACCAAGGTACCCCACCCAAGGTCACAACCCTAGAAGATCAAAAGACAAAACTTATGATGACAAGGACAGTCGACTGGGACGGCCCAAGACGACATCCCACTCGACTGGACATCACCTAAAGGACGACTCAACTCCACTCGACCAACTCAAGGCACTCGACCCCTGAAGGTCAAAGGTCCCTTAAGACGATACAGTTCTGGTATTTACTCGTCGTAGTGAATGCCTTAATCACTCTTTAGAGTAGGCGTTATCAGTAACGCCTGCCTTAATGTACATTGAACCCTTGGTAACGTGGAGCATGGCTGGGGTCCTGGCGCACTATATAAGCCACCCCCTCCTCCAGAACAAGGGTTCACACCTTTGTAACTCACATATACACATACCAGTCGACCGCCTCCGGGCATCGAGACGTAGGGCTGTTACTTCCTCCGAGAAGGGCATGAACTCGTAAAACACCTTGTGTACAACCCCACCATAAGCTAGGGCCTTGCCTCTCCATTCGTACCCCCTACTCGTACTGTCAGACTTAGAACCACGACAGGAAGCCAGAGGAAGGGGCCAACAACCAGGTCACATGGAAGTCTTGACCAAATCATAGAGCAAGATTGGATACCTTCATTTAATGAGGAGAGCAACCCAGGTGACTTAAGTCAGGATGATAATGATGGTGCTCAGCTTCCAACATTTAGGCAACCAAATGGTAGGAAGAGCAGGGCCAGAAAGCAGAAGCCTAGGGTTTGGTATGATGAGAAGAGGGAGAACCCACAAGAACAATTTGTGAAGAAACTTTGTTTCATAGATGTCCAGCAATTCAGGAGAGCACTTCTTACATTTCACATCTCACAAAACAAAACTACTCTTTTCGTAGAAACTGCTCAGACAGAGTTATTGCAGTTTGCAGTTCAAAAGACTGTCCTTTTTTCATTGCTGCTTCTCAAATAGCACATGAGAAAACTTTCTCTATAAATAAGATGAACTTGTACCACAATTGTGCTGTTGTAGGAGAGAGCACCAAAGTGACTGCAAGATGGTTGGCACATGAGTGTGATGAACAGTTGAGGGTAGACATAAACACACCAGTCCAGACATTAATAGCCAATTTGAAGAATAAACATGGAATAGAAGTGTCCATTCACATGGCCTATAGAGCAAGGAAAGAAGCTAAGAGTGTTGTCCAAGGAGATCGGAGGGCACAATACACAAGGATAAGGGATTACCTCCAAGCTGTGTTGGATACCAATCCAGGAAGTAGATGCATTGTTACAAGAAAGCAATTGAAGGCCCATCCTAGCATAAATCCTAGATTCCATGGCTTGTTCATGTGCCTGAATGCTTGCAAAGAGGGTTTCCTAAATGGTTGCAGACCCTTCATAGGTACCTATATTAATTTGTGTGAACACAATCATTTATGTTGTCCTAGTACTAATGTGAAATTTTCTGCTGTACGTGTTGATGGCTGCTTCATTAAGTTGACAACAGGGCAGCAAATACTGGCTGCAACTGGTAGAGATGGTAATAACAACATCTTTCCCATTGCATTTGCAATTGTTGACAAGGAAGACACTGCCAGCTGGTCATGGTTTCTAACACAACAGAAGTATGCTCCTGGTGGTGAGTCAGGGAAGCATGGCTACTACACTATCATATCTGATAGACAGAAGGTAACTCATACACCGTAGTATTTACAAATAGTGCAAATTAGAACATGCTTAGTACTTACAAATAGTGCAAATTGCCCTCAAACATTAGTTTACTTTCAGAGGGTCTGCTTAAAGCAATAGCCAATGTATTCCCTAATTGCCCTCAAAGATTCTGCCTTAGACATATTTATCAGAACTTCCAAACAGCTGGCTTTAGAGGTGAAGAGTTAAAGAAATACATGGATCAGACTAGTTATTCATATACTGAGCATGGATATGATCAAGCCATGGATGGTATGAAAAATGAGTGTCTAGTAGCTTGGAAATGGCTTAGGAAGATACCAAAGCATACCTGGGCTAGACATGTCATGGACACAAATTGTAAAACTGACTTGGTTGTGAACAACATAACTTAAGTATTTAACAAAATGATACTTGATGTAGAGGAAAACCAATTAAAACCATGGTTGATGGGATCAGAACAAAATTGTTAGTTAAGTTCAATGCCAATAGGACCAAGACAGAGACAGCTAAGTGGCAGATATGCCCAACATATGCTGAAAAGCTGGAAGAAGCTAAACATCATTCCAGATTCTGCCAGTCAATCAAGGCTGGACCTGATCTATACCAGGTTGCAAGTGGAGAAAGCACATATGTAGTAAATCTGAAAGATTACACATGTGGGTGTAGAAAATGGGACATGACTGGGGTTCCTTGCAATCATGTTGTTGCAGCAATTAACAAGGCTAAACTACATCCAGAAGATTTTGTTAATGATTTCTTCAAGAATCCAATGTATCAACAAGCCTACAGTCCAATTGTCTACCCTGTGCCTGGGCCTGATATATGGCCAAAGACCGGGTCCCCTGACATAGAGCCACCTGTTTTCAGAGACAAGCCAGGAAAGAAGCAGACATAGAGGAGAAAGAATCAGTTTGAGAAGCCATCTCCCAAGGATACTTCTAGGATGGCATCAATCACTTGTAGTAATTGCAATTTTAGTGGGCATAGTTACAATAGCTGCAACAAAAATCTTAAGCCAACCCTTGCAATGAGAAGGAACCAACATGAGGTTAATTGTCCAGACTTCAAAAAATTCAGTTTATGATTATATTTCCTATACTATGTTCTAATTTTTGTATGTTTACACTGCAGGAAAACGGAAGAGTTGATGTAGCTTCATCAGCCCCAAGTGGAGTTCCTTCAGCTCCATCAGTACCCAGGGAAAGAATAACAACTCCACGAGCACCTAGGCCAGTTCCTTCAGCTCCAGCAGTTCCCAGGGCAAGAATTACAGCTCCACCAGTATCTAGGCCAGCTCCTTCAGCTCCTCCTGCAACTAGGAGAGCAACTACATCTACTGTTGCTGCTTCTAGGATAGGTTCATCTACTTCTGGTGCTTCTAGGCTAGGCTCATCTACTGCTGGTGCTTCTAGGCTAGGTTCATCTACAGCTGGTGCTTCTAGGCCAGGTTCATCTACTGATGGTGCTTCTAGGCCAAGTTCTTCTACTGCTGCAAACAAAACCTTCAAACCACCTAGAGCTTCAGGTACTGGTAGGCTGAGAAAACCTACTTACAAGATGTCTGAGTGGTTCAATTGTTCTCAGGGCAGCAAGAAGTAGTAAGTTCATGATGGTGATGTTGAAAACAATTCCAAGTTTGTGATGTCGAAAACAATTCCAAGTTTGTGATGTTGAAAGTAATTTCAAGTTTGTGATGTTTAATTTAGCCTATTTTGGCTAGTTTGTGATGGCACTATGTAAGGATGTCAAGACTTTTATGCATGATAATGTCAAGTAGACTATGGTAATGATTATGTTGTCTATGATGCTGTAATTTAGACTTTGTTGCATCAAGCTGTTTAGGATTTTATAGTTATGATGATGATGATGTTGTCACTTAGGGTGGCTCGGCGTCGACCAACCACTAAGTGAAGCATATTTGTCACTTAGGGTGGCTCGGCGCCGACCAACCACTAAGTGAAGCATATTTGTCACTTAGGGTGGCTCGGCGTCGACCAACCACTAAGTGAAGCATATTTGTCACTTAGGGTGGCTTGGCGTCGACCAACCACTAAGTGAAGAAAATTTGTCACTTAGGGTGGCTCGACGTCGACCAACCACTAAGTGAAGCATATTTGTCACTTATGGTGGCTCGGCGTCGACCAACCAATAAGTGAAGCATATTTGTCACTTAGGGTGGCTCTGCGTCGACCAACCACTAAGTGAAGCAAATTTGTCACTTAGGGTGGCTCGGTGTCGACCAACCACTAGGTGAAGCATATTTGTCACTTAGGGTGGCTCGGCGTCGACCAACCACTAAGTGAAGCATTTTTTTACTTAGGGTAGCTCGGCGTCGACCAACAACTAAGTGAAGGATCCAGACTACAAACAGACTTTTCATCACAAAGCAACATAAAAATAACACTACAAACATCTTCATTACATGCCATGCCATACTTGAAAGCTTAGTTCAACAGATTCAAATTTAGCACACATTACAAGCCATAGTTCAGTGCTTCAAAAGTAACTTAGTTCAACAGATTCAAACTTAACACATTGCCAGCCATAGTTCAAAGCTAGTAACTAATGACAATGATCACATGGTCATATGACAGCACAATTTATTCTTCACCACAAATACCCTTCATTTCCTTCAGCTTTCTCTTGTTACTTTCACTAGCTTTCTTCAGGTCAGCAACAACACACTGCAAAGTACTCTTCTCAATGCTCAACTTCTCCTTCTCTTTAGTCAACTCAGCAATGTAACAATCCATCTTCTCCATCTCTTTCTTCAAGTCAGCAAAGCAAAAGTCCAAAGTCCTCTTATCAGAGCTCATCTTTTCCTTCTCTTTTAGATGATTGAACTTCAAATTCCTAATGACATTGGCTTGAGCAACATGAATGCACTTCAACTGATCAACTACTGCCTTCAATTTTTTGATCTCAGCATCCTTTTCCATGCTGCTGTCAGCAACATTCATATCAGTTTCTTCTGGCAGATTATCCTAGGAATCCAAGAGGTTGTTCACATCTTCAACAAGCTTCTCATAAGTCTCCTGCAACTCTTTTTTCTGTTGTGCTAGATTGTGCACAGTAAATGAATGCTCAAGGCATGCCATCTTATTGGCCTGGATGCTATCCACATACATAAGCCACAGTTTGTGGAGGGCATTCTGCAAATGAACTGGCCACTTCTCATCTACCCACTACACTAAGCCACATTTATTAGCTCCCTGCAATACAAAATAAAGTAGTTCAAACAGGTTAAGGTCCAGATTCAGTTAAGGTGCAGATTCAGTTAAGGTGTAGATTCAGTTAGATCAATTCAACTGACAAAACTAAAAAAACAATTTTTGTGAGCATGTTCCCTAACTGATCAACAATTACTATGAACAAAAATCAGTATCAATGAACCATGAACAGGAACTATGAGCAATGAACAGTAAGCCCTAGAACATGAACAGAGCATGAACAGTTAACCCTAGAACAGATGAACTGTACTACACAGGAGAGGTTTCACTTTGCAACTAATTTGCTAACTTACTTCTACGGCACAAGCAATGAACCTCCTTCCAGTGGTTATCGCCTGGAATGCAACACATTTCTTACCTGGCTTGCCATGCTCGCACATCACCCTCAAATCATTAGCAGCACCAGTGAAAAACGGGTCATCCATTGTTGGTGGGATCTGGGAAACACAAATGTACTGGTTCAAATCGAGCTGAAACCCTAAATCCAAAATGCCCAAATCAAAACCCTAAATGCAGTCTCGGTGGAACCAACTGACCTTAATAGGGGAGTCGTAGGAAGAAATGATCTGCACGTCGGAGTCCTCACTGCTCGAGCCATCGCTCCAAGACACCATGGCGGCCGGCGGCGAGCGGAGACGAGAGGAGGCAGAGCAAGGTTGAGAGCGCGAGGGAGAGCAGAGGAGCGAGTGAGGGAGAAGTGGAGTGCGGGTGGCGCGGTCGGCTCGTCCGACGCGAGTCGACCAGGTATCTCGACCAGACGGCACCGTTTGCCGTCCGTTACGCCACGTAGGGGGAAACCGGGCCCCACCTATCAGAAATGCACTCAAACGAAGCAAATCAGTCGATTAGTGCACACTGCAAAGAGTTTACTCAATGTGCGGTGTTTTTTGCAAATGATTAGCGACCTCGTTGTTTTCCGTAATCGATGCCCCAAATGTGATGATTTTTTGCAATTCACTCGTAGAGCGGGTGCGGCTAGCCTTGGTGTGGTGTTGCGCCTGCGAGCAATGTACCGCCGCTAGGATGCATAGGTGGCGCCTGGGCTGGACTTGGGTGGTTTGGCGCGTAGAGTAGGTGCGGGCAACCATGTTAGATGCTTCCCCGACACTCCACACACCACATATGGGTTGTGTGCGTGGCTGGGCACGGGCCGCGAGGCGCAATGGCTTCGCTTGGAGGCAACATCAGGCTCCGGCGGCTACATCTGGCATGTTCTCAACCCAGTCGGTGATGCTACGCTCATTGGATGGGTAGTTGTGATCCAAATCATGTTGCTAGATGAGGTGACTACATATTGTTAGAATAAATCCGAGGCATACCGTTGGTCATTTGAGAATCAAGCAATCACACGAGGCACGACATCAAGATTTGTTAACGAGATTCACTGATATGGCTACATCTCCGGGGCCTGACTATGAGCGCTCCTTCCCATGACATGCTACAATACGGCACCCGGTCGTCCTATACATCGGCACACGCCGCCGGGTTCCCCTACGTTCCTGTGCTATTATGTTGGCATAGGTCACATCGTGTGTCTACCCTCGCTATATATGAGAGGCCTAGGATAGAAGTGTCCTGCTAGGACACGACTCCATATCCTATCTAAACACAATACAACTCAGAGTCCAACTGTAACCTACCTTGTACACAATATTCGACACAGCTCTAACAAACTCCATCTTGACGAATATTCTCCACCACCTTAAATTCATCAATGCGTCAAACTTCCATGTACATTGCACTTGAGCTTATCCCATGAGTACCGCTGCTACTCCAAAGACTTCATATGACTCCACCTGCAACTTGTAGTCCCTTCTTTTCTTGACCAAGTCAGTAGTCGAGCAAAATTAAGTTCCTTGTTACTCTAGTTTATGCTCCCAACTTCCAGAGTATTAGTCCGACGCCATCACACACTGATCACTGACCTGCGTGAAAGTGAACAACTGACATATTGGGTGTCACACATAAGAGTTACCTGAACTCAACATCACAGGTCCTTTCTTGAGCATCCGTTTGAAACTTGAAGAAATTTCACCATTACTTGTAGTCATCCCGAGTCAAATTCGCAGTTGTCTCACCACATGTATGACCACCAGAGCCCTTGCCCATCTCCATGCCCGTGCATACCGCACGCCTCGCCGCTGTTACCGCGTCGAGCCTCCGCTATCCCGGTCGAGTCTCAAGCATAGCGAAACCACACCACTCAACCCCCACTGCAGTACCATCGATCGTCTCCGACCGATGACGAGTCCCACGTTTCCATCAGACCACCGAGCTCCAGTCTAAACTGCGTGTCACACGTTTTTTTCCCACTGAATAGGCTTCGATTCTCTAGATCCCTACACCGTAGCCCCTCAATCCAGCTCCACCTTCAACATGACTCCATGGTAGATGATCAATCCACCCTAGCACCCCATCGACTTCAAGCTCTCGAGTGTGCACCGTCTTGAATCAACCCCGTGCCATAGTCTTGTCGAAGTCACACAAGCCCTTAGGCCTGCGCCACGTGTTTCCACGCCCCTGAAGTCGGTCACCATCAGCATCACGCTCTTACGTCGTCTTCGCCGATCCCACCACCATCTTCTATACCAACCGACTTGCGTTGATCCGCAGACTGCCTAGTCCGACCCAGCCGAACTCGTTCGACTGTATGACACGCTCGAGGCTCCCAAATCGTCTTCCGCGGATTCTCATCCATCACATGATACTTCCATCTTATCTGACATGACTTCCTGCAACAGCATCAAGCATCCTAGTTGTGCCAACAAGTCTTTCACCTTGTCTGCCATAACCCAAGGTTTTCAGTTCCGTTAACTTCTCCACCTCAAACCTGATGTCCGATGACATCATGATTCTTTGTACGACTGAAGCTGCCAAAAATTATCCGAGCTTTCCTCTCACGTGATGCCCAAGTACACAAGCAAATTTGTAATACTAGAAAATTCCAACCAAAAACAACCTACTGGTCTTCACGTGTGTAGCTCCCTGGCACTCAACTCCCGATGCTAGTGCTGCATGTCAATGTCTCCTACTAGTTCCGATGGGTCCCTTGATGGATTTCTTTCGCCAATTGATTTGCCTGCCTATCTTCGTGTCAGTTGAGGAGACTCGGTCTCCCTTTTTTTTCTCAAAACAAATTTCAACTTGCCTCGCATATCCAACAGCGGTCTTCTCGTACAGAATTATAGCTTTCCGCACCATACAGTAATGCAGTCCCCAATCCCCCGTACGCCCCTGTGCACTCCTCCCCTGATCAGCCAGGCTTGACCAAACAACCACACATGGGCCACGGGCTCCTGCTAGGCCGCTGCTTAGCTGGACCTCACGAACGCTGCGCCAACACACACCAGAGACCATCCGCTTCCAGGCGCTGCAGGGCTCCACGCGTTTCCGGTCCGAGCCGCTCCTGCCGCCACCGCTTGATGCTTTCCAAAACGCCGACTCTGAACAGATATTGTTGCCACCGTTCCGATCCGTCGATCGGTTTCAAACTCCACAACAATGATCTCCCGGCTTCGCTTCCTCGCTGACGCGCTCCGAACAACCTAACTCATGATACCACTTGTTAGAATAGATCCGAGGCATACAGTTGATCATTCGAGGACCAATCAATCACACGAGACACGACACCGAGATTTGTTAACGAGGTTCACTGATATGGCTACATCCCCGGAGCCTGACTATGGGCACTCCTCCCCATGAGACCACTACAATACCACAACCGGTCGCCCTGGACGACGGCACACGCCGCCGGGTTCCCCTGCGTTCCGGTGCTATTATGTTGGCATATGTTACATCGTGTGTCTACCCTCGCTATATATAAGATGCCTTGGATACAAGTGTCCTGCCAGGACACGACTTCATATCCTATCTAAACACAATACAACTCAGAGTCCAACTGTAACCTACCTTGTACACAATATTCGACACAACTCTAACACAGATTGTGATGCCACTAACTTTTACGGCTCCACGACAATGGTGGTCACTGAAAAAACATTGGGTGTGTTCATCTCTGAAGAACCAGTGGTTGACTGCGGCGGTGAGATGCAAATTATGGATCACGACTTGACGTAGAGGGATGGTTGTGCAGCAGAGGCGGTCGCATCGCATGTAGCTGCTGGTATCGTGCAAAAGTGGCGGTGCCAACACCTGAGTGACTTTGATGGTGGTGTTTCTAAGCACATGGTCTCGAGCTCTTGGGTGAAAGCCTAGGTCTGTCCTGAGATGGTTATACATGGCAATGACAATGTTCTTTGGGGTGAAAGCCTACCACTCTTATGTTGTGGCACCCTGGCTCAGAGAGACCGAAACACCCCGTATTCCAGCCTAGATATCAGGTCTTCTAGAATACGGTACTTCTTGGCATAGAACAAACCATCTCTTTATTACAATTGATATGGATACAAGGGTTCTGCAGACCCATGGATTACATCGACACTATGGAGGTAGTAGTCAATAAGCATTTAAGTTGTTGAAAATGCAACAAGCACTAAACAATAAACAAGCAATTTAACAAGAGTAATCAAGCAGACTCATTACTTAGCAATCACAGGTAAATGATTATTAACTTAATATTTTACTCAATAATATTTTTAGATTTTGCTTTTTAATTTTAGCAACACACCTCTAGTTAATTTCAACCTAACTAGTGTTCTTGATGCCCACTTAGGTTTCGTCCAATGCACATGTTCTTAGATGAGGTGCTAACCATATTAAAGAGTTTAGCATCTAAAGTCCCCATCGCATAGGTGCTTAACTTTTTTTAGCTAAACTCCCTTCATTTATTGATTTATCAACTATCCTCACTTCAATACAATTACTACCCTACTTTATTTGCCTACCTTCAACTTGGGTTTGTTATTTATGGGAGCCCTCCATCCTCTCCATCCTCTCCATCCTCTAATCTCGAGCCGCATGGTAGTTTCCAACTCCTAACAAATATACTTCAGTTGTTCGACTTAGGGCATCTCCAACAGCTGTACGATAGTTGTTGGTAAATTTGCCACCTAGGACAAAGTGATGATGTGGCATGTAATAAATGTGGAGAGAGAGCAAAGTTGTATGTTGAATAACCAACAACCTTTGCACAAGCTCCAAGGTGAAATAGAGAGCAACCACATTTATTTACTCATCATCTATTGGATAGCTTAGATACAATCTATTGGAGTAGTTGTATGATAACTTGTTGGTTGATGACATGGACATTTTACCAACAAGACTGACATACAATCTATTGGAGATGCCCTTACCCAAAGTTGCTTGATTGACAACCAAGGCTGTGAGACTGGTGTCATCTTTTTGTAGCCCATTGCACAGTTCGGTATGGGAGGCATCACAACATTCAGATGTGCAGATGTTCCGTGTTCAAGAGTACGCCGATTGATGGGGTGGTTGGCCCAGAAGTAGGAGGGAGCCATCTGGGACAGCGACCAAGAACGGGCGCCAATCGAGCAGCAAGTCTCGGAACGGCTGCTGGGCAGTATTAATCATCGCCGGTGATGTGCACGATGACCAACCCATCATGACGGCTGGAAGCTGCACTGGACAACGACATTGACCTTCGGCACTACCATGCCCTACTACCACATCCCGTCGGCCTTGTCGCTGTACTTGGCGCTGATGGAGTTCGCTTGAAGCTCGGCGTTGGCCGGCAGGACCTCCCGTGGCCCGCATGCGCAAAATATATATCTGCATGTCTTGTTTCGTGGGTACTCACTCTTTTATCTAACAACGCTGTCAGTTCCTTCCTAATTAGACGCAAACCCACCCGTATGCAGCTACGATATAGGCACATGACTAATTCAGTCATGTGTCGATCGTGATCTTAATGAATTGGTCCATTGCATCTCTCTATTTGGTCATGTGTCATCTTGTGTCAGCCAAATGATTAAGCCAGCGTAGTGACATACAAGCTTCAGTGCTCATCAAGGTTTTGGTTACTGGTCAAAATTTCAAGATTTTCCTTGGTTATCGTATATTTCCGTACCCCTGGGTAAATCCTCATACCAAGCAAAAAATACCATTTTAATTTTTTTTTTAATTAGATGCTCGATTTGTAGTAAAGTGCGTATGATCTAATTAATGCCATGAGAGTTGATTCTGACGTGTTCGTAGGAACCTAGTTCTTGTTTTGACAAGTCTGTGGTTCGAATGTTCGTTCATTCATTTATTTGAATTCAAAATTCAACTATAAAATTCGTTCGAAATATTATCGGTATTTCCTGGTAACCGTGATAACCACGTTTACCCGCCCCCCTCGGTAAAATTACCTCATTCGGTAACCAAAACCTTGGTGCTCATTCAGTATTGGAATTTCCAACTTTTTTCACAAGGCCCCTGGCAAAGCCCAAAGAAAACCATCGGCGGAGTGTTTGCCGAGTTTCACACCCAACGACATCTATTACTCTCGGTTCATCATTAGTCCGCAAAGGCAAGTTTGCTGAGTCCTTTTTCTAGGGTGCTCTACAAAGTCCTTTGCCGTACACACTCGGATAAATAGCGCATTGACCGAACGGAACGAACGACACTAGTATCACGTGTCACAGGAGACCACCAGAGCACAACAGTCATGGGCATTGCCATGAGCCCTATGATCTGCAGCTGGAGCTTGGAGTGGGGAGGGGAATTATTGGCTACAGCTTGTCGTCCGCATTGAGGTGGAGCACCTCCTCCTTGCATGGGGAGTAGGCCGCCACGAGCTTCTGTAGAAGTGGAGGCGGTGCTGGCAGGAGGTCAAGGCGACGCAGTGGCCGCTTGCCGCGAGCTTGCATTGAGTGCATCACACTTCCACCGTTAGGCATCTTTGGCGAAGCACCGCTCTCGTAGACCGTGATAGGGAGGGACTGAAGGATGGATGCCGTGAGTCCGCGGCGCAGAAACGGGGAGTCGTCGACGAAGACAAAGCGCTAGGCCGGCGACGGCGTGCCTGATTTGGCAGCAAAATGTTTTGAGGTAAGAGATAGATAAAGAAAGAGCGAGCGAGAGAGATAGCGAGGGAGTGAATAGATCGGTCATCCGATCTATGAGAATCTAACGGCCAATATGCCTGATCCACATCATATTCTTCCCAACCAACCAAGAAGCTTCACAAGGATTGCGTGTTTCTCAGTTTCCGTGTGTGTAAACATTGGACAATCTTTTCGAATTTTCTTTCTTTTCCTTCTTTTATTTATTTCTTTTCTTTAATTTTCAATATTCTATTCTCTAATTCTTCTTCGCTATTTTTTCTTTGCATTTTATCCTTTTTCTTCTTTTTCTTTTCTTCAAATGCTTAGATTTGTTTTTATACCGGCTGCTGGAGCCCACACCTCCCCGGGTAAATATAACAGTAAGAAAAATAGCCTAACATGCGTTTAATGTAACAAATTAATGCATATAAACGTGCTTAACATATTAAATCAAAGTAAATGAACATAAAAAAAATGCAAAATGACATGTAGCATATAATCGTGTATCTTGAGTGCAGACAAAATTTCAAGGTCAACCGATGTAGAAACCGTCATTTTGCCTTGAAAGCTGACACGTTCCCTCTCGAAATCTAGATTCTTCCTCAGAGATGATCCGTTTTATAAGTAGCGTACTTCCGAACTTTTGTGAAACCTTCTGAAATTTGCACCACAACCTCTAGGTATCATTTGTGGGCGCCATGCCATGTTTCATGTTTTCTATACTTTCTTCAAATTGTTTTGAAATAAAAATCAAGTAAACTCCATGCTCGGGGTCGATTCTTGCACCCTCATATTTAGATTCCTTTCCTTTTCTTGGACAAGGCAACAGATAATATTTTCCAAACCAATTTTAACAACTTTTTGGCAAGGACAGAAATAGGCACCCGAATCTGTCGGGAAGGAAGAAGATCATTATTCATCTTGCAAAAGATCAAATGACCAAACACAAAGATATGAAGAGAGCCAACAGATCTAGATACAAAAACTCTCAGAGGCCCTTCACTGTCACTAGATCAGACGTTGTTGTAGTATGTAGAGACGAGAGAGACCTTATTGAACACGCTAATACCCACCACAAGCTCGTTAATTAAGGACAGTATAACCGCACCAAATCCCAGCCCTCTCACCAACTGAGCATTTTTGGCCGTCGATTTTGCTGATTTGGTCGTTAGATTTACTGTCCTTAGGGCCGAGAACAGTAAAACTGAGCCTAATCCATGCCATCTCAGCGATTTGCATTTCTCATCATCTATTTTCTTGATCCAAACTTTTCTAGCCGTCGGATCTCATGTCTTGTGCCGTTTGTCCCACATGTTTAAGTAGTGGTCCAGCTGTCCTAACCATCTGCTGCTCCAGCGGCCGAAACGCAGCCCTCTGGTAAACTGGACCTCATCGGCCAGCCCATACTCAGAGAGAGTGGTGCGCCCGTTAATAGTTTTTTTCCGCTCATCCTCTATCTCCCGTTCTACACCGCAACCGGCTCCCCTCCCGACCCCTAACCTTAGTAGAAAATGGAGCTTTATTACTGGTTCGTATGGGCCTTTAGTGCCGGTGTGGAGACTAAAGGCCCCCGCTTTAGTACCGGTTCAGCACGAATCGCCACTAAAGGCCCACCACGTGGCGTGAGCTCGCGTCGTCTGCACTTGTTGTTTTCCTGACAATAGTAAGCTGTCAATCATACTAACCCACAGGAGTTTAGCTTGAGCATTAGGTAACACGTTTCACCGTTTGAGTTTGAAACTATTATTGTAAAAAAC
Source organism: Secale cereale (assembly GCA_902687465.1). Lineage (NCBI taxonomy): Eukaryota > Viridiplantae > Streptophyta > Magnoliopsida > Poales > Poaceae > Secale > Secale cereale. The sequence continues at coordinate 814,861,903 of LR738715.1, read as the reverse complement.
AATAATTATTTAGCAACACTAATATTTCTTGAATAAGTAGTTTGACCATAGTTTGACCACAGTTTGAACAAATTTGACCAAAATTCAAAAAACTGAAATAGTTATTTAGTAACACTAATATTCTTGAATAATTATTCAGTAACACTAATATTTCTTGAATAAGTAGTTTGACGACAGTTTGAACAAAATTCAACAAAACTAAAATTTTAGTATAACTTTTTTTCCTATTAGAATTTAAGGATTCTAAAAAATTGCAGACAGGTCGTAGGCCGTCAAAATCGGATGCGGATTTTCGTGCTGAACATTTTGATATATTATACGTTTTTTTCCGACATCGTATGCAAAAGATATAGTCGTTTTACTTTTTCAACACAATTTTTTGGAAAACATGTCCAAATTTAAGTTTTTAAATTTTCCTAGCTTGTAGATGTAGTAACATAACTACATGTCAACTTTAGTTTAAGCATTATGGCAACTACAGTGTAAACATCATGGCAACTTTTGGGGAAAAAATTCCCTCGAAACATATCAACATGGGGTCTAGTTTTGAAGATCTCGTCGAGACGGATTTAATGGTGAAAACAGATTCTTAATTTACTTTTGAATTAGGAGATAAAACATTTTTAAGCCGAAAACCAAAAAGATTTCTGCTGATGTCATCTGTTCATACGTGGCAAATGAGTGGTGATGAAGGCGTGTGGGCGATGTGCAAAGGCCCACACATGTGGGCGTTAGTTTTTCCGTCTTTTTATTTCCCATGCACGAGTTTACGTACGGATCCAACCTCCAGCCGCCGAAATCAATCAAGGTGCTTCTCGTTTTTTTGTTGCGGGTAGAAATATGTATTACTCATCCACCAAAGTCCTTACAATCAATCGCAACTAGTTCCAAAGCCTCAGGAAAATAACTGCCTACAAGAGGAGAAGATGATGGCTCCCTTATCGTCTCTTAACACCATTCCGGCACCGTCCGATCCATCTACAGCAAATGAACCATCAGTACACAACTTTGAACAGCCGTGCTTAGGAGCAGACCACTTGATGTCTACTACGACAATTACCGCGTGTGGCCGAACTGGAGTATATGTTATGATTGACTTCCCTTTGCTAGGATCAGCAATTAGATCAGTTTTAATGCCAATAAGAGAATCCAAGTAGCTCATCAAGAACCTTCGAGAAGCCTGGATGGGTGGCGGGGATTTATTATGGACAATCTCATTGCGTATATGCCACGCCCTCCACAATGTCATGAGAATCATCGAACGCTCAATATCTGGCAGACGAGCAAGAGCGTGCAGCAGCCACTCGACACATATATTCTGCACAGTACTAATATTCGGAAGAGTCCATACTTCTGCCATAGCATCCTAGAGAACTCTCAAGAGGGTGCAGCGACATAGTGCATGGAAGCAGTCCTCGGACTCTATCGAACACACATTGCACAAATCACTAGTTTCCAGCCCTCTTGTATGCTTGTTACTCCATGTAGGCAGACAGTTTGTAGCGACGCGCCATGCGAAATTATGTACTGACGGAGGAACATCAATCGACCATATAAATTTCCAGCAGTCCCGACGCCCATCTGGACGTGAGCTGGAGCCCGTCAAAGTGCTTCAGTGAGCTTCCTCAAAGCCGAACTGGTACGCACTCCTCACTTAAAAGGCGCCAAACTTGCCAGGCCCCTACGCCAACGTATGATCCTCCTGTCTTGGCGACGCCCTGATTTTCAAAATCTCCACAACATCCGCTGGCATATAGAATTCTTGTAACAAGCCAACCTTCCATGAACCGTTCTCATTAAGCAAATTTGAGACGAAGCGAATTCGGCACCTCCCTTGTAAAGTGAATGGTTTATAGGAGAAGGGTCTGGTTATCTAATTGTCATGTCAAACACGTATATTTCTTCCGTTCCCAACTCTCCAAATCAGACCCTTCTTCAAGAGTTCAAGACCGTAGCTAATAGCTTGCCAAGAAGAAGAAGCATTTCCGACGAAAACGGTATCCTCAAGTTTGCCATCTGCATAGTATCTGGCTTTTAACACTAATGCGCACAGACTGTCAGGCTTTGAAATTAATCTCCACGCTTGTTAGCTAATAGTTCTTGGTTAAAAATTCTAAAATCTCTAAAACCAGCACCTCCTTTACTCTTTGGTTGCATCAGATTATCCCATGCCAGCCAGTGCACTTTCCTCTTCCCATTCTCAGCTCCCCAATAAATGGCGCTTACCATTCTGTTAAGTTCATCGCACACCGAAAAGGGTAATTTAAAGACCCCCAACATATAAGTGGGAAGGGCCTGAGCAACAAACTTAGTGAGTGTCTCCCTACCTGGTTGAGCAAGGTGACCATCTTCCCACTTGAGCAATCCTTTAGTTAAGCTCATCTGGAGATTCTGAAATCTTCCCTTAGACATGCGACCATCAGGCGTGGGGAGTCCAAGGTACTTCTCCTCAAAAACCAAACTAGTGACATTGAGAACTCCTCTGATTTCCTCGTGTTTGACATAAGGGCAAGCCTCAATAAAAAGAATAGAGCACTTGTCAAAATTCAAAGTTTGACCCATTGACTTTCCATATTGATCCAATGCTAGCTTTATTGTTTCGGCCTGAGCACGGTTCGCTTCGAAAAATAACATAGTATCATAAGCAAACAATAGGTGTGAGATCCCTGGGGATCTTCTACATACCTTGACAAGGGTAATATCACCACTAGACACATACTGCTTCAGAATTGCAGAATGTCCATCATCCACAAAAAGGAACAAGCAGAGGGATAGTGTATCGCCCTGTCGAAGCCCACGCGATGGTGCAAATGAATCCAAGAGGGTCTCATTACGTTTGATAGAGTATCTCACCAATGTGACACAAGACATTATCCAGTCAACCCATCATTTAGAGAAACCCAGCTTTTCCATCACCTGCTTCAAGAACTTCCAATCCACCCTATCACACTAGTAGATAAAGGGGATTTAGCCCCGGTTCATTTGGCCTTTTAGCCCCGGTTTTGGAACCGGGGCAAGAGGGTCGGTACTAATGCTCTGACCCTTTAGTCCCGGTTCAATCCAGAACCGGGGCAAAAGGGTGTCCACGTGGCCTGTGCATCGAGTCCAGGCAGGAGGGGCTTTAGTCCCGGTTGGTGGTACCAACCGGGACCAAAAGGCATCCACGTGTCAGCATTTCTGTGGCTGTGGTTTTTGTTTTTTTTTTGAAAGGGGAGGGGGGGTTTTAGGTTTTGGGGGTTAATTTAGGTGTTTGATATATTGTGTTAGCTAGCTAATTAATAGAGAGAAGTGTTCTCTCTTATGTCCGTGCTTTTGGTCGACGCTACATACTACACATACGTATATATATGGACTAGAGTCACGCTAGCTAGCTAGCTAGCTGCTAGCTACTAAGCAAACGAAGGAACAGAAGATCTCGTATATATAATCAACATATATATATATATGCATACAGAGAGAAGTAATAATATCGACCACCTCTCCTTCTCCGAGAGATTGGTCGAACAACAAGTTCTCGTATATCCTATCCGACACTACCGGGCACATATATACAATAATTATCTCTTACAAAAATAATCTCCTAACACATGGATGCAGGGTCCATATAGTATTCTCCGTCTTCAGCGATCACGTGTTCAAGGAAGAATGCCGCCAATTCCTCTTGAATTGCTCGCAGACGATCTGGTGTTAGGAGTTCATCCCGCATCCGAAACATCTAATTTGAAGTAGGGGGTCAATACATGAAATGATGCTATAAATTTGTGAATATTATTGATTGCTTACGCACTTCAAATTGTTCATCAGTGTAGCCCCGCTCACAGGTCGTGTGGCGGATGGACTCGCAAATGTAGTATCCACAATAATCATTCCCGGGTTCCTGCCACAACCACTTTACAAGAAATAGAGCTCAATCAAACTGATAAGCAAGAATGCCAAATTGGTATTGATGAAACTAGCTAGCGCTTGAATCAAGATATAGGAGATGCGCGCGCGGAACATGCTACTATATAGTACTTACTTTCGGGTATCTAAATTGTAGCTTCTTCGGCAGTCCCGGAGCTTTTTTGATGAATTTTTTCCAAGCCCTGCCAGACAAAGGAAACAATTAGTTGATATCAGAAATGAAGTTGCTGATATATATGCATGGTGGATAATATTGATCGATTTAACTTACCTGGCTAGCATTTGAGTCATGTCCGCATACTCCTCGGGATCTTTACGTTTAGAGTCGAAGACAGTTACTATTCCCTTCTCAAGCTTAATCTCTAAGAGAATATAGTGGAAGCTGCGCACGAATGCATGAGATCATTACATCACTATAAACTTGACTGATATATATATAAGGGAAACTAAATATGCACAAGACATTAACACTCACTTGAAGTTGTAAGGAAAGAGTATTATATCTTTGTTTTCATTTACCACCAACGATCGTAGCAAGTTGGTCTCGGTATCGCCGGGACGCAATTTAACCTCGGTTGCATCTATGAGGTATGTGTTAATAAACCCAATATCACCTACTTGTCTTTTCTTCAATTCGACGATCTTCAATCTGCATAATATAGTGAGGATAATTATAAATACATGCAATGAAGATCAGCTATATAGAGAGACTTAATGACAGAAGTAGTACTACTTACAGACAGTAGCAGGTGATCGTTGTTTTATCGTGGGCCAATTGATTGAAAAATTGATAGAACTCCTCAAATGGAACAGGCAACAGGTCAATTCCAACGAGGTCATGCTCCGGTTTAACTCTCAAATACAAGTTATTCCTCCCCCCAGACTCTCTACAGATTTTCATGTACCAATCATGCAATCTTCGCATATTCGTTGATAGAGATCTTTCATTTTTGACGAGAGACTTTTTGTACTCGTATCTTTCTATCTGCACGTCCATGAAATCATAGTGTACATCGTCGGACGCGTAATCTGCAAGATTGGTATAACCGGGCACCATCCTCAGATCATTAGCGACCATGTCGCTAGACACCTTGAGCGGGGGGCACGATTGGTTCGCTTGTTCGCCGAGCTGGGCAATTTGTTTCCCAGCTCGCCCTTCTGCTAACCTCTGATCACTTTTTGTACTTCCGGACCGCTTGGCATCTTGAAATGTCTTTTGAATAATGCGGTCATAGTTGCCCTTCGGCTTACTTTTCGCTGGTTGCTTCAGGGCAGCAAGAGTGCGCTTTGCTTTCACCGCATCTATCTTCTCCTCTGGAGGTGGATGTCTCTGTGCTTTCAACCCTTCAAAAAAGTCCTTCACTTCGCCTTCAGCGATCTTCGTGTTTTCCTCATCGGACCTCTCGTACGGTAACTTCTCTAGAGGCGTGAGAGAAGGACCGAATCTGCATCGCCTCCCGCCTCTGGCTGTACTGGTAGACGTCGCCGGACCAGACGAAGCGGCTGTCTTTTTTACTTGCTTAGGCGCCGGAGCAGGAGCAGCCGGAGTGGCGGCAGGTCTCTTCCGCCCTTGCTGATTAGGCGAAGGAGGAGCTGGCTGTCTGCTCGGGCGCGCCGGCGGCGAAGGAGGCGGAGTGCCGCCACGCGCCGGCGGCGAAGGAGGCGGTGTGCCGCCACGCGCCGGAGAAGGAGCCGGAGTGCCCTGATGGTCACTCGCCGGAGAAGGAGCCGGAGTGCCCTGATGGTCACTCGCCGGAGGAGGAGGCGGTGGAGGAGGCGGAGTGCCCTGACTCGTCGTCGTCGTCGGAGGAGGCGGATGCGTCCAGTTCAGAATGTTGATTAGGTCCTTCCGCCATAGGCATGGAGTCTTCAGTGAAGAACCCAGCCGAGTCTCCCCTTCACCGGTAGGGTGGTCAAGCTGGAGCTCCTCAAATCCCTCCGTTATTTCGTCGACCATCACCCTAGCATATCCTTCTGGAATCGGCCGGCAGTGAAAAGTGTCGTCTGGTCCAGAAGGATAAACAGAGCCAGCAGCCGCCTTGACCGTCAAGGCAAGCTCTGGCTGAAGCAGCTCGGTGGAAGCCACGCTGCTTCTCCGCTGAGATGGCGGGGTAGCTTCGGGGGAAGCTTCGGCAATTCTTTCCCGATCTGCTTCCCGTTCCTCTATCGCTTGTATTCTGGCCCGCAGCGCCTGGATTTCGGTCATCTCCATTTTCTTCCTCCTGTCGTGGCATTTGTAGCCTCCTGCGTCCGGAAACCCAGCACGCCACGGAAGGGAGCCTGGCATGCCTCGTGTCCGTCCAGGGTGCTCAGGATTCCCGAGGGCCATTGTCAGCTCGTCGTTCTCTCTGTCGGGGATGAACGTCCCTGCATGCGCTGCTTTGATATACTGCCGCATCTTCCTGAGTGGTGTTTCCAATTGCTTGTCCGTCCAAATGCACCACCCTGTTACAGGGTCCAAGGATCCGCCAGCCCCGAAGAACCAAGTCCGGCAACGTTCTGGCCAGTGCATTGTCTCTGGTTCGATCCCTTTCTGAAGCAGATCATTCTCAGCCCTGGCCCACTTAGGCCGGGCTACGAGGTAGCCGCCCGACCCCGTGCGATGGTGATGCATCTTCCTTGCAGCATTTATCCGGTTTGTCTCCGACATCTTCTGACTCTTTTCCGACTTCTTATGGGCCACAAATGCGGGCCAGTCATCTTTGATCTTCTCATATATGCCCACGAATTCTGGAGTCGTTTTCTCTCTGACAAACGTATTCAGTTTTTTCTTCCATGCCCTGAATTGGTCTGCCATCTTCGAAAGTGCAGCAGACTTGATTAAGTCCTCTATAACTGGCTTCGCCGGATCAACCTCTCGCGGTAGGACAAAGTTTGACTTCAGCTCAGTCCAAAGATCTTCTTTCTGCATATCAGTGACATAAGTCACCTGAGCGTCTTTTGCAGCCGGCTTTAACCATTGATGGATGCTGATCGGGATCTTGTCCCTAACCAGAACCCCGCACTGATTAACAAATGCGTTCTTTGTGCGGATGGGTGCAATCGGCTCGCTGGAGCGCGAGATTTCTGAGATCTCAAACTTTTCATCCGGCCTCAACTTTTTCTTCGCTCCTCGTCTCTTTACCGAAGATTTGCTCGATCTGGAGGGCTAGAAAAGGAACAAAGACGAGAGTTAATGAATGAATCAATTAACTAGTCAGCACATGCTTAACTAACATATATACCTCCTGGCCGGACTCGGTTCGGTCACCGGAGCCAGCATCACGGTCTCCTTCTTGCACCGGCATTGGGTCACCGGAG
>LR738715.1:814826748-814842774 GCA_902687465.1 Secale cereale | reverse complement strand
GGGCCGCGCCGGGGGGGCGCCTGGGCCCCCCGAGGCTCCCCCGGTGCCCTACTTTGGCATATATTTAAAGGGTTCCCCGTAACCCTCAGAACATGACTTCTTTTCGCGATCCCATCTCTGTTCCGCCGCCGCCGCCGCTTCCAAGATCGGGAGCACCAGGAGAACTCTTCCCGGCACCCTGCCGGAGGGGAGGATCACCACCGGGAGGTTCTCCACCATCATGGACGCCTCCCGGATGACTCGTGAGTAGTCTCCCTGGGACCATGAGTCCATGACCAGTAGCTATGTGATGTTCTCCTCCCGTTCTTGTGCTTCACTAATTAGTCCTCGTGAGCTGCCCTACATGATCGAGGCACCTATGTAATCCTTATGCTGTTGCTATGTTGAGTTTGCTAGGATCCGATGGATTATGAGATTATGTTCAGATTGATCTTGAGTAATATATTTGATTCACCTCTTTTATATTTTAGTTCATAAGTAATTCTTGCATGTTCTCCGTTGTTATTTATTGTTTTGGCCGAGTAATAGGTAGTGACTCCAAGAGGGAACGTTATGCTCGATTGTGGGTTCATGCCCCTCGATGACTAGCTTGAGTGACAGAAACATGAGTCTAGGGGATGTGCTGTTGCCACAAGGGGGAAAACAATGGTGCTTGTGCCCGCGGGTGCAAGGATTGTTTACTTTACGCAAAATTCTTTTAATGCAGTTGTCTGTTGCATTGAGTTTACCAGCGAGATGTTCTGGATAGATATCTCAAGGTGGATGATTAGTAGCAGATATTGATGGATTTCGGTCTACTTACTTTGGCGTACCGCCCATGCTTTGAACCTCAACCTTTCTTGCAATGTAGTCAGCATTGGTTTGCGTTCATGGTCCTGTCAATTGCCCAGCTGTAATTCGTTTACCTCACATAGCTGTTTTATCGTCTTTTTGGAGAGAGACATCACTAGTGAACATCATGAGACTCCGGTCCATATTACCATCATTGATCACACCCGCTATTTACTTTTCGCTTTTATTTACTATTGCAAAACACTATCTATCACTACTATCATATTGCTTTTAACCCTTTGTGAACTACAAGGCCGGAGAGATTGACAACCTCTCTGTACTCGTTGGGAGCAAAGTTATTTGTATCTGTGTGCAGGTCCACGTTGATTGCTAATTGCACCGTTAGCAGTTGACACCTACCTGTTGAACCTAGGAGTCTCTGGGGATTCGATCCTTGGCATCTTTGCTAAGGGAAAACACTTCTACTTACTGCATCTTACACCTTCCACTTGGGGTAACCAACGAGGGGTTCGAGGCCCATCAAGGAGTATTTTCTGGCGCCGTTGCCGGGGACTCCACTCTTCAGGATAGGGGAGTTGCATGCTATCTTTTACCTTTGCTTTTTAGTCTTGTTAGTTTACCTTTCATATTTGCTTTAGTATTCTTTTATCGAAAATCACAAATATAGTTATCTTGCTTGCTTGCTACTGTGGGTTCCACCGAGAACACCAAGTTGTGTGAGTTCACTAGTCACAACAACGATGACTTTATCAGCACACCTATCACTACACCTGCCACTTCAGCACCTTCATATGAAATTAAACCTGCTTTACTGAACTTAGTCATGAGAGAACAATTCTCCGGTGCTGGAGATGATGCTGCTTTACACTTGAACAACTTTGTTGAACTTTGTGATATGCAAAAGTACCAAGAAATAGATGGTAATATTGTTAAGCTTAAGCTTTTTCCTTTCTCTTTGAGAGGAGGAGCTAAAATTTGGTTTCAGTCTTTGCCTAGAAATAGCATAGATTCATGGGACAAGTGCAAAGATGCTTTTATCGGAAAATACTATCCACCTGCTAAAATTATCCAACTTAGAAGTAACATCATGAATTTTAAACAATTGGATAATGAACACGTTGCCCAAGCTTGGGAACGTATGAAGTCTCTTATAAAAAACTGCCCTACTCACGGTTTGACTACTTGGATGGTTATCCAAACTTTTTATGCAGGCTTGAACTTTACCTCGCGGAACTTGTTAGATTCGGCCGCGGGAGGAACTTTTATGTCAACTACACTTGGTGCTGCCACAAAGCTTCTCGATGAGATGATGACCAACTATTCCCAATGGCACACCGAACGCGCTCCAACAGGCAGGAAGGTAAACTCTGTCGAGGAGATTTCCTCCCTTAATGAAAAAGCTGACTTGATTATGTCTCTACTTTCGAAGCAATCTACTGTTGATCCTCATGATGTTCCTTTAAATTCTTTGATTGCTCAAGAACAAGTAGATATTAACTTTATCTCTAGAAACAATTTCAACAACAATGCTTATAGGAGTAACTTTGGTAACAATTCTAGACCGTTCCCCTCTAACTCTTATGGGAACAACAATGCTTATCCTAGTACCAAGAACTTCAATACTAAACTAGAGAGCATGCTTAGAGATTTCATCACTACCCAAAAAGCCTTTAATAAGAATGTAGAAGAGAAACTACATAAACTAGATGATCTTTCTTTTAAGGTAGACCACTTAGCCAATGAGGTAAAATTGCTAAAAATTGAAACTTCTCCACTTAAGGAGAGGGAAGTCATCCCTATTAATGCTACTCAAGTACAAATCAATGAAAATATTAGGATGGCTAAGCTTAAAGAAAGATGGGCTAGAGAAAGGGAGGAAGAGGAAAGAATCAAGAGCCTTCCTACCCACCACACTGTTGCTACTATCCAAGTTATAGAGGATGTTCACACTCTTAGCACCCAATGTACTCCTGGTCCCAATGGACCTATTAATGGTGATGCTATTGAAACTACCAAACAGGTGAGCCTTAAGGACACCACTACCACTTTACTTGATGCTCGTGACCTTGATTTTGATAATTGCACTCTTACAGAAGTTATTGATTTCCTTCACAAGATGTCTAGAGATCCCCGCACTAGCACGCTTAACCTTGCCTTCACAGAGCATATCACTAATGCTCTCATCAAAGCTAGGGAGGAGAAACTTTGAGTAGAAGCCTCCATACCTAGAAAGCTAGAAGATGGTTGGGATCCTATGATAAAAATTTATTTGAATGACTTCTCTTGTTATGCATTATGTGATGTTGGTGCTAGTACCTCTGTTATGCCCAAAAGAATATATGATATGCTTAAATTGAAACCTTATGATTCTTGTTCTTTTGGTGTTCGTCTCGTTGATTCTTCCATAAAGAAACCTTTGGGGAGGATTGACGATGTTCTTATTGTTGTCAATGATAATTATGTGCCCGTTGATTTCACTATTATGGATATTGAATGTAATCCTTCGTGTCCAATTATTTTGGGACGTCCCTTTTTGCGCACCGTTGGTGCTGTCATTGACATGAAAGAGGGTAATATAAAATTTCAGTTTCCTCTCAAGAAAGGGATGGAACACTTCCCTCGTAATAAGGTCAAGTTACCTTTTGAGTCCATTGTACGGGCTAGTTATTCTTTTACTCTTGATAAAACTTGATCTATGCATTATGCCTAGCTTAAAGGCATAAAAGAAAGCGCTTTTGGGAGGCAGCCCACATGAATAATTTTTTTGCTTTTGTTGTGTCTTGATGTTTTTTACTGCTGTAGCATCATCATTGTATCTTTACTTTTCATATTTGTGCCAAGTATAGCCTCTGATTGCTAGAAAGTTCAAAAGTTGTGAGGTGCTGTCCAGGAAACAGATTCTGTCCTTGGATAGAAAAATTCGTATAAAATCACCAGATCATCTTTTTGGTCTGAATATTTTCGACAGCGTTCTCTATATAATTGTATTTCGTGCGTCAGTTCTGAGTTTTTTGATTTGAGTTGCAGAAGTATCCCGAACAGGTCAATTACTGCCTGCTGTTCTGTTTTTCACAGATTCTGTCCTGTTTTGCCTTACCTTCACTTTGCAAATTAAGAACTTGCTTTTTCTTTGCAGAAACCTTTTGGCAATCTTGAGAAACAGTAGAACTTCAAGAATATCCTTATTTCCAGCAAGTTATAATTATTTTATTAGGGGTACTAACCTCGCTAATCAGATTATGATGAGTTATGTATGAAGGGAGTTTTCAAGTGTGCGAGGGAAGATGATAAAAAGATTCAGGAGTGTCAAGCACTCAAGCTTGGGGATGCCCCCGTGCACCCCCAAGAAATATTCAAGGATACTCAAGCGTCTAAGCTTGGGGATGCCCCCCGTGCATCCCCTTCTCCATCAACATTATCAGTTCGTCTTTCGTTCCGCTATATTTTTATCACTTCATGTGTTATGTGCTATGCTTGGAGCGTCTTGCTTTTAGTTTTCTTTTTAGTTTTTCATAACGAGTCGGAACCCAGCATTCCTTTATGTGGGAGAGAAACACGCTCCACCTCTACCTAGAACATTACATAGAATTTTCATGTCTATCTATGCTGTGTGTGTTCTTTGTCTTTTAACTAGCTACTATCGTACTTTGCTCTTAGTATTCATGCTTATCTTCTCAAGAGCTCTTATTTAGTTGGTTGCTTGAACTCTCTTTAATTACCATGGTCACTTTATTAAGAGAGTTTGCTTCCGTTGCATGGGTTAATGTGTCTATGATAAAGATGCTACTTTCATGATGGTGCCTAGTAGTTCAGGTTTTCTTATGGTTAATCTCAAATAGCTGGGGGGTTCCCAATGTGTTATTGGAGTACCAACTTGGTTTGTTTGCCTATGATATGGTATGGTTTAGTAATATCTTCCTTCGAGAATTTATTTTGATTGACTTGGCGTATGCTCACGTATATTCAAGACTGTAAAGAAAGTCTGTCAAGCCTTGATGATCTTTTGTTTCTGAGTAGCTATATAACTACCATGCCTGATTCAATATTTCTTTGTCGCTCTTCATGATTATGACCGTCATGGCTCTCTTAGTTGGTCGCTCCCAGTCTTTTGCTAACCTACACCTGCACTAAATTAACCATGCAATACATAGCTCATGGGAAAGTAGCCTAAAAACTATTGTAGTAAAGAATATGTTGCCTATGTATCTTATTTCTTATGAGTTGCTTGCTGAGCGGTAACCATGTTTCTGGGGACGCCATCAACTGTCACACTTTTGTTGAATATCATGTGAGTTGCTATGCATGTTCGTCTTGTCTGAAGTAAGGGTGATTTACCGTGGGTTGAATTAATATGCATATTGTTAGAGAAGAACATTGGGCCGCCAACCAAAGCCATGCATCATGGTGGAAGTTTTAGCTTGGACCTTAATCCTCAATCTCTTATGAGAATATGCTTATGCATTAAAGAGGAGTCCATCATCCATTTTCTATGTTGTCCCAGTATGGATGTCCTCAAGTTGAGATCTATCAAAAATGAGAAATCAAATGCGATCTATCTCCTTGGACCTTTGTACAGGTGGCATAGAGGTACCACTTTGTGACACTTGGTTAAAACATATGCAATGCAATGATAACCCATGGGAATCCGAGCTAATTAGGACAAGGAGCGAGCACTATTAGTATTCGATGCATGAGGCTTGCAACTTATAAGATGTTTTATGCATGACACATATGAAGTACTACTACCGTTGACACAATTGCTTCCATGTTTCAAAATAAAAAGCTCTAGCACTTCAAGCACCAACTACTGAGAGCATGATTGCCATTCTAAGTGTAATGTGCATTGTTCCAAAGTAGCATTGTCTTTTGCATGATTGTGATATCGTTTATTCTGAAATGATTGTATCTAGTCATCACTTAAACCTTGAAGGTGCCCTTGCATTTATGTTTTGCATCACTAAAGGGGGCAAGCTAGATATCACTTGATCATATTTGCACATCATGTTCATTGCAAATCTTTTTGATGTTTCAGTTTCATGTTGTAAAACTTTCAGTCATTTGTGATTTTCTCTTGAGACAACTTAGTTACTTTAGAATCATTGTCTCAGTAAGCTTTTGTCATATGACTATGAGAAAGTCCTATATGGTTAATAGCATGTCACCACAGAAATTATTCTTGTTATCATTTACCTACTCGAGGACGAGCAGGAATTAAGCTTGGGGATGTTGATACGTCCAAAACGTATCTACAATTTCTGCTTGCTCCATGCCACTTTTGGATGATATTGCTATGATATTCATACACTTCCATACACTTTTGATCATATTTGGACTAACTTACTAATCCAGTGCACCCCAGTGCCAGTTTTTGTTTTCGGCTGTTTTTATATTTCAGGTTTTCACGTTTCGAGAACTGCCCAGAAAAATCCAGAAAAATTATATAAAAAATCAGCGAACCGGAAACAACACTGCGTCCGAAGGGCAGACTAGGGGGGGCCACAGGGGCTCCAGGCGCCCTGTGGGTGCCCCCCCTGGGCCCCCCGAGGCTCCCCCGGTGCCCTACTTTCGCATATATTTAAAGGGTTCCCCGTAACCCTCAGAACAGGACTTCTTTTCGCGATCCCGTCTCTGTTCCGCCGCCGCCGCCGGTTCCAAGATCGGGAGCACCAGGAGAACTCTTCCCGGCACCCTGCCGGAGGGGAGGATCACCACCGGGAGGTTCTCCACCACCATGGACGCCTCCCGGATGACTCGTGAGTAGTCTCCCTTGGACCATGAGTCCATGACCAGTAGCTATGTGATGTTCTCCTCCCGTTCTTGTGCTTCACTAATTAGTCCTCGTGAGCTGCCCTACATGATCGAGGCACCTATGTAATCCTTATGCTGTTGCTATGTTGAGTTTGCTGGGATCCGATGGATTATGAGATTATGTTCAGATTGATCTTGAGTAATATATTTGATTCACCTCTTTTATATTTTAGTTCATAAGTAATTCTTGCATGTTCTCCGTTGTTATTTATTGTTTTGGCCGAGTAATAGGTAGTGACTCCAAGAGGGAACGTTATGCTCGATTGTGGGTTCATGCCCCTCGATGACTAGCTTGAGTGACAGAAACATGAGTCTAGGGGATGTGCTGTTGCCACAACGGGGAAAACAACGGTGCTTGTGCCCGCGGGTGCAAGGATTGTTTACTTTACGCAAAATTCTTTTAATGCAGTTGTCTGTTGCATTGAGTTTACACTATGGGTGGGACTCGCAACTTAATACCAGCGAGATGTTCTGGATAGATATCTCAAGGTGGATGATTAGTAGCAGATATTGATGGATTTCGGTCTACTTACTTTGGCGTACCGTCCATGCTTTGAACCTCAACCTTTCTTGCAATGTAGTCAGCATTGGTTTGCGTTCGTGGTCCTGTCAATTGCCCAGCTGTAATTCGTTTACCTCACATAGCTGTTTTATCGTCTTTTGGGAGAGAGACATCACTAGTGAACATCATGAGACTCCGGTCCATATTACCATCATTGATCACACCCGCTATTTACTTTTCGCTTTTATTTACTATTGCAAAACACTATCTATCACTACTATCATATTGCTTTTAACCCTTTGTGAACTACAAGGCCGGAAAGATTGACAACCTCTCTGTACTCGTTGGGAGCAATGTTATTTGTATCTGTGTGCCGGTCCACGTTGATTGCTAATTGCACCGTTAGCAGTTGACACCTACCTGTTGAACCTAGGAGTCTCTGGGGATTCGATCCTTGTCATCTTTGCTAAGGGAAAACACTTCTACTTACTGCATCTTACACCTTCCACTTGGGGTAACCAACGAGGGGTTCGAGGCCCATCACTAAGCTAACAAAATGGGTCAAGTCAATCACATCATTCACCAATGATGTGATCCCGTTAATCAAATGACAACTCATGTCTATGGCTAGGAAACTTAACCATCTTTGATTCAACGAGCTAGTCAAGTAGAGGCATACTAGTGACACTTTGTTTGTCTATATATTCACACATGTATTATGTTTCTGGTTAATACAATTCTAGCATTAATAATAAACATTTATCATGATATAAGGAAATAAATAGTAACTTTATTATTGCCTCTAGGGCATATTTCCTTCACCAACAACCTGTGCGTTCACACGTGCTAGTCCATGATTTACTTACTTAATTTTAAAATACTGCATCATGCATTTTAAGTAGAATTTATTAGTCAATCTTAGAAAGGCTACTCTACATTTTTATAAGCACTTTGCTGGAAAAAGGGTAAAATTATATTTTGAACTTCGTGAAGCTCGATTTGGCATTGAAATTTGTAGTTAAAGCTTGATATAATATATTTTTGTGTCAACACCACTCAACTCATTATACGCTTTTCAAATTTCTGATTGACCATTCATTTATTTTCTATTTCTCAATGTCCTCAAGTATCCAATGCGCCCTCATCTATTGAGTATATAGGACACCCTTTGGAAGACAACAATTGGAGCAAAGACATTGGAACACCGCCCGAAGCTTCGAGAGCCAAGCTAGATACATAACATGAGATCAATCCCACAAATATAAGACATCAAGGTTTGAATATGGAGATTTGATTTGAATGTCTTTTCCCAGTTTTCCATGTACATGAAATTTCAGCTACCAAACCTCCCTTCGAGCAAAACATCCCACTATAGAATTACGATGATATATTTTTCATTTTAATATTCCATATATATTGGACGTAGTTCTTCATAGAAGTAACTAGAATCACTGGATGCATGAGCAAGTCCTTTTGTTATAGCGTGCATGTGCTTCATCGTAGATACTTATCATGCATCTTCTAGTCCTAAGGTTGGATTTTTCTGGCGAGAGTTCGGATGTTCTACCCATAACATTTAAGCAAAGTTAGTGTGAAAAGACATCCCTAATTGTCGTGAAAATCATATGATATACAAAATTGAATAGGAAGATGAAGGACGACAACTGATACGTTAACCCAAATTATTGCATAGAAAAATGAAAAAACAATTAGCACACATTTGCACAAAGTGGATATCTCTATCCGTCGAGCAACATCTGCATAATCACTCCTACTGAAACTGAGAAAAGGTTGCCGAAGAAATCTGGTTAAAGATAGTAAAAATTTGAAGATTGCAATCTTAGGTAGATGAATTTCAAGAATTCAGTAAGCCTGGTAACATAACAGATCAGTATCATTACCATATCAGAAGTACGTTAAGATGTAGGACATCTTTTTAAAACATGGTAACATAATATATGGTAGTAGTACTCCATAGCCGTACAACGGGCTAGTACCTGTGTGGAAGCCATAGCAAAAATCCCTAAATATACTGTGATAGTTCTCCTTTTACTTTATGTTTTGCTAATTAATAAAATATAACAACAGTAGTTGGAAGACATACTGGTTCAAGCATATCGCCATATTGTGGAGAGAAAAGGTATACATAAGAATATCACATTACTCCAACGCTTTGCTCCCTGTTCTATGGTGGTATGACACCAATCCCACTGTTAGGACAACAGTTACTTAATGTCGACACTAACCCCAGAAATGTTACGTACATATCATAATGACTCCGATCTATTTTCCATGTTTGAAAGAAATAGTCAATGCATTTTATTGGTGCTTGTAGATCAGTCGTACCATATACTATAGCTATCTCACAGACTTGATGATCATGACATTGGAATTTAACTCGTATCTCTCATAGTAAAAAACAAATCCTTTTCTAAGAAAAAAGTAAAACAAAAAAAAAATACGGCAGGGATTTCATCAGGCATCTAGTGAACAAAACAAAACCCTGAAAATGTTGTACAGGGAACATATAAAGCTGCACGATTTTCTAAAAGCTTGAATGATGCAAGATGGAAGTCCACCAATCTAGCAATAGAGATGACTGTGACACAACAGATTAAGACACAACAATAACCTGATGTACAGGCTATGCTTATTACATAATCAAAGATCTGGATGTAACAAAAATTAATGTGCCACTACCAATAAACAAATCAGCTGAGGAGTCGGCATGTCACCTTGTACTTGTGGCAACGTGGATCACCACTATACACGTTTGGGTCATGGAGCTTATCAGCCCAGGATAACGTTTCGTTGTTAATCGCGGGTCCAGGAGGAAACAATCGACTTGGAAGATGTTATGATCAGAAAAAGGATGCATGTGTCTGTGTTCCTATGGTTCTGGCTGGAGGATCGATCAGGCGGTCGATCCATTGAACAGCAGCATAGGAGATCGAAAGAGGAAGACAAACAAACTCGCTATGGGTTCTTTATCTATTTTATTAGAAATCTGTACGTTCCTGCTAGGTAATTATGTACGTGAAGATTGAAGATGGGAAGAAGAAGACGATATGGACTCTGTAGGTAAAAGAATTTGCAATCAAGATTATTTTTCCCGAGTATCTGTTAAGATAGAATCATGTACGTGCAGGTTTACCTACACGTATTTCTTTTGTTGTTGGTTTTTTCAGAATTATGTAGGTGTTTTTATTTTTTGAGAATTCTATATATAGTATTCTTAAAATTGCAATCAATATAATTTTTTTTTGAGAATCTGTTAAGATAGAATCATGTACGTGTATCAATGTTTACGTATTTCCATAGTTTTTTTCAGAATTATGTACCACATCGTATATTGCTAGGACTCTAAGCACGTTCACTTTTCGATCTCAACTGTAGAGTTATGATGAAAAATATTTAGTTTACGTATTTTTTATAAAAAATAACATGGACGGCAGGGCCGGCCCTGAGGGGGTGGCAGGGGGGCGGCCGCCCAGGGCCCCCGAAATCTAGGGGCCCCCTCCATGGGGTTCGCAAGGAGCCCATGGCCCAGACCATAAGGAGGCAGTGACCTAGACATACGGAGAAATCCCTGTTTTCCTTCTTTCCATCGCGAGTTCGCCACTTCGCGGCTATCCTATTCCCCCGAGGGCCCCGATCGCGAGTCGCAACGCCGATGTAGATCGCTCTCCGCCAGGTGGCCGGCTGGTCTTCCTCCAGGTCCCCGGTCCCGCCGTGTTATCCCCCGTTCGTGAGATGCCTCTCATGTGCAAGGCGAAGCCACCTCACTTATAAGGTCATCCCTAACCTCCTCTTTCTAGTTGGCCACGTTCATATGGTGCAACAGCAGTCAGATCTTAGAAGGTCTCGCACATGATGCAGTACAAAGTTTTGATTTTGTGTGCCCGTTGCTCTATTCCTTGCTTCAATCTAGACTTTGATCTTTATAGTAGGGGCCCCGGGTTGTAATTTCGCCCTGAGCCCCCGAAATATCAGGGCCGACCCTGATGGACGGTCTATCGATATTTTTAAGACAACGCTAATGCCCACACGTGTGGTGGGTGCCAAACCCGCCCACACGCCCTAGAGCACATAGACCACGCCATGTCACTGCATGCATGCATGTGAAAATCTTTTTGGATTTTCTGCCTTTAAAATGTTTTATCTCTTAAATAAAAAATTGATTGAAGATCCGTTTTCACAATTAAATCCATCGCGACGAGATCTTCGAAACTAGATCTCATATCAATATATTTCGACGATTTTTTTGGGTTAAAAGTTGTCGTGTCTATTGCACATGAATTGCCATGATGTTTACACAGAACTTTCCATGGTATGTTTCAGCTTTTTTCTTCTACATTTAAAAATAAATTTTGACATATTATAAAATGGGGAATTAAGAAACTAGACTTTCCATGCGCCATAAATTAAAATTGCCATGATACATGCACTTAAAATTGCCATGGTTCATAAAAAAAATCATGGTCAAAGTACTGGAATTGCCATCATCGGAACACTAAAATTGGCATGATCTACAAACTAAAATTGCCACATGGCAACTTTAGTTTAAGCATTATGGCAACTATAGCGTAAACATCATGGCAACTTTTGGGCAAAAAAAAAAAATTTCCCCCGAAACATATCAACATGGGGTCTAGTTTTGAAAATCTCGTCGAGACGGATTTAATGGTGAAAACGGATTTTAATTTTACTTTTTAATTAGGAGATAAAACATTTTTAAGCCAAAAACCAAAAAGATTTCTGCTGATGTCATCTGTTCATACGTGGCAAAATGAGTGGTGATGGAGGCGTGTGGGCGAAGTGCAAACGCCCACACATGTGGGCGTTAGTGTTTCCGTATTTTTATTTTCCATGCACGAGTTTACGTACGGATCCAACCTCCAGCCGCCGGAATCAATCAAGGTGCTTCTCTTTTTTTATGCGGGTAGAAATTTGTGTTACTCATCCACCAAAGTCCTTACAATCAATTACAACTAGTTCCAAAGCCTCAGGAAAATAACTGCCTACAAGAAGAGAAGATGATGGCTCCCTTGTCGTCTCTCAACACCATTCCGACGCCGTCCGATCCATCTACAGCAAATGAACCATCAGTACACACCTTTAAACAGCCGTGCTTAGGAGCAGACGACTTGATGTCTACTACGACCATTACCGCGTGTGGCCGAACTGGAGTATATGTTATGATTGACTTCCCTTTGCTAGGATCAACAATTAGATCAGTTTTAATGCCAATAAGAGAATCCAAGTAGCTCATCAAGAACCTTCGAGAAGACTCGATGGGTGGCGGGGATTTATTATGGACAATCTCATTGCGTATATGCCACGCCCTCCACAATGTCATGAAAATCACCGAACGCTCAATATCTGGCAGACGAGCAAGAGCGTGCATCAGCCACTCGACACATGTATTCTGCACATTACTAATATTCGGAAGAGTCCATACTTCTGCCATAGCATCCCAGAGAACTCTCAAGAGGGTGCAGCGACATAGTGCATGGAAGCAGTCCTCGAACTCTATCGAACACACTTGGCACAAATCACTAGTTTCCAGCCCTCTTGTATGCTTGTTACTCCATGTAGGCAGAGAGTTTGTAGCGACGCGCCATGCGAAATTACGTACTGACGGAGGAACATCAGTCGACCATATAAATTTCCAGCAGTCCCGACGCCCATCTGGACGTGAGCTGGAGCCCATCGAAGTGCTTCAGTGAGCTTCCTCAAAGCCGAACTGGTACGCACTCCTTACTTAAAAGGCGCCAAACTTGCCAGGCCCCTACGCCAACGTATGATCCTCCTTTCTTGGCAACGCCCTGATTAATAAAATCTCCACACTAGTAGAAAAAGGGTCAAACGAGCACATTAGTCCCGGTTTGTAACAGAACCGGCACTAATGTGACCATTAGTGCCGGTTCCAACGGCTAGGCGGGCGGAGAACATTAGTACCGGTTCGTGGGCAACCTCTAGTACTGGTTCATGCCACGAACCGGTACTAATGATGTTGTGTCAGTGTGTTGTGAGGCTAGGCACCTTTAGTACCGGTTCATGGCATGAACCGGTACTAGAGTATCTTTGTAAGCTGATTTTTAGTCCCACCTCGCGAAGAGAGAGGCACTAGGAGCGGTTTATAAGCCTTGAGTGCACAGACAATGTGGGAGAGGCCCAATATTCACCTGCACGTTGCTTAGCTTCAAACCTAGAGGAATAGTGTAGACTGCACGGAGCTATGTGCAGTGCTTTGTACACTGTTTCGAAAGGCTTGAAGCTAATTAACGAGCATTGCGCCTTTTTTTGAATTTATTTGAACTCCAGACTTTTTGTGTGTTCAAAATGCACCATTCAAATCCACATCCTCAATTATCAGCCCTTTCTGAATTCATTTGGTATTTTTCATTCATTTACTGATTTGTTTTGAGAGAGCTAAATGACCGTGAAATTTAAAAGCACTACAAATTGAAGTCTGGAAAGGTTGAAACTTGGCATGGTATCATCATTTCACCCACATGGCATGTGCAAAAAAGTAGAGAGGGTCACGGCAAAAACTGGATGCACTTCGTGTACAAAATGGACAATCTCTTTCGAAGTATCAGGGTTTAGGACGAAAACTCATATGATACAAAGGCACTGCATTTTTTTGAACTCCAGAGTTTTTGTGTGTTCAAAATGTACCATTCAAATCCACATCATCAATTATTAGCCCTTTCTGAATTCATTTGGTATTTTTCATTCATTTACTGATTTGTTTTGAGAGAGCTAAATGACCGTGAAATTGAAAACCAAAAACCCCCAAACCTTGTAGTACCGGTTGGTTTTACCAACCGGTGCTAAAGGGCTCCCGGCCCCCGGAGCTGGCTCGTGCCACGTGGTTGCCCTTTAGCACCGGTTCGTGCTGAACCGGTACTAAAGGAGGGGGCTTTAGTGCCCACACTTTTGTGCCGGTTATGGAACCGGCACTAAAGGGCCTTACGAACCGGTGCTATTGCCCGGTTCTGCACTAGTGCCACAACATCCGCTGGCATAAAGAATTCTTGCAACAAGCCAACCTTCAATGAACCGTTCTCATTAAGCAAATCTGAGACGAAGCGAATTCTGCACCTCCCTTGTAAAGTGAATGGTTTATAGGAGAAGGGTCTGGTTATCCAATTGTCACCCCAAACACGTATATTTCTTCCATTCCCAACTCTCCAAATCAGACCCTTCTTCAAGAGTTCAAGACCGTAGCTAATAGCTTGCCAAGAAGAAGAAGCATTTCCGACGAAAACGGTATCCTCAAGTTTGCCTTCTGGATAGTATCTGGCTTTTAACACTAATGTGCACAGACTGTCAGGCTTTGAAATTAATCTCCACGCTTGTTAGCTAATAGTTCTTGGTTAAAAATTCTGAAATCTCTAAAGCCAGCACCTCCTTTACTCTTTGGTTGCATCAGATTATCACATGCCAGCCAGTGCACTTTCCTCTTCCCCTTCTCAGCTCCCCAATAAAAGGCTCTTACCATTCTGTTAAGTTCATCGCACACCGAAAAGGGTAATTTAAAGACCGCCAACATACAAGTGGGAAGGGCCTGAGCAACAAACTTAGTGAGTGTCTCCCTACTTGGTTGAGCAAGGTGACCATCTTCCCACTTGAGCAATCTTTTAGTTAAGCTCAACTGGAGATTCTGAAATCTTCCCTTAGACATGCGACCATCATGCGTGGGGAGTCCAAGGTACTTCTCCTCAAAAACCAAACTAGTGACATTGAGAACTCCTCTGATTTCCTCCTGTTTGACATAAGGGCAAGCCTCAATAAAAAGAATAGAGCACTTGTCAAAGTTCAAAGTTTGACCCATTCCCTTTCCATATTGATCCAATGCTAGCTTTATTGTTTCGGCCTGAGCACGGTTCGCTTCGAAAAATAACATAGTATCATTAGCAAACAATAGGTGTGAGATCCCTGGGGATCTTCTACATACCTTGACAAGGGTAATATCACCACTAGACACATACTGCTTCAGAATTGCAAAATGTCCATCATCCACAAAAAGGAACAAGAAGAGGCATAGTGTATCGCCCTGCCGAAGCCCACGCGATGGTGCAAATGAATCCAAGAGGGTCTCATTACTTTGATAGAGTATCTCGTCAATGTGACACAAGACATTATCCAGTCAACCCATCATTTAGAGAAACCCAGCTTTCCCATCACCTGCTTCAAGAACTTCCAATCCACCCTATCATATGCCTTTTAGACATCGAGTTTGTAAGCACAAAAGATTTTTGTAGGATCATTTTCTTGCTTAATGTGGTGGATACATGCAAAGGCCACAAGAGCATTATCAGTGATCGAACGCCCTGGGATAAAGGAACTTGCTTTGGAGAAACAATACCATCCAATAATGACCTTAAACGATTCACCCTGCACTTTGAGATGACCTTGTATATGACATTACAAAGACTAATTGGCCTGTAGTGAGACAAGCTTTTAACGTGAGACTGGAGGAGTTTTCTTACGTGATTGATGTCTTATTTGTACATATCCTTGTTTGGCATATTCTTCTTATTTGTAACGCCCGGGTAATCACGCTACAGTAATTCCTGGCTAATGATGCCACATCATCGTGTTACTGTTGATAGCCTCACACTAATCGAAAACCCGTTCAAAATAAGAGCCCGAAAAAGAAATAAACAAAATAAGTTTTCAAAATGGTAATTAAAAATGTTCGGGCGGTGCTAAATATTGTAAGATCAATTATGGACTAGTTATTACAATTTCTAAAATTGCCTAAGTATTTTAAATAAAGTAAAACAGAAAAGAAATAATTAAATAAAAGAAAAGGAAAGAAAACAAACAAAAGAAAAACAAAAGAAAGAAAGAGAAAAACCCCAGGCCTACTAGGCCTCGGCCCACTAACCCCCCCGGCCTATAACCCCACC
>LR738715.1:814783611-814826455 GCA_902687465.1 Secale cereale | reverse complement strand
CGCTCGCCGCGGAACGCCGCCGCCCGGAGTCCCCCGCCGCTGGAAGCCACGCCGCCGGACCGCATCGTCTTCCTCCCCGTTCCCCCGCTGCCCAGACCGCTTCCTCCCCTCGTGAGCTCTCCCTCTCCTCTCTGTCCCCCACTTCGCCGCGGCCACCTCCGGCGCTCCGGCGCCCCTGCTTCCCTCCCCCTTTTTCTGCCACGACCGCCGCCCCTACCTCCGCCGGCGCCTGGCCGCCCCGCCAGGCTCGCCGCTGCCCCTCGCGCTCGTCCCGATGGGCCACTGCGCGCCACCGCCGCCCTTGTGCGCGCGCCACCGCCGCGGCCGCCTCCGCCTGGCCACTGCCGACCGGCCCGCCTCCCGCGCCCGCCGGCCTCGTCCTTTGGCCGCCGGCCGCGCCCGCCGGCCGCGCCCCTGGCCGTGCCGTGCCGGCGCTCGCCTGGGCGTAGCGCCCCTTGGCGGGCGAACCCGCCCGTTAGCCCACGCCCGCTCCAGTGGCCCTTGTGCCACTGGAAGCTGGGCCCCACGCGCCCATGCCCACTAAGGCCCCTATGGGCCTATGACAAACGGGGCCCGCCCCCCAGAAACGTTGAACAAAAAAAAAGGTTTAAAAAAATAATAATAAAAATAAAAAAAATAATAATAAAAATAATAATAATAATAATATTAATAATAAAAAATATATTAATTAATTAATTAATTAACAAATTAATTAAGTTAATTAATCACCTTTAGATTAATCTAATCTTTAATTAACCTAATCTGTAATTAACTAAAACCTAATTAAACTAACTAAACTGTTAGTTAGTTTACTGCCTATGACACACGGGCCCCACTGGTCAGTTTGACCAGTCAACCATGATGACGTCAGCATGATGTCATGCTGATGTCATAAATCATTTTTCGAATTAAGTTAAATAATATTAAATTCCAGAAATTAATAAGACCTTTAGAAAATCATATCTTTTAAACCGTAACTCGGATGAAAATAATTTATATATGAAAGTTGCTCAGAATTTCGAGACGCATCCGAATACGCAGACCGTTCGTCCACCACACATCCCTAGCTTACCGAACCCGCAACTTTCCCCCTCCGTTTCATCCGCCCGAAAACGCGAAACGCCGGGAATACTTTCCCGGATGTTTCCCCCCTTCGTCAGTATCACCCGATACTGCGTTAGGGCACACTTAGCACCGTTACCTGTCATGTCATGCATCGTCATGCATCTGTTTGCATTGTATTCACTGTTTCTTCCCCCTCTTCTCTCCGGTAGACTACGAGACCGACGCTGCTGCTGCCCCGATCGACTACGGTGTTGACGACCCCACTTTGGCTGCCGAGCTTCCAGGCAAGCCCCCCCTTTGATCACCAGATATCGCCTACTCTTCTCTCTACTGCTTGCATTAGAGTAGTGTAGCATGTTACTGCTTTCGATAATCCTATTCTGCTGCATAGCTTGTCTTTGTTGCTATCACTGTTCATACTTTACCTGCAATCCTAAATGCTTAGTATAGGATGCTAGTATCCCATCAGTGGCCCTTCACCCTTGTCCGTCTGCCCTGCTATTCTATCGGGCCGTGATCACTTGGGGGTGATCACGGGTATATATTACATACACATATACATGATACTTGTTGTGATTAAAGTCGGGTCGGCTCGTTGAGTACCCGCGGTTGATTCACGGATTGGGGGCTGAAAGGACATACTTTCCCGACGGCCCTCTGTGTGGATCTTTGTGGCGGAGCGACAGGGCAGGTTGAGACACCTAGGAGACAGGTGGCCTGGCCCTGGTCGTTGTCCGCGGTTATTTCATAATAACACGCTTAACGAGTTTGGATATTTGATCTGAGTCTGGCCATTTGGTCTATACGCACTAACCAGCTACGTGGGAATAGTTATGGGTACTCGACGTCGTGGTATCAGCCGAAGCCTTCTTGACGTCAGCGACTTAGCGGCGCGCGCCGGATTGGACTAGAAAGCCTACTCTGGTATTAGGAGAGGCTAGGTCTGCTTACCGGCCGCGTACGCAACGTGCAGGTGTGCGTTGGGCGATGGGCCCGGACCCCTGCGCGCCTAGGACTTAGACCGGCGTGCTGACCTCTCTGTTGTGCTTAGGTAGGGCTGCGACGTGTTGATCTTCCGAGGCCGGGCATGACCCTGGAAAGTGTGTCCGGCCAAATGGGATCAAGCGTGATGGGTTATGTGGTGCACCCCTGCAGGGAAGTTAATCTATTCGAATAGCCGTGTCCCTCGGTAAAAGGACGACCCGGAGTTGTATTCCGACCTCATGATAACTAGAACCGGACACTTGATAAAACACACCCAGATGAGTTCCAGATATAACTCGGTGGTTGCTCTCTCACAGGGTGATGCGCGGGAGAATCGCCGAGTAGGATTATGCTATTCGATGTTACTTGGTGAACTTACCATCTATTCTCTTCTACTGCTGCAAGATGGAGGCTGCCTGAAGCGTAGTCTTCGTTTGGATTAGCTATCCCCCTCTTATTCCCGCTTGCTGCAGTTCAGTCCACCGATATTACCCATTTCATTGTTACCTTTGCATATGTAGTATAGATCCTTGCTTGCGAGTACTTTGGATGAGTACTCACGGTTGCTTTGCTCCCCCTTTTCCCCCTTCTGTACCTTCTTCTCGGATGATGCAACCAGATGGTGGAGCCCAGGAGCCAGACGCCACCTACGACGACTCCTACGACACCGGAGGTGCCTACTACTACGTTCAGTCTGCCGACGACGACCAGGAGTAGTTAGGAGGATCCCAGGCAGGAGGCCTGCTCCTCTTTCGATCTGTATCCCAGTTTGTGCTAGCCATCTTATGGCACCTTGTTTAACTTTATGTCTGTACTCAGATATTTATTGCTTCCGCTGACTTGTCTATGATCGAGCACTTGTATTCGAGCCCTCGAGGCCCCTGGCTTGTAATATGAAGCTTGTATGACTTATTTTACTTTTAGAGTTGTGTTGTGATATCTACCAGTGAGTCCCTGATCTTGGCCGTACACATTTGCGTGCATGATTAGTGTACGGACAAATCGGGGCGTCACATTATTATAACAGAACTTAGACGCGGGAGTTGGGAAATCTTTCTCTTTAAGCCGGGGACACTTTTTGTACGTGGGAAATGGAACTCAATTTTCTTCTATGGGAAAAGGAACACTTCAACATAACTGAGACGTGGTCGTTGGGACTCTGTTTGTATATTACGTACATCCAATGGCTAAAGATTTCTGAATTACAGATCCGAATGTGAATTAGTTAGTTTTTCTAGGATTACAGATCCTTGTATGGTGGTTCCAATTATTCTTTATTCTTTATTGTTTAGGTTCTACTATTTTGTAGTACATGATGTTTTTTTATTGAGGCAACATCGTCTAATTGATCTACCCCTTTCCTTTTGAAATCAGGCCAAGACTCTCTTTTTTAACCGTGAGTATTGAGGTCCCTCTTTTCTAAACATGTATGGATTTTAATATTTTTAAATTGGGAAGTGAACTCTTTTAACGCGATGCTGGAGGAGTTCTTTTTACGTGCCTGATGTCTTATTTGTACATGTCCTTGTTTGGCATATTCTTCTTATTTTAATAGAACTTAGACGTGGTTGTTGGGGACTCTTTCTCTTTAGTCCGGGGACACTTTTTGTATGTGGGGAAAAGGAACTCTTCTTTTTTCTAAAGGAAAAGGAATGCTGCTTTTTTTTCTACATAACTGAGACATGGTCATTCGCGACTCTATCTGTATATTATGTACATCCAATGGCTAAAGATTTCTGAATTACAAATCCGACGGTTAATTAGTTAGTTTTTCTAGGATTAACGTGGAGGCTCGTATGGTGCCTCCAATTAGTAAATATAAGGTAAGAAAGGTCTGCAGGTTCTGGATGATTCAGTCGTAAATGTTGTAAGTGCTTTATAGTTTATTTTGTTGCTTTGAATGTATTTTTGTAAAAAAAACAATTATAATTTGGCAATGCATCTACTTTTGTTGCTACGAATGTTACAGGTGCTTATGTTACAATGTAGCTATGAGAATGTTAGAAAATACACCCTCCGGCCCATAATGTAAGACGTTTTTTGACACTACAGTAGTGTTAAAAAACGTCTTACGTTATGGGACGGAGGGAGTATAATATATCAAACATATGTGTGTAACTATGAATATGTTATGCATCCTTGTACGTTTCAATTTTATCTTTCGTATTGCGCTATAACTTCGTATATATCGAAAGAAATTTGATTACAATGTAATGTGCATTTGATCAAGCCGAGTACCCAATGACGGAGTTAATAAAACACCTCACTGCAGAAAAGTATTAGCACATAAATCTAGGATAAAATTTTGAGGTGTTCGAGCCTCATTCGACCCAATTAATTCTAGGGGGGGGGGGCATATTCCCCATTATTCTAGAAACACGGTAAAAGTTGTACCAGAAAATCAATCAAAAAAATTACCAAATCTTGGCCAAATATTCTCGTGACTTCCAATTCTCTATTCCATATAAATATCATGGTTTCATGTAATAACCCTTTCTTCATTATCTTGTACCATGTTTATTTTCCTTTTTACTAGACCTGGCCATTTTTTGTTTGCACCACCTATTCTTCTTTCTTTGATATGTCTCCCTGATTTTGCCTCGCTACTTTGGTTGGTCTCCCTCTTGGAAGCTTGATAGTTTCAGAGGAGTATGCTTCTTTCCCTTTAGCCTTTATGTTTTTATTCCTAATTTCTGAGTGCTCATTGAGAGGAGGTCTTGGCATCCTCATCTATAAAAAATAAAATGGACGTTATTAGGAAGGAAATACAAATGCGATCCTTAGACTAGCTACATATAATTATTTGAAGGAATCATGATGATTTTATTATCGTTTTGACATTTTTTGGATAAAGGATACAAGCAACGTGTAATATGGTAGAGAGGCAGTATTAGAGATATCATAATATGTTCGTTAAAGTTTTAAATATGCAACCAATATTGTTTTCAAGACATAACATGCATGCTTTACTACTACTCAAAACTAATTACACAACTGCTTCCAAGTATACTTTAATGTTCATGTGCAAAAGTGCCAAATTGATTGGAAGATCCATGTTTGATTTAGTTGTTAGTCCTCAATTCGTAAACCTCAGATGAAGGTAATATATGTATATCATATATTTATTCAGTTAACTATTCAAAGTATCTTTAACGCTTTCCAGAACTCGGTGAAATTGTATATGAAGACATTAAGCAACTTGAAAAAACTCGAATTTGCATAAACAGAGGAATACATATAAGTGTACAATCAAATTTATTTTCCCACAATATTATGTAGTACTATGCATGAGTATTTCGTTTCCTCGTTGCATACTTGTGTATTAACATATTTTCTACTAGCACATTTTATTTCCATTTCTCCACAATAACACAAGTAAAGTGTTTATGGTAAATTAACTAGTTTGGATGGGAGAACCTAAAGAAAACAATATGTAGACATGCAAGTATAAATAAATACAATAGCAGTGATGGATGGAGGAACTTACAAACACCTAAATTTTGCTTATTGATATTTTTCTTTTCCCCTTTTTTTGAGCTTCTAGGTCTTGAAGGACTTGCATGAGTTTCATCATTCAACACTTTGTTTTCCAGTCTTTTGCGCAAACTCTCATGCTGCAAAAGAAAACAATTAAATATAAATACCGAATATCAATAAATATAATTAATTTATGAATCAGAGCTTTGCAAGTTTAATCATGCGAATGCAATCGATTTGTTTATAAAGATAACAGTTCAAATAATTTAACACGTTTTTCAGCTAAATAGATATAAAATACACACGATTATAACTACAAACTACATAAGAAACATGTTATTTCAAAAATTGTACTATTTTAAGCCATCACGTTATGATATCCCATTGGCAAGTTATGTCAGGTCTTATAATATGTGACTAAGCTCTTCAAAGTTGCCGAAGAGAATTGACACACTTGCGAAAGAAACCAAACAACGCTCATTCCATGTACTGTCTAACATAGATCTAGACCGAAGGCATGCTTTCCTTTTTGTAAGAAATGTGTTTCTCATATACATAAAAATTTGCAAGTTTAGTTCAGCACGCACTCATGGAATATAGAATTACAGAAAAACAATAAGGTATACCCAAAGGTACAGTACAACCAAAATGATCCATTTTTATTGTGGTGATAACCTAAACCTAAGATAGACCTTACAACATACTAGCTTCAAACAAAAACAATTACATAAAAATAGTTGAGGTAACTACACATTTATATAATGGGAAGGCAAGTCCAAAATAGAGGACTGCAAAGCAAAGCAAAACAACGCAACGACAATCATTTGGACATACCACATGCACAACTTATGAAAATTACACCAATCATACATTAATCATGCACGAGTAATTGCAAAGGGGAATAATAGTGATCAAATAAATTCCTACATAATGAGAAGCTGGAGGATGGAATCGACACAAATTACAGAGCATTGCCCCTATTACCCTACTTCGATTACAGAAATCAAATGATATGAATCCTATAAAGATCCCACAATCATATTTAAGCTACACAAAATGGTCTAATTACTTCAAGCATAACACAAAATCAAATTATATGGAAACTATATTAGGAAATCATATCCACGTGGTCTACTTATTCATAAATAACTGGTCTAGTTATTTCAAGAACAATTTGAATGTTAGTTTGTAGTAACATGAGACATAGCCAAATATATATATTCAATTTTAAGAGTATAAATTTTAATAGCTATACAAATGCATGTTCGTCCAAGAAAAGTGAAGTTCTTAGAATGGAACATAACTTTTATAAGAGGCAACGATGTGTGACAAACATTGATTAAAAAAAATGATGAAATGCTCAGTTACCAGATCAGCAGACTTCTCAAAATTGTACAACTGGTGTACACTTGTCCTTTGAATAAACGAACGTTTTGTAATGTTTCCAGTTTGAAGGTAGTGAACTGCAGATGTCAATGTCCTGAATACATAACCGCTAACAGGGTCTGTGTAGTACTGCATAGTTAATAGGTATTAGGAGTATGAAAAAATTTAAACAAATAACAATGGAGTGGTTTTGTTTTCTATTTATATTTACCGGGTCTTTCCTTGTTCCTTTCAATGTTTTTCTATATACCATTTCTTTCACCCATCCATGCGGCAGCCCAGATGGGTTAAACTCCACTTCTGCAAGGATCTACATAATCGGGAAATGTATTAGCTTCGTTAAGTCAAATCATTGCAGACATATAAATAATTATTTATATAGTGATAGCAAGAAATACACATTATCCCGAGAGCTTATGTCGCATTGTCCATTTGTATCACATTTGGACATCTTCATTTCGTTAACATACAGTAGAACGTCTTCTTTAGAAAATGCTCGTACTCCCAGTGGCTGGTATACATAGAACTGCAAAATAGAAATAATACAGATTTAATGTTATTTCTTGACATGAGTAAATATATCTTTCATATTCTATATATCTCCTTTTTCTAGGGCTAATGAAGGTAGCCAACTCTAATTGTAGCTTGGTTGTTTTTTGGGATGACATATGGGTCTTGCAGCTAGGTTGTAGCTATCTCTAATTGTGATAAATAATAATTTTACACACGTACACACACACAAACACGTGCGCGCGCGCACACACACACGTCTCTCTCTCTCTCAAGCAAATAAACTAATCTGAGAGATATGTCTTTGAAACATGTTCATATGTAATCCTTGACATAACTAAGGATTTATCATGAAAATTATAATGGGTATGAGCCTTTAAGAACATTTGGAATTCCTAGAATTTAGGAAACTAATGTAAGTTATCATATATCAACAGTGGACACAATTTTAAAATTATATCCATATAAATGAAGCATTTTTCGGGTTATTCAACACTTGTGTATTTGTTCGGACAACTGTAACATCGATATTTTTTTCCATGTGAGCGTTAATCACCATCGAATTAGCGACTCAGAGCAACAAATAACTGAATCCTTCTATTATTGTCGACCTCTGTTTGCTATATTACACGGAAAATAGTTTTCTTATTGTCCAAAAAATGTCTAGAAAACTTAATACTGGCAAGAAGATGGACATACAATGTATAATTCTCATGTTATTAAGTAATGATGTACATTTTGCATTATGACACATGAGGAAAGCTATGTGAACCTTTTGGCGACCTTATTTATCACCTTGTTTATAGAAAATTACACATAAGCATTGAGGTGTTACTTTGTAACATCAAAGGTAAAAATAATATAATAACTTTGCATATGACATGATATATTACCCATTTAAAGGCTTGGTTACTCATTGTGAATGGAGTGAGTACTTTGAAAGAAAAGGGTGAAAAAGCTACCTTGTACATCTTGTCCATATTTTCTCCGCCCGCTCTGATCTCAATCAACCACCCGTTTGGAAGCCATTCATGTGACTTCTGCATATCAGGATACAAAGACACGTGAATCATGGATATGATATGTTATATGTACACACACATATATAATAATAACTTCATTATACTAAGAAACACACATACATGAAGCATATCATGATCAACACTCTCTTTGGCTTCTAAGTAGTGCTCATCTATCTCGGAGAAAAGATAGTTCAGGACCTCAGACTTCATCCTGAATTTGGCCCCTGACACTGGAGAAATGAAATACTAGAAATAAACAAAAAAAATAAGAATAATTAGATATATGCAATAAACAAAGCAAATACACCACAAACTGACAAAACATCTACATTATTTGTTAAGAGAATGAACAAGTGTTAAATATATTTAATATCATATATGTCTGCATTTATTTGGTTTTATATAATATAATACCTTATAGATGGCACCGTCGTCACCACGTCGGACCTCCATGATCCAACCATCTGGGAGCCAATCTGGTGCCTCCACCAGAGCATCTTCCATCTTCCCCTTGACATCCTCCAGTAATTTCACTTCCTCCACATCTGAGATGGAGTCTTTCATTCCTGGAACTATAAAAATTAATCTCGCCCTCCTCTTTCAATTCCTCACACCACCATAACCACTATAACATCCCACCCACAAAGCCACATGAGAGGCTGAATTTGATCAACCAAATAAGAAGTCGAAACAAACCACCAAGATACATGTGTAGTCTTTTTGAGTGCAACCCCGTGGGAATACCCAAATCTCACTAAATACAGTATAAATTTAGATACTACACAACTCTTCGCTCAATCGGCTGTATCTAATATACAGCAGGTTAATTAATGCAGTAGTGTATGCCCGGTTGATTATTAATCTAGACAATTCGTGTTTATTTTCCTGCCAAGTAGCATCGCTCTACCATTATGATTGTATTAGCAGCATCTATTGTCTACAGTGTCAAAAGTCAACCTGGACTGCACTGCATCTGAGCAGGGGCACGGAGGAGACGAGGCTGAGCAGTGGCGTGGCAGAGCGCTAGGCAGCGGACGGCGAGGAACGTTCGGCCTCATATCTGCAGCCCGCTACGGGGCACCAGGATATGTGACAGCTGCAGGATCGTTGCCGCCGGGATGTCGCACGGGGTGGTGGGCTCACGATGAGATGACGGGCGAGCAAAGAGCATGTACACGCGACCTCAGTAAATGATGGATGACGGGAGTACTTCTCACGGACAGCCAAGAATTTAATCGAATTCTTAGACACAACCGATCCAACTCACGGAAGAGCGAAAAACAACAACGCACGCCACCTCCGCTACGCAGATCAGATCCGTCAAGCAAAAATCCATGGGGAACTAAGAATTCCGGCCA
The DNA here is from genome assembly GCA_902687465.1 of Secale cereale. Classification (NCBI taxonomy): domain Eukaryota; kingdom Viridiplantae; phylum Streptophyta; class Magnoliopsida; order Poales; family Poaceae; genus Secale; species Secale cereale. Next base: position 814,816,653 of record LR738715.1, on the reverse strand, counting down.
ACCGATCACGTCCGATACGAGCCGTTACCAATCCACTTCGAAAAACACAACACAGATCACCAAAACAAACGCCGTTCCCCAGATGAGATCCACGAATCGCGTGTACTTTCTACGCGGACTCAGCCCGGCCATGGCCAAGATCGGCCTAACGCAGAGCGGACCAACTACCTGCGGGCCGGCGCCAAACAAACGGATCTCCATCGCCAACCCCATTTTCGTTGAAGTAAACGATAATTAACAAGGATACACGGGAGGATTTGATCGTAAACAAACCTTGGGTCTGGGTCGGGGGCGCCATCGAATCTATGTCGCCGCCTGCCGTTAGCGAGCGTTGTCCCTTGGACAGGACGGCCGGCGTTAGCACAGGGGAAGGCGACTAGGTTTACCTGGCTATTCCACGGGTAAACCACGCGGCGGCTGCGGCGAGGAGACTATGGTGGAGGACGACGGGAAGGCAAGACGCGAGGTGCTGGAATTGTTTGGAGGTCTCCGGCAGCGGTATATATATTTCGTGGAAGGGGTTGGTGGGAAAGGGCTCTAGGGTTAAAAATGTCAAAACTAGGTAGGTGGTTGTAATTTTAAAATGGTAAGGGCGGGCTGGGGTTTCTGAATTTGGTCCAACAATTTTTCTTCTTCATTTGGAGTTGAATTCGGTTCAAAATTTGAAAGTTTCAGTTCCTCAAAAAATTATTTTTAGCTGACTTCCAACTACATGTTGCGAAGAAATGAGAAATAGTGATTCAGAAACAAATTATTCATGTCGTTTTACTCTCGTAATGAAGGGTCGGACACTTCCATTCTAGGGTTAGTATTGCCGCGCAAATTTTATGGTCGTCATTTTAGAGGGGTGCTTGGCTATCCGTTATGACGCTAATTAGTTTTCGCACGGGATCAATATTTTTTTTTATGGCAGCTGGGATTGAAGTTATGGAAACATTACAGGTAGATGTACAGCGCTTGGACTCCCCGCATCACTAAAAAGGTTTTGAAATAATACGTTGTCTTGTAGAACGACATCATTGCATCACTAAATTACATAAAACGCATTAATTCACACCCGTGTTACAAAATGGCCCCGAAAGCGATTCAGCTTATACTCTGATGGCTGTCTATGCATATAGGTCGGCTTGAAAAGTTGTAGCACAGCCAATAGGTTGTCAGGTGGTCCCACAATCCATTAAATCAATATTGATTTCTTTGCACCCAGAATTGCTATAATCTTAATTGGAGATATTCCAAAGATATATATGAGGATATGCATGGTTATGTAATTAAGGAAATTATTTATTAGTGGGCGCGTAGTTGCCAGCCAGCTAAGACACAGCAAGCATTCCATCAAGATCTACCAAAAATGTGTCATGTACCAAAAATGTGTCATGTAGATGAACCATGTACAATTCCAATTAAGCCGCCGGGTAAGCGATTGGTTGTGCACATACGGCCCTTCCCTCTGATTTGTTGACTGATCATATAGTGTAGATCAATGCAAATAAACAAAAACATTTTTTTAAAAAGGGTTGCTTTATTACTTAAATTGTTTAAGCATTACACTCGGCCTCTGCATAACTAAATTGCAGACAGCCAAACAAAGTCCTCACACAGAACCAAAAAAAAAAGGTGAAATAGAAACAAACATGTAAAGTTTGTATAACGCCTAAGGCGAATGGGGGCAAATCCTAAGATCATGTTGCCACCCATGTTGGATAAAAGTATCCCTCGCCGTATCCTCCAATCGTATATACACCTCCGTAAATAGGTCTCGATTCTCCACGTGTTGGAAAGAGCACCATAAACGAAGAATCCTGGTACATCTGTAGATAACCTACACAAGAGAATTACTTTTCTCGTGAAAAACAATATCATTTCTACATAGACAAAGCGACAAAATAACGGCGAGCGCTCCCACTTTGATAAGAGTTCTAAACCCGTGATCAATCCTGAGTAACCAGTTGCCAAAAACAATAGCAACACTACAAGGGGGATACAAGCCAGAAGCTAGTTGGACGATTGATCATATAGAACGAGCCAATTTCCATTGGAAGAATAAATGTTTTATTACCTCGTCATTGTGACAAAATACACACTGAGGACTTACATGACAATTCCTCTTAATCAGGTTATCTTTAGTAAGAATGACACCACGACGAAGATACAATGCAAATATTTTATTTTTAAGAGGTATCTTCATCTTCTAGATCTTCTTGTTATTATCCACTGACACATCAGACTGGATTAACGCTCTATACAATGAGTCCATTGAGAATTGTCCACTCCGATGCAGGTTCCAATGTAATAAATCGGACCTATGTGACAATTGCACTGTGGACAATTTGGTGGAGCAGGATGTTCCACGATTGGAGTCTGGGACTAAATAAATCCCTTCTGAACGTTACATTTCGCGGAAATGATTCCATTACCGTAGGGATAGTATCCCCCTTATGACGCACAATGTTCTATAGAGTCGGATATTGTTCTCGGAGTGTGGCATTTCCTATCCACTTATCTTCCCAGAATCTAATTTCCAAACCATCCTTAATCGAGAAGGATCCATAGCAGAAGAAATATTTCTTCGTAGCCATTAGCCCCGCCCAAAAGTGACAGTCCCCAGGCTACCAGTATACTTGTGATACTACCTTGGAACCCACCTATTTCCTCTTGAGGAGGGTTTGCCATACTCCATCTTCTGTCGGTAGTTTAAACAACCATTTGCCGAGGAGGGCCCTATTCCTAACCTCAGGGTCATGAATGGCCAACCCGCATTGGTCTTTGGGGCGGCAAACAACATTCCATTTAGCCAGTCGATATTTCTTTCTCTCGTTATCTCTTTGCCAAAAAAATCACGATCCGAAATAATCTAATCTATGTAAAACACCTTTCGGCAACTGGAAGAAGGAAAGAATATATAGTACCATATTACTTAGTACTGAATATATGAGGAACAATCTTCCGCCGGAGACAACAGTTTACCTTTCCAGCTGCTAAGTCTTTTTTGTAGTCTGTCCTCGACGTGTTTCCATTCATCATTTGTGAGCCTCCGATAATGTATCGGTATCCCCAAATCCATAATCGAAAACTGGCCCAACCAGCATCCGAATAGGTCGGCATACAGATGAGCCTCGTCTTGATCCTGGCCAAAGCAAAACAATTCACTTTTATAAAAATTGATCTTAAGACCTGAGAGTTGCTCGAATGGTGATAAAATTAATTTCAGAGATATCGCTTTCTCGAGGTTATGATCCATTAGAAGAATCGTATCGTCGGCATATTGAAGAATAGAGAGTCCACCATCAACTAGATGATTTACTAACCCATCAATTTGCCCATCAACTTTGGCACGCTCAATCATGACCGCTAGCATATCTGCCACTATATTGAATAGCATGGGAGATAGCGAGTCTCCTTGTCGCAATCCCTTCTTTGTTTGGAAGTAGTGGCCAACATCATCATTGACCTTAATGGCAAAACTACCTCCAGAAACAAAGCTATGGATCATAGCACGCCACTCGGCAGAAAATCCTTTCATTTTGAGAGTCTGTTTAAGAAAGGGCCATTTGACTTTGTCATTATCTTTTTCAAAGTATATTTTGAGTACCACCCCATTTAACTCATTCTGATGTAATTCTTTGATTGTTTCATGAAGAATAACAACTCCATCTAGGATGTGTCTACCTTGCATAAAAGTTGTCTGTGAAGGACGAACCACATGTTTAGCAACCAAATTCATCCTAATAGCCGCAACCTTCGTGATATTTTAAAACTAACATTAAGGAGGCAAATTGGTCTATATTTTTGTATTCCTTCAACCTCGGCAAAAGGATTTCATCAACCTTTCCCGTGATGAAGTCTTGGTCCAAAAAAGATCCATGGCCATGGGAGTCATGGGAGCAAGCATGGGAGCCATGGGAGGCTTTGGAGGTATGGGAGCTACCATGGGAACAAGTATAGGAGCCATAGGTGGATTCATAGGCATGGGAGCCACGGGTGGCTTTGGAGCTAACATGGGAGGCATGGGAGCATCAACAGGACGGATGGGTGGCTTCGGAGCTACCGTGGGAGGCTTGGGAGGCATGGGTACACCTCCGGGTGAAATGGGTGGACGCATGGCTTACGGTGTGCCTCATACACCTTCGCATGATGCCGTTGGAAATCTTGCAAACACCATCGGAACTCCTGAAGACGATAACGCGCTTGAAAATAGAAAAGAGGAGGAAGAATCGTCTTCGAAACAGTCGGAAGAAGAGAAGGAAGATGATGTGGCACGATAGTTGATGTGCCATTTGTTTGTGTGAACTTTTATTTGTCATGAACTTGGTTGGGCGATATTGATCTATGCCATGCAGTTGAACTATGATATGTTGCTCCAACTCTTACTTTGCACACTTGTTTAATGGTTCAAAGATCAGCATATTGTCAAATGGATATGTGTTTATCATTTTTTGCCAAGCGTCTGATGATCGCCCGCGCTGTGAATTTAGCGCGCCTGCTGGAGCTACGGCGCCGCGCATGCTAGAGCAAGCGCCCGGCTGCGCGCAAAAAATGCTATTTCGGCGCTGTAAAATAAATTTAGCACGCCGCACGGTTGCGCGCGTGTTGGAGATGCTCTAAGAGGATTTGGTATGATGATACTTGAGTAACTCACTACTCACGTTCAGAAACCAGAACAATGGCTTGCACTTCGTCTTAGCAAAGGTACAACTTAGCATGTCTTTTATGCACCTCAAAGAGGATTTATGTGATTCTTAAACATGTAATCTCTGTAATTATGCAACTCAAGACAAGTTTCAGAGCACATCTTTGTATTTTTTTGCAGGCGCGAGACAAGAAATCGACTACCACAAACTCCTCATGTACGCCGTCAGACATCGTTTGCATCCGCACACAAAGCTTTCAATCTTGTTGTTCCACCGAGTCTTCCGAAACATCGTCGGAACGTGCTCCATCCAAGGTTCCCCATTGTCCAATTCTATAATCAGTTTTTCACTTTAAACTAATGACTTCATGGTGTAAGAAAGATGTAATTTCGATACCTTTGTGTTTCTTTGCATTGAAAATACAGAGGTTCAGGGAAAGAAATGTGGAATTAATCCTTTTGTTGTCTTTGCATCAAGAACAGGGAAAAATGTCAGGGAAAGAACAATAAGCAAACAACACCAAAATTGTTATATAGGAATAGACAATCTGTCTTCATCTTAAGATAGCCAATGGTCCGCACCAAGGCAATCTATATGCAGTGTCAGCACCTCTACTACCGGCTGCGAAGAAGCTTGACTTCTTCTACCTCCTCCACTAGGCAGACAACCTCCTGCAGCTCGCTGTGCGGTTGGTCTCCATAGGTTGTGGAACATGAGAAACAATATGAAGTGCACATTAAAAACTTCTCTACGCTTCAATTGGAACAAGAATTTACTGGCATTGTGTACTTGGTATGCAAATACAAATTCTTTTTGATGTAATGGAGATGAACGTTATGCTACCGAATTAGTTTGCATCCTCGGCCTTAACTACTCCCTTCGTCTCATAATGTAAGATGTCTTTTGACACTACACTAGTGCCAACAAACATCTATATTATGGGACAACAATGAGGTTATTTCTTCCTGCTATTGCCGCACATGCAAAAACAAAGTTCTACTTTCTATTAACATATTCCATTAGGATTTATCTGATGCAAACATGTTAGTGACCGATTAGGCCTTTCGTACTTTGCCTTGCATAACTCCACTTTGTGCAGTGGCATTCAAAAAGTTATCTATCACATATTTGGTTTATAAGGTGCGTCTGTTATATATGTTGTAACTGGTACACCTCTGATGCTTCTTTTCTTTCAATATTTCCATTCCACTAGGAGTTCTATTGGGAAGCGGTCGATGTTGTACTTATGCCCCTGAGGAAGGTTGCCTTTTTAAGATTGGCTCAATATTTATTCGCCAGTGGCTTGCAGTTTCACTATACAAATGTGTATGCCTGATTAAACTTTTTTCCTGACAAGACTAGAGTTGAACTTCACTTTGCAGTGGATGGAGCTCTAGCCTATGTTCTAGCAGCTCTATCCACTGCTCCCACTTCTCAGTTTCTAGATTTTTTGAAAACAAGCAAAAGACAATCCAACAATGATATTTTCATAGTTCCTTACAAATGTAGTCCTGGGATGAAATAGATGAGTTGTTTTAATGTGTTCGAAGGTGAGAATAACTCTTGCCTCCATTTGTAATGTTTGTGGCTCAGTTTTGTAGATACAAAAGTACATATATTTAAACAACTGTTAAGTGTTGATTTTAATTTAGTGGCTTTATGTAGACTCTTTTATTTGTTTCTTGCCGCTATGATGAGAATGAATCCTTTCGGCTAAAGAGATTAGATACCTTTTATTCAGCTTTGACGCTCCAGTCCATCTCTATGGATATTACACGAAGATGAGTAGACCACCTTTGCAGTTTCTTTATTATTTATGTGTGATTTGGTAAACAAAATAATGCTTGAGGAAATGTTTAAAACCGCTCTTTACCAATATCTGAAGGATCCTAGCATGGTTAGGATTTTAGCGAAGTTTATTATTCTTTTGGTATTTTTCATTTGTAAACATTCTGGATTGTTCGTTAAAAACAATATGTGCTCATGGTGTTGTCGCATGCTTTGATAAAGATTCACCACGGTTGGATTGAGTTAATATTCATGATGACCTCAACAACGATTCTTTTAAGCTCCACACTAAATTTTTGGAAGTTGGCTGCAATAGTTTGTATTTTCTATTAAAGTTGGCCGACACAATTTTGTAATGTTAGTGACAGTGCAATTTTTAGGGACTAAAATAGTTGGGTGCATGGATATTTATTCTCCTATTGCAGCGCACGGGCATTTTTCCTAGTAGTGATTTATGTAGTGATGGCAAGAAATACACATTATCCCGAAAGATTGTGTCCCATTGTCCATTTGTATCACATTTGGAGATCTTGATCTCCTTAATATAGAGTATTACGTCTTCTTTAGAAAATGCTCGTACTCCTAGTGGTGAGTAAACATAAAACTGCAAAATAATAATAACACAAATTATATCCTTCATATTTTAAATATCTATTCTTCTAGGGCTAATGAATGTAGCCAACTCTAAATGTTTTTGTTTTATCTTTTGGCATAGCTTGCAAGACATCGTTGTATGAATGTGTGCAAAACACACACACACACACACACACACACACACACACACACACATACACACACACACACACACGCGCGCGCGCACGCACGCACGCACGCACGCACGCATGAAAACTCATCTGTTGAAAAAGGCATTTCATTTCTTCACATCTAACTGCGGTGATATTCTAGATCAAACGCATCATCATAATATATGTGGAGAGAAAGTCTTCACTTTTTCTTCGCTTATGTCATTTGCTTATTGCGCCGTAACCATGTATAATCTTCATCGTTTAACAGGGTGCTTGGGTCAGCCTTGACTTTGAAGGGAGGAATTTCAAAAAAGTTTTCATAATCTTCAGACATGTCTGTCTTGCCCTCCAATCCCACGATGTCTCTTTTTTCTAGTGACAGTAGGGGCAGCAAGGCACGTATTGTATTGTTGCCATCGAAGATAAAAAGATGGGGTTTATATCATATTGCTTGAGTTTATCCCTCTACATCATGTCATCTTGCTTAATGCGTTACTCTGTTCTTATGAACTCAATACACTAGATGCATGCTGGATAGTGGTCGATGTGTGGAGTAATAGTAGTAGATGTAGGTAGGAGTCGGTCTACTTGTCTCGGACGTGATGCCTATATACAATGATCATGCCTAGATAGTCTCATAATTATTCGCTTTTCTATCAATTGCTCGACAGTAATTTGTTTACCCGCCGTAGAATATCGCTATCATGAGAGAAGCCACTAGAGAACACTATGGCCCCCGGGTCTATTCTCAACATATCAATCTACATCTACTTTACCTTTTCCGCTTTTACTTTCTGTTCTTATAAAAAAAATACCAAAAATATAAAATATCATCTCTATCAGATCTCACTTTCGTAAGTGACAGTAAAGGGATTGACAACCCCTTATCACTTTGGCTGCGAAGTTCTTATTTGTTTGTGCAGGTGCGAGGGACTCGCGCATGGTCTCCTACTGGATTGATACCTTGGTTCTCAAAAACTGAGGTAAATACTTACGCTACTGTGCTGCATCTCCCTTTCCTCTTCGAGGGAATACAACGCAAGCTCTAGAAGTAGCAAGAAGAATTTCTGGCGCCGTTGCCGGGGATGCTTACGCAAAAGTCATATACCAAGTACCTATCACAAACCCTTATCCTCCGCATTACATTTTTTGCCTCTCGTTTTCCTCTCCCCCACTTCACCCTTGCCGTCTCATTTGCTCTTCTTCTGCCGTGTGTTTATCGTTCGCTTGCTCCTTGCTTGCTTCTGTGTGTTGGATTTCTTGCTTGTCACTATGGCTCAGAACAATACCAAATTGTGTGACTTCTCCAATACCAACAATAATGATTTTATTAGCGCTCTGATTGCTCCTATAACCGATGCTGAATCTTGTGAGATCAATGCCCTCTCACTCGGGGGCTTAGCTGCGACCCCGTGACTCGCCTAAGTTTCAAACGCTCACTCTGAGTGAAGAGCAACCCTCTCACTCAGGGGCTTAGCTGCGGATCTCCGAGCTGCGTCATAAGTATAATGTGGCTCTGTCTTCCAAGCTCCGCCACAAATACAACGTAGCTTGGAATCGTCTAAGTTACAAACATCTACTCCGAGCGAAGAGCAACACTCTCACTCGGGGGCTTAGCTGCGACCCCGTGACTCGCCTAAGTTTCAAACGCTCACTCTAAGTGAAGAGCAACCCTCTCACTCGGGGGCTTAGCTGCGGTCCTCCGAGCTGCATCATAAATATAATGTGGCTCTGTCTTCCGAGCTCCGCCACAAATACAATGTAGCTTGGAATCGTCTAAGTTACAAACATCCACTCCGAGTGAAGAGCAACCCTCTCACTCGGGGGCTTAGCTGCGACCCCGTGACTCGCCTAAGTTTCAAACGCTCACTCCGAGTGAAGAGCGACCCTCTCACCTGGAGGCTTAGCTGCGACCCCGTGACTCGCCTAAGTTTCAAACGCTCACTCCGAGTGAAGAGCGACCCTCTCACCTGGAGGCTTAGCTGCGGACGTCGACTCGAAGATTCAAGCAATCAAAAAAGAGCCGCAAACCAAAAGGTCAAATCCAGATAAAAGTCCCGCAAGATTCGGGCAAGAGTACCTTGGCCGCGGGCCCACCAGAGTTTAACGATTACAAGATCACTCGGCATTCCAAGGCAAATTGAATTAGAGTATCAAAGTTCGCTCATTCCTCAGGAGGAGGCGGGCTCGCAGGTGCGACAAACTTGTCCAGGTCGATCCCGTCGGCGATGCGGGTGGCGGCTTCCAGGAAAGTCTCCATGAACGACTGGAATTGGAGTTTTTTCGTATTAGCGACCTTGAGCGCCGCGAGCCTTCTTTCCTTCACCTCCTTGCAGTGCACGCGGACCAAGGACAATGCCACATCAGCTCCGCTCCGGGCGGACGACTTCTTCCACTCCTGCACTCGGTTGGGGATCTCGTTGAGTATAGTCATCAGAGACTCGAGGTCGTTCTCCTGCACGACTCCCCTCCAGAGCGCGGTATCGATCCGGGCCATCACCGCTTTCAGCCGTCCCAGATAGTCCATGGCCGCAGTGAGGCGGGACTCCAGCCTCAAGATGTTCATGGCAACCTCGTCCTTCACGATGGAATTGGCTGGGTCCAGGCCGGGCTCGACCCGCCCAGTCTCTTCTTCAAAGTTGCGACAAAATTCTGCACTGGAAACGGCAAGTCGAGTCAGCAAGCAATACATGGGTCGACCGGTCCAGCTTAACCCGAGCCAAAAGAGACATACCTTCGAGCACAAGGTACCATTTCTTGGTAAGGTCGCCCAGATAGGCCTCAAGATCAATCCTCTTCCGGAAAAGGGCCTCGTACTTGTCGTTCAGGACAGTCTTGGATTTCTTCAGTCGAGTCACCTCTTGATTAGCTGCGTCGAGTGAGCCTCTCAGCCTGACGATCTCCGCCTCGAGCGCGCCTACAGAAGCCAGCTTCTGTGATGCCAGCTCTGCCTTCTCTTGAGCCGCCTGCTGTGCTGCTGTCAGGTCAAGATCTTTCTGCTCCAAGGCCGCTTTCAGTTGACCTACCAAAGACACCACTAGACTGATGAACATGAGGAAACACAAGGCATACTTATCAAAAATCAGTCGACAAATGGTTGGCGTCGGTTACCGGCCGCATCATCTTGCGTCTTCTTCAGATGATCCCGCACCAGCTGCAAGTCGAGATTGAGCTGGATTTGCTTCTTCTCAAGGTCTGCAAATTTGGCCCCAAACTCGCAAGATTTCCGCACCAACAGAACAAAACAAGATTCTAAGACTACAGTCGAGTCAAACACTCAACCGCCGTCTCGGGGACTACACCCAGTGGTTGCACTAAGCGTGCCCCCACTGGTTTCACTCGGCCAAGATCAGTCCGGCTCGAGCCCAAAAAAAACTCAGCAAGGAAGAAAAGTTCTATCATCAGACCATGGCCGACCGCCAGCAGTCGACCACGGTTTCAGGGACTACACCCAGTGGGTGCACTGAGTGTGCCCCCACCGGTTGTCACTCGACTAGGATCAGTCTCGCTCGAGTTCATGGGATGTTGAAAGCAAACACATCAAACCCCCACCCAGTGGGTGTGACATCATCTTACGAACAAAGCAGCAGATTCTCTCAAAGCCAAAGACTGTTCCAGCGCAGCAAACCAACCAGTGGAGAAAACGAACCTGGACGTTGTCCCGAAGAGCAGAACTAGCATCATAAGTGGCCATGCTGGCCTCATACGCCGCCTTCGTCCTCTCCATCATCAACCCCGCCTGGCGAACGGCTTCTTGAGCCGCTCCCATAGGATCCTCCGGGAGGCGGTAAGAGGAGAAGAGAACGGATGAAGAGGCAGGCGTTGGGTCTACGGCTGGAGTGGGCGCTGGGTCGACGGCTGGAGCGGGCGCTGGGTCGACGACTGGAGCAGGCGCTGGGTCGACGGCTAGGGCAAGCACCGGGCCGACTGCCCCTCCAGCTGACGAAGCGGGATGTACGGTCGACACGGGGACGACAAAGGAGACCGTGGCTCGGGCCGCGTCTTCCTGTTGCTGGGACTCCGAGCCAGAAAGCGCCTTCCGGCACTTCTTCCGTGTGCGTCGTCGATCTCCTCCCAAGCGCTCCTCGTCAACATCGTCATCGTCGTCTGGGAGCTCTATGACGTGGCGCTGCACTTCAAGACAAACAATAGCGAAGTTCAGTCGACCGTCACCCCTAACCAACGAAAGAAAAGCAAGACATGATCTATAACCCGCACCTGCGCGGGATGTCGCGGCATCTGCGCTCTCCTCATCGTCCCGGCCCTTGTCAATGTCCATTGAGGTCGTGGAAGCAGCGGTGCTGAAGAAACCCCTCAAAGATGAGTCGACGGAAGATACGATCGACCTCCAAAGGACAGAAACAAAACCGAATGATACTTACATGGAGGCGATGGGAACATCCACCTTAATCCTAGGCAGGGCCTTCCGGGGCTTGGTGGTGGTAACCTTGGGCTGCTTGGGCACCTTCTCGGAGGGGTCAGGAGTGGCCGTGTGGGCGCGCTTGGGCGTTCGGGAGCCTGAAGGACCTGTCCAGAGGTGCGCAGCCCCTGGGTCGTGCTTCTCCTTGGACCGCCTCTCGTCACGGGGAGGTGACTCAACTTCCTCCCCGCTGCTGTAGCCCTCACTCTCCTCCTCGGTCTCCTCCTCCGACTTCCACTCGGTGGCGTCTCCTACGCCCTCCTCGCCCTCCTGGACAACATCCCCGTTGGGAAGCGAGTACATCTCAGTATAGATCTGCAAAGAAGGGAAGATTGACCAAATATCAGTCGGATCCGTCAAGACGAACTACAAGCCAATGACAGAAACATCACTCAGGAGCCGAAGACGAACCTTGGGCAGATGGCCAGCGTCGAATGGGAGGACCCTCCCAGACCCCCTGGGGTTGTCTTTGTTCCCCGTGATGCACTTCAGGCACTGCGCCACATACTTCTCGTCGACCGCCTCCGGGTGGACTCGCGACGAGTCATCGGTGCTGGAGTACAGCCACATCGGGTGGTCCCGAGCCTGGAGCGGCTGGATCCTCCGCATGAGGTACACCTCGAACAGATCCATACCCTTTACACCCTCGCGGACCAGCTGGACGACGCGCTTCACCAACATGTTCACTTCGGCCTTCTCGGCCTTACCCACTATCATTGAAGGAGGCTGGCTGGCTTGACCAAGAGAGAAAGGGGGAAGACCAGTCGACTGACCCGGGGTCGGACTGTCCTTGTAACAGAACCAAGTCGACTTCCAGCCCTGAATCGACTCCGGAAAGATTATGGGGGGAAATGCGCTCCTATTCCTAAGCTGGATTCCGAGCCCACCGCACGCCTGGAGGACGTGCGTCTTATCGTCGCTCGGATTCGCCTTGTTGACGGTTTGCGAGCGGCTGGTAAAGATATGCTTGAACAAGCCCCAGTGCGGCCGGCAGCCGAGGAAGTTCTCACACATGGAAATGAACGCGGAAAGGAAAGCAATGGAATTGGGCGTGAAGTAATGCAACTGGGTGTCGAAGAAAATCAAGAAAGCACGAAAAAAGGGATGCGGAGGCATGGAGAAACATCGGTCGACGTGGGTCACGAGGAGGACGCACTCGCCCTCCCGCGGCCGAGGCTCGAGTTCGCCCTCCGGCACCCGCCAAGAGCCGCGGGCAATCAGTCCCTCCTCCTCCAGCTCCTCCAGATCTTCCGCCACGACGGTGGACCGGATCCAATCCCCCTGGATCCAACCAGCAGGGAGTCCAGACCTCGACAACGATCCGCTCCCGCCGGACCGCCTCCCCTTCCCCGTCGCTGCCTTCTTCGAACGCTCCATCGCCGCGGTCTTGTCCTTGCCCATGGCACGCGCACCGACGGTCGCTGTGGAGAGAGGCAAGAAGGGGCAGAGGTGCGGCAAAGAAGCGACGGCGGAAGAAGAAGGATTGGGCGCACAGTGCCTCCGCTTCGGGCTCGGCGCACACTTATAGCGCCCCGGTCGAGTGGCTGACCGGTGACCCCGAGTGATCTTATCAAATCCCGCAACAGGCGCAGACGCGATACGTGGCGAAAAAGGTGGCACGAGGATCGAGGCGTCTCATGCATATCCGTCCGATTGCTGCGGCACGTCCCGTCCCGCGCACTTCCCCAAATTTCAACACCCCGTGGAATCCGGCGACCAAAGAGCAACCAACCCCGCCGAAAACTGCGCACGCCCACGGCGGCCGACGCCTAGCGCAAAGTTCAGTCGACGAAAGAAGCAACCAACACACTCGACGGTTCCAGAATCGATCAAAGAGACCAAGACAAGACTGAGGGGGACAGCCTGGTCCATGAGCTCAGAAGTAGATTACCCCAGGGGCGTCGAGCCAGAACCGGAGCTTTCCCCAGCACTCTCTCTCTCTTTCTCAAGCCTCGATCCATTCGGGGGCTACTAACGAGGTTACAGACCTAGGGTAGGGTCAATGGCCCGACCAAGGTACCCCACCCAAGGTCACAACCCTAGAAGATCAAAAGACAAAACTTATGATGACAAGGACAGTCGACTGGGACGGCCCAAGACGACATCCCATTCGACTGGACATCACCTAAAGGACGACTCAACTCCACTCGACCAACTCAAGGCACTCGACCCCCGAAAGTCAAAGGTCCCTTAAGGCGATAACGGTCTGGTATTTACTCGTCGTAGTGAATGCCTTAATCACTATTTAGAGTAGGCGTTATCAGTAACGCCTGCCTTAATGTACATTGAACCCTTGGTAACGTGGAGCATGGCTGGGGTCCTGGCGCACTATATAAGCCACCCCCTCCTCCAGAACAAGGGTTCGCACCTTTGTAACTCACATATACACATACCAGTCGACCGCCTCCGGGCATCGAGACGTAGGGCTGTTACTTCCTCCGAGAAGGGCATGAACTCGTAAAACACCTTGTGTACAACCCCACCATAAGCTAGGGCCTTGCCTCTCCATTCGTACCCCCCTACTCGTACTGTCAGACTTAGAACCACGACAGGAAGCCAGAGGAAGGGGCCAACAACCAGGTCACATGGAAGTCTTGACGAAATCATAGAGCAAGATTGGATACCTTCATTTAATGAGGAGAGCAACCCAGGTGACTTAAGTCAGGATGATAATGATGGTGCTCAGCTTCCAACATTTAGGCAACCAAATGGTAGGAAGAGCAGGGCCAGAAAGCAGAAGCCTAGGGTTTGGTATGATGAGAAGAGGGAGAACCCACAAGAACAATTTGTGAAGAAACTTTGTTTCATAGATGTCCAGCAATTCAGGAGAGCACTTCTTACATTTCACATCTCACAAAACAGAACTACTCTTTTCGTAGAAACTGCTCAGATAGAGTTATTGCAGTTTGCAGTTCAGAAGACTGTCCTTTTTTCATTGCTGCTTCTCAAATAGCACATGAGAAAACTTTCTCTATAAATAAGATGAACTTGTACCACAATTGTGCTGTTGTAGGAGAGAGCACCAAAGTCACTGCAAGATGGTTGGCACATGAGTGTGATGAACAGTTGAGGGCAGACATAAACACACCAGTCCAGACATTAATAGCCAATTTGAAGAATAAACATGGAATAGAAGTGTCCATTCACATGGCCTATAGAGCAAGGAAAGAAGCTAAGAGTGTTGTCCAAGGAGATCGGAGGGCACAATACACAAGGATAAGGGATTACCTCCAAGCTGTGTTGGATACCAATCCAGGAAGTAGATGCATTGTTACAACAAAGCAATTGAAGGCCCATCCTAGCATAAATCCTAGATTCCATGGCTTGTTCATGTGCCTGAATGCTTGCAAAGAGGGTTTCCTAAATGGTTGCAGACCCTTCATAGGTACCTATATTAATTTGTGTGAACACAATCATTTATGTTGTCCTAGTACTAATGTGAAATTTTCTGTTGTACGTGTTGATGGCTGCTTCATTAAGTTGACAACAGGGCAGCAAATACTGGCTGCAACTGGTAGAGATGGTAATAATAACATCTTTCCCATTGCATTTGCAATTGTTGAAAGGAAGACACTGCCAGCTGGTCATGGTTTCTAACACAACAGAAGTATGCTCCTGGTGGTGAGTCAGGGAAGCATGGCTACTACACTATCATATCTGATAGACAGAAGGTAACTCATACACCGTAGTATTTACAAAAAGTGCAAATTAGAACATTCTTAGTACTTACAAATAGTGCAAATTGCCCTCAAACATTAGTTTACTTTCAGAGGGTCTGCTTAAAGCAATAGCCAATGTATTCCCTAATTGCCCTCAAAGATTCTGCCTTAGACATATTTATCAGAACTTCCAAACAGCTGGCTTTAGAGGTGAAGGGTTAAAGAAATACATGGATCAGACTAGTTATTCATATACTGAGCATGGATATGATCAAGCCATGGATGGTATGAAAAATGAGTGTCTAGTAGCTTGGAAATGGCTTAGGAAGATACCAAAGCATACCTGGGCTAGACATGTCATGGACACAAATTGTAAAACTGACTTGGTTGTGAACAACATAACTTAAGTATTTAACAAAATGATACTTGATGTAGAGGAAAACCAATTAAAACCATGGTTGATGGGATCAGAACAAAATTGTTAGTTAAGTTCAATGCCAATAGGACCAAGACAGAGACAGCTAAGTGGCAGATATGCCCAACATATGCTGAAAAGCTGGAAGAAGCTAAACATCATTCCAGATTCTGCCAGTCAATCAAGGCTGGACCTGATCTATACCAGGTTGCAAGTGGAGAAAGCACATATGTAGTAAATCTGAAAGATTACACATGTGGGTGTAGAAAATGGGACATGACTGGGGTTCCTTGCAATCATGTTGTTGCAGCAATTAACAAGGCTAAACTACATCCAGAAGATTTTGTTAATGATTTCTTCAAGAATCCAATGTATCAACAAGCCTACAGTCCAATTGTCTACCCTGTGCCTGGGCCTGATATATGGCCAAAGACCGGGTCCCCTGACATAGAGCCACCTGTTTTCAGAGACAAGCCAGGAAAGAAGCAGACATAGAGGAGAAAGAATCAGTTTGAGAAGCCAGCTCCCAAGGATACTTCTAGGATGGCATCAATCACTTGTAGTAATTGCAATTTTAGTGGGCATAGTTACAATAGTTGCAACAAAAATCTTAAGCCAACCCTTGCAATGAGAAGGATCCAACATGAGGTTAATTGTCCAGACTTCAAAAAATTCAGTTTATGATTATATTTCCTATACTATGTTCTAATTTTTGTATGTTTACACTGCAGGAAAACGGAAGAGTTGATGTAGCTTCATCAGCCCCAAGTGGAGTTCCTTCAGCTCCATCAGTACCCAGGGAAAGAATAACAACTCCACGAGCACCTAGGCCAGTTCCTTCAGCTCCAGCAGTTCCCAGGGCAAGAATTACAGCTCCACCAGTATCTAGGCCAGCTCCTTCAGCTCCTCCTGCAACTAGGAGAGCAACTACATCTACCGTTGCTGCTTCTAGGATAGGTTCATCTACTTCTGGTGCTTCTAGGCTAGGCTCATCTACTGCTGGTGCTTCTAGGCTAGGTTCATCTACAGCTGGTGCTTCTAGGCCAGGTTCATCTACTGATGGTGCTTCTAGGCCAAGTTCTTCTACTGCTGCAAACAAAACCTTCAAACCACCTAGAGCTTCAGGTACTGGTAGGCTGAGAAAACCTATTTACAAGATGTCTGAGTGGTTCAATTGTTCTCAGGGCAGCAAGAAGTAGTAAGTTCATGATGGTGATGATGAAAACAATTCCAAGTTTGTGATGTTGAAAACAATTCCAAGTTTGTGATGTTGAAAATAATTTCAAGTTTGTGATGTTTAATTTAGCCTATTTTGGCTAGTTTGTGATGGCACTATGTAAGGATGTCAAGACTTTTATGCATGATAATGTCAAGTAGACTATGGTAATGATTATGTTGTCTATGATGCTGTAATTTAGACTTTGTTGCATCAAGCTGTTTAGGATTTTATAGTTATGATGATGATGATGTTGTCACTTAGGGTGGCTCGGCGTGGACCAACCACTAAGTGAAGCATATTTGTCACTTAGGGTGGCTCGGCGCTGACCAACCACTAAGTGAAGCATATTTGTCACTTAGGGTGGCTCGGCGTCGACCAACCACTAAGTGAAGCATATTTGTCACTTAGGGTGGCTTGGCGTCGACCAACCACTAAGTGAAGAAAATTTGTCACTTAGGGTGGCTCGACGTCGACCAACCACTAAGTGAAGCATATTTGTCACTTATGGTGGCTCGGCGTCGACCAACCAATAAGTGAAGCATATTTGTCACTTAGGGTGGCTCTGCGTCGACCAACCACTAAGTGAAGCAAATTTGTCACTTAGGGTGGCTCGGTGTCGACCAACCACTAGGTGAAGCATATTTGTCACTTAGGGTGGCTCGGCGTCGACCAACCACTAAGTGAAGCATTTTTTTACTTAGGGTGGCTCGGCGTCGACCAACAACTAAGTGAAGGATCCAGACTACAAACAGACTTTTCATCACAAAGCAACATAAAAATAACACTACAAACATCTTCATTACATGCCATGCCATACTTGACAGCTTAGTTCAACAGATTCAAATTTAGCACACATTACAAGCCATAGTTCAGTGCTTCAAAAGTAACTTAGTTCAACAGATTCAAACTTAACACATTGCCAGCCATAGTTCAAAGCTAGTAACTAATGACAATGATCACATGGTCATATGACAGCACAATTTATTCTTCACCACAAATACCCTTCATTTCCTTCAGCTTTCTCTTGTTACTTTCACTAGCTTTCTTCAGGTCAGCAACAACACACTGCAAAGTACTCTTCTCAATGCTCAACTTCTCCTTCTCTTTAGTCAACTCAGCAATGTAACAATCCATCTTCTCCATCTCTTTCTTCAAGTCAGCAAAGCAAAAGTCCAAAGTCCTCTTATCAGAGCTCATCTTTTCCTTCTCTTTTAGATGATTGAACTTCAAATTCCTAATGACATTGGCTTGAGCAAAATGAATGCACTTCAACTGATCAACTACTGCCTTCAATTTTTTGATCTCAACATCCTTTTCCATGCTGCTGTCAGCAACATTCATATCAGTTTCTTCTGGCAGATTATCCTAGGAATCCAAGAGGTTGTTCACATCTTCAACAAGCTTCTCATAAGTCTCCTGCAACTCTTTTTTCTGTTGTGCTAGATTGTGCACAGTAAATGAATGCTCAAGGCATGCCATCTTATTGGCCTGGATGCTATCCACATACATAAGCCACAGTTTGTGGAGGGCATTCTGCAAATGAACTGGCCACTTCTCATCTACCCACTACACTAAGCCACAGTTATTAGCTCCCTGCAATACAAAATAAAGTAGTTCAAATAGGTTAAGGTCCAGATTTAGTTAAGGTGCAGATTCAGTTAAGGTGTAGATTCAGTTAGATCAATTCAACTGACAAAACTAAAAAAACAATTTTTGTGAGCATGTTCCCTAACTGATCAACAATTACTATGAACAAAAATCAGTATCAATGAACCATGAACAGGAACTATGAGCAATGAACAGTAAGCCCTAGAACATGAACAGAGCATGAACAGTTAACCCTAGAACAGATGAACTGTACTACACAGGAGAGGTTTCACTTTGCAACTAATTTGCTAACTTACTTCTACGGCACAAGCAATGAACCTCCTTCCAGTGGTTATCGCCTGGAATGCAACACATTTCTTACCTGGCTTGCCATGCTCGCACATCACCCTCAAATCATCAGCAGCACCGGTGAAAAACAGGTCATCCATTGTTGGTGGGATCTGGGAAACACAAATGTACTGGTTCAAATCGAGCTGAAACCCTAAATCCAAAATGCCCAAATCAAAACCCTAAATGCAGTCCCGGTGGAACCAACTGACCTTAATAGGGGAGTCGTAGAAAGAAATGATCTGCACGTCGGAGTCCTCACTGCTCGAGCCATCGCTCCAAGACACCATGGCGGCCGGCGGCGAGCGGAGACGAGAGGAGGCAGAGCAAGGTTGAGAGCGCGAGGGAGAGCAGAGGAGCGAGTGAGGGAGAAGTGGAGTGCGGGCGGCGTGGTCGGCTCGTCCGACGCGAGCCGACCAGGTATCTCGACCAGACGGCACCGTTTGCCGTCCGTTATGCCACGTAGGGGGAAACCGGGCCCCACCTATCGGAAATGAACTCAAACGAAGCAAATCAGTCGATTAGTGCACACTGCAAAGAGTTTACTCAATGTGCGGTGTTTTTTGCAAATGATTAGCGACCTCGTTGTTTTCCGTAATCGATGCCCCAAATGTGATGATTTTTTGCAATTCACTCGTAGAGCGGGTGCGGCTAGCCTTGGTGTGGTGTTGCGCCTGCGCGCAATGTACCGCCGCTAGGATGCATAGGTGGCGCCTGGGCTGGACTTGGGTGGTTTGGCGCGTAGAGTAGGTGCGGGCAACCATGTTAGATGCTTCCCCGACACTCCACACACCACATATGGGTTGTGTGCGTGGCTGGGCACGGGCCGCGAGGCACAATGGCTTCGCTTGGAGGCAACATCAGGCTCCGGCGGCTACATCTGGCATGTTCTCAGCCCAGTCGGTGATGCTACGCTCATTGGATGGGTAGTTGTGATCCAAATCATGTTGCTAGATGAGGTGACTACATATTGTTAGAATAAATCCGAGGCATACCGTTGGTCATTTGAGAATCAAGCAATCACACGAGGCATGACATCAAGATTTGTTAACGAGATTCACTGATATGGCTACATCTCCGGGGCCTGACTATGAGCGCTCCTTCCCATGACATGCTACAATACGGCACCCGGTCGTCCTATACATCGGCACACGCCGCCGGGTTCCCCTACGTTCCAGTGCTATTATGTTGGCATAGGTCACATCGTGTGTCTACCCTCGCTATATATGAGAGGCCTAGGATAGAAGTGTCCTGCTAGGACACGACTCCATATCCTATCTAAACACAATACAACTCAGAGTCCAACTGTAACCTACCTTGTACACAATATTCGACACAGCTCTAACAAACTCCATCTTGACGAATATTCTCCACCACCTTAAATTCGTCAATGCGTCAAACTTCCATGTACATTGCACTTGAGCTTATCCCATGAGTACCGCTGCTACTCCAAAGACTTCATATGACTCCACCTGCAACTTGTAGTCCCTTCTTTTCTTGACCAAGTCAACAGTCGAGCAAAATTAAGTTCCTTGTTACTCTAGTTTATGCTCCCAACTTCCAGAGTATTAGTCCGACGCCATCACACACTGATCACTGACCTACTTGAAAGTGAACAACTGACATATTGGGTGTCACACATAAGAGTTACCTGAACTCAACATCACAGGTCCTTTCTTGAGCGTCCGTTTGAAACTTGAAGAAATTTCACCATTACTTGTAGTCATCCCGAGTCAAATTCGCAGTTGTCTCACCACATGTATGACCACCAGAGCCCTTGCCCATCTACATGCCCGTGCATACCGCACGCCTCGCCGCTGTTACCGCGTCGAGCCTCCGCTATCCCGGTCGAGTCTCAAGCATAGCGAAACCACACCACTCAACCCCCACTGCAGTACCATCGATCATCTCCAACCGATGACGAGTCCCACGTTTCCATCAGACCACCGAGCTCCAGTCTAAACTGCGTGTCACACGTTTTTTCCCACTGAATAGGCTTCGATTCTCTGGATCCCTACACCGTAGCCCCTCAATCCAGCTCCACCTTCAACATGACTCCATGGTAGATGATCAGTCCACCCTAGCACCCCATCGACTTCAAGCTCTCGAGTGTGCACCGTCTTGAATCAACCCCGTGCCATAGTCTTGTCGAAGTCACACAAGCCCTTAGGCCTGCGCCACGTGTTTCCACGCCCCTGAAGTCGGTCACCATCAGCATCACGCTCCTACGTCGTCTTCGCCGATCCCACCACCATCTTCTATACCAACCGACTTGCGTTGATCCGCAGACTGCCTAGTCCGACCCAGCCGAACTCGTTCGACTGTATGACACGCTCGAGGCTCCCAAATCGTCTTCCGCGGATTCTCATCCATCACATGATACTTCCATCTTAGCTGACATGACTTCCTGCAACAGCATCAAGCATCCTAGTTGTGCCAACAAGTCTTTCACCTTGTCTGCCATAACCCAAGGTTTTCAGTTCCGTTAACTTCTCCACCTCAAACCTGATGTCCGATGACATCATGATTCTTTGTACGACTGAAGCTGCCAAAAATTATCCGAGCTTTCCTCTCACGTGATGCCCAAGTACACAAGCAAATTTGTACTACTAGCAAATTCCAACCAAAAACAACCTACTGGTCTTCACGTGTGTAGCTCCCTGGCACTCAACTCCCGATGCTAGTGATGCATGTCAATGTCTCCTACTAGTTCCGATGGGTCCCTTGATGGATTTCTTTCGCCAATTGATTTGCCTGCCTATCTTCGTGTCAGTTGAGGAGACTCGGTCTCCCTTTTTTTTCTCAAAACAAATTTCAACTTGCCTCGCATATCCAACAGCGGTCTTCTCGTACAGAATTATAGCTTTCCGCACCATACAGTAATGCAGTCCCCAATCCCCCGTACGCCCTTGTGCACTCCTCCCCTGATAAGCCAGGCTTGACCAAACAGCCACACATGGGCCACGGGCTCCTGCTAGGCCGCTGATTAGCTGGACCTCACGAACGCTGCGCCAACGCACACCAGAGACCATCCGCTTCCAGGCGCTGCAGGGCTCCACGCGTTTCCGGTCCGAGCCGCTCCTGCCGCCACCGCTTGATGCTTTCCAAAACGCCGACTCTGAGCAGATATTGTTGCCACCGTTCCGATCCGTCGATCGGTTTCAAACTCCACAACAATGATCTCCCGGCTTCGCTTCCTCGCTGACGTGCTCCGAACAACCTAACTCATGATACCACTTGTTAGAATAAATCCGAGGCATACCGTTGATCATTCGAGGACCAATCAATCACACGAGGCAATCAATCACACGAGGCACGACACCGAGATTTGTTAACGAGGTTCACTGATATGGCTACATCCCCGGAGCCTGACTATGGGCACTCCTCCCCATGAGACCACTACAATACCACAACCGGTCGCCCTGGACGACGGCACACGCCGCCGGGTTCCCCTGCGTTCCGGTGCTATTATGTTGGCATATGTTACATCGTGTGTCTACCCTCGCTATATATAAGATGCCTTGGATACAAGTGTCCTGCCAGGACACGACTTCGTATCCTATCTAAACACAATACAACTCAGAGTCCAACTGTAACCTACCTTGTACACAATATTCGACACAACTCTAACACAGATTGTGATGCCACTAACTTTTACGGCTCCACGACAATGGTGGTCACTGAAAAAACATTGGGTGTGTTCATCTCTGAAGAACCAGTGGTTGACTGCGGCGGTGAGATGCAAATTATGGATCAGGACTTGACGTAGAGGGATGGTTGTGCAGCAGAGGCGGTCGCATCGCATGTAGCTGCTGGTATCGTGCAAAAGTGGCGGTGCCAACACCTGAGTGACTTTGATGGTGGTGTTTCTAAGCACATGGTCTCGAGCTCTTGGGTGAAAGCCTAGGTCTGTCCTGAGATGGTTATACATGGCAATGACAATGTTCTTTGGGGTGAAAGCCTACCACTCTTATGTTGTGGCACCCTGGCTCAGAGAGACCGAAAAACCCCGTATTCCAGCCTAGATATCAGGTCTTCTAGAATACGGTACTTCTTGGCACAGAACAAACCATCTCTTTATTACAATTGATATGGATACAAGGGTTCTGCATACCCATGGATTACATCGACACTATGGAGGTAGTAGTCAATAAGCATTTAAGTTGTTGAAAATGCAACAAGCACTAAACAATAAACAAGCAATTTAACAAGAGTAATCAAGCAAACTCATTACTTAGCAATCACAGGTAAATGATTATTAACTTAATATTTTACTCAATAATATTTTTAGATTTTGCTTTTTAATTTTAGCAACACACCTCTAGTTAATTTCAACCTAACTAGTGTTCTTGATGCCCACTTAGGTTTCGTCCAATGCACATGTTCTTAGATGAGGTGCTAACCATATTAAAGAGTTTAGCATCTAAAGTCCCCATCGCATAGGTGCTTAACTTTTTGTAGCTAAACTCCCTTCATTTATTGATTTATCAACTATCCTCACTTCAATACAATTACTACCCTACTTTATTTGCCTACCTTCAACTTGGGTTTGTTATTTATGGGAGCCCTCCATCCTCTCCATCCTCTCCATCCTCTAATCTCGAGCCGCATGGTAGTTTCCAACTCCTAACAAATATACTTCAGTTGTTCGACTTAGGGCATCTCCAACAGCTGTACGATAGTTGTTGGTAAATTTGTCACCTAGGACAAAGTGATGATGTGGCATGTAATAAATGTGGAGAGAGAGCAAAGTTGTATGTTGAATAACCAACAACCTTTGCACAAGCTCCAAGGTGAAATAGAGAGCAACCACATTTATTTACTCATCATCTATTGGATAGCTTAGATACAATCTATTGGAGTAGTTGTATGATAACTTGTTGGTTGATGACATGAACATTTTACCAACAAGACTGACATACAATCTATTGGAGATGCCCTTACACAAAGTTGCTTGATTGACAACCAAGGCTGTGAGACTGGTGTCATCTTTTTGTAGCCCATTGCACAGTTCGGTATGGGAGGCATCACAACATTCAGATGTGCAGATGTTCCGTGTTCAAGAGTACGCCGATTGATGGGGTGGTTGGCCCAGAAGTAGGAGGGAGCCATCTGGGACAGCGACCAAGAACGGGCGCCAATCGAGCAGCAAGTCTCGGAACGGCTGCTGGGCAGTATTAATCATCGCCGGTGATGTGCACGATGACCAACCCATAATGACGGCTGGAAGCTGCACTGGACAACGACATTGACCTTCGGCACTACCATGCCCTACTACCACATCCCGTCGGCCTTGTCGCTGTACTTGGCGCTGATGGAGTTCGCTTGAAGCTCGGCGTTGGCCGGCAGGACCTCCCGTGGCCCGCATGCGCAAAATATATATCTGCATGTCTTGTTTCGTGGGTACTCACTCTTTTATCTAACAACGCTGTCAGTTCCTTCCTAATTAGACGCAAACCCACCCGTATGCAGCTACGATATAGGCACATGACTAATTCAGTCATGTGTCGATCGTGATCTTAATGAATTGGTCCATTGCATCTCTCTATTTGGTCATGTGTCATCTTGTGTCAGCCAAATGATTAAGCCAGCGTAGTGACATACAAGCTTCAGTGCTCATCAAGGTTTTGGTTACTTGTCAAAATTTCAAGATTTTCCATGGTTATCGTATATTTCCGTACCCCTGGGTAAATCCTCATACCAAGCAAAAAATACCATTTTAATTTTTTTTTTTGAATTAGATGCTCGATTTGTAGTAAAGTGCGTATGATCTAATTAATGCCATGAGAGTTGATTCTGACGTGTTCGTAGGAACCTAGTTCTTGTTTTGACAAGTCTGTGGTTCGAATGTTCGCTCATTCATTTATTTGAATTCAAAAATCAACTATAAAATTCGTTCGAAATATTATCGGTATTTCCTGGTAACCGTGATAACCACGTTTACCCGTCCCCCTCGGTAAAATTGCCTCATTCGGTAACCAAAACCTTGGTGCTCATTCAGTATTGGAATTTCCAACTTTTTTCACAAGGCCCCTGGCAAAGCCCAAAGAAAACCATCGGCGGAGTGTTTGCCGAGTTTCACACCCAACGACATCTATTACTCTCGGTTCATCATTAGTCCGCAAAGGCAAGTTTGCTGAGTCCTTTTTCTAGGGTGCTCTACAAAGTCCTTTGCCGTACACACTTGGATAAATAGCGCATTGACCGAACGGAACGAACGACACTAGTATCACGTGTCACAGGAGACCACCAGAGCACAACAGTCATGGGCATTGCCATGAGCCCTATGATCTGCAGCTGGAGCTTGGAGTGGGGAGGGGAATTGTTGGCTACAGCTTGTCGGCCGCATTGAGGTGGAGCACCTCCTCCTTGCATGGGGAGTAGGCCGCCACGAGCTTCTGTAGAAGTGGAGGCGGTGCTGGCAGGAGGTCAAGGCGACGCAGTGGCAGCTTGCCGCGAGCTTGCATTGAGTGCATCACACTTCCACCGTTAGGCATATTTGGCGAAGCACCGCTCTCGTAGACCGTGATAGGGAGGGACTGAAGGATGGATGCCGTGAGTCCGCGGCGCAGAAACGGGGAGTCGTCGACGAAGACAAAGCGCTAGGCCGGCGACGGCGTGCCTGATTTGGCAGCAAAATGTTTTGAGGTAAGAGATAGATAAAGAAAGAGCGAGCGAGAGAGATAGAGAGGGAGTGAATAGATCGGTCATCCGATCTATGAGAATCTAACGGCCAATATGCCTGATCCACATCATATTCTTCCCAACCAACCAAGAAGCTTCACAAGGATTGCGTGTTTCTCAGTTTCCGTGTGTGTAAACATTGGACAATCTTTTCGAATTTTCTTTCTTTTCCTTCTTTTATTTATTTCTTTTCTTTAATTTTCAATATTCTATTCTCTAATTCTTCTTTGCTATTTTTTTCTTTGCATTTTATCCTTTTTCTTCTTTTTCTTTTCTTCAAATGCTTAGATTTGTTTTTCTACCGGCTGCTGGAGCCCACACCTCCCCGGGTAAATATAACAGTAAGAAAAATAGCCTAACATGCGTTTAATGTAACAAATTAATGCATATAAACGTGCTTAACATATTAAATCAAAGTAAATGAACATAAAAAAAATGCAAAATGACATGTAACATATAATCGTGTATCTTGAGTGCAGACAAAATTTCAAGGTCAACCGATGTAGAAACCGTCATTTTGCCTTGAAAGCTGACACGTTCCCTCTCGAAATCTAGATTCTTCCTCAGAGATGATCCGTTTTATAAGTAGCGTACTTCCGAACTTTTGTGAAACCTTCTGAAATTTGCACCACAACCTCTAGGTATCATTTGTGGGCGCCATGCCATGTTTCATGTTTTCTATACTTTCTTCAAATTGTTTTGAAATAAAAATCAAGTAAACTCCATGCTCGGGGTCGATTCTTGCACCCTCATATTTAGATTCCTTTCCTTTTCTTGGACAAGGCAACAGATAATATTTTCCAAACCAATTTTAACAACTTTTTGGCAAGGACAGAAATAGTCACCCGAATCTGTCGGGAAGGAAGAAGATCATTATTCATCTTGCAAAAGATCAAACGACCAAACACAAAGATATGAAGAGAGCCAACAGATCTAGATACAAAAACTCTCAGAGGCCCTTCACTGTCACTAGATCAGACGTTGTTGTAGTATGTAGAGACGAGAGAGACCTTATTGAACAAGCTAATACCCACCACAAGCTCGTTAATTAAGGACAGTATAACCGCACCAAATCCCAGCCCTCTCACCAACTGAGCATTTTTGGCCGTCGATTTTGCTGATTTGGTCGTTAGATTTACTGTCTTTAGGGCTGAGAACAGTAAAACTGAGCCTAATCCATGCCCTCTCAGCGATTTGCATTTCTCATCATCTATTTTCTCGATCCAAACTTTTCTAGCCATCGGATCTCATGTCTTGTGCCGTTTGTCCCACATGTTTAAGTAGTGGTCCAGCTGTCCTAACCATCTGCTGCTCCAGCGGCCAAAACGCAGCCCTCTGGTAAACTGGACCTCATCGGCCAGCCCATACTCAGAGAGAGTGGTGCGCCCGTTAATAGTTTTTTTCCGCTCATCCTCTATCTCCCGTTCTACACCGCAACCGGCTCCCCTCCCGACCGCTAACCTTAGTAGAAAATGGAGCTTTATTACTGGTTCGTATGGGCCTTTAGTGTCGGTGTGGAGACTAAAGGCCCACGCTTTAGTACCGGTTCAGCACGAATCGCCACTAAAGGCCCACCACGTGGCGTGAGCTCGCGTCGTGGTATGGGGGACCTTTAGTACAGGTTGGTAACACCAACCAGTACTAAAAGTTTTCTTTTTTGATTTTTTTTTTGAAAATTTCGGAAAATCAATTTGATTTTGTTCGATTTTTGATATGATTTGATGATTTAGTGTCTAATCATCCCTCTTAACTACTCAAGTGTGGATCACTCATTCCAAATCATCTAACTTCCCGGCCAGTCACCCATCCTCTCACTACTCCAGCCTGAGCACGCTTAACTTCGGAGTTCTATTCCCCATAGTTTTCAAGTCTGCACTTGTTGTTTTCCTGACAATAGTAAGCTGTCAATCATACTAACCCTCAGGAGTTTAGCTTGAGCATTAGGTAACACGTTTCACCGTTTGAGTTTGAAACTATTATTGTAAAAAACAATAATTATTTAGCAACACTAATATTTCTTGAATAAGTAGTTTGACCATAGTTTGACCACAGTTTGAACAAATTTGACCAAAATTCAAAAAACTGAAATAGTTATTTAGTAACACTAATATTCTTGAATAATTATTCAGTAACACTAATATTTCTTGAATAAGTAGTTTGACGACAGTTTGAACAAAATTCAACAAAACTAAAATTTTAGTATAACTTTTTTTCCGATTAGAATTTAAGGATTCTAAAAAATTGCAGACAGGTCGTAGGCCGTCAAAATCGGATGCGGATTTTCGTGCTGAACATTTTGATATATTATACGTTTTTTTCCGACATCGTATGCAAAAGATATAGTCGTTTTACTTTTTCAACACAATTTTTTGGAAAACATGTCCAAATTTAAGTTTTTAAATTTTCCTAGCTTGTAGATGTAGTAACATAACTACATGTCAACTTTAGTTTAAGCATTATGGCAACTACAGTGTAAACATCATGGCAACTTTTGGGGAAAAAAATTCCCTCGAAACATATCAACATGGGGTCTAGTTTTGAAGATCTCGTCGAGACGGATTTAATGGTGAAAACAGATTTTTAATTTACTTTTGAATTAGGAGATAAAACATTTTTAAGCCGAAAACCAAAAAGATTTCTGCTGATGTCATCTGTTCATACGTGGCAAATGAGTGGTGATGAAGGCGTGTGGGCGATGTGCAAAGGCCCACACATGTGGGCGTTAGTTTTTCCGTCTTTTTATTTCCCATGCACGAGTTTACGTACGGATCCAACCTCCAGCCGCCGGAATCAATCAAGGTGCTTCTCGTTTTTTTGTTGCGGGTAGAAATATGTATTACTCATCCACCAAAGTCCTTACAATCAATCGCAACTAGTTCCAAAGCCTCAGGAAAATAACTGCCTACAAGAGGAGAAGATGATGGCTCCCTTGTCGTCTCTTAACACCATTCCGGCACCGTCCGATCCATCTACAACAAATGAACCATCAGTACACAACTTTGAACAGCCGTGCTTAGGAGCAGACCACTTGATGTCTACTACGACAATTACCGCGTGTGGCCGAACTGGAGTATATGTTATGATTGACTTCCCTTTGCTAGGATCAGCAATTAGATCAGTTTTAATGCCAATAAGAGAATCCAAGTAGCTCATCAAGAACCTTCGAGAAGCCTGGATGGGTGGCGGGGATTTATTATGGACAATCTCATTGCGTATATGCCACGCCCTCCACAATGTCATGAGAATCATCGAACGCTCAATATCTGGCAGACGAGCAAGAGCGTGCAGCAGCCACTCGACACATATATTCTGCACAGTACTAATATTCGGAAGAGTCCATACTTCTGCAATAGCATACTAGAGAACTCTCAAGAGGGTGCAGCGACATAGTGCATGGAAGCAGTCCTCGGACTCTATCGAACACACATGGCACAAATCACTAGTTTCCAGCCCTCTTGTATGCTTGTTACTCCATGTAGGCAGACAGTTTGTAGCGACGCGCCATGCGAAATTATGTACTGACGGAGGAACATCAATCGACCATATAAATTTCCAGCAGTCCCGACGCCCATCTGGACGTGAGCTGGAGCCCGTCAAAGTGCTTCAGTGAGCTTCCTCAAAGCCGAACTGGTACGCACTCCTCACTTAAAAGGCGCCAAACTTGCCAGGCCCCTACGCCAACGTATGATCCTCCTGTCTTGGCGACGCCCTGATTTTCAAAATCTCCACAACATCCGCTGGCATATAGAATTCTTGTAACAAGCCAACCTTCCATGAACCGTTCTCATTAAGCAAATTTGAGACGAAGCGAATTCGGCACCTCCCTTGTAAAGTGAATGGTTTATAGGAGAAGGGTCTGGTTATCTAATTGTCACGTCAAACACGTATATTTCTTCCGTTCCCAACTCTCCAAACCAGACCCTTCTTCAAGAGTTCAAGACCGTAGCTAATAGCTTGCCAAGAAGAAGAAGCATTTCCGACGAAAACGGTATCCTCAAGTTTGCCATCTGCATAGTATCTGGCTTTTAACACTAATGCGCACAGACTGTCAGGCTTTGAAATTAATCTCCACGCTTGTTAGCTAATAGTTCTTGGTTAAAAATTCTAAAATCTCTAAAACCAGCACCTCCTTTACTCTTTGGTTGCATCAGATTATCCCATGCCAGCCAGTGCACTTTCCTCTTCCCATTCTCAGCTCCCCAATAAATGGCTCTTACCATTCTGTTAAGTTCATCGCACACCGAAAAGGGTAATTTAAAGACCCCCAACATATAAGTGGGAAGGGCCTGAGCAACAAACTTAGTGAGTGTCTCCCTACCTGGTTGAGCAAGGTGACCATCTTCCCACTTGAGCAATCCTTTAGTTAAGCTCATCTGGAGATTCTGAAATCTTCCCTTAGACATGCGACCATCAGGCGTGGGGAGTCCAAGGTACTTCTCCTCAAAAACCAAACTAGTGACATTGAGAACTCCTCTGATTTCCTCGTGTTTGACATAAGGGCAAGCCTCAATAAAAAGAATAGAGCACTTGTCAAAATTCAAAGTTTGACCCATTGACTTTCCATATTGATCCAATGCTAGCTTTATTGTTTCGGCCTGAGCACGGTTCGCTTCGAAAAATAACATAGTATCATAAGCAAACAATAGGTGTGAGATCCCTGGGGATCTTCTACATACCTTGACAAGGGTAATATCACCACTAGACACATACTGCTTCAGAATTGCAGAATGTCCATCATCCACAAAAAGGAAAAAGCAGAGGGATAGTGTATCGCCCTGTCGAAGCCCACGCGATGGTGCAAATGAATCCAAGAGGGTCTCATTACGTTTGATAGAGTATCTCACCAATGTGACACAAGACATTATCCAGTCAACCCATCATTTAGAGAAACCCAGCTTTTCCATCACCTGCTTCAAGAACTTCCAATCCACCCTATCATATGCCTTTTAGACATCGAGTTTGTAAGCACAAAAGCTTTTTGGAGGATCATTTTCTTGCTTAATGTGGTGGATACATGCAAAGGCCACAAGAGCATTATCAGTGATCGAACGCCCTGGGATAAAGGAACTTCGCTCTGGAGAAACAATACCATCCAATAAGGGCCTCAAACGATTCACCCTGCACTTTGAGATGACCTTGTATATGATATTACAAAGACTAATCGGCCTGTAGTGAGACAAGCTTTTAACGTGGGACTGGAGGAGTTTTCTTACGTGCTTGATGTCTTATTTGTACATATCCTTGTTTGGCATATTCTTCTTATTATAAGAGAACTTAGACGTGGGAGTTGGGAAATCTTTCTCTTTAAGCTGGGGACACTTTTTGTACGTGGGAAATGGAACTCAATTTTTTTCTATGGGAAAAGGAACACTTCAACATAACTGAGACGTGGTCGTTGGGACTCTGTTTGTATATTACGTACATCGCTAAAGATTTCTGAATTACAGATCCGAATGTGAATTAGTTAGTTTTTCTAGGATTACAGATCCTTGTATGGTGCCCCCAATTATTCTTTATTCTTTATTGTTTATGTTCTACTATTTTGTAGTACATGATGTTTTTTTATTCAGGCAACATCGTCTCATAGATCTACCTCTTTTCTAAACCTGTATGGATTTTAATATTTTTTAAATTGGGATGTGAACATCATCTGATAGTTTTTGTACTATTAACGCGGAGGCTCGTATGGTGCTTCCAGTTAGTATATATTGGGCTAGCTGGCCAGAGTATCTCTCATCCACCATTGTTTATTATAGTGGTCAGGAGGCGGACAAAAGAATGTTATATATGTGGGCTATTTATATAACTCAACTGAGTTAGCTGGTACTGGCCAACTGTTGGGGAACGTAGTATTTCAAAAATTTCCCTACGCACCCGCAAGATCATGGTGATGTATAGCAACAAGGACGGAGAGTGTCGTCCACGTACCCTCGTAGACCATAAGCGGAAGCGTTATGACAACGTGGTTGATGTAGTCGTACGTCTTCACGATCCTAGTACCGAACGTACGGCACCTCCGCGATTTGCACACGTTCAGCTCGGTGACGTCCCACGAACTCACGATCCAGTAGAGCTTTGAGGGAGAGTTCCGTCAGCACGACGGCCTGATGACGGTGATGATGAAGTTACCAACGCAGGGCTTCGCCTAAGCACCGCAACGATATGACTGAGGTGTGTTTCTGTGGAGGGGGGCACCGCACACGGCTAAAAAAATCAATGATCAACTTGTGTCTATGGGGTGCCCCCCACCCTCGTATATAAAGGAGTGGAGGAGGGGGAGGGCCGGCCCTCTCTATGTCGCGCCCTAGGGGAGTCCTACTCACACTGGGAGTATGATTCCCCTTTTCCTAGTAGAACTAGGAGCCCTTCCAAGTAGTAGGAGTAGGAGAGAAGGAAAGGGAAAAGAGAAGAGAAGGAAGTCGGGGGCGCTGCCCCTCCCCCTAGTCCAATTCGGACTAAGACTTCGGGGGGCTCGCAGCCTCCTCTCTCTCTTTCCCCTAAAGCCCAATAAGGCCCATATACTCCCCGGCGAATTCCCTTAACTCTCCGGTACTCAGAAAAATACCCGAATCACTCGAAACCTTTTCGATGTCCGAATATAGTCGTCCAATATATCGATCATTACGTCTCGACCATTTCGAGACTCCTCGTCACGTCCCCGATCTCATCCGGGACTCCGAACTACCTTGGGTACATCAAAACACATAAACTCATAATACCAATCGTCACCGAACGATAAGCGTGCGGACCCTACGGGTTCGAGAACTATGTAGACATGACCGAGACTCATCTCTGATCAATAACCAATAGCGGAAACTAGAAGCTCATATTGGTTCCTACATATTCTATGAAGATCTTTATCGGTCAAACCGCATAACAACATACTTTGTTCCCTTTGTCATTGGTATGTTACTTGCCCGAGATTCGATCGTCGGTATCTCAATACCTAGTTCAATCTCGTTACCGGCAAGTCTCTTTACTCGTTCCGTAATACATCATCTCGTGACTAACTCATTAGTCATTTTCTTGCAAGGCTTATTATGATGTGCATTACCGAGAGGGCCCAGAGATACCTCTCCGACACTCGGAGTGACAAATCCTATTCTTGATCTATGCCGACACCACAAACACCTTCGGATACACCTGTAGAGCATCTTTCTAATCACCCAGTTACGTTGTGACGTTTGATAGCACACAAGGTGTTCCTCCGGTATACGGGAGTTGCATAATCTCATAGTCATAGGAACATGTATAAGTCATGAAGAAAGCAATAGCAGTAAAACTAAACGATAAAGTGCTAAGTGATACGTCCAAAACGTATCTATAATTTCTGCTTGCTCCATGCCACTTTTGGGTGATATTGCTATGATATTCATACACTTCCATACACTTTTGATCATATTTGGACTAACTTACTAATCCAGTGCACCCCAGTGCCAGTTTCTGTTTTCGGCTGTTTTTGTATTTCAGGTTTTCATGTTTCGAGAACTGCCCAGAAAAATCCAGAAAAATTATATAAAAAATCAGCGAACCGGAAACAACACT
>LR738715.1:814694962-814783434 GCA_902687465.1 Secale cereale | reverse complement strand
GGCTCCAGGCGCCCTGTGGGCGCGCCCCCCCCCCCTGGGCCGCGCCGGGGGGGCGCCTGGGCCCCCTGAGGCTCCCCCGGTGCCCTACTTTGGCATATATTTAAAGGGTTCCCCGTAACCCTCAGAACATGACTTCTTTTCGCGATCCCACCTCTGTTCCGCCGCCACCGCCGCTTCCAAGATCGGGAGCACCAGGAGAACTCTTCCCGGCACCCTGCCGGAGGGGAGGATCACCACCGGGAGGTTCTCCACCATCATGGACGCCTCCCGGATGACTCGTGAGTAGTCTCCCTGGGACCATGAGTCCATGACCAGTAGCTATGTGATGTTCTCCTCCCGTTCTTGTGCTTCACTAATTAGTCCTCGTGAGCTGCCCTACATGATCGAGGCACCTATGTAATCCTTATGCTGTTGCTATGTTGAGTTTGCTGGGATCTGATGGATTATGAGATTATGTTCAGATTGATCTTGAGTAATATATTTGATTCACCTCTTTTATATTTTAGTTCATAAGTAATTCTTGCATGTTCTCCGTTGTTATTTATTGTTTTGGCCGAGTAATAGGTAGTGACTCCAAGAGGGAACGTTATGCTCGATTGTGGGTTCATGCCCCTCGATGACTAGCTTGAGTGACAGAAACATGAGTCTAGGGGATGTGCTGTTGCCACAAGGGGGAAAACAACGGTGCTTGTGCCCGCGGGTGGAAGGATTGCTTACTTTACGCAAAATTCTTTTAATGCAGTTGTGTGTTGCATTGAGTTTACACTATGGGTGGGACTCGCAACTTAATACCAGCGAGATGTTCTGGATAGATATCTCAAGGTGGATGATTAGTAGCAGATATTGATGGATTTCGGTCTACTTACTTTGGCGTACCGCCCATGCTTTGAACCTCAACCTTTCTTGCAATGTAGTCAGCATTGGTTTGCGTTCGTGGTCCTGTCAATTGCCCAGCTGTAATTCGTTTACCTCACATAGCTGTTTTATCGTCTTTTGGGAGAGAGACATCACTAGTGAACATCATGAGACTCCGGTCCATATTACCATCATTGATCACACCCGCTATTTACTTTTCGCTTTTATTTACTATTGCAAAACACTATCTATCACTACTATCATATTGCTTTTAACCCTTTGTGAACTACAAGGCCAGAGAGATTGACAACCTCTCTGTACTCGTTGGGAGCAAAGTTATTTGTATCTGTGTGCAGGTCCACGTTGATTGCTAATTGCGCCGTTAGCAGTTGACACCTACCTGTTGAACCTAGGAGTCTCTGGGGATTCGATCCTTGGTATCTTTGCTAAGGGAAAGCACTTCTACTTACTGCATCTTACACCTTCCACTTGGGGTAACCAACGAGGGGTTCGAGGCCCATCAAGGAGTATTTTCTGGCGCCGTTGCCGGGGACTCCACTCTTCAGGATAGGGGAGTTGCATGCTATCTTTTACCTTTGCTTTTTAGTCTTGTTAGTTTACCTTTCATATTTGCTTTAGTATCCTTTTATCGAAAATCACAAAAATAGTTATCTTGCTTGCTTGCTACTATGGGTTCCACCGAGAACACCTAGTTGTGTGACTTCACTAGTCACAACAACGATGACTTTATCAGCACACCTATCACTACACCTGCCACTTCAGCACCTTCATATGAAATTAAACCTGCTTTACTGAACTTAGTCATGAGAGAACAATTCTCCGGTGCTGGAGATGATGCTGCTTTACACTTGAACAACTTTGTTGAACTTTGTGATATGCAAAAGTACCAAGAAATAGATGGTAATATTGTTAAGCTTAAGCTTTTTCCTTTCTCTTTGAGAGGAGGAGCTAAAATTTGGTTTCAGTCTTTGCCTAGAAATAGCATAGATTCATGGGACAAGTGCAAAGATGCTTTTATCGGAAAATACTATCCACCTGCTAAAATTATCCAACTTAGAAGTAACATCATGAATTTTAAACAATTGGATAATGAACACGTTGCCCAAGCTTGGGAACGTATGAAGTCTCTTATCAAAAACTGCCCTACTCACGGTTTGACTACTTGGATGGTTATCCAAACTTTTTATGCAGGCTTGAACTTTACCTCGCGGAACTTGTTAGATTCGGCCGCGGGAGGAACTTTTATGTCAACTACACTTGGTGCTGCCACAAAGCTTCTCGATGAGATGATGACCAACTATTCCCAATGGCACACCGAACGTGCTCCAACAGGCAGGAAGGTAAACTCTGTCGAGGAGATTTCCTCCCTTAATGAAAAAGTTGACTTGATTATGTCTCTACTTTCAAAGCAATCTACTGTTGATCCTCGTGATGTTCCTTTAAATTCTTTGATTGCTCAAGAACAAGTAGATATTAACTTTATCTCTAGAAACAATTTCAACAACAATGCTTATAGGAGTAACTTTGGTAACAATTCTAGACCGTTCCCCTCTAACTCTTATGGGAACAACAATGCTTATCCTAGTACCAAGAACTTCAATACTGAACTAGAGAGCATGCTTAGAGATTTCATCACTACCCAAAAAGCCTTTAATAAGAATGTAGAAGAGAAACTACATAAACTAGATGATCTTTCTTTTAAGGTAGACCACTTAGCCAATGAGGTAAAATTGCTAAAAATTGAAACTTCTCCACTTAAGGAGAGGGAAGTCATCCCTATTAATGCTACTCAAGTACAAATCAATGAAAATATTAGGATGGCTAAGCTTAAAGAAAGATGGGCTAGAGAAAGGGAGGAAGAGGAAAGAATCAAGAGCCTTCCTACCCACCACACTGTTGCTACTATCCAAGTTATAGAGGATGTTCACACTCTTAGCACCCAATGTACTCCTGGTCCCAATGGACCTATTAATGGTGATGCTATAGAAACTACCAAACAGGTGAGCCTTAAGGACACCACTACCACTTTACTTGATGCTCGTGACCTTGATTTTGATAATTGCACTCTTACAGAAGTTATTGATTTCCTTCACAAGATGTCTAGAGATCCCCGCACTAGCACGCTTAACCTTGCCTTCACAGAGCATATCACTAATGCTCTCATCAAAGCTAGGGAGGAGAAACTTAGAGTAGAAGCCTCCATACCTAGAAAGCTAGAAGATGGTTGGGATCCTATGATAAAAATTTATTTGAATGACTTCTCTTGTTATGCATTATGTGATGTTGGTGCTAGTACCTCTGTTATGCCCAAAAGAATATATGATATGCTTAAATTGAAACCTTATGATTCTTGTTCTTTTGGTGTTCGTCTCGTTGATTCTTCCATAAAGAAACCTTTGGGGAGGATTGACGATGTTCTTATTGTTGTCAATGATAATTATGTGCCCGTTGATTTCACTATTATGGATATTGAATGTGATCCTTCGTGTCCAATTATTTTGGGACGTCCCTTTTTGCGCACCGTTGGTGCTGTCATTGACATGAAAGAGGGTAATATAAAATTTCAGTTTCCTCTCAAGAAAGGGATGGAACACTTCCCTCGTAAGAAGGTCAAGTTACCTTTTGAGTCCATTGTACGGGCTAGTTATTCTTTTACTCTTGATAAAACTTGATCTATGCATTATGCCTAGCTTAAAGGCATAAAAGAAAGCGCTTTTGGGAGGCAGCCCACATGAATAAATTTTTTGCTTTTGTTGTGTCTTGATGTTGTTTACTGCTGTAGCATCATCATTGTATCTTTACTTTTCATATTTGTGCCAAGTATAGCCTCTGATTGCTAGAAAGGTCAAAAGTTGTGAGGTGCTGTCCAGGAAACAGATTCTGTCCTTGGATAGAAAAATTCGTATAAAATCACCAGATCATCTTTTTGGTCTGAATATTTTCGACATCGTTCTCTATATAATTGTATTTCGTGCGTCAGTTCTGAGTTTTTTGATTTGAGTTGCAGAAGTATCCCGAACAGGTCAATTACTGCCTGCTGTTCTGTTTTTCACAGATTCTGTCCTGTTTTGCCTTACCTTCACTTTGCAAATTAAGAACTTGCTTTTTCTTTGCAGAAACCTTTTGGCAATCTTGAGAAACAGTAGAACTTCAAGAATATCCTTATTTCCAGCAAGGTATAATTATTTTATTAGGGGTACTAACCTCGCTAATCAGATTATGATGAGTTATGTATGAAGGGAGTTTTCAAGTGTGCGAGGGAAGATGATAAAAAGATTCAGGAGTGTCAAGCGCTCAAGCTTGGGGATGCCCCCGTGCACCCCCAAGAAATATTCAAGGAGACTCAAGCGTCTAAGCTTGGGGATGCCCCCCGTGCATCCCCTTCTCCATCAACATTATCAGTTCGTCTTTCGTTCCGCTATATTTTTATCACTTCATGTGTTATGTGCTATGCTTGGAGCGTCTTGCTTTTAGTTTTCTTTTTAGTTTTTCATAACGAGTCGCAACCCAGCATTCCTTTATGTGGGAGAGAAACACGCTCCACCTCTACCTAGAACATTACATAGAATTTTCATGTCTATCTATGCTGTGTGTGTTCTTTGTCTTTTAACTAGCTACTATCGTACTTTGCTCTTAGTATTCATGCTTATCTTCTCAAGAGCTTTTATTTAGTTGGTTGCTTGAACTCTCTTTAATTACCATGGTCACCTTATTAAGAGAGTTTGTTTCCGTTGCATGGGTTAATGTGTCTATGATAAAGATGCTACTTTCATGATGGTGCCTAGTAGTTCAGGTTTTCTTATGGTTAATCTCAAATAGCTGGGGGGTTCCCAATGTGTTATTGGAGTACCAACTTGGTTTGTTTGCCTATGATATGGTATGGTTTAGTAATATCTTCCTTCGAGAATTTATTTTGATTGACTTGGCGTATGCTCACGTATATTCAAGACTGTAAAGAAAGTCTGTCAAGCCTTGATGATCTTTTGTTTCTGAGTAGCGATATAACTACCATGCCTGATTCAATATTGCTTTGTCGCTCTGCATGATTATGACCGTCATGGCTCTCTTAGTTGGTCGCTCCCAGTCTTTTGCTAACCTACACCTGCACTAAATTAACCATGCAATACATAGCTCATGGGAAAGTAGCCTAAAAACTATTGTAGTAAAGAATATGTTGCCTATGTATCTTATTTCTTATGAGTTGCTTGCTGAGCGGTAACCATGTTTCTGGGGACGCCATCAACTGTCACACTTTTGTTGAATATCATGTGAGTTGCTATGCATGTTCGTCTTGTCTGAAGTAAGGGTGATTTACCGTGGGTTGAATTAATATGCATATTGTTAGAGAAGAACATTGGGCCGCCAACCAAAGCCATGCATCATGGTGGAAGTTTTAGCTTGGACCTTAATCCTCAATCTCTTATGAGAATATGCTTATGCATTAAAGAGGAGTCCATCATCTATTTTCTATGTTGTCCCGGTATGGATGTCCTCAAGTTGAGATCTATCAAAAATGAGAAATCAAATGCGATCTATCTCCTTGGACCTTTGTACATGTGGCATAGAGGTACCCCTTTGTGACACTTGGTAAAAACATATGCAATGCAATGATAACCCATGGGAATCCGAGCTAATTAGGACAAGGAGCGAGCACTATTAGTATTCGATGCATGAGGCTTGCAACTTATAAGTTGTTTTATGCATGACACATATGAAGTACTACTACCGTTGACACAATTGCTTCCATGTTTCAAAATAAAAAGCTCTAGCACTTCAAGCACCAACTACTGAGAGCATGATTGTCATTCTAAGTGTAATGTGCATTGTTCCAAAGTAGCATTGTCTTTTGCATGATTGTGATATCGTTTATTCTGAAATGATTGTATCTAGTCATCACTTAAACCTTGAAGGTGCCCTTGCATTTATGTTTTGCATCACTAAAGGGGGCAAGCTAGATATCACTTGATCATATTTGCACATCAGGTTCATTGCAAATCTTTTTGATGTTTCAGTTTCATGTTGTAAAACTTTCAGTCATTTGTGATTTTCTCTTGAGACAACTTAGTTACTTTAGAATCATTGCCTCAGTAAGCTTTTGTCATATGACTATGAGAAAGTCCTATATGGTTAATAGCATGTCACCACAGAAATTATTCTTGTTATCATTTACCTACTCGAGGACGAGCATGAATTAAGCTTGGGGATGTTGATACGTCCAAAACGTATCTATAATTTCTGCTTGCTCCATGCCACTTTTGGGTGATATTGCTATGATATTCATACACTTCCATACACTTTTGATCATATTTGGACTAACTTACTAATCCAGTGCACCCCAGTGCCAGTTTTTGTTTTCGGCTGTTTTTATATTTCAGGTTTTCACGTTTCGAGAACTGCCCAGAAAAATCCAGAAAAATTATATAAAAAATCAGCGAACCGGAAACAACACTGCGTCCGAAGGGCAGCCTAGGGGGGGCCACAGGGGCTCCAGGCGTCCTGTGGGCGCCCCCCCCCCCCCCCCCCCCCCCCCCCCCCCCCCCCCCCCCCCCCCGGGCCCCCCGAGGCTCCCCCGGTGCCCTACTTTGGCATATATTTAAAGGGTTCCCCGTAACCCTCAGAACAGGACTTCTTTTCACGATCCCATCTCTGTTCCGCCGCCGCCGCCGCTTCCAAGATCGGGAGCACCAGGAGAACTCTTCCCGGCACCCTGCCGGAGGGGAGGATCACCACCAGGGGGTTCTCCACCACCATGGACGCCTCCCGGATGACTCGTGAGTAGTCTCCCTTGGACCATGAGTCCATGACCAGTAGCTATGTGATGTTCTCCTCCCGTTCTTGTGCTTCACTAATTAGTCCTCGTGAGCTGCCCTACATGATCGAGGCACCTATGTAATCCTTATGCTGTTGCTATGTT
This sequence comes from Secale cereale, assembly GCA_902687465.1. Taxonomy (NCBI): domain Eukaryota; kingdom Viridiplantae; phylum Streptophyta; class Magnoliopsida; order Poales; family Poaceae; genus Secale; species Secale cereale. The sequence continues at coordinate 814,776,644 of LR738715.1, read as the reverse complement.
GAGTTTGCTAGGATCCGATGGATTATGAGATTATGTTCAGATTGATCTTGAGTAATATATTTGATTCACCTCTTTTATATTTTAGTTCCTAAGTAATTCTTGCATGTTCTCCGTTGTTATTTATTGTTTTGGCCGAGTAATAGGTAGTGACTCCAAGAGGGAACATTATGCTCGATTGTGGGTTCATGCCCCTCGATGACTAGCTTGAGTGACAGAAACATGAGTCTAGGGGATGTGATGTTGCCACAAGGGGGAAAACAACGGTGCTTGTGCCCGCGGGTGCAAGGATTGTTTACTTTACGCAAAGTTCTTTTAATGCAGTTGTCTGTTGCATTGAGTTTACACTATGGGTGGGACTCGCAACTTAATACCAGCGAGATGTTCTGGATAGATATCTCAAGGTGGATGATTAGTAGCAGATATTGATGGATTTCGGTCTACTTACTTTGGCGTACCGTCCATGCTTTGAACCTCAACCTTTCTTGCAATGTAGTTAGCATTGGTTTGCGTTCGTGGTCCTGTCAATTGCCCAGTTGTAATTCGTTTACCTCACATAGCTGTTTTATCGTCTTTTGGGAGAGAGACATCACTAGTGAACATCATGAGACTCCGGTCCATATTACCATCATTGATCACACCCGCTATTTACTTTTCGCTTTTATTTACTATTGCAAAACACTATCTATCACTACTATCATATTGCTTTTAACCCTTTGTGAACTACAAGGCCGGAGAGATTGACAACCTCTCTGTACTCGTTGGGAGCAATGTTATTTGTATCTGTGTGCCGGTCCACGTTGATTGCTAATTGCGCCGTTAGCAGTTGACACCTACCTGTTGAACCTAGGAGTTTCTGGGGATTCGATCCTTGGCATCTTTGCCAAGGGAAAATACTTCTACTTACTGCATCTTACACCTTCCACTTGGGGTAACCAACGAGGGGTTCGAGGCCCATCACTAAGCTAACAAAATGGGTCAAGTCAATCACATCATTCACCAATGATGTGATCCCGTTAATCAAATGACAACTCATGTCTATGGCTAGGAAACTTAACCATCTTTGATTCAACGAGCTAGTCAAGTAGAGGCATACTAGTGACACTTTGTTTGTCTATATATTCACACATGTATTATGTTTCCGGTTAATACAATTCTAGCATTAATAATAAACATTTATCATGATATAAGGAAATAAATAATAACTTTATTATTGCCTCTAGGGCATATTTCCTTCACCAACAACCTGTGCGTTCACACGTGCTAGTCCATGATTTACTTACTTAATTTTAAAATACTGCATCATGCATTTTAAGTAGAATTTATTAGTCAATCTTAGAAAGGCTACTCTACATTTTTATAAGCACTTTGCTGGAAAAAGGGTAAAATTATATTTTGAACTTCGTGAAGCTCGATTTGGCATTGAAATTTGTAGTTAAAGCTTGATATAATATATTTTTGTGTCAACACCACTCAACTCATTATACGCTTTTCAAATTTCTGATTGACCATTCATTTATTTTCTATTTCTCAATGTCCTCAAGTATCCAATGCGCCCTCATCTATTGAGTATATAGGACACCCTTTGGAAGACAACAATTGGAGCAAAGACATTGGAACACCGCCCGAAGCTTCGAGAGCCAAGCTAGATACATAACATGAGATCAATCCCACAAATATAAGACATCAAGGTTTGAATATGGAGATTTGATTTGAATGTCTTTTCCCAGTTTTCCATGTACATGAAATTTCAGCTACCAAACCTCCCTTCGAGCAAAACATCCCACTATAGAATTACGATGATATATTTTTCATTTTAATATTCCATATATATTGGACGTAGTTCTTCATAGAAGTAACTAGAATCACTGGATGCATGAGCAAGTCCTTTTGTTATAGCATGCATGTGCTTCATCGTAGATACTTATCATGCATCTTCTAGTCCTAAGGTTGGATTTTTCTGGCGAGAGTTCGGATGTTCTACCCATAACATTTAAGCAAAGTTAGTGTGAAAAGACATCCCTAATTGTCGTGAAAATCATATGATATACAAAATTGAATAGGAAGATGAAGGACGACAACTGATACGTTAAACCAAATTATTGCATAGAAAAATGAAAAAACAATTAGCACACATTTGCACAAAGTGGATATCTCTATCCGTCGAGCAACATCTGCATAATCACTCCTACTGAAACTGAGAAAAGGTTGCCGAAGAAATCTGGTTAAAGATAGTAAAAAATTGAAGATTGCAATCTTAGGTAGATGAATTTCAAGAATTCAGTATGCCTGGTAACATAACAGATCAGTATCATTACCATATCAGAAGTACGTTAAGATGTAGGACATCTTTTTAAAACATGGTAACATAATATATGGTAGTAGTACTCCATAGCCGTACAACGGGCTAGTACCTGTGTGGAAGCCATAGCAAAAATCCCTAAATATACTGTGATAGTTCTCCTTTTACTTTATGTTTTGCTAATTAATAAAATATAACAACAGTAGTTGGAAGACATACTGGTTCAAGCATATCGCCATATTGTGGAGAGAAAAGGTATACATAAGACTAGTCATAGTGGGGAGTAACTTACACTAGTAACATACACGTATTACTAGACTATGTTACTACCTCCATAGTGGGTAGAAACATAGATGTGGTGTCATGCAAGAGTTCATTTATTAGTCTATAGACTCAATTTGCATTGGTATGTGTGATGTTACAGTAGCATAGCTAGTTACCACAAGCACTTCTCTCCTCATTAATTACATGCCACATAAGCAAAACTGTGTTGGGATGTGTGATGTTACTAGCTATGTTACTCCCACTATGGCCAGCCTAAGAATATCACATTACTCCAACGCTTTGCTCCCTGTTCTATGGTGGTATGACACCAATCCCACTGTTAGGACAACAGTTACTTAATGTCGACACTAACCCCAGAAATGTTACGTACATATCATAATGACTCCGATCTATTTTCCATGTTTGAAAGAAATAGTCAATGCATTTTATTGGTGCTTGTAGATCAGTCGTACCATATACTATAGCTATCTCACAGACTTGATGATCATGAGATTGGAATTTAACTCGTATCTCTCATAGTAAAAAAAATCCTTTTCTAAGAAAAAAGTAAAAAAAAAAAAATACGGCAGGGATTTCATCAGGCATCTAGTGAACAAAACAAAACCCTGAAAATGTTGTACAGGGAACATATAAAGCTGCGCGATTTTCTAAAAGCTTGAATGATGCAAGATGGAAGTCCACCAATCTAGCAATAGAGATGACTGTGACACAACAGATTAAGACACAACAATAACCTGATGTACAGGCTATGCTTATTACATAATCAAAGATCTGGATGTAACAAAAATTAATGTGCCACTACCAATAAACAAATCAGCTGAGGAGTCGGCATGTCACCTTGTACTTGTGGCAACGTGGATCACCACTATACACGTTTGGGTCATGGAGCTTATCAGCCCAGGATAACGTTTCGTTGTTAATCGCGGGTCCAGGAGGAAACAATCGACTTGGAAGATGTTATGATCAGAAAAAGGATGCATGTGTCTGTGTTCCTATGGTTCTGGCTGGAGGATCGATCAGGCGGTCGATCCATTGAACAGCAGCATAGGAGATCGAAAGAGGAAGACAAACAAACTCGCTATGGGTTGTTTATCTATTTTATTAGAAATCTGTACGTTCCTGCTACGTAATTATGTACGTGAAGATTGAAGATGGGAAGAAGAAGACGATATGGACTCTGTAGGTAAAAGAATTTGCAATCAAGATTATTTTTCCCGAGTATCTGTTAAGATAGAATCATGTACGTGCAGGTTTACCTACACGTATTTCTTTTGTTGTTGGTTTTTTCAGAATTATGTAGGTGTTTTTATTTTTTGAGAATTCTATATATAGTATTCTTAAAATTGCAATCAATATAATTTTTTTTTGAGAATCTGTTAAGATAGAATCATGTACGTGTATCAATGTTTACGTATTTCCATAGTTTTTTTCAGAATTATGTACCACATCGTATATTGCTAGGACTCTAAGCACGTTCACTTTTCGATCTCAACTGTAGAGTTATGATGAAAAATATTTAGTTTACGTATTTTTTATAAAAAATAACATGGACGGCAGGGCCGGCCCTGAGGGAGTGGCAGGGGGGCGGCCGCCCAGGGCCCCCGAAATCTAGGGGCCCCCTCCATGGGGTTCGCAAGGAGCCCATGGCCCAGACCATAAGGAGGCAGTGACCTAGACATACGGAGAAATCCCTGTTTTCCTTCTTTCCATCACGAGTTCGCCGCTGCGCGGCTATCCTATTCCCCCGAGGGCCCCGATCGCGAGTCGCAACGCCGATGTAGATCGCTCTCCGCCAGGCGGCCGGCTGGTCTTCCTCCAGGTCCCCGGTCCCGCCGTGTTATCCCCCGTTCGTGAGATGCCTCTCATGTGCAAGGCGAAGCCACCTCACTTATAAAGTCATCCCTAACCTCCTCTTTCTAGTTGGCCACGTTCATATGATGCAGCAGCAGTCAGATCTTAGAAGGTCTCGCACATGATGCAGTACAAAATTTTGATTTTGTGTGCCCGTTGCTCTATTCCTTGCTTCAATCTAGACTTTGATCTTTATAGTAGGGGCCCCGGGTTGTAATTTCGCCCTGAGACCCCGAAATATCAGGGCCGACCCTGATGGACGGTCTATCGATATTTTTAAGACAACGCTAATGCCCACACGTGTGGTGGGTGCCAAACCCGCCCACACGCCCTAGAGCACATAGACTACGCCATGTCACTGCATGCATGCATGTGAAAATCTTTTTGGATTTTCTGCCTTTAAAATGTTTTATCTCTTAAATAAAAAATTGATTGAAGATCCGTTTTCACAATTAAATCCATCGCGACGAGATCTTCGAAACTAGATCTCATATCAATATATTTCGACGATTTTTTTGGGTTAAAAGTTGTCGTGTCTATTGCACATGAATTGCCATGATGTTTACACAGAACTTTCCATGGTATGTTTCAGCTTTTTTCTTCTACATTTAAAAATAAATTTTGACATATTATAAAATGGGGAATTAAGAAACTAGACTTTCCATGCGCCATAAATTAAAATTGCCATGATACATGCACTTAAAATTGCCATGGTTCATAAAAAAAATTATGGTCAAAGTACTGGAATTGCCATCATCGGAACACTAAAATTGGCATGATCTACAAACTAAAATTGCCACATGGCAACTTTAGTTTAAGCATTATGGCAACTATAGCGTAAACATCATGGCAACTTTTGGGCAAAAAAAAAAAATTTCCCCCGAAACATATCAACATGGGGTCTAGTTTTGAAAATCTCATCGAGACGGATTTAATGGTGAAAACGGATTTTAATTTTACTTTTTAATTAGGAGATAAAACATTTTTAAGCCAAAAACCAAAAATATTTCTGCTGATGTCATCTGTTCATACGTGGCAAAATGAGTGGTGATGGAGGCGTGTGTGCGAAGTGCAAACGCCCACACATGTGGGCGTTAGTTTTTCCGTATTTTTATTTTCCATGCACGAGTTTACGTACGGATCCAACCTCCAGCCGCCAGAATCAATCAAGGTGCTTCTCTTTTTTTATGCGGGTAGAAATTTGTATTACTCATCCACCAAAGTCCTTACAATCAATTACAACTAGTTCCAAAGCCTCAGGAAAATAACTGCCTACAAGAAGAGAAGATGATGGCTCCCTTGTCGTCTCTTAACACCATTCCGACGCCGTCCGATCCATCTACAGCAAATGAACCATCAGTACACACCTTTAAACAGCCGTGCTTAGGAGCAGACGACTTGATGTCTACTACGACCATTACCGCGTGTGGCCAAACTGGAGTATATGTTATGATTGACTTCCCTTTGCTAGGATCAACAATTAGATCAGTTTTAATGCCAATAAGAGAATCCAAGTAGCTCATCAAGAACCTTCGAGAAGCCTCGATGGGTGGCAGGGATTTATTATGGACAATCTCATTGCGTATATGCCACGCCCTCCACAATGTCATGAAAATCACCGAACGCTCAATATCTGGCAGACGAGCAAGAGCGTGCATCAGCCACTCGACACATGTATTCTGCACATTACTAATATTCGGAAGAGTCCATACTTCTGCCATAGCATCCCAGAGAACTCTCAAGAGGGTGCAGCGACATAGTGCATGGAAGCAGTCCTCGAACTCTATCGAACACACATGGCACAAATCACTAGTTTCCAGCCCTCTTGTATGCTTGTTACTCCATGTAGGCAGAGAGTTTGTAGCGACGCGCCATGCGAAATTACGTACTGACGGAGGAACATCAGTCGACCATATAAATTTCCAGCAGTCCCGACGCCCATCTGGACGTGAGCTGGAGCCCATCGAAGTGCTTCAGTGAGCTTCCTCAAAGCCGAACTGGTACGCACTCCTTACTTAAAAGGCGCCAAACTTGCCAGGCCCCTACGCCAACGTATGATCCTCCTTTCTTGGCAACGCCCTGATTAATAAAATCTCCACACTAGTAGAAAAAGGGTCAAACGAGCACATTAGTCCCGGTTTGTAACAGAACCGGCACTAATGTGACCATTAGTGCCGGTTCCAACGGCTAGGCGGGCGGAGAACATTAGTACCGGTTCGTGGGCAACCTCTAGTACTGGTTCATGCCACGAACCGGTACTAATGATGTTGTGTCAGTGTGTTGTGAGGCTAGGCACCTTTAGTACCGGTTCATGGCATGAACCGGTACTAGAGTATCTTAGTAAGCTGATTTTTAGTCCCACCTCGCGAAGAGAGAGGCACTAGGAGCGGTTTATAAGCCTTGAGTGCACAGATAATGTGGGAGAGGCGCAATATTCACCTGCACGTTGCTTAGCTTCAAACCTTGAGGAATAGTGTAGACTGCACGGAGCTATGTGCAGTGCTTTGTACACTCTTTCGAAAGGCTTGAAGCTAATTAACGAGCATTGCGCCTTTTTTTGAATTTATTTGAACTCCAGACTTTTTGTGTGTTCAAAATGCACCATTCAAATCCACATCCTCAATTATCAGCCCTTTCTGAATTCATTTGGTATTTTTCATTCATTTACTGATTTGTTTTGAGAGAGCTAAATGACCGTGAAATTGAAAAGCACTACAAATTGAAGTCTGGAAAGGTTGAAACTTGGCATGGTATCATCATTTCACCCACATGGCATGTGTAAAAAAGTAGAGAGGGTCACGACAAAAACTGGATGCACTTCGTGTACAAAATGGACAATCTCTTTCGAAGTATCAGGGTTTAGGACGAAAACTCATATGATACAAAGGCACTGCATTTTTTTGAACTCCAGAGTTTTTGTGTGTTCAAAATGCAACATTCAAATCCACATCATCAATAATTAGCCCTTTCTGAATTCATTTGGTATTTTTCATTCATTTACTGATTTGTTTTGAGAGAGCTAAATGACCGTGAAATTGAAAAGCACTACAAATTGAAGTCTAAAAAGGTTGAAACTTGGCATGGTATCATCATTTCACCCACATGGCATGTGCAAAAAAGTAGAGAGGATCACGGCAAAAATTGGATGCACTTCGTGTACAAAATGGACAATCTCTTTCGAGGTATCAGGGTTTACGACAAAAACTCATATGTTACAAAGGCATTGCATTTTTTTGAACTCCATAGTTTTCGTGTGTTCAAAATGCATCATTCAAATCCACATCATCAATTATTAGCCCTTTCTGAATTCATTTGGTATTTTTCATTCATTTACTGATTTGTTTTGAGAGAGCTAAATGACCGTGAAATTCAAAAGCACTACAAATTGAAGTCTGAAAAGGTTGAAACTTGGCGTGGTATCATCATTTCACCCACATGGCATGTTAAAAAAAGTAGAGAGGGTCACGGCAAAAACTGGATGCACTTCGTGTACAAAATGGACAATCTATTTCGAGGTATCAGGGTTTAGGACGAAAACTCATATGTTACAAAGGCATTGCATTTTTTTGAACTTTTTTGAACTCCAGACTTGTTGTGTGTTCAAAATGTACCATTCAAATCCACAGAATCAATTATCAACCCTTTATGAATTCATTTGGTATTTTTCATTCATTTACTGATTTGTTTTTAAAGAGTTAAATGAGATATAAAATGTTTGTTAGATAATTTTAGATATAGAAATGTTAGTTAGATATAAAATTTTAGATATAGAAATGTTAGATAGAAATTTTAGATATATTTGCGGCAATGTTAGATAGATAAATTTTAGATATAGAAATGTTAGTTAGATATAAAATGAAATACCATATAAAAAAATTGTTCACTGTTGGACAACTCCTCGAGATTGAGCCCATGCCTGTGCTTACAGAGGAGGAAATAAAACGGAAATATGTCCGGGGCGAATCTTTGGTCAAGCCAGACGAGGTCAAGAAGCTCCCAACGAGAATGTATGAATTGCATCAATGGTACATGGACATTACCAAGAGTTCCAATCGAGAGTCTCTCATGGTGGAAGTCAAGAAGGATCATTACTACCATGAGAAAGCTGTGGCCGTTGAGTATAATGAACTATTTCAGTTATACAATCAAGACGCACTCGACAAATCTATCGTCAGTTGCTATTGTCTGTAAGTGATTTCTTTCTGTAATTTAAGTCTCAAGCTAGCTTTAGTGATCCTTTTGATCAATCATTACCTGTAATTATCCTCACTACATTCTTTTCTGTGGTATTATGCAAGATGAAGATGTATGCAATGAAAAAAGATGGACGCTACGGCATTGGGTTCATTGACCCAAACACCGTTAATGAATACACATGGAAAATAGATGAATATCATGAAAAGCATGTAGAGGACAGCATGCTAGAGTTCTTGAAGTGCCTCAAATAAAATGAAGATATACTACTTCCTTACAACTTACAGTGAGTCACACTGTCTTGTACTACAAATTCTTTGTTTTTGCCTACTAGCTAGCTACATGTTTTTGCTTACATATGTCCGCTTAATTAAGACATCCAAACGTGTGTGCATGCAGATTTCACTGGATCTTGTGTATCATTAAAGTTGATGCCGGAACAGTTGAATTACTCGACTCACTACTTAAATAACAAAGTGACTACACCATCTTGAAAGGGATAGTCAACAGGTAATTTCAATCATTATTAACTATATATGTCGGCCTATTTAGTTCGGCATTTTCTGATATGAACTATTTAATAACCCATTTATTCATTTTCTTTGTCGGCGGGCAGGGCTTGGGCAAGGTTTATCAACGTCACTCCAGGCGAATGGAAACAAAGACTGCAATGGTTTCGACCCAAGGTAAGTAATTAAGTAGTACTAGCTAGCTAGCTAGCTGCCATTATCTCTTTAATTATCATGCTTGATTAATTATTATCTGATCAAATTCCATTCTCGTAAAGGCCCTGAAGCAGGTGCTGGAGACCGATCTCTGTGCATACTGCGTTTGCAAGAACATTCGCATGATGGCATCCGAAAGGAGCAGATCTCAAAGACAGGAATGGGTACGTTTGTGAGAACACTATTCACAATTTTTACACCATTATCGATATCTAGTCACACAACTAATAAACATGCATATTGATCTCCTTCTTAACAGTTCACAGAGGTGCGGGACAAACTCCTATATATTGAGCGCGTACAAGCACTTCAAGAGGAAATAGCGGGATTTTTGCTCGACCAGGTCATAGATCCGAAGGGAGATACCATTACCCGCTACCGCCCCATGAACCACTTCCAATTGTCATCGTGCTCCAAATGCAGCAATTAGGCTAATGCCACTGGCTCCGAAGGCAATATGTAGGAGAAATTGTATATAGCTATACATGTGTGTATGTGTGAATTGGTGGTTTGTGAGACATTTGATGATATATATATATGATTGGTTCTACTAGAAATTATATATATATATAACGTGTACAATGTGTAGTATCGTAAAATACTAGCAAACTAAAAAGAATTAAATAGAAAACACAAAATTAAATGAAAAAGAAATCATAAAACTAAAAACCCCCAAACCTTGTAGTACCGGTTGGTTTTACCAACCGATACAAAAGGGCTCCCGGCCCCCGGAGCTGGCTCGTGCCACGTGGTTGCCCTTTAGCACCGGTTCGTGCTGAACCGGTACTAAAGGAGGGGGGCTTTAGTGCCCACACTTTTGTGCCGGTTATGGAACCGGCACTAAAGGGCCTTACGAACCGGTGCTATTGCCCGGTTCTGCACTAGTGCCACAACATCCGCTGGCATAAAGAATTCTTGTAACAAGCCAACCTTCAATGAACCGTTCTCATTAAGCAAATCTGAGATGAAGCGAATTCTGCACCTCCCTTGTAAAGTGAATGGTTTATAGGAGAAGGGTCTGGTTATCCAATTGTCACCCCAAACACGTATATTTCTTCCATTCCCAACTCTCCAAATCAGACCCTTCTTCAAGAGTTCAAGACCGTAGCTAATAGCTTGCCAAGAAGAAGAAGCATTTCCGACGAAAACGGTATCCTCAAGTTTGCCTTCTGGATAGTATCTGGCTTTTAACACTAATGTGCACAGACTGTCAGGCTTTGAAATTAATCTCCACGCTTGTTAGCTAATAGTTCTTGGTTAAAAATTCTGAAATCTCTAAAGCCAGCACCTCCTTTACTCTTTGGTTGCATCAGATTATCACATGCCAGCCAGTGCACTTTCCTCTTCCCCTTCTCAGCTCCCCAATAAAAGGCTCTTACCATTCTGTTAAGTTCATCGCACACCGAAAAGGGTAATTTAAAGACCGCCAACATACAAGTGGGAAGGGCCTGAGCAACAAACTTAGTGAGTGTCTCCCTACTTGGTTGAGCAAGGTGACCATCTTCCCACTTGAGCAATCTTTTAGTTAAGCTCAACTGGAGATTCTGAAATCTTCCCTTAGACATGCGACCATCATGCGTGGGGAGTCCAAGGTACTTCTCCTCAAAAACCAAACTAGTGACATTGAGAACTCCTCTGATTTCCTCCTGTTTGACATAAGGGCAAGCCTCAATAAAAAGAATAGAGCACTTGTCAAAGTTCAAAGTTTGACCCATTCCCTTTCCATATTGATCCAATGCTAGCTTTATTGTTTCGGCCTGAGCACGGTTCGCTTCGAAAAATAACATAGTATCGTCAGCAAACAATAGGTGTGAGATCCCTGGGGATCTTCTACATACCTTGACAAGGGTAATATCACCACTAGACACATACTGCTTCAGAATTGCAAAATGTCCATCATCCACAAAAAGGAACAAGAAGAGGCATAGTGTATCGCCCTGCCGAAGCCCACGCGATGGTGCAAATGAATCCAAGAGGGTCTCATTACTTTGATAGAGTATCTCGTCAATGTGACACAAGACATTATCCAGTCAACCCATCATTTAGAGAAACCCAGCTTTTCCATCACCTGCTTCAAGAACTTCCAATCCACCCTACCATATGCCTTTTAGACATCGAGTTTGTAAGCACAAAAGATTTTTGTAGGATCATTTTCTTGCTTAATGTGGTGGATACATGCAAAGGCCACAAGAGCATTATCAGTGATCGAACGCCCTGGGATAAAGGAACTTTGCTTTGGAGAAACAATACCATCCAATAATGGCCTTAAACGAATCACCCTGCACTTTGAGATGACCTTGTATATGACATTACAAAGACTAATTGGCCTGTAGTGAGACAAGCTTTTAACGTGAGACTGGAGGAGTTTTCTTACGTGATTGATGTCTTATTTGTACATATCCTTGTTTGGCATATTCTTCTTATTATAACAGAACTTAGACGCGGGAGTTGGGAAATCTTTCTCTTTAAGCCGGGGACACTTTTTGTACGTGGGAAATGGAACTCAATTTTCTTCTATGGGAAAAGGAACACTTCAACATAACTGAGACGTGGTCGTTGGGACTCTGTTTGTATATTACGTACATCCAATGGCTAAAGATTTCTGAATTACAGATCCGAATGTGAATTAGTTAGTTTTTCTAGGATTACAGATCCTTGTATGGTGCCTCCAATTATTCTTTATTCTTTATTGTTTAGGTTCTACTATTTTGTAGTACATGATGTTTTTTTATTGAGGCAACATCGTCTAATTGATCTACCCCTTTCCTTTTGAAATCAGGCCAAGACTCTCTTTTTTAACCATGAGTATTGAGGTCCCTCTTTTCTAAACATGTATGGATTTTAATATTTTTAAATTGGGAAGTGAACTCTTTTAACGCGATGCTGGAGGAGTTCTTTTTACGTGCCTGATGTCTTATTTGTACATGTCCTTGTTTGGCATATTCTTCTTATTTTAATAGAACTTAGACGTGGTTGTTGGGGACTCTTTCTCTTTAGTCCGGGGACACTTTTTGTATGTGGGGAAAAGGAACTCTTCTTTTTTCTAAAGGAAAAGGAATGCTGCTTTTTTTTCTACATAACTGAGACATGGTCATTCGCGACTCTATCTGTATATTATGTACATCCAATGGCTAAAGATTTCTGAATTACAAATCCGACGGTTAATTAGTTAGTTTTTCTAGGATTAACGTGGAGGCTCGTATGGTGCCTCCAATTAGTAAATATAAGGTAAGAAAGGTCTGCAGGTTCTGGATGATTCAGTCGTAAATGTTGTAAGTGCTTTATAGTTTATTTTGTTGCTTTGAATGTATTTTTGTAAAATAAACAATTATAATTTGGCAATGCATCTACTTTTGTTGCTACGAATGTTACAGGTGCTTATGTTACAATGTAGCTATGAGAATGTTAGAAAATACACCCTCCGGCCCATAATGTAAGACGTTTTTTGACACTACAGTAGTGTTAAAAAACGTCTTACGTTATGGGACGGAGGGAGTATAATATATCAAACATATGTGTGTAACTATGAATATGTTATGCATCCTTGTACGTTTCAATTTTATCTTTCGTATTGCGCTATAACTTCGTATATATCGAAAGAAATTTGATTACAATGTAATGTGCATTTGATCAAGCCGAGTACCCAATGACGGAGTTAATAAAACACCTCACTGCAGAAAAGTATTAGCACATAAATCTAGGATAAAATTTTGAGGTGTTCGAGCCTCATTCGACCCAATTAATTCTAGGGGGGGGGGGGCATATTCCCCATTATTCTAGAAACACGGTAAAAGTTGTACCAGAAAATCAATCAAAAAAATTACCAAATCTTGGCCAAATATTCTCGTGACTTCCAATTCTCTATTCCATATAAATATCACGGTTTCATGTAATAACCCTTTCTTCATTATCTTGTACCATGTTTATTTTCCTTTTTACTAGACCTGGCCATTTTTTGTTTGCACCACCTATTCTTCTTTCTTTGATATGTATCCCTGATTTTGCCTCGCTACTTTGGTTGGTCTCCCTCTTGGAAGCTTGATAGTTTCAGAGGAGTATGCTTCTTTCCCTTTAGCCTTTATGTTTTTATTCCTGATTTCTGAGTGCTCATTGAGAGGAGCTCTTGGCATCCTCATCTATAAAAAATAAAATGGACGTTATTAGGAAGGAAATACAAATGCGATCCTTAGACTAGCTACATATAATTATTTGAAGGAATCATGATGATTTTATTATCGTTTTGACATTTTTTGGATAAAGGATACAAGCAACGTGTAATATGGTAGAGAGGCAGTATTAGAGATATCATAATATGTTCGTTAAAGTTTTAAATATGCAACCAATATTGTTTTCAAGACATAACATGCATGCTTTACTACTACTCAAAACTAATTACACAACTGCTTCCAAGTATACTTTAATGTTCATGTGCAAAAGTGCCAAATTGATTGGAAGATCCATGTTTGATTTAGTTGTTAGTCCTCAATTCGTAAACCTCAGATGAAGGTAATATATGTATATCATATATTTATTCAGTTAACTATTCAAAGTATCTTTAACGCTTTCCAGAACTCGGTGAAATTGTATATAAAGACATTAAGCAACTTGAAAAAACTCGAATTTGCATAAACGGAGGAATACATATAAGTGTACAATCAAATTTATTTTCCCACAATATTATGTAGTACTATGCATGAGTATTTCTTTTCCTCGTTGCATACTTGTGTATTAACATATTTTCTACTAGCACATTTTATTTCCATTTCTCCACAATAACACAAGTAAAGTGTTTATGGTAAATTAACTAGTTTGGATGGGAGAACCTAAAGAAAACAATATGTAGACATGCAAGTATAAATAAATACAATAGCAGTGATGGATGGAGGAACTTACAAACACCTAAATTTTGCTTATTGATATTTTTCTTTTCCCCTTTTTTTGAGCTTCTAGGTCTTGAAGGACTTGCATGAGTTTCATCATTCAACACTTTGTTTTCCAGTCTTTTGCGCAAACTCTCATGCTGCAAAAGAAAACAATTAAATATAAATACCGAATATCAATAAATATAATTAATTTATGAATCAGAGCTTTGCAAGTTTAATCATGCGAATGCAATCGATTTGTTTATAAAGATAACAGTTCAAATAATTTAACACGTTTTTCAGCTAAATAGATATAAAATACACACGATTATAACTACAAACTACATAAGAAACATGTTATTTCAAAAATTGTACTATTTTAAGCCATCACGTTATGATATCCCATTGGCAAGTTATGTCAGGTCTTATAATATGTGACTAAGCTCTTCAAAGTTGCCGAAGAGAATTGACACACTTGCGAAAGAAACCAAACAACGCTCATTCCATGTACTGTCTAACATAGATCTAGACCGAAGGCATGCTTTCCTTTTTGTAAGAAATGTGTTTCTCATATACATAAAAATTTGCAAGTTTAGTTCAGCACGCACGCATGGAATATAGAATTACAGAAAAACAATAAGGTATACCCAAAGGTACAGTACAACCAAAATGATCCATTTTTATTGTGGTGATAACCTAAACCTAAGATAGACCTTACAACATACTAGCTTCAAACAAAAACAATTACATAAAAACAGTTGAGGTAACTACACATTTATATAATGGGAAGGCAAGTCCAAAATAGAGGACTGCAAAGCAAAGCAAAACAACGCAACGACAATCATTTGGACATACCACATGCACAACTTATGAAAATTACACCAATCATACATTAATCATGCACGAGTAATTGCAAAGGGGAATAATAGTGATCAAATAAATTCCTACATAATGAGAAGCTGGAGGATGGAATCGACACAAATTACAGAGCATTGCCCCTATTACCCTACTTCGATTACAGAAATCAAATGATATGAATCCTATAAAGATCCCACAATCATATTTAAGCTACACAAAATGGTCTAATTACTTCAAGCATAACACAAAATCAAATTATATGGAAACTATATTAGGAAATCATATCCACGTGGTCTACTTATTCATAAATAACTGGTCTAGTTATTTCAAGAACAATTTGAATGTTAGTTTGTAGTAACATGAGACATAGCCAACATATATATATTCAATTTTAAGAGTATAAATTTTAATAGCTATACAAATGCATGTTCGTCCAAGAAAAGTGAAGTTCTTAGAATGGAACATAACTTTTATAAGAGGCAACGATGTGTGACAAACATTGATTAAAAAAAATGATGAAATGCTCAGTTACCAGATCAGCAGACTTCTCAAAATTGTACAACTGGTGTACACTTGTCCTTTGAATAAACGAACGTTTTGTAATGTTTCCAGTTTGAAGGTAGTGAACTGCAGACGTCAATGTCCTGAATACATAACCGCTAACAGGGTCTGTGTAGTACTGCATAGTTAATAGGTATTAGGAGTATGAAAAAATTTAAACAAATAACAATGGAGTGGTTTTGTTTTCTATTTATATTTACCGGGTCTTTCCTTGTTCCTTTCAATGTTTTTCTATATACCATTTCTTTCACCCATCCATGCGGCAGCCCAGATGGGTTAAACTCCACTTCTGCAAGGATCTACATAATCGGGAAATGTATTAGCTTCGTTAAGTCAAATCATTGCAGACATATAAATAATTATTTATATAGTGATAGCAAGAAATACACATTATCCCGAGAGCTTATGTCGCATTGTCCATTTGTATCACATTTGGACATCTTCATTTCGTTAACATACAGTAGAACGTCTTCTTTAGAAAATGCTCGTACTCCCAGTGGCTGGTATACATAGAACTGCAAAATAGAAATAATACAGATTTAATGTTATTTCTTGACATGAGTAAATATATCTTTCATATTCTATATATCTCCTTTTTCTAGGGCTAATGAAGGTAGCCAACTCTAATTGTAGCTTGGTTGTTTTTTGGGATGACATATGGGTCTTGCAGCTAGGTTGTAGCTATCTCTAATTGTGATAAATAATAATTTTACACACGTACACACACACAAACACGTGCGCGCGCGCACACACACACGTCTCTCTCTCTCTCAAGCAAATAAACTAATCTGAGAGATATGTCTTTGAAACATGTTCATATGTAATCCTTGACATAACTAAGGATTTATCATGAAAATTATAATGGGTATGAGCCTTTAAGAACATTTGGAATTCCTAGAATTTAGGAAACTAATGTAAGTTATCATATATCAACAGTGGACACAATTTTAAAATTATATCCATATAAATGAAGCATTTTTCGGGTTATTCAACACTTGTGTATTTGTTCGGACAACTGTAACATCGATATTTTTTTCCATGTGAGCGTTAATCACCATCGAATTAGCGACTCAGAGCAACAAATAACTGAATCCTTCTATTATTGTCGACCTCTGTTTGCTATATTACACGGAAAATAGTTTTCTTATTGTCAAAAAAATGTCTAGAAAACTTAATACTGGCAAGAAGATGGACATACAATGTATAATTCTCATGTTATTAAGTAATGATGTACATTTTGCATTATGACACATGAGGAAAGCTATGTGAACCTTTTGGCGACCTTATTTATCACCTTGTTTATAGAAAATTACACATAAGCATTGAGGTGTTACTTTGTAACATCAAAGGTAAAAATAATATAATAACTTTGCATATGACATGATATATTACCCATTTAAAGGCTTGGTTACTCATTGTGAATGGAGTGAGTACTTTGAAAGAAAAGGGTGAAAAAGCTACCTTGTACATCTTGTCCATATTTTCTCCGCCCGCTCTGATCTCAATCAACCACCCGTTTGGAAGCCATTCATGTGACTTCTGCATATCAGGATACAAAGACACGTGAATCATGGATATGATATGTTATATGTACACACACATATATAATAATAACTTCATTATACTAAGAAACACACATACATGAAGCATATCATGATCAACACTCTCTTTGGCTTCTAAGTAGTGCTCATCTATCTCGGAGAAAAGATAGTTCAGGACCTCAGACTTCATCCTGAATTTGGCCCCTGACACTGGAGAAATGAAATACTAGAAATAAACAAAAAAATAAGAATAATTAGATATATGCAATAAACAAAGCAAATACACCACAAACTGACAAAACATCTACATTATTTGTTAAGAGAATGAACAAGTGTTAAATATATTTAATATCATATATGTCTGCATTTATTTGGTTTTATATAATATAATACCTTATAGATGGCACCGTCGTCACCACGTCGGACCTCCATGATCCAACCATCTGGGAGCCAATCTGGTGCCTCCACCAGAGCATCTTCCATCTTCCCCTTGACATCCTCCAGTAATTTCACTTCCTCCACATCTGAGATGGAGTCTTTCATTCCTGGAACTATAAAAATTAATCTCGCCCTCCTCTTTCAATTCCTCACACCACCATAACCACTATAACATCCCACCCACAAAGCCACATGAGAGGCTGAATTTGATCAACCAAATAAGAAGTCGAAACAAACCACCAAGATACATGTGTAGTCTTTTTGAGTGCAACCCCGTGGGAATACCCAAATCTCACTAAATACAGTATAAATTTAGATACTACACAACTCTTCGCTCAATCGGCTGTATCTAATATACAGCAGGTTAATTAATGCAGTAGTGTATGCCCGGTTGATTATTAATCTAGACAATTCGTGTTTATTTTCCTGCCAAGTAGCATCGCTCTACCATTATGATTGTATTAGCAGCATCTATTGTCTACAGTGTCAAAAGTCAACCTGGACTGCACTGCATCTGAGCAGGGGCACGGAGGAGACGAGGCTGAGCAGTGGCGTGGCAGAGCGCTAGGCAGCGGACGGCGAGGAACGTTCGGCCTCATATCTGCAGCCCGCTACGGGGCACCAGGATATGTGACAGCTGCAGGATCGTTGCCGCCGGGATGTCGCACGGGGTGGTGGGCTCACGATGAGATGACGGGCGAGCAAAGAGCATGTACACGCGACCTCAGTAAATGATGGATGACGGGAGTACTTCTCACGGACAGCCAAGAATTTAATCGAATTCTTAGACACAACCGATCCAACTCACGGAAGAGCGAAAAACAACAACGCACGCCACCTCCGCTACGCAGATCAGATCCGTCAAGCAAAAATCCATGGGGAACTAAGAATTCCGGCCAACCGATCACGTCCGATACGAGCCGTTACCAATCCACTTCGAAAAACACAACACAGATCACCAAAACAAACGCCGTTCCCCAGATGAGATCCACGAATCGCGTGTACTTTCTACGCGGACTCAGCCCGGCCATGGCCAAGATCGGCCTAACGCAGAGCGGACCAACTACCTGCGGGCCGGCGCCAAACAAACGGATCTCCATCGCCAACCCCATTTTCGTTGAAGTAAACGATAATTAACAAGGATACACGGGAGGATTTGATCGTAAACAAACCTTGGGTCTGGGTCGGGGGCGCCATCGAATCTATGTCGCCGCCTGCCGTTAGCGAGCGTTGTCCCTTGGACAGGACGGCCGGCGTTAGCACAGGGGAAGGCGACTAGGTTTACCTGGCTATTCCACGGGTAAACCACGCGGCGGCTGCGGCGAGGAGACTATGGTGGAGGACGACGGGAAGGCAAGACGCGAGGTGCTGGAATTGTTTGGAGGTCTCCGGCAGCGGTATATATATTTCGTGGAAGGG
This sequence comes from Secale cereale, assembly GCA_902687465.1. Classification (NCBI taxonomy): domain Eukaryota; kingdom Viridiplantae; phylum Streptophyta; class Magnoliopsida; order Poales; family Poaceae; genus Secale; species Secale cereale. The sequence goes on along the minus strand of LR738715.1, from coordinate 814,757,611 downwards.
GTTGGTGGGAAAGGGGTCTAGGGTTAAAAATGTCAAAACTAGGTAGGTGGTTGTAATTTTAAAATGGTAAGGGCGGGCTGGGGTTTCTGAATTTGGTCCAACAATTTTTCTTCTTCATTTGGAGTTGAATTCGGTTCAAAATTTGAAAGTTTCAGTTCCTCAAAAAATTATTTTTAGCTGACTTCCAACTACATGTTGCGAAGAAATGAGAAATAGTGATTCAGAAACAAATTATTCATGTCGTTTTACTCTCGTAATGAAGGGTCGGACACTTCCATTATAGGGTTAGTATTGCCGCGCAAATTTTATGGTCGTCATTTTAGAGGGGTGCTTGGCTATCCGTTATGACGCTAATTAGTTTTCGCACGGGATCAATATTTTTTTTATGGCAGCTGGGATTGAAGTTATGGAAACATTACAGGTAGATGTACAGCGCTTGGACTCCCCGCATCACTAAAAAGGTTTTGAAATAATACGTTGTCTTGTAGAACGACATCATTGCATCACTAAATTACATAAAACGCATTAATTCACACCCGTGTTACAAAATGGCCCCGAAAGCGATTCAGCTTATACTCTGATGGCGGTCTATGCATATAGGTCGGCTTGAAAAGTTGTAGCACAGCCAATAGGTTGTCAGGTGGTCCCACAATCCATTAAATCAATATTGATTTCTTTGCACCCAGAATTGCTATAATCTTAATTGGAGATATTCCAAAGATATATATGAGGATATGCATGGTTATGTAATTAAGGAAATTATTTATTAGTGGGCGCGTAGTTGCCAGCCAGCTAAGACACAGCAAGCATTCCATCAAGATCTACCAAAAATGTGTCATGTACCAAAAATGTGTCATGTAGATGAACCATGTACAATTCCAATTAAGCCGCCGGGTAAGCGATTGGTTGTGCACATACGGCCCTTCCCTCTGATTTGTTGACTGATCATATAGTGTAGATCAATGCAAATAAACAAAAACATTTTTTTAAAAAGGGTTGCTTTATTACTTAAATTGTTTAAGCATTACACTCGGCCTCTGCATAACTAAATTGCAGACAGCCAAACAAAGTCCTCACACAGAACCAAAAAAAAGGCGAAATAGAAACAAACATGTAAAGTTTGTATAACGCCTAAGGCGAATGGGGGCAAATCCTAAGATCATGTTGCCACCCATGTTGGATAAAAGTATCCCTCGCCGTATCCTCCAATCGTATATACACCTCCGTAAATAGGTCTCGATTCTCCACGTGTTGGAAAGAGCACCATAAACGAAGAGTCCTGGTACATCTGTAGATAACCTACACAAGAGAATTACTTTTCTCGTGAAAAAAATATCATTTCTACATAGACAAAGCGACAAAATAACGGCGAGCGCTCCCACTTTGATAAGAGTTCTAAACCCGTGATCAATCCTGAGTAACCAGTTGCCAAAAACAATAGCAACACTACAAGGGGGATACAAGCCAGAAGCTAGTTGGACGATTGATCATATAGAACGAGCCAATTTCCATTGGAAGAATAAATGTTTTATTACCTCGTCATTGTGACAAAATACACATTGAGGACTTACATGACAATTCCTCTTAATCAGGTTATCTTTAGTAAGAATGACACCACGACGAAGATACAATGCAAATATTTTATTTTTAAGAGGTATCTTCATCTTCTAGATCTTCTTGTTATTATCCACTGACACATCAGACTGGATTAACGCTCTATACAATGAGTCCATTGAGAATTGTCCACTCCGATGCAGGTTCCAATGTAATAAATCGGACCTATGTGACAATTGCACTGTGGACAATTTGGTGGAGCAGGATGTTCCACGATTGGAGTCTGGGACTAAATAAATCCCTTCTGAACGTTACATTTCGCGGAAATGATTCCATTACCATAGCGATAGTATCCGCCTTATGACGCACAATGTTGTATAGAGTCGGATATTCTTCTCGGAGTGTGGCATTTCCTATCCACTTATCTTCCCAGAATCTAATTTCCAAACCATCCTTAATCGAGAAGGATCCATAGCAGAAGAAATATTTCTTCGTAGCCATTAGCCCCGCCCAAAAGTGACAGTCCCCAGGCTACCAGTATACTTGTGATACTACCTTGGAACCCACCTATTTCCTCTTGAGGAGGGTTTGCCATACTCCATCTTCTGTCGGTAGTTTAAACAACCATTTGCCGAGGAGGGCCCTATTCCTAACCTCAGGGTCATGAATGACCAACCCGCATTGGTCTTTGGGGCGGCAAACAACATTCCATTTAGCCAGTCGATATTTCTTTCTCTCGTTATCTTTTTGCCAAAAAAATCACGATCCGAAATAATCTAATCTATGTAAAACACCTTTCGGCAACTGGAAGAAGGAAAGCATATATAGTACCATATTACTTAGTACTGAATATATGAGGAACAATCTTCCGCCGGAGACAACAGTTTACCTTTCCAGCTGCTAAGTCTTTTTTGCAGTCTCTCCTCGACGTGTTTCCATTCATCATTTGTGAGCCTCCGATAATGTATCGGTATCCCCAAATCCGTGATCGAAAACTGGCCCAACCAGCATCCGAATAGGTCGGCATACAGATGAGGCTCGTCTTGATCCTGGCCAAAGCAAAACAATTCACTTTTAAAAAAATTGATCTTAAGACCTGAGAGTTGCTCGAATGGTGATAAAATTAATTTCAGAGATATCGCTTTCTCGAGGTTATGATCCATTAGAAGAATCGTATCGTCGGCATATTGAAGAATAGAGAGTCCACCATCAACTAGATGATTTACTAACCCATCAATTTGCCCATCAACTTTGGCACGCTCAATCATGACCGCTAGCATATCTGCCACTATATTGAATAGCATGGGAGATAGCGAGTCTCCTTGTCGCAATCCCTTCTTTGTTTGGAAGTAGTGGCCAACATCATCATTGACCTTAATGGCAAAACTACCTCCAGAAACAAAGCTATGGATCATAGCACGCCACTCGGCAGAAAATCCTTTCATTTTGAGAGTCTGTTTAAGAAAGGGCCATTTGACTTTGTCATTATCTTTTTCAAAGTATATTTTGAGTACCACCCCATTTAACTCATTCTGATGTAATTCTTTGATTGTTTCATGAAGAATAACAACTCCATCTAGGATGTGTCTACCTTGCATAAAAGTTGTCTGTGAAGGACGAACCACATGTTTAGCAACCAAATTCATCCTAATAGCCGCAACCTTCGTGATATTTTAAAACTAACATTAAGGAGGCAAATTGGTCTATATTTTTGTATTCCTTCAACCTCGGCAAAAGGATTTCATCAACCTTTCCCGTGATGAAGTCTTGGTCCAAAAAAGATCCATGGCCATGGGAGTCATGGGAGCAAGCATGGGAGCCGTGGGAGGCTTTGGAGGTATGGGAGCTACCATGGGAACAAGTATAGGAGCCATGGGTGGATTCATAGGCATGGGAGCCACGGGTGGCTTTGGAGCTAACATGGGAGGCATGGGAGCATCAACAGGACGGATGGGTGGCTTCGGAGCTACCGTGGGAGGCTTGGGAGGCATGGGTACACCTCCGGGTGAAATGGGTGGACGCATGGCTTACGGTGTGCCTCATACACCTTCGCATGATGCCGTTGGAAATCTTGCAAACACCATCGGAACTCCTGAAGACGATAACGCGCTTGAAAATAGAAAAGAGGAGGAAGAATCGTCTTCGAAACAGTCGGAAGAAGAGAAGGAAGATGATGTGGCACGATAGTTGATGTGCCATTTGTTTGTGTGAACTTTTATTTGTCATGAACTTGGTTGGGCGATATTGATCTATGCCATGCAGTTGAACTATGATATGTTGCTCCAACTCTTACTTTGCACACTTGTTTAATGGTTCAAAGATCAGCATATTGTCAAATGGATATGTGTTTATCATTTTTTGCCAAGCGTCTGATGATCGCCCGCGCTGTGAATTTAGCGCGCCTGCTGGAGCTACGGCGCCGCGCATGCTAGAGCAAGCGCCCGGCTACGCGCAAAAAATGCTATTTCGGCGCTGTAAAATAAATTTAGCACGCCGCACGGTTGCGCGCGTGTTGGAGATGCTCTAAGAGGATTTGGTATGATGATACTTGAGTAACTCACTACTTACGTTCAGAAACCAGAACAATGGCTTGCACTTCGTCTTAGCAAAGGTACAACTTAGCATGTCTTTTATGCACCTCAAAGAGGATTTATGTGATTCTTAAACATGTAATCTCTGTAATTATGCAACTCAAGACAAGTTTCAGAGCACATCTTTGTATTTTTTTGCAGGCGCGAGACAAGAAATCGACTACCACAAACTCCTCATGTACGCCGTCAGACATCGTTTGCATCGGCACTCAAAGCTTTCAATCTTGTTGTTCCACCGAGTCTTCCGAAACATCGTCGGAACGTGCTCCATCCAAGGTTCCCCATTGTCCAATTCTATAATCAGTTTTTCACTTTAAACTAATGACTTCATGGTGTAAGAAAGATGTAATTTCGATACCTTTGTGTTTCTTTGCATTGAAAATACAGAGGTTCAGGGAAAGAAACGTGGAATTAATCCTTTTGTTGTCTTTGCATCAAGAACAGGGAAAAATGTCAGGGAAAGAACAATAAGCAAACAACACCAAAATTGTTATATAGGAATAGACAATCTGTCTTCATCTTAAGATAGCCAATGGTCCGCACCAAGGCAATCTATATGCAGTGTCAGCACCTCTACTACCGGCTACGAAGAAGCTTGACTTCTTCTACCTCCTCCACTAGGCAGACAACCTCCTGCAGCTCGCTGTGCGGTTGGTCCCCATAGGTTGTGGAACATGAGAAACAATATGAAGTGCACATTAAAAACTTCTCTACGCTTCAATTGGAACAAGAATTTACTGGCATTGTGTACTTGGTAAGCAAATACAAATTCTTTTTGATGTAATGGAGATGAACGTTATGCTACCGAATTAGTTTGCATCCTCGGCCTTAACTACTCCCTTCGTCTCATAATGTAAGATGTCTTTTGACACTACACTAGTGCCAACAAACATCTATATTATGGGACAACAATGAGGTTATTTCTTCCTGCTATTGCCGCACATGCAAAAACAAAGTTCTACTTTCTATTAACATATTCCATTAGGATTTATCTGATGCAAACATGTTAGTGACCGATTAGGCCTTTCGTACTTTGCCTTGCATAACTCCACTTTGTGCAGTGGCATTCAAAAAGTTATCTATCACATATTTGGTTTATAAGGTGCGTCTGTTATATATGTTGTAACTGGTACACCTCTGATGCTTCTTTTCTTTCAATATTTCCATTCCACTAGGAGTTCTATTGGGAAGCGGTCGATGTTGTACTTATGCCCCTGAGGAAGGTTGCCTTTTTAAGATTGGCTCAATATTTATTCGCCAGTGGCTTGCAGTTTCACTATACAAATGTGTATGCCTGATTAAACTTTTTTCCTGACAAGACTAGAGTTGAACTTCACTTTGCAGTGGATGAAGCTCTAGCCTATGTTCTAGCAGCTCTATCCACTGCTCCCACTTCTCAGTTTCTAGATTTTTTGAAAACAAGCAAAAGACAATCCAACAATGATATTTTCATAGTTCCTTACAAATGTAGTCCTGAGATGAAATAGATGAGTTGTTTTAATGTGTTCGAAGGTGAGAATAACTCTTGCCTCCATTTGTAATGTTTGTGGCTCAGTTTTGTAGATACAAAAGTACATATATTTAAACAACTGCTAAGTGTTGATTTTAATTTAGTGGCTTTATGTAGACTCTTTTATTTGTTTCTTGCCGCTATGATGAGAATGAATCCTTTCGGCTAAAGAGATTAGATACCTTTTATTCATCTTTGACGCTCCAGTCCATCTCTATGGATATTACACGAAGATGAGTAGACCACCTTTGCAGTTTCTTTATTATTTATGTGTGATTTGGTAAACCAAATAATGCTTGAGGAAATGTTTAAAACCGCTCTTTACCAATATCTGAAGGATCCTAGCATGGTTAGGATTTTAGCGAAGTTTATTATTCTTTTGGTATTTTTCATTTGTAAACATTCTGGATTGTTCGTTAAAAACAATATGTGCTCATGGTGTTGTCGCATGCTTTGATAAAGATTCACCACGGTTGGATTGAGTTAATATTCATGATGACCTCAACAACGATTCTTTTAAGCTCCACACTAAATTTTTGGAAGTTGGCTGCAATAGTTTGTATTTTCTATTAAAGTTGGGACTAAAATAGTTGGGTGCATGGATATTTATTCTCCTATTGCAGCGCACGGGCATTTTTCCTAGTAGTGATTTATGTAGTGATGGCAAGAAATACACATTATCCCGAAAGATTGTGTCCCATTGTCCATTTGTATCACATTTGGAGATCTTGATCTCCTTAATATAGAGTATTACGTCTTCTTTAGAAAATGCTTGTACTCCTAGTGGTGAGTAAACATAAAACTGCAAAATAATAATAACACAAATTATATCCTTCATATTTTAAATATCTATTCTTCTAGGGCTAATGAATGTAGCCAACTCTAAATGTTTTTGTTTTATCTTTTGGCATAGCTTGCAAGACATCGTTGTATGAATGTGTGCAAAACACACACACACACACACACACACACACACACACGCGCGCGCGCACGCGCACGCACGCACGCACGCACGCATGAAAACTCATCTGTTGAAAAAGGCATTTCATTTCTTCACATCTAACTGCGGTGATATTCTAGATCAAACGCATCATCATAATATATGTGGAGAGAAAGTCTTCACTTTTTCTTCGCTTGTGTCATTTGCTTATTGCGCCGTAACCATGTATAATCTTCATCGTTTAACAGGGTGCTTGGGTCAGCCTTGACTTTGAAGGGAGGAATTTCATAAAAGTTTTCATAATCTTCAGACATGTCTGTCTTGCCCTCCAATCCCACGATGTCTCTTTTTTCTAGTGACAGTAGGGGCAGCAAGGCATGTATTGTATTGTTGCCATCGAAGATAAAAAGATGGGGTTTATATCATATTGCTTGAGTTTATCCCTCTACATCATGTCATCTTGCTTAATGCGTTACTCTGTTCTTATGAACTCAATACACTAGATGTATGCTGGATAGTGGTCGATGTGTGGAGTAATAGTAGTAGATGTAGGCAGGAGTCGGTCTACTTGTCTCGGACGTGATGCTTATATACAATGATCATGCCTAGATAGTCTCATAATTATTTGCTTTTCTATCAATTGCTCGACAGTAATTTGTTTACCCGCCGTAGAATATCGCTATCATGAGAGAAGCCACTAGAGAACACTATGGCCCCCGGGTCTATTCTCAACATATCAATCTACATCTACTTTACCTTTTCCGCTTTTACTTTCTGTTCTTATAAAAAAAATACCAAAAATATAAAATATCATCTCTATCAGATCTCACTTTCGTAAGTGACAGTAAAGGGATTGACAACCCCTTATCACTTTGGCTGCGAAGTTCTTATTTGTTTGTGAAGGTGCGAGGGACTCGCGCATGGTCTCCTACTGGATTGATACCTTGGTTCTCAAAAACTGAGGTAAATACTTACGCTATTGTGCTGCATCTCCCTTTCCTCTTCGAGGGAATACAACGCAAGCTCTAGAAGTAGCAAGAAGAATTTCTGGCGCCGTTGCCGGGGATGCTTACGCAAAAGTCATATACCAAGTACCTATCACAAACCCTTATCCTCCGCATTACATTTTTTGCCTCTCGTTTTCCTCTCCCCCACTTCACCCTTGCCGTCTCATTTGCTCTTCTTCTGCCGTGTGTTTATCGTTCGCTTGCTCCTTGCTTGCTTCTGTGTGTTGGATTTCTTGCTTGTCACTATGGCTCAGAACAATACCAAATTGTGTGACTTCTCCAATACCAACAATAATGATTTTATTAGCGCTCTGATTGCTCCTATAACCGATGCTGAATCTTGTGAGATCAATGCTGCTTTGTTGAATCTTGTCGTGAAAGATCAATTCTCCGGCCTTCCTAGTGAAGATGCCACTACCCATCTAAACAACTTTGTTGATTTGTGTGATATGCGAAAGAAAAGGGATACAGATAACGATATTATTAAATTGAAGTTATTTCCGTTTTCACTTAGAGATCGTGCTAAAACTTGGTTTTCCTCTTTGCCTAGAAATAATATTGATTCGTGGAATAAGTGCAAATATGCTTTTATCTCTAAGTATTTCCCTCCTGCTAAGATCATCTCTCTTAGAAACGTTATTATGAATTTTAAGCAACTAGATCATGAGCATGTTGCACAAGCTTGGGAGAGAATGAAACTAATGATACGCAATTGCCCTACACATGGTTTGAATCTATGGATGATTATTCAAAACTTTTATGCTGGCTTGAATTTTGCTTCTAGAAACCTTTTAGATTCGGCCGCAGGAGGCACTTTCATGGAAACTACCTTAGGATAAGCTACCAAACTCCTAGATAATATTATGGTCAATTATTCTCAATGGCACACCGAAAGATCTACTAGTAAAAAATTGCATGCTATTGAATAAATTAGTGTTTTGAGTGGAAAGATGGATGAACTTATGAAATTACTTGCTGCTAAGAGTGCTTCTTCTGATCCTAATGATATGCCTTTGTCCACTTTGATTGAAAATAACAACGAATCTTTGGATGTGAATTTTGTTGGTAGGAATAATTTTGGTAACAATGCTTATAGAGGGAACTTTAATCCTAGGCTTTTTCCTAGTAATTCCTCTAATAATTATGGTAATTCCTACAACAACTCTTATGGAAATATGCCTTCTGAATTTGAAACCACTGTTAAGGAGTTTATGATCTCGCAAAAGAATTTCAATGCTATGCTTGAAGAGAAATTGCTTGAGATTGATGAATTGGCTAGAAGTGTGGATAGAATTACTCTTGAAGTTGATTCTTTGAAACTTAGATCTATCCCACCTAAGCATGATATCAATGAGTTTATCAAAGCCACGAGAATTTCCATTGATGAATGCAAAGAGAGAACCGCTAGGATGCGTATTAAAAGAGAGAATTATATTAAGCGTGTTCTTCTAGCTATCATGAAAATAAAGATGAAGATCTGAAAGTTATTGATGTGTCTCCTATTAGATCCTTGTTTTCTAGTATAAATCTTGATGAAGATAGGATTGGAGATGATTATGCTTTATGGTGTCCCAATGATTCGGAGTTTTTAGATCTTGATGCTAAAATTGTTAAGAGTGGGAGTGAAGAGATTAAAACTTTGCATAGTGATGAACCCACTACTTTGGATTTCAAGGGATTCAATTATGATAATTGCTCTTTGATTGATTGTATTTACTTGTTGCAATCCGTACTAAATTCTCCGCATGCTTATAGTCAAAATAAAGCTTTCACCAAACACATAGTTGATGCTTTGATGCAATCTTATGAAGAAAAACTTGAGTTAGAAGTTTCTATCCCTAGAAAGCTTTATGATGAGTGGGAACCTACTATTAAAATAAAAATAAAAGATCGTGAATGTTATGGTTTGTGTGATTTGGGTGCTAGTGTCTCCACTATCCCAAAAACTTTGTGTGATTTGCTAGGTTTCCATGAGCTTAATGATTGTTCTTTAAATTTGCATCTTGCGGATTCCACTATTAACAAACCTATGGGAAGAATTAATGATGTTCTTATTGTTGCCAATAGGAATTATGTGCCCGTAGATTTCATTGTTCTTGATATAGATTGCAATCCTTCATGTCCTATTATTCTTGGTAGACCTTTCCTTAGAACGATTGGTGCAATTATTGATATGAAGGAAGGAAATATTAGATTCCAATTTCCGTTAAGGAAAGGTATGGAACACTTTCCTAGAAAGAAAATCAAATTACCATATGAATCTATTATGAGAGCCACTTATGGATTGCCTTCCAAAGATGGCAATACCTAGATCTATCTTGTATCGTGCTTAGCTAGGGGCATAAAACGATAGCGCTTGTTGGGAGGCAACCCAACTTTATATTTTTTGTTTTTTCTGCTGTTAGGGAATAAATATTGCATCTAGCTTCTGTTTAGATGTGGTTTCATGTTTTGTTTAGTGTTATTGCCAAGTAGAACCTTTGGGAAGACTTGTGTGAAGTTTATGTGATCTTGCTGTGAAAAACAGAATCGTTAGCGCTCACTAGAATGGTCATCAGATTTTACTGGAGCGTGCTATTTAGCTGATTATTTTTGCAGATGATTAATAGAAAAATTCCTCACGTTTACCAATTTAGTTTGAATTTTTTGGAGTTGCAGAAATATGCGAAACCTGCAGATTACTACAGACTGTTCTGTTTTTTACAGATTATGTTTTTCGTGTGTTGTTTGCTTATTTCAATGCATCTATGAGTAGTATTGGCATGTATGAACCATAGAGAAGTTGGAATACAGTAGGTTTAACACCAATATAAACAAAGAATGAATTCATTGTAGTACATTTGACTAGTGGTTTGCTTTCTTATACTAACGGAACTCACAAGAATTTTTGTCTAAGTTTTGTGTTGTGAAGTTTTCAAGTTTTGAGTATTGCTTTGATGGACTATGGAACAAAGAGTAGCAAGGGCCTAAGCTTGGGGATGCCCATGGCACCCCAAGTAAAATTCAAGGACAATCAAAAGCCTAAGCTTGGGGATGCCCCGGAAGGCATCCCCTCTTTCGTCTTCATCCATCGGCAACTATACTTGGAGCTATATTTTTATTCACCACATGATATGTGTTTTGCTTGGAGCGTCTTGTATAATTTGAGTCTTTTCTTGTTAGTTTGCCACAATTATCCTTGCTGGACACACCTATTTGAGAGAGTTAAATATGGCCTAGGAATTGTTAGAACACTCTATGTGCTTCACTTATATCTTTTGAGTTGAATAGTTTTTGCTCTAGTGCTTCACTTATATCATTTAGAGCACGGTGGTGATAATATTTTTTAAAAATTGTTGAACTCGCATGCTTCCCTTATATCTATTTGAGAGTCTATTAAAACATCATGGTAATGTGTTTAGGCTATAAAACTAGTCTTCACATGATAGACATCCAATACCAATGTAGTAAAAATATTTACACTAAGTGTATTGAATATAATGAGATGTTGGATGCTTGATAATTGTTTTGAGATATGAGGATAGTGATATTAGAGTCATGCTAGTGGAGTTATTATGAAATTGAGAAATACTTGTGTTAAGGTTAGTGATTCCCGTAGCATGCACGTATGGTGAACCGCTATGTGATGAAGTTAGAGCATGAGGTATTTGTAAAGTACCAACCTTTGTGTGGAGGTCGGGGGCACGCGATGGTTAAATCCTACCAACCTCCCCCCAAGGAGCATGCGTTGATTTCTTTGTTTTGATGACTCATAGATTTTTGCAATAAGTATATGAGTTCTTATGACTAATGTTGAGTCCATGGATTATACGCACTCTCACCCTTCCACCATTGCTAGCCTGTCTTGTACCGCGCAACTTTCGCCGGTACCATAAACCCACTATATATCCTTCCTCAAACAGCCACCATATTATTCCTCAAAACAGCCCCCATACCTACCTATCATGGCATTTCCATAGCCATTCCAAGATATATTGCCATGCAACTTTCCGTTGTTCCGTTCATATGACACGCTTCATATTGTCATATTGCGATGCATGATCATGTAGTTGACATCGTATTTGTGGCAAGGCCACCATGCATAAATTTTCATACATGTCACTCTTGTTTCATTGCACATACCGGTACACCGCCGGAGGCATTCATATAGAGTCATACTTTGTTGTAGTATCGAGTTGTAATATCGAGTTGTAATGAATGTGTGATGATCATCATTATTAGAGCATTGTCCCATGTGAGGAAAGACTAAATCAATAAAGCCCCTCCGCAAAAAAAGAAAGGCCAAAGAAAAAAGAAAGCCCAAAAAAGAAAAAAGAAAAATAAAATAAAAAAGGGACAATTGCGACTATCTTTTTTTCCACACTTGTGCTTCAAAGTAGCACCATGCTCTTCATTGTAGAGAGTCTCATGCTTAGTCACTTTATATACTAGTGGAAATTTTCGTTATAGAACTTGGCTTGTATATTCCAACGATGGGCTTCCTCAGACGCCCTAGGTCTTCGTGAGCAAGCAAGTTGGATGCACACCCACTAGTTTCTTTTGTTGAGATTTCATATATATTTAGCTCTAGTGCATCCGTTGCATGGCAATCCCTACTCACTCATATTGATATCTATTGATGGGCATCTCCATTGCTCGTTGATACGCCTAGTTGATGTGAAACTATCTCCCTCCTTTTTTGTCTTCTCCACAACCACCTCTATATTCCACCGATAGTGCTATGTCCATGGCTCACGCTCATGTATTGCGTGAAAGTTGAAAGGTTTGAAAGAATAGAGTATGAAAACAAGTGCTTCGCTGAAATCGGGGTTGTGCATGATATGAATATTTTGTGTGATGAAGAGGGAGCATAGCCAGACTATATGATTTTAAAGGGATAACTTTCTTTAGCCATAGTATTTTGAGAAGACATGATTGCTTTGTTAGTATGCTTAAAGTATTATTATTTCTTATGTCAATATAGACTTTTATCTTGAATCTTTCAGATCTGAACATTCATGCCACAATTAAGAGAATTACATTGAGAAACTATGTTGGTTAGCATTCCACATCAAAAATTCTGTCTTTATCTTTTACCTACTCGAGGACGAGCAGTAATTAAGCTTGGGGATGCTTGATACGTCTCCAACGTATTTATAATTTTTTATTGTTCCATGCTATTATTTATGATGTCTTGGATGTTTAATGGGCTTTGTCATACACTTTTATATCAGTTTTGGGACTAACCTACTAACCCAAAGGCCCAGTCCAGATTGCTGTTTTTTGCCTGTTTCAGGGTTTTTCAGAAAAGGAATATCAAACGGAGTCCAAACGGAATGAAACCTTCGGGAGAGATATTTTTGGAGAAAATCACGCACGGGGGACTATAAAATCACGTCAGGGGAGCCACAAGGTGCCCACGAGGGTGGGGGGCGCGCCCCCCTTCCGAGGGCGCGCCTCCTGCCTCATGGGGCCCCCGTGATGTTGGGGAACGTAGTATTTTAAAAATTTTCTACGATCACGCAGGATCTATCTACCAGATGCATAGCAACGAGAGGGAAGAGTGTGTATACGTACCCTCGTAGACCGGAAGCGGAAGCGTCAAGTGACGCGGTTGATGTAGTCGAACTTCTTCGCGATTCAACCGATCAAGCACCGAACGTACGGCACCTCCGCGTTCAGCACACGTTCAGCTTGATGACGTCCCATGAGCTCTTGATCCAGTTGAGCTTCACGGGAGAGTTTCGTCAGCACGACGGCGTGGTGACGGATATGATGTATCTACCGACGCAGGGCTTCGCCTAAGCACTGCGACGGTATGACCGAGGTGTGTTTCTGTGGAGGGGGGCACCGCACACGGCTGGAACAATTCAACTTGTGTGTCTTTGGGTGCCCCCCTGCCCCCGTATATAAAGGAGCAAGAGGGGAGGGCCGGCCGGCCTCCTATGGTGCGGCTAGGGCAATCCTACTAGGAATAGGATTGCAATCCTATTCCTAGTAGGAGTCCATCAAGAAGGAAGAGAGGGAAAGGAAAAGAGGGAGAGGTGGCGCCTCCCCAATCCTAGTCCAACTAGGATCCCTAGGTGGGGCGCCGGCCAGCCTCTATGGGCTGCCTCTCTCCTTTCCTCAAGGCCCACTATGGACCATCCCCCCTCGTAGGGGGTTCCGGTAACCCCCTCCGGCAATCCAGTTAAATCCGAAACTTTTCCGGAACACTTCCGGTGTCCGAATATAGTCGTCCAATATATCAATCTTTATGTCTCGGACATTCCGAGACTCCTCGTCATGTCCGTGATCTCATCCGGGACTCCGAACTACTTTCGGTACATCAAAACTCATAAACTCATAATACCGATCGTCATCAAACGTTAAGCGTGCGGACCCTACGGGTTCGAGAACTATGTAGACATGACCGAGACTCATCTCTGGTCAATAACCAATAGCGGAACCTGGATGTTCATATTGGCTCCTACATATTCTACGAAGATCTTTTATCGGTCAAACCGCATAACAACATACGTTGTTCCTTTTGTCATCGGTATGTTACTTGCCCGAGATTCGATCGTCGGTATCTCTATACCTAGTTCAATCTCGTTACCGGCAAGTCTCTTTACTCGTTCCGTAACACATCATCTCGTGACTAACTCATTAGTCTTTTGCTTGCAAGGCTTATTATGATGTGTGTTACCGAGAGGGCCTAGAGATACCTCTCCGACACTCGGAGTGACAAATCCTAATCTTGATCTATGCCAACACCACGAATACTTTCGGAGACACCTGTAGAGCATCTTTATGATCACCCAGTTACGTTGTGACGTTTGATAGCACACAAGGTGTTCCTACGGTATTCGGGAGTTGCATAATCTCATAGTCATAGGAACATGTATAAGTCATGAAGAAAGCAATAGCAGTCAAACTAAACGATCATAGTGCTATGGTAACGGATGGGTCTAGTCCATCACATCATTCTCCTAATGATGTGATCTCGTTGATCAAATGACAACTCATGTCTATGGCTAGGAAATATAGCCATCTTTGATCAATGAGCTAGTCTAGTAGAGGCATACTAGGGACACTCTGTTTTGTCTATGTATTCACACATGTACTACGTTTCCGGTTAATACAATTCTAGCATGAATAATAAACATTTATCATGATATAAGGAAATATAAATAACAACTTTATTATTGCCTCTAGGGCATATTTCCTTCAGTCTCCCACTTGCACTAGAGTCAATAATCTAGCTCACATCGCCATGTGATTTAATACCGATAGTTCACATCGCCATGTGACCAACACCCAAAGGGTTTACTAGAGTCAATAATCTAGTTCACATCGCTATGTGATTAATACCCAAGAGTAATAAGGTGTGATCATGTTTTGCTTGTGAGAGTAGTTTAGTCAACGGGTCTGTCACATTTAGATCCGTATGTATTTCGCAAATTTCTATGTCTACAATGCTCTGCATGGAGCTACTCTAGCTAATTGCTCCCACTTTCAATATGCATCCAGATTGATACTTAGAGTCATATGGATTTAGTGTCAAAGCTTGCATCAGCGTAACCCTTTACGACGAACTCTTTATCACCTCCATAATCGAGAAACATTTCCTTAGTCATCCAGTTACTAAGGATAATCTTGACCGCTGTACAGTGATCTACTCCTGGATCATTATTGTACCCCCTTGACAAACTCATGGCAAGGTACACAACATGTTTGGTACACAGCATGGCATATTTTATAGAACCTATGGCTGAGGCATAGGGAATGACTTTCATTCTCTCTATATTTTTCTACCGTGGTCTGGCTTTGAGTCTTACTCAACTTCACACCTTACAAGTCAGGCAAGAACTCCTTCTTTGACTGATCCATTTTGAACTACTTCAAAATCTTATCAAGGTATGTACTCATCGAAAGTCTTATCAAGCGTCTTGATCTATCTCTATAGATCTTGATGCCCAATATGTAAGTAGCTTCACCAAAGTCTTTCTTTGAAAAACTCATTTCCAACACTCCTTTATGCTTTCCAGAAAATTCTACATCATTTCCGATCGACAATATGTCATTCACATATACTTATCAGAAAGGTTGTAGTGCTCCCACTCACTTCTTGTAAATACAGGCTTCACCGCAAGTCTGTATAAATCTATATGCTTTGATCAACTTATCAAAGCGTATATTCCAACTCCGAGATGCTTGCACCAGTCCATAGATGGATCGCTGGAGCTTGCACATTTTGTTAGCACCTTTAGGATTGACAAAACGTTCTGGTTGCATCACATACAAGTCTTCTTTAATAAATCCATTAAAGAATGCAGTTTTGTTATCCATTTGCCAGATTTCATAAAATGCGGCAATTGCTAACATGATTCGGACAGACTTAAGCATCGCTGCTGGTGAGAAAGTCTCATCATAGTCAACTCCTTGAACTTGTCGAAACCCTTCCGTAACAAGTCGAGCTTTGTAAACAGTAACATTACCGTCTGCGTCGGTCTTCCTCTTAAAGATCCATTTATTTTCGATGGCCTGTCGATCATCGGGCAAGTCAACCAAAGTCCGCACTTTGTTCTCATACATGGATCCCATCTCAGATTTCATGGCCTCAAGCCATTTTGCGGAATCTGGGCTCATCATCGCTTCCTCATAGTTCGTAGGTTCATCATGGTCCAGTAACATGACTTCCAGAACCGGGTTGCCGTACCACTCTGATGCGGAACGAACTCTGGTTGATCTACGAAGTTTAGCAGAAACTTGATCTGAAGTTTCATGATCATCATCATTAGCTTCCTCACTAATTGGTGTAGGAATCACTGGAACTAGTTTCTGTGACGTTCCACTTTCCAATTCGGGAGAAGGTACAATTACCTCATCAAGTTCTACTTTCCTCCCACTCACTTATTTCGAGAGAAACTCCTTCTCTAGAAAGGATCCACTCTTAGCAACAAAGACCTTGCCTTCGGATCTGTGATAGAAGGTGTACCCAACAGTTTCTTTTGGGTATCCTATGAAGATTTACTTCTCCGATTTGGGTTCGAGCTTATCATGTTGAAACTTTTTCACATAAGCATCGCAGTCCCAAACTTAAAGAAATGACAGCTTAGGTTTCTCGTCAAACCACAGTTCATATGGTGTCATCTCCACGGATTTAGATGGTGCCCTATTTAACGTGAATGTAGCTGTCTCTAATGCATAACCCCAAAAGTGATAGTGGTAGATCGGTAAGAGACATCATCGATCGCACCATATCTAATAAAGTACGGTTATGACGTTCGGACACACCATTACACTATGGTGTTCCAGGTGGCGTGAGTAGTGAAACTATTTCACATTGTTTTACTGAAGGCCAAACTCGCTAACTCAAATATTTTACCTCTACGATCATATCGTAGAAATTCTTATTTTCTTGTTACGATGATTCTCCAGTTCACTCTGAAATTCTTTGAACTTTTTCAAATGTTTCAGACTTGTGCTTCATTAAGTAGATATACCCATATCTGCTCAAATCATCAGTGAAGGTCAGAAAATAACGATACCCGCCGCGAGCTTCAACACTCATTGGACCACATACATCTGTATGTATGATCTCCAACAAATCCGTCGCTCGCTCCATTGTTCCGGAGAACGGAGTTTTAGTCATCTTGCCCATGAGGCATGGTTCGCAAGCACCAAGTGATTCATAATCAAGTGATTCCAAAAGTCCATCACTATGGAGTTTCTTCATGCGCTTTACACCATTATGATCTAAACGGCAGTGCCACAAATAAGTTGCACTATCATTATTAACCTTGCATCTTTTGGCTTCAATATTATGAATATGTGTATCACCACGATCGAGATCCAACAAACTATTTTCATTGGGTGTATGACCATCGAAGGTTTTATTCATGTAAACAGAATAACAATTATTCTATGACTTTAAATGAATAACCGTATTGCAACAAATATAATCAAATCATATTCATGCTCAACGCAAATGCCAAATAACATTTATTTAGGTTTTACACTAATCCCGAAAGTATAGGGAGTGTGCGATGATGATCATATCAATCTTGGAACCTACTTCCAAAACACATCGTCACTTCACCTTTAACTAGTCTCTGTTCATTCTGCAATTCTCGTTTCGAGTTACTAATTTTAGCAACTGAACCGGTATCAAATACCCAGGGGTTGCTATGAACACTAGTAAAGTACACATCAATAATCTGTATATCAAAATATACCTTTGTTCACTTTGCCATCCTTCTTATCCGCCAAGTGTCTAGGGCAGTTCCATTTCCAGTGACCATTTCCTTTGCAGTATAAGCACTTAGTTTCAGGCTTGAGTTTAGCTTTGGGTTTCTTCATGGGAGTGACAACTTGCTTGTCATTCTTCTTGAAGTTCCCCTTCTATCCCTTTGCCCTTTACTTGAAACAAGTGGTCTTGTTAACCATCAACACTTGATGCTCTTTCTTGATTTCTACCTTCGCCGATTTCAGCATCGCGAAGAGCTCGGGAATTACTTTCGGCATCCCTTGCATATTATAGTTCATCACGAAGTTCTACTAACTTGGTGATAGTGACTAGAGAACTTTGTCAATTACTATCTTATCTGGAAGATCAACTCCCACTTGATTCAAGCAATTGAAGTACCCAGACAATCTGAGCACATGCTCACTGATTGAGCCATTCTCCTCCATCTTGTAGGCAAAGTACTGTCAGAGGTCTCATACCTCTCGACACGGGCATGAGTATGAAATACTAATTTCAACTCTTGGAACATCTTATATGCTCCGTGGCGTTCAAAACATTTTTGAAGTCCCGGTTCTAAGCCGTAAAGCATGGTAGACTTAAACTATCAAGTAGTCATCATACCGAGCTTTTGTCAAAAACGTTCATAACGTCTACATCTTCTCCTGCAATAGGTCTGTCACCTAGCGGTGCATCAAGGACATAATTCTTCTGTGCAGAAATGAGGATAATCCTCAGATCACGGAAAAATTCCGCATCATTGCTACTAACATCTTTCAACTTAGTTTTCTCTAGGAACATATACAAAAATAAATGGGGAGCAACATCGCGAGCTATTGATCTACAACATAGATATGCTAATACTACCAGGACTAAGTTCATGATAAATTAAAGTTCAATTTAATCATATTAATTAAGAACTCCCACTTAGATAGACATCCCTCCGGTCATCTAAATGATCACGTGATCCAAATCAACTAAACCATGTCCGATCATCACGTGAGATGGAGTAGTTTCAATGGTGAACATCTTATGTTGATCATATCTACTATATGATTCACGCTCGACCTTTCGGTCTCCAGTGTTCCGAGGCCATATCTGCATATGCTAGGCTCGTCAAGTTTAACCCGAGTATTCTGCGTGTGCAAAACTGGCTTACACCCGTTGTATTTGAACGTAGAGCTTATCACACCCGATCATCACGTGGTGTCTCGGCACGACGAACTTTGGCAACGGTGCATACTCAGGGAGAACACTTATACCTTGAAATTTAGTAAGGGATCATCTTATAATGCTACCGTCGTTCTAAGCAAAATAAGAAGCATAATAAGATAAACATCACATGCAATCAAAATATGTGACATGATATGGCCATCATCATCTTGTGCTTTTGATCTCCATCTCCAAAGCACCCTCATGATCACCTTCGTCACCGGCGCGACACCTTGATCTCCATCGTAGCATCGTTGTCGTCTCGCCAACTATTGCTTCTACGACTATCGCTACTGCTTAGTGATAAAGTAAAGCAATTACATGGCGATTGCATTTCATACAATAAAGCGACAACCATATGGCTCCTGCCAGTTGCCGATAACATTACAAAACATGATCATCTCATACAAAACCGTATAACTCATCATGTCTTGACCATGTCACATCACAACATGCCCTGCAAAAACAAGTTAGACGTCCTCTACTTTGTTGTTGCAAGTTTTACGTGGCTGCTACGGGCTTAGCAAGAACCATTCTTACCTACGCATACAAAAACCACAACGATGCTTCGTCAAGTATGTGCTGTTTTAACCTTCACAAGGACCGGGCGTAGCCACACTTGATTCAGCTAAAATGAGAGAGACAGACACCCGCCAGTCACCTTTAAGTTACGAGTGCTCGTAACGGTGAAATCAGTCTCGCGTAAGCGTACGCGTAATGTCGGTCCAGGCCGCTTCATCTCACAATACCGCCGAAGCAAAGTATGACATGCTGGTAAGCAGTATGACTACTATCGCCCACAACTCATTGTGTTCTACTCGTGCATATCATCTACGCATAGACCTGGCTCATGATGCCACTGTTGGGGAACGTGGTATTTTAAAATTTTCCTACGATCACGCAAGATCTATCTACCAGATGCATAGCAACGAGAGGGAAGAGTGTGTCTACGTACCCTCGTAGACCGGAAGCGGAAGCGTCAAGTGACGCGGTTGATGTAGTCGAACTTCTTCGCGATTCAACCGATGAAGCACCGAACGTACGGCACCTCCGCGTTCAGCACACGTTCAGCTTGATGACGTCCCATGAGCTCTTGATCCAGTTGAGCTTCACGGGAGAGTTTCGTCAGCACGACGGTGTGGTGACGGATATGATGTATCTACCGGCGCAGGGCTTCGCCTAAGCACTGCGACGGTATGACCGAGGTGTGTTTCTGTGGAGGGGGGCACCGCACACGGCTGGAACAATTCAACTTGTGTGTCTTTGGGTGCCCCCCTGCCCCCGTATATAAAGGAGCAAGAGGGGTGGGCCGGCCGGCCTCCTATGGTGCGGCTAGGGCAATCCTACTAGGAATAGGATTGCAATCCTATTCCTAGTAGGAGTCCATCAAGAAGGAAGAGAGGGAAAGGAAAAGAGGGAGAGGTGGCGCCTCCCCAATCCTAGTCCAACTAGGATCCCTAGGTGGGGCGCCGGCCAGCCTCTATGGTCTGCCTCTCTCCTTTCCTCAAGGCCCACTATGGACCATCCCCCCTCGTAGGGGGTTCCGGTAACCCCGTCCGGCAATCCAGGTAAATCCGAAACTTTTCCGGAACACTTCCGGTGTCCGAATATAGTCGTCCAATATATCAATCTTTATGTCTCGGACATTCCGAGACTCCTCTTCATGTCCGTGATCTCATCCGGGACTCCGAACTACCTTCGGTACATTAAAACTCATAAACTCATAATACCGATCGTCATCAAACGTTAAGCGTGCGGACCCTACGGGTTCGAGAACTATGTAGACATGACCGAGACTCATCTCTGGTCAATAACCAATAGCGGAACCTGGATGTTCATATTGGCTCCTACATATTCTACGAAAATATTTTATCGGTCAAACCGCATAACAACATACGTTGTTCCTTTTGTCATCGGTATGTTACTTGCCCGAGATTCAATCGTCGGTATCTCTATACCTAGTTCAATCTCGTTACCGGCAAGTCTCTTTACTCGTTCCGTAACACATCATCTCGTGACTAACTCATTAGTCTTTTGCTTGCAAGGCTTATTATGATGTGTGTTATGGAGAGGGCCCAGAGATACCTCTCCGACACTCGGAGTGACAAATCCTAATCTTGATCTATGCCAACACCACGAATACTTTCGGAGACACATGTAGAGCATCTTTATGATCACCCAGTTACGTTGTGACGTTTGATAGCACACAAGGTGTTCCTACGGTATTCGGGAGTTGCATAATCTCATAGTCATAGGAACATGTATAAGTCATGAAGAAAGCAATAGCAGTAAAACTAAACGATCATAGTGCTATGGTAACGGATGGGTCTAGTCCATCACATCATTCTCCTAATGATGTGATCTCGTTGATCAAATGACAACTCATGTCTATGGCTAGGAAACATAGCCATCTTTGATCAATGAGCTAGTCTAGTAGAGGCATACTAGGGACACTCTGTTTTGTCTATGTATTCACACATGTACTACGTTTCCGGTTAATACAATTCTAGCATGAATAATAAACATTTATCTTGATATAAGGAAATATAAATAACAACTTTATTATTGCCTCTAGGGCATATTTCCTTCACGTGAGTCCCCTGGTGTCCTCCTTCCTCCTATATAAGTCTACGTACCCCGAAACCATCAGCAACAGAGAAAAAACCCTAATTCCACCGCCGTAACCTTCTGTTCCCGTGAGATCCCATCTTGGAGCCTGTTCTGGAGCTCGTCGGAGGGGGGATCCATCACGGAGTTCTTCTACATCATCATCATCGCCCTCACCATGAGTTGTGAGTAGTTTACGACAGACCTTCGGGTCCATAGCTAGTATCTAGATGGCTTCTTCTCTCTCTGGATCTCAATACAAAGTTCTCCTCTGTCTTCGAGGTGATCTATTCGATGTAATCTATTTTTGCGGTGTGTTTGTCGAGAGCCGATGAATTGTGAGTTTATGATCAAGATTATTTATGAGAAATATTTGGTTCTTCTCTGAACTCTTTATGTGTGCTCATAATATCCTTGCAAGTCTCTTCGAATTATTGGTTTGGTTTGGCCTACTAGATCTATAGTTCTTGCAACGGGAGAAGTGCTTGGCTTTGGGTTCAATCTTGCGGTGTCCTTTCCCAATGACAGTAGGGGCAGCAAGGAACGTATTGTATTGTTGCCATCAAGTATAAAAAGATGGGGTTTATATCATATTGCTTGAGTTTATCCCTCCACATCATGTCATCTTGCTTAAGGTGTTACTCTGTTCTTATGAACTCAATACACTAGATGCATGCTGGATAGCGGTCGATGTGTGGACTAATAGTAGTAGATGCAGGCAGGAGTCGGTTTACTTGTCTCGGACGTGATGCCTATATACAATGATCATGCCTAGATAGTTTCATAATTATCCCTTTTCTATCAATTGCTCGACAGTAATTTGTTTACCAGCCGTAGAATATCGCTATCATGAGAGAAGCCACTAGAGAACACTATGGCCCCCGGATCTATTCTCAACATATCAAACTACATCTACTTTACTTTTTCCGCTTTTACTTTCTCTTCTTATAAACATAAATAACAAAAATAGAAACTATCATCTCTATCAGATCTCACTTTTGTAAGTGACCGTAAAGGGATTCACAAGCCCTTATCGCGTTGGCTGCGAAGTTCTTATTTGTTTGTGCAGGTGCGAGGGACTCGCGCGTGGTCTCCTACTAGATTGATACCTTGGTTCTCAAAAACTGAGGGAAATACTTACGCTACTGTGCTGCATCTCCCTTTCCTCTTCGAGGGAATACAACGCAAGCTCGAGAAGTAGCACCCGCCTCGTGACAGACTGACCCATTTGCACTGAAACAAAGGGACCTTAAAATCATGTCCATAGTCAAGTTCCCATGTGTCCACTATGTAACCATAATATATGCCCTTTCCCGTCTTGATTGATGCATCAAAGTGGCCACAGTTGTTTTGGTTGGTGCTCTTTTTATCTTTGGCGATCGTGTAAAATGTATTCCTATTTATCTCGTACCCTTTGTAAGTCAATACAATCGAACATGGTCCCATGGCCAAGGAGTATAGCTCATCAGAAACAGCGTTGTCACCCATGAGACGTGTTTGCAACCAACTGCCAAAAGTCCTGATGTGATGACATGTAATCCAGTCGCCACACTGCTCCACGTGTTTGGAGCGCAAAATATTCTTGTGTTCATTGACATACGGGGTCAACAAGGTAGAATTCTGTAAAACTTTTTAGTGTGACTGAGACCAAGAACGCCCGTCCCTACATATTATTGAGTCCGCTCCTAGCGTGTCTTTTCCAGTAAGTCTCCCCTCATACCGTGATTTAGGGAGACCCATCTTCTTAAGGTCAGGAATGTAGTCAAGACAACACCAAATGACCTCCTCTCTTTGATGGCCCGTGGAGATGCTTCCTTCTGGCCTAGCACGGTTACGAACATATTGTTGGGGAATGTAGTATTTCAAAATGTTCCTACGATCACGCAAGATCTATCTAGGAGAAGCATAGCAATTAGCAGGGAGAGTGTGTCTACGCACCCTCATAGACCGAAAGCGGAAGCATACGCGGTTGATGTAGTCGAATGTCTTCGCGATCCAACCGATCCAAGCACCGAACATACGGCACCTCCACGTTCAGCACACGTTCAGCTAGATGACGTCCCATGAGCTCTTGATCTAGTTGAGCTTCACGGGAGAGTTTCGTCAACATGGCGACAAGATGACGGTGATGATGAAGCTACCGGCACAGGGCTTCGCCTAAGCACTGCAACGATATGACCGAGATGTGTATCTGTGGGGAGGGGCACGGCACATGGTTGAAATCAACTTGTGTGTCCATGGGATGCCCCCTGGCCACGACTATAAAGGATGGAGGGAGGAGGAGGCCGACCCTCATAGGGCGCACCAAAGTGTCGAGTTCTACTAGGACTCCCTAGTCCTAGTAGGATTCCACCTCCCACATGGAATAGGAAAAGGGGAAGGGGGAAGGAGAAGAAAGGAAGGGGGCGCCCCCTTTCCCTAGTCCAATTCGGACCAGTCCATGGGGAAAGGGCGCGGCCACCCTTGAGGCATTTCTCTCCTTTCCCGTATAGCCCATTAAGGCCCAATACGAATTCCCGTAACTCGCCGGTACTCCGAAAAATACCCGAATCACTCGAAACCTTTCCGATGTCCGAATATAGCCTTCCAGTATATCGATCCTTACGTCTCGACGATTTCGAGACTGTTCGTCATGTCCGTAATGTCATCCAGGACTCCAAACAAACGTCGGTCATCAAATCACATAACTCATAATACAAATCTCATCGAACGTTAACGTGCGGACCCTACGGGTTCGAGAACTATGTAGACATGACTGAGACACATCTCCGGTCAATACCAATAGCGGAACCTGGATGCTCATATTGGCTCCTACATATTCTACGAAGATCTTTAACGGTCAAACCACATAACAACATTCGTTGTCCCTTTGTCATCGGTATGTTATTTTCCCGAGATTCAATCGTCGATATCATCATACCTAGTTCAATCTCGTTACTCGCAAGTCTCTTTACTCGTTCTGTAATGCATCATCCCACAACTTACTCATTATTCACATTGCTTGCAAGGCTTATAGTGATGTGCATTACCGAGAGGTCCCAGAGATACCTCTACGACAATCGGGGTGACAAATCCTAATCTCGATCTATGCCAACTCAACAAACACTATCGGAGACACCTGTAGAGCATCTTTGATAGCACACAAAGTGTTCCTACGATATTCAGGAGTTGCATAATCAAATAGTCATAGGAACATGTATAAGTCATGAAGAAAGCAATAACAACATACTAAACGATCAAGTGCTAAGCTAACGGAATGGGTCAAGTCAATCACATCATTCTCTAATGATGTGATCCCTTTCATCAAATGACAACTCATGTCTATGGCTAGGAAACTTAACTATCTTTGATTGACGAGCTAGTCAAGTAGAGGCATACTAGTGACACTCTGTTTGTCTATGTATTCACACATATACTAAGTTTCCGGTTAATACAATTCTAGCATGATTAATAAACATTTATCATGATATAAGGAAATCAATAACTTTATTATTGCCTCTAGGGCATATTTCCTTCAGTCTCCCACATGCACTAGAGTCAATAATCTAGTTCACATCACCATGTGATTTAACACCAATAATTCACGTCCTCATGTGATTTAACACCTTATAGTTCACATCGCCATGTGACCAATACACAAAAGGTGTACTAGAGTCAATAATCTAGTTCACATCACCATGTGATTAACACCCAAAGAGTACTAAGGTGTGATCTTGTTTTGCTTGTGAGAGAGGTTTAGTCAATGAGTCTGCCACTTTCAGATCCGTATGTATTTTGCAAATTTCTATGTCTACAATGCTCTGCACGGAGCTACTCTAGCTAAATGCTCCCACTTTCAATATGTATCCAGAACGAGACTCGGAGTTACCCAGATTGGTGTCAAAGCATGCCTTGAGGTAACTCTTTACAACAACCTATTTATCACATCCATAACCGAGAAATATTTCCTTACTCCTATAAGGATAATTTTGACCACTGTCCATTGATCTACTCCTAGATCAAAATTGTACTCCCTTGCCAGACTCAGGGCAGGGCATACAATAGGTCTGGTATACAGCATGGCATACTTTATAGAACTTATGGCTGAGGCATAGGGAATGACTTTCATTCTCTCTCTCTATCTTTTGCTATGGTTGGTATTTGACTCTTACTCAACTTCACACCTTGCAACACAGGCAACAATTCTTTCTTTGACTGTTCCATTTTGAACTACTTCAAAAACTTGTCAAGGTATGTACTCATTGAAAAAAATATCAAGCGTCTTGATCTATCTCTATAGATCTTGATGATCAATATGCAAGCAGCTTCACCGAGGTCTTTCTTTGAAAAACTCCTTTCAAACATTCCTTTATGCTTTCCAGAAAATTCTACATCATTTTCGATCGACAATATGTCATTCACATATTCTTATCAGAAAGGCTGTAGTGCTCCCAATCACTTTCTTGTAAATACAGGCTTCACCGCAAGTCTATATAAAACTATATGCTTTGATCAACTTATCAAAGCGTATATTCGAACTCCGAGATACTTGCACAAGTCCATAGATGGATCAGTGGAGCTTGCACATTTTGTTAGCACCTTTAGGATTGAAAAAACCTTCTGGTTGCATCATATACAACTCTTCTTTTAATAAGTCCATTAAAGAATGCAGTTTTGTTATCCATTTGCCAGATTTCATAAAATGCGGCAATTGCTAACATGATTTGGACAGACTTAAGCATCGCTACGAGTGAGAAAATCTCATCGTAGTCAACACCTTGAACTTGTCAAAAACCTTTCGCAACAAGTCGAGCTTTGTAGACAGTAACATTACCATCAGGGACAACCTTCCTCTTAAAGATCCATTTAGTTTCAATGGCTTGACAATCATCGGGCAAGTCAACCAAAATCCACACTTTGTTCTCATACATGGATCCCATCTCAAATTTCATGGCATCAAGCCATTTTGCGGAATCTAGGCTCATCATCGCTTCCTCATAGTTCGTAGTTTCATCATGGTCTAGTAACATGACTTCCAAAACCGGGTTACCGTACCACTCTGGCACGGAATGCTCTCTGGTTGACCTACGAGGTTCAGTAGTAACTTGATCTGAAATTTCATGATCATCATCATTAGCTTCCTCGCTGATTGGTGTAGGAATCACTAGAACTAATTTGTGTGATGTACTGCTTTCCAATTCGGGAGAAGGTACAATTACCTCATTAAGTTCAACTTTCCTCCCACTCACTTCTTTCGAGAGAAACTCCTTCTCTAGAAAGTATCCATTTTTAGCAATGAATATCTTGCCTTTGGATCTGTGATAGAACGTGTACCCAACAGTTTCCTTTGGGTACCTTATGAAGACACATTGCTCCGATTTGGGTTCCAGCTTATCAGGTTGAAACTTTTTCACATTAGCATCGCTGCCCCAAAATTTCAGAAACGACACCTTAGGTTTCTTGCCAAACCTTGGTTCATACGTTGTCGTCTCAACGGATTTAGATGGTGCCCTATTTAACATGAATGCAGCTGTCCCTAATGCATAACCCTAAAACTATAGTGGTAAATCGGTAAGAGACATCATAGATCGCACCATATCTAATAAAGTGCAGTTACGACTTACGGACACACCATTACGCTGTGGTGTTCCAGGTGGCGTGAGTTGTGAAACTATTTCACATTGTTTTAAATGAAGGCCAAACTCATAACTTCAAATATTCGCCTCCGCGATCTGATCGTAGAACCTTTTATTTTCTTATTACGATGATTTTCCACTTCACTCAGAAATTGTTTCAACTTTTCAAATGTTTCAGACTTATGTTTCATCAAGTAGATATACCCATATCTGCTCAAATAATCTGTGAAGGTCAGAAAATAACGATACCCGCCGCGAGCATCAACACTCATCGGACCGCATACATCAGTATGTATTATTTCCAATAAGTCAGTTGCTCGCTCCATTCTTCCGGAGAACGGAGTCTTAGTCATCTTGCCCATGAAGGCATGGTTGGCAAGCATCAAATGATTCAAAATAAAGTGATTCCAAAATCCTGTCAGCATGGAGTTTCTTCATGCACTTTACACCAAAATGACCTAAACGACAGTGCCACAAATAAGTTGCACTATCATTATTAACTTTGCATCTTTTGGCTTCAATATTATGAATATGTGTATCACTACGATTGAGATCCAACAAACTATTTTTATTGGGTGTATGACCATCGAAGGTTTTATTCATGTAAACAGAACAACAATTATTCTCTGACTTTAAATGAATAAACATATTGCAATAAACATGATCAAATCATATTCATGCTCAATGCAAACACCTAACACCATTTATTTAGGTTCAACACTAATCCCGAATGTATAGGGAGTGTGTGATGATGATCATATCAATCTTGGAACCACATCCAACACACATCGTGACTTCAACTTTAACAGTCTCTGTTCATTCTGCAACTCTCGTTTTGAGGTTCTAATTTTAGCAACTGAACCAGTATCAAATACCCAGGGGTTGCTATGAACACTAGTAAAGTACACATCAATAATCTGTATATCAGATATACCTTTGTTCACTTTGCCATCCTTCTTATCCGCCAAGTATCTATGGCATTTCCACTTCCAGTGACCATTTCCTTTGAAGTAGAACTACTAAGTTTTAGGGTTGAGTTTAGCTTTGGGTTTCTTCACGGGAGTGACAACTTGCTTGTCAATCTTCTTGAAGTTCCCCTTCTATCCCTTTGTCCTTTTCTTGAAACAAGTTGTCTTGTTAAACATCAACACTTGATGCCCTTTCTTGATTTCTACCTTCGCTGATTTCAGCATCGCGAAGAGCTCGGGAATTAATTTCGTCATCCCTTGCATATTATAGATCATCACGAAGTTCTACTAACTTGGTGATAGTGACTAGAGAACTTTGTCAATTAATATCTTATCTGGAAAATTAACTCCCACTTGATTCAAGCAATTGTAGTACCCACACAATCTGAGGACATGCTCATCGGTTGAGCTATTCTCCTCCATCTTGTAGGCAAAGTACTGTCAGGGCTCTCATACCTCTTGATACTGGCATGAGTATGAAATACAAATTTCAACTCTTAGGAACATCTTATATGCTCCGTGGCATTCAAAACATTTTTGAAGTCCCGGTTCTAAGCCGTAAAGCATGGTGCACTAAACTATCAACTAGTCATCATACCGAGCTTTTGTCAAAACGTTCATAACGTCAGCATCTGCTCCCGCAATAGGACTATCACCTAGCGGTGCATCAAGGACATAATTCTTCTGTGCAGCAATGAGGAAAATCCTCAGATCACGGAACAAGTCTGCATCATTGCTACTATCATCTTTCATCTTATATTTCTCTAGGAACAAATAAAAATAAACGGGGAGCTACATCGCGAGCTATTGATCTACAACATAGATATGACAATACTACCAGGACTAAGTTCATGATAAATTAAAGTTCAATTAATCATATTACTAAAGAACTCCCACTTAGACATCCCTCTAGTCATCTAAATGATCACGTGATCTAAATCAACTAAACCATTTCCGATCATCACGTGATATGGAGTAGTTTTCAATGGTGAACATCTTATGTTGATCATATCTACTATATAATTCAATGGTGAACATCTTATGTCTCCAGTGTTCTGAGGCCATGTATGTACATGCTAGGCTCGTCAAGTTTAACCCGAGTATTCTGCATGTGTAAAACTATCTTATGCCCGTTGTATTTGAACGTAGATCTTATCACACCCGATCATCACGTGGGGTCTCGGCACGACGAACTTTCGCAACAATGCATACTTAGGGAGAACACTTGTACCTTGAAATTTTATAAGGGATCATCTTATAATGATACCACCGTACTAAGCAAAATAAGAAGCATAATAAGATAAACATCACATGCAATCAATATATGTGACATGATATGGCCATCATCATCTTGTGCTTTTGATCTCCATCTCCAAAGCATCATCATGATCTCCATCGTCACTGGCTAGACACCATGATCTTCATCGTAGCGTCGTGGTTGTCTCGCCATCTATTGCTACTACTACAATCACTAACTCATAGTGATAAAGTAAAGCATTTACATGGCCTTCGCAATTCATACAATAACGAGATAAACATAAGGCTCATGCCGGTTGCCGATAATTTACAAAACATGATCATCTCATACAATAACGTATAACTCATCATGTCTTGACCATATCACATCACAACATGCCCTGCAAAAACAAGTTAGACGTCCTCTACTTTGTTGTTGCAAGTTTTACGTGGCTGCTACAGGCTTAGCAAGAACCGTTCTTACCTACGCATAAAAAAAACCACAACGATTTTTCGTCAAGTGTGCTGTTTTAACCTTCACAAGGACCGGGCGTAGCCACACTCAATTCAACTAAAGTGAGAGAGACAGACACCCGCCTGTCACCTTTAAGCAACGAGTGCTCGTAACTGTGAAACCAGTCTCGCGTAAACGTACACGTAATGTTGGTCCGGGCCGCTTCATCTCACAATACCACCGAACCAATGTATGACATGCTGGTAAGAAGTATGACTATTATCGCCCACAACTCATTGTGTTCTACTCATGCATATCATCTACGCATAGACCTGGCTCATGATGACACTGTTGGGGAACGTAGTATTTCAAAATTTTCCTACGATCATGCAAGATCTATCTCGGAGAAGCATAGCAACGATCGGGCAGAGTTTGTCTACGTACCCTCGTAGACCAAAAGCGGAAGCGTCTAGTGACGCAGTTGATGTAGTCGAACGTCCTCGCGATCCAACCGATCCAAGCACCGAATGTACGGCACCTCCACGTTCAGCACACGTTCAGCTCGATGATGTCCCACGAGCTTTTGATCCAGTTGAGCTTCACGGAAATGTTTCATCAGCACGACGGCGTGGTGACGGTGATGATGAAGCTACCGGCGTAGGGCTTTGCCTAAGCACTGCAATGATATGACTGAGGTGTGTATCTACGGGGAGGGGCACCGCACACGGCTAAAATCAAATTTTGTGTCCATGGGGTGCCCCTCACTACGTATATAAAGGATGGAGGGAGAAGGAGGCCGGCCCTCATAGGGCGCGGAAAAGTGTGGAGTCCTACTAGGACTCCCTAGTCCTAGTAGGATTCCACCTCCCGCATGGAATAGGAAAAGGGTAAGGGAGAAGGGGAAGGAAGGAAGGAGGCACCCCCTTTCCCTAGTCCAATTCGCACCAGTCCATGGGTAAGGGACGCGGCCACCCTTGAGGCATCTCTCTCCTTTCCCATATGGCCCGTTAAGGCCCAATACGAATTTCCATAACTCTCCTGTACTCCGGAAAATACCCGAATCACTCGGAACCTCTCCAATGTCCGAATATAGACTTTCAATATATCGATCTTAACGGCTCTACCATTTCGATACTGTTCATCATGTCCGTGATCTGGGACTCCGAACAAACATCGGTCATCAAATCACATAACTCATAATACAAATCGTCATCTAACGTTAAGCGTGCAGACCCTACGGGTTCGAGAACTATGTTGACATGAACGAGACACATCTCCGGTCAATAGCAAATAGCGGAACCTGGCTGCTCATATTGGCTCCTACATATTCTACGAAGATATTTATCGGTCAAACCGCAGAACAACATGCGTTGTTCCCTTTGTCTTCGGTATGTTACATGCCCGAGATTCAATCATCGGTATCATCATACCTAGTTCAATCTCGTTCCCGGCAAGTCTCTTTACTCGTTCCGTAATGCATCATCCCATAACTAACTCATTAGTCACATTGCTTGCAAGGCTTATAGTGATGTGCATTACCGAGAGGGCCCAGAGATACATCTTCGAAAATCTGAGTGACTAATCCTAATCTCGATCTGTGCCAACTCAACAAAAACTATCGGAGACACCTGTAGAGCATCTTTATAATCACCCAGTTACGTTGTGACGTTTGATAGCACACAAAGTGTTCCTATGGTATTTGGGAGTTGCATAATCTCATAGTCATAGGAACATGTATATGTCATGAAGAAAGCAATATCAACATACCAAACGATCAAGTCTAAGCTAACGGAATGGGTCAAGTCAATCACATAATTCTCTAATGATGTGATCCCATTCATCAAATGACAACTCGTGTGTGTGGCTAGGAAACTTAACCATCTTTGATTAACGAGCTAGTCAAGTAGAGGCATACTAGTGACACTCTCTTTGTCTATGTATTCACACATGTACTAAGTTCCCGGTTAATACAATTTTAGCAGGAATAATAAACATTCATCATGATATAAGGAAATAAATAATAACTTTATTATTTCCTCTCGGGCATATTTCCTTCACATATTTCTTTAAGACTCCCATGAACCTCTCAAAGGGGAACAAATTGTGTAGAAATACAGGGCCCAGAATGGCAATCTCATCGACTAGATGAACTAGGACGTGTGTCATGATATTGAAGAAGAATGGTGGGAACACCAGCTCAAAACTGACAAGACATTGCGCCCTTTTTTCAGATCTTTCTCCTGGTTTTGATCATCACCGTTCACCTACTTGTTACGGAGATCGCAACCAATGCACAATCCAGAATTTTTTAGCTTTTTTCTGGATCGATCACCTTGTGAGAGATTGCATTGAGGAATGCACATAGCTTCACAATGGCTAATCGAACGTTTTCCGGCGCCCTCAATGCAACCGGAAGCAGTTGCGTCATAATCACATGGCAGTTCCATACACTTTTTGATCATATTTGGACAAACCTACTAATGGTTGCAAAAGTGCACAATGTTCTTGTTTTACACTTTATTGTGTAGGAATTACTTGGAAATTGACAAAAGCGCAAAAGGAGTCGTATTGGAGTAGGACTCTGACTTTCCTGAAATCTGTCTGAGAACGTTTTTTAAAGATGGTCACGTTCCGGCCCGAAGACGATGTCAAACGGAAAAAGTCTAGTTGCGAAAGTTGTGGGAAATTTCGAGGCGATGCTTCTGGATATAAACTTCGTCCAAATCGGAGTCCGGACTGCCGAGTAAAGCCCGTTTTACTGAGGCCCAAAATCTGATGATGGGAATCCGAGAGTCTATATAAAGAGAGGAAACCTAGGTCACCAAGGAGCCACGAATTTTCCTCCTCCCGAGCCGCCGTCTTGGAGGGGAGGACCAGCACCATTGCAGCACCATCCACAAGGAAGAAGGGGGGCCAAGGAGCCGCTGCCCCCTAGGGCCGCCGCCGCCTCGAGGGCCGCCGCCGCCCCCTAGGGCCGCCGCCTCCGCCGCGCCCCCAAGGGCCGCCGCCGCCGCCTCCGTGGCTGCCACCGGCCATCTCCTCCTCGCGGGGCTGCACCTCTCCATCAACACCATCATCAACCTCCTCCTCACAATGTCCATGCGTGAGTAGTCTTTTCCGGGGCCGAGGTCTCGTACGTGTAGCTATGTGGTTATCTCTCTCTCCCATGATGTGATCTTCGTTGTGATCATAGGCTATGTTAATCTAGGGTGATCCCATGATATTTCCCTTCCTCTATGTATTGGATTGATGTACTCACTTGTCTTTATCTAGTATAATCCCCGAGACCAAGGTGACAGCGGTCTATTGGACATGGATTAGAAAAATATTTTCATGAGTGATTTCCTTTCTTGTGTGTTGATTGAAGATTGAGAGTCTCTTGGTGCTTGTCTTTGACTATCCTTTAGATATGTTGTGGTGATTGTGGGACTCTCATTGGATGGCCGCGGTGACATTGCGAAATCCTTAGATTGAGAACTACGAACTTTGAGGTGTGCTTTTGTAGCCCTACATAATTCTCGTCCTCTCTTGACCACGAAGGAATGACCTCCGGGTGCGTCTCCATTGCATGTTTTATGGGAAATATCATGTGATTCGATTATGTTAATGTTGTTGGGAGTTGCCACTAGTGAAAGTATGATCCCTAGGCCTTGTTTCCACCATTTCAATACCATTTGTGCTCACGTTTACCACTTGTTTGCTTGCTGCACTTTTTATTACAGATTTATATTACTTTGTTTTGCCATCCATATCACTTGCCATTTAACATCTCTTCGCCGAACTAGTGCACCTATACATCTAACAAGTGTATTAGGTGTGTTGGTGACACAAGAGACTTCTTGTATCTTAGTTGCAGGGTTTCTTGAGAGAGACCATCTTCAACCTCTACTTCCCTGAGTTCGATAAACATTAGGTCATCCACTTGAGGGAAATTGCTGCTGTCCTAGAAACCTCTGCGCTTGGAGGCCCAACATAGTCTACAAGAGTAGAAGCGTGTGTAGACATCAAGCTATTTCTGGCGCCGTTGCCGGGGAGGTGAGTGCTTGAAGGTATATCTTCAGATCTTGCAATTAAATCTTTTTGTTTCTTGTTTTTATTTTCACTAGTTTTGCTTAATGGAAAACATCAAAAATATGAGAGAGCTTTATAAGCTCTACCTTGAACTTGGACATGATGTGTTCGAAGAGAAAATTAAAAAACCTTTGGAACTTTATTATTTGCATAACAATCATGATGGTGGTGATGTTATTAGTATGTTTTTATTTAATATCAATGTTGCTAATGACATGGAAAACTCTAAGCTTGGGGATGACACGTTTGATGAACATGATATTTTTAGTCCCCCAACTTTTGAGGAGAAAATTTACTTTGATGATACTATGCCTCCTATATATGATGATTACAGTGATGAATATGATACTTTCAGTCCACCTACTATTGAGGATAAAATTTATTATGATTATGATATGCCTCCTAAATACGATGATTACCATGATGGTTATGATAGTCTTACTCTCACTATTCCTAATAAGAAAGATTTTGCTTATATGAAGAGTAATGACACTTTTATGCTTTTGGATCATGGAAATAATGCCTTATGTGATAGTTATATTGTTGAGTTCATCCATGATGCCACTGAAATTTATAATGAGAGAGGGAGACATGGTTCTAAATATCTTAATAATAAGAAGTTTCCTCTCTTTATGGTGAATATTTTGAAGTTATGCTTGTTTTGCCTTCCTATACTAGTTGCTTTGTGCTTCAATGAATTATTCTATTGCAATATTCCTATGCATAGGAAGAATGTTAGGCTTAAATGTGTTTGGTATTTGCTTCTTGATGCTCTCTTTTGTTCTTCAACTCTTATTCCTACGAGAGCATCATTAAAATCTTAAGCCTATCTTTATGGCTATAAAGAAAGAGCTCTAGGGAGACAACCCTTGTTATCTTTGCTTTCAGTTTGTTCTTTCAGTTTTTAGTGGTCTTGAAGTTTGTTACTACTGTAGCAACATCATTGTATCTTTATTTTTCAGCTTTGTGCCAAGTTTAGCCTCTGATTGCAAGAAAGTTCAAAAGTTGTGACGTGCTGTCCAGGAAACAGATTATGTCCTTGGACAGAAAAATTCGTATAAAATCACCAGATCATCTTTTTGGTCTGAATTTTTTCAAAAGAATGCTCTATACAATTGGCTTTCGGGCGTCTGTTCTGAGTTTTTTTATTTGAGTCGCAGAAGTGCCCCGAAAAAATTATTTACTACCTGCTGGTCTGTTTTTCACAGATTCTGTCATGTTTTGCCTTTCCTTCATTTTGCAAACCTTGAGCTTGCTTTTTCTTTGCAAAAACCTTTTGGCAATCTTGAGAAACAGTAGACCTTCAAGAATATCCTTATTTCCAGCAAGGAAAAATTATTTTATTAAGGGTACTAACCTCGCTAATCAGATTATGATGAGTTATGTATGAAGGGAGTTTTCAAGTGTGCGAGGGAAGATGATAAAAAGATTCAGGAGTGTCAAACGCTCAAGCTTGGGGATGCCCCCATGCACCCCCAAGAAATATTCAAGAAGACTCAAGCGTCTAAGCTTGGGGATGCCCCCGTGCATTCCCTTCTCCATCAACAATTATCAGTTCGTCTTTCGTTCCACTCTATTTTTATCACTTCATGTGTTATGTGCTATGCTTGGAGCGTCTTGCTTTTAGTTTCCTTTTTAGTTTTCTTTAGCTTTGCTTGCTTTTCATAACGAGTTGGAACTCAGCCTTCTTTGTGTCGGAGAGAAACACGCTCCACTTCAACCTAGAACACAACATAGAATTTTCATGTTTATCTTTGCTGTGTATGTTCTTGGTCTTTCAATAGCTACTGTCATGCTTAGCTCCTAGTTTTCATGCTTATCTTTTTAAAGAGCTTTTGTTTAGTTGGTCGCTGGAACTCTCTTTAGTTATCATGCTTATCTTGTTAAGAGAGTTGGCTTCTGTTGCACTGGTTGATATGTCCATGATAAAAATGCTATGTGCATAATGGTGCTTAGTAGTTCATGTTTTCTTAGTCTCAAATAGCTTGGGGGTTCCCAATGTGTTATTGGAGTACCAACATGATTTGTTTGCCTATGATGTGGTATCGTTTAGTGATATCTTCCTTCAAGAATTTATTTTGATTGACTTGGCGTATGCTCACGCATATTTAAGACTGTAAAGAAAGTCTGTCAAGCCTTGATGATCTTTTATTTCTGAGTAGCGATATAACTTCCATGCCTGATTCAATGTTGCTTTGTCGCTCTGCATGATTATGACCATCATTGCTCTTTTAGTTGGTCGCTCCCAGTCTTTTGCTAACCTCCACCTGTACTAAGCGGACTGACTGCTTGTGCATCCAAATCCTTTAAACCAAGTTATGCCATATGAGTCCACCATACCTTCCTATACATGGTATTTACCTGCCATTCCTAACGAAGACTATCTTGTACCATCTCGAAATTATTCAAAAAAGCATTTCTATTTTATGCCTCTGTTTTAGCTCATGAGGAAGTAGTAGTTAATTCATGATCTTTTTAAGTTGGACAAGCTTCACCCCGGGATTGCATGTCTAATGTGCAAACCCATAATACGAAAAGGAACTGGCATAGAGTGCGCCCGGCTCATTAAAAAAATTATACAACAAACAAACCCTCCTTCACGCTTTGTTCATGAGAAATCAGAAAACTTTGGCAGTGATAAACAAAGGAGATTAAGAGGATGTGTCGTCCTCGTGCGGGAGCCGTTCCTCAAAACTTGTCCAGCTCGAGAAGTAATTGAGTTATCTGCTAGCATTCGTTGACGAAATATGCATCTCTAAAAAAATAAATTATTACCTCTGTTTTTAAAAACCAAGAGCTCTGGTACATGTTTAGTTTTTGTTTCCGACCACGGGTTTTCAACCTTGCCATCAAAAGCCACGGTTCGAGAGTCTCCACCTTCTTTAAAGCACCAACTATTGAGAGCATGATTGTCATTCTGAGTGTAATGTGCATTGTCCCAAAGTACCATTGTCTTTTGCATGATTATGATATCGTTTATTCTGAAATCATTGTATCTAGTCGTCACTTAAACCTTGGAGGTGCCCCTGCATTTATGATTTGCTTCACTAAAGGGGCAAGCGAGGTATCACTTTATCATATTTGCACACCATGCTCACTACAAATCTATTTGATGTTTCAGTATCATATTGTAAAACTTTCATTTTTTTGTGATTTTCTCATGAGGCAACTTAATTACTACAGATTCATTATCTCAGTAAGCACTTGTCATGTGACTGTGAAAAGTTCTTATATGGTTAATAGCATGTCACCACAGAAATTATGCTTGTTATCATTTACCTACTCGAGGACGAGCAGGAATTAAGCTTGGGGATGTTGATACGTCCAAAACGTATCTATAATTTCTGCTTGCTCCATGCCCTTTTTGTGTGATATTGCTATGATATTTATGCACTTCCATACACTTTTTGATCATATTTGGACTAACCTACTAATGGTTGCAAAAGTGCACAATGTTCTTGTTTTACACTTTATTGTGTAGGAATTACTTGGAAATTGACAAAAGCGCAAAAGGAGTCGTATTGGAGTAGGACTCTGACTTTCCTGAAATCTGTCTGAGAACGTTTTTTAAAGATGGTCACGTTCCGGCCCGAAGACAACGTCAAACGGAAAAAGTCTAGTTGCGAAAGTTGTGGGGAATTTCGAGGCGATGCTTCTGAATATAAAATTCGTCCAAATCGGAGTCCGGACTGCCGAGTAAAGCCCGTTTTACTGAGGCCCAAAATCTGATGATGGGAATCCGAGAGTCTATATAAAGAGAGGAAACCTAGGTCACCAAGGGGCCACGAATTTTCCTCCTCCCGAGCCGCCGTCTTGGAGGGGAGGACCAGCACCATTGCAGCACCATCCACAAGGAAGAAGGGGGGCCAAGGAGCCGCTGCCCCCTAGGGCCGCCGCCGCCCCGAGGGCCGCCGCCGCCGCCGCGCCCCCAAGGGCCGCCGCCGCCGCCTCCGTGGCTGCCGCCGGCCATCTCCTCCTCGCGGGGCTGCACCTCTCCATCAACACCATCATCAACCTCCTCCTCACAATGTCCTTGCGTGAGTAGTCTTCTCCGGGGCCGAGGTCTCGTACGTGTAGCTATGTGGTTATCTCTCTCTCCCATGATGTGATCTTCGTTGTGATCATAGGCTATGTTAATCTAGGGTGATCCCATGATATTTCCCCTTCCTCTATGTATTGGATTGATGTACTCACTTGTCTTTATCTAGTATAATCCCCGAGACCAAGGTGACAGCGGTCTATTGGACATGTATTAGAAAAATATTTTCATGAGTGATTTCCTTTCTTGTGTGTTGATTGAAGATTGAGAGTCTCTTGGTGCTTGTCTTTGACTATCCTTTAGATATGTTGTGGTGATTGTGGGACTCTCTTTGGATGGCCGCGGTGACATTGGGAAATCCTTAGATTGAGAACTACGAACTTTGAGGTGTGCTTTTGTAGCCCTACATAATTCTCGTCCTCTCTTGACCACGAAGGAATGACCTCCGGGTGCGTCTCCATTGCATGTTTTATGGGAAATATCATGTGATTCGATTATGTTAATGTTGTTGGGAGTTGCCACTAGTGAAAGTATGATCCCTAGGCCTTGTTTCCACCATTGCAATACCATTTGTGCTCACGTTTACCACTTGTTTGCTTGCTGCACTTTTTATTACAGATTTATATTACTTTGTTTTGCCATCCATATCACTTGCCATTTAACATCTCTTCGCCGAACTAGTGCACCTATACATCTAACAAGTGTATTAGGTGTGTTGGGGACACAAGAGACTTCTTGTATCTTAGTTGCAGGGTTGATTGAGAGAGACCATCTTCAACCTCTACTTCCCTGAGTTCGATAAACCTTAGGTCATCCACTTGAGGGAAATTGCTGCTGTCCTACAAACCTCTGCGCTTGGAGGCCCAACATAGTCTACAAGAGTAGAAGCGTGTGTAGACATCTGGAGGCATGTCGTCTTTTACGTGCACACGTTGCTGGTTCTCCCATGCGTCCGGTGTATCTTTTGTCTTTCCATACACGCCCAAGAAGCCTAGCAGGTTCACGCAAAGATTTTTCATCACGTGCATCACGTAGATTGCAGAGCGACCTCTACGTCTTTCCAATAGGGTAGGTCCCAAAATATAGATTTGTTATTCCACATGAGTGCACGTCCCTCAGCGTCATTTGGAACAGATAGTCCGTCGGGACCCTTTCCAAAGATTACATGTAAATTATTGACCATAGCAAGTAGGTGATCACTGGTACGGAGGGCGGGCTTCTTCCGGTGCTCTAATTCACATTTGAAATGTTTGCCTTTCTTTCGAAATTGATGGTTGGTCGAAAGAAATAGTTGATGCCCTAGGTACACATTCTTCCTGCATTTGTCCAAATATATACTTTCGGTGTCATCTAAACAGTGCGTGCATGCGTGGTATTCCTTGTTTGTTTGTCCTGAAAGGTTACTGAGAGTAGGCCAATCATTGATGGTTACAAACAGCAACGCATGTAGGTCAAATTCCTCATGGTTGTCTTGATCCCACACACGTACACATTGTCCGTTCCACAGCTGTAAAAATTCTTCAACTAATGGCCATAGGTACACATCAATGTCGTTGCCGGGTTGGTTAGGGCCTTGGTTGAGCACTAGATAATGAACTTCCGCTTCATGCACAACCAAGGACGAAGGTTATGGATACATAGAGTCACGGGCCAGGTGCTATGATTGCTGCTCTGGTCCCCAAAAGGATTAATGCCATCCGTGCTTAAACCAAACCATACATTCCCTGCTTCACCGGCAAACTCAATCTAGTACTTTCTCTAGATTTTTCTCCCCTGCGGCCCGTCATCGGGTGCCCTAAACTTCTCGTCTTTCTTACGGTCCTCTTTGTGCCACCGCATAAACTTGGCATGCTATGTGTTTTTGAACAAACATTTCAACCGTGGTATTATAGGAGCATACCACATCACCTTGGCAGGAACCCTCTTCCTGGGGCGCTTGCTGTCAACATCACCAGGGTCATCTCGTCTAATCTTATACCGCAATGCAGCGCATACCGGGCATGCGTTCAAATCCTCGTACGCACCGCGGTAGAGTAT
This sequence comes from Secale cereale, assembly GCA_902687465.1. NCBI lineage: Eukaryota > Viridiplantae > Streptophyta > Magnoliopsida > Poales > Poaceae > Secale > Secale cereale. The sequence goes on along the minus strand of LR738715.1, from coordinate 814,717,563 downwards.
GTAGTACCTTCCGCACGTCCAATCCTAGAGGGCATAGAACCTTCTTTGCTCCGTACGTATAGTCGGGCAATTCGTTATCCTTTGGAAGCTTCTTCTTCAATATTTTCAGCAGCTTCTCAAATCCGATGTCAGATACACCATTGTCTGCCTTCCACTTCAGCAATTCTAGTGTGGTACCGAGCTTTGTGTTGCCATCTTCGCAATTTGGGTATAACCCTATTTTGTGATCCTCTAACATGTGATCGAACTTCAACTTCTCCTTGTCACTTTCGCATTTTCTCTTTGCATAAACATTGAATCAGCGAACATCATCATCAGGCACATCGTCTGGTTCCTCTTGATCTTCAGCTTCCCTCGTTGCAGCATCGCCGTATGCAGGGGGCACATAGTTGTCACCATTCTCTTCTTCTTCGTTGTCTTCCATCATAACCCCTCTTTCTCCGTGCTAGATCCAAACATTATAGTGTGGCATGAAACCCTTATAAAGCAGGTGGGTGTGAAGGATTTTCCGGTCAGAGTATGACTTCGTACTCTCACATATAGGACATGGACAACACATACAACCATTTTGCTTGTTTTCCTCAGCCACTTCGAGAAAATTATGCATGCCCTTATTGTACTCGGAGGTGCGTCTGTCCATTGCCGGTTTATCTGCGTGCATTATATATAATTAAGTGTGTCAAAAACCATTACAGAACATCATGAATACAGAAGTGACCAAATTAATAGACGTTCATCATCACATTAAGACCAAAGTACATACATAGTTCTCATTGAACAACATATAGCTCTCCAGAGCATCTAATTAAACCATACATTGAAACTATGTAAAACATTTCAATGCAACAACAAATGCGATCATGATTGCAACTACGGTAAGAATTGATCCAACAACATAATGATACCAAGCCTCAGTATGGATGTCATATTTTCTAATATTTGTAATCTTCAAGCGCATGGCATCCATCTTGATCTTGTGATCATCGACGACTTCCGCAATATGCAACTCCAATTCCATCTTCTTCTCCTTAGTTTTTTCCATTTTTTTCTTCAAGTAAATATTTTCCTTTTCATATAAATTTAACCACTCCACAAGAGGGTCGGTTGGAATTTCCGGTTCACATACCTCCTAGATAAAAACATCTATGTCACGTTGGTCGGCATAATTTTAATAAACACTAAAACAAATAGTTATGAAAGATAATATAGCACATCTGAATCATAGATAGGACGAGGGCTGACGTGTGCGGATACCAAAACCATCGCACTATATAATAACAAACAATAATAAAAGTAAGAAAATTATACAAATATCTTTATAAATAATACAAGTAAGAATTTTTTTTCATTTTAGAAAGAAGATAGGAACAAGAGGCTGTGCCGGCGACGAGATGGGCGTGGGCGTATAATGGCGGTGAGGACAGGGACGCAACAGGACGGACCGGCAAACCTAGACAAATCTTGAGGAAATGGAGGTTGGACAAGGAGATTGGACAGGAGAAAGCTTAAGTAGTGTGGCTCACACATTTAATCGAACAACTCATGTGCATAGGAGGTGAGCTAGAGCACCACAATGCTCTCTCGCACGGCCGGCCAAAAAAATAGAGCAGTGGACTACTCTGCTCGTGGGCTGGGGGTATATATAGGCACCTCACACTACTAGGAAAAGGCCTACTAATGACGCACCTATTTTGAACATTAATGGCGCATTAGTGGTGCGCCATTAGTGCCATGCCATTAGTATCTGGTATACTAATGGTGCACCACGGATGCGCCATTAGTATATACCACGGTGCGCCATTAGTATGCCTCCCAGGGGGCCATATATACCCAGGTGCTTTGGCATACTAATGGCGCACTCTTGCCTGATGCGTCATTAGTAACTTTGGCATAGTAATGGCGCACTGTTGGATGATGCGCCATTAGTATCCTTTGACATACTAATGGCGCACTGTGATGTGATGCGCCATTAGTATGAATATTAGGTTATTTAATTATTTTTTAATTTTCTATTTTTTGCACAGGTTACAAAATGTATTATTGGATAGAATATAGACAGCACGAGCACACAGCAACAACAGATTCATCGAATACAATAGAAGATTAATCTCTGAATACAATTCATCATATTAGTCTCCGAATACAATTCATCATATTAGTCTCAGAATTCAAAAGACCGAACAAAGATAGAACATTATATTACAAGTCTCGAGACCGCGAGTAGCGAGTTTGTCTTCACATTACAAGTCGATATCGATCATCTAAACTACCATCACATAGAAGAGAGCTGTGGTCATCACGATGAGAATCATCACGATGAAACTCGTCTTCATCCGGTTCCTCCAACGCTCCCTCCCCTCTTCCGCTAGATAGCGGGCGTATCTAGATTCCGCCTCGGCCCTAGTGGTGTACCCTTTGTAACTGTTACCGCTGAATCGGTGAACCTGTCTCCGACACTCCTCCCAGTCGTCGTAGACTCCGGGAACCTTACCGTTGTACACGACATACGACGGCTTCGCTATGCACTAGCCAAATGAAACGTTAGTACCAATTCACAGACAATACATAAGCAATATATAAGTATGCAACAGAACGATCGGAAGAGAAAAGCAAGACATTAATAGCATCGATTACATCTAAGTTGAACGACTGTCGAAACCAAAGAGACATACTACAAGTTCATTAAAGTTTAATTACAACATGAGCCAATCGATGTTTCAGAACTAGACATAGCATCACTACTTTCGACTCGACTCAAGGGACCGGAGCGTGGATGAAGCCGCCGTCTATCGTGGGAGTCATGAAATCACGGGCGTTGTCAGCTTGCGTTTGTAGCATTGTGTCGATGTCACTGTTGGACGGTTGATTTCTGAGGTAGAACTACCCTGAGGTACGAAGGACATCTTGATGGATGATTTCCGCAAACTCCGACTGGATGCGAAAGAATTCTTGTCTGATGTCCACGTCCTAGATTGCTGACATGCTCACGGCCCAATCTTTGAGTTTACTCGGTAGCAGAAGTTGATGATGGTCCCGTACGATCGCCCGCATGTGATGGATGGCATAGTAGGCACCCTTCTGACCGCCAGGCGGCTGCTTGACGCAGCAGAACGTTGTATTGTAGGAGAACACGTGCTTGCCGTACTTACGAATAGGCCTGGTGAAGGTGCCTCCAGATTTGGCGTAGCCGGGGAGAACATCATCAAGAACATTCTTGACATTTGTGTAGTCTACCTTAGACTGACGGTCCGAGTCGAAATACGTGGCCATTGAATATTTGGGGCTTAGGAGGATGAGTGTGCAATGTGTGTCACTGCACAAAACACGGAATGTTAAAAGAAAAACGATCGAAATATAAGAATTCATATGTTACGGGGCGGTTGAGGGGAGGACTTACTCGGGAAAGTAAGGCACGAGGAAGTTATCCTTATCTCGGTTTGCCAGAATGACGCCTTCGAGGTAAGAACTCGCGACTTGCCGGTCCCCAGCGCTGCCCAAGATCTTGGCACGCATGTAGAAGGGGTCGACTATCACGATGTCCGGGGTCTTGTCGTGAATGATCCGCATATCCATACTCAGCGAAAATAGCCGAACGAAGGTGTAGTGCAGCGGATGAAGGTTCAACATAGCGTAGATGTCATCAAACAGGAGGACGATCGTACCCCCGATGGAGTTATCCACAAAGCCCTTGCCCTCTGGCACCTTGGCCGCGAAAACCGGGTATGCCACATCCTTCTCTCTGAGATGCCACTTCTCCAAAGAAAGAACACTGTCATGCAGACTCCGCATAGCACCGGTTGCAGCACTGAGCATATTACTCGGTAGCATCGGCCTACCCGCCACATGCACCCTCCTCATTACATCCTCAGGTGAAGGTGGCCCGTCCTGAGCACGGATCGTACTCGGTGCCGGCTGGCTTGCACCCTTGTTAGTCTTTCTTTTCCGTGCCTTCTTCTTCTCCTGTAATGGGACCTAGTTCTGCTCACAGACCGCCTTCTTGAGTGTGTTGGGGCTGATAATATTTCGCACCTCGCCTATCTGAGGCTTGGTGAAGTCGGCAGCTGGAGGCGTCTCCTGAGAACTGAACGGTAGACGACGCCTGTTGCAACTTGGTTTCTCTGCGGTACCAGCTAGATCGCGCACGTCTTTTGTAGGGTTGGGTTCTTGAGAAGGAGGCCCCATGAAGTCGCCACCGTACCCATGATCGGCAAAGTACTGATCAACGTTGGCAAATGTATCGTCGTCGTTGTCGTCGTCGTCGTTCGGATCCTGTGCCATATGCATGTTTGGATCCAGTGGCATAGGGATGTCCGGCACCGTTGTGGCGGTCTTGCCATGCGGCCGACTTGGCGCCGGCACGACTGGCGGTGTTGTCTTTGGGGTAGTGTCCCCCGCCCCCAAACGAATCTGGCTCTTCGGCCAAAGCAGGGGCCAGCTCAGGCAGGCGCTGAGGGTCATCACATCATCTTCGTTGGCCCCGACGGGTCGAATCAGAGGTAACAACTCGTCGCAGCCTGGCAGCACCCAAACCAGTTGAACCCTATACAAGTTGGGTGGCATCCTAGTACAGTGGAACACGGGGTTGCCCGGTTGAACGACTTTCCCTTGGCGACATCGACGAACTCGTTGTTCATGAAGTGCAGGAGAGTGCACGGAACGTCGGCGGCGCCCTGCGAAAACATGTAGGGCGTCAGGGATGCCCAGTCAAAGGAAATGAGATGAAGTCCTCGGGCGAGAGAGGCTTAATTAGTTACCGTGATGATGGTGTCGAGCTCGGCTAATGTCGAGGCACCGCCAACGGCGGGCATGCAGTTGACGGAGGGGCCGCTTGCTGCAGAGGTGCCGGCCGGCATACACCCGGGTGCATTAAGCTCCCGTGCCGGCGTCGGAGACACCAATGACGCCTCCGCCGGAGACACCAATGGCCCCGCCATCGCGTTCTGCAAGTTGGTGGCCGTGAAGCTGGGAATCGGGGGCGGCCCCTGTTGGCCGCCCGCAATCCACGCCTGCAACCCCTCAATCAAGGTAGGCACAATGGCGGTGATCGTCGCTCCCAGTTATTGTTGCACTTGCTCTTGGACAATCTTCGGAATCCACGCCACTTGTGCCTTGAGTTCTTGAACCTCGCGCGACTGGCTTTCTGAGCTGTTCTTTTTCTCCTTTCGCCCACCAGCATTATAGTATGACGACCATTTTTTGGACAAGCCTTTGCCGGCCACACGACCAGCTGACGACGGCTTACTGAGCTTATCCTTTTTCTTCATTACATTCAACGCCCTATTTAAAGTGGTGTCCCAAGGGTTGCTCTTAGTCGACCCCGCGCTACTACTTTCAGTCGCCTGCGGAAGGAATGTGAACCATTTAGTAATTTGGCTTCATTAATTAGAATGCAACCATATGGAGCTAATTACGCGGGGGTGTATTCCTTACCAGAACAAGCTCAAGCGCCCTGGTCTTCGGATCCGTGGTAAGCTCCTTTGTTTTTGAGTCCTTCTTGTACTGGGCCCTGACAAAGTTCCTAGTCTGCTTGTCACCTTATTTATCGAAGAGGGGCGGTAGGCCTTGCTCGGCACGCTCCGCCACCTCCTTGTCCCATATAGGCTCCGCCACTCTGTAACCGCCAGGACCGAGTGTGTGTTCCCCTAAGTTCAGCTCCCGCATTTCTTTCCCCCACTGACTTGATTCGGAGGTTGTGGTGCTCGAGCACTTGATCTTGAAGTCGTTGTAGTCATCTTCGGTGATCGAAGGATTTTTCTCTTTGATCTTCTCATAACTATCACCTTTGTCAATCATTCTCTTCACCGTGCTTTTCCAAGTAGACAGGGCCGTGCTCATCTTCGTGAGGGCAGCATTGTTCACTTTATTCCCTTTGAGGCTTGTGTTTTCAAATTAAGCGGGGAACTTGTATCGTTCGTGCAGCTTCGTGAAGAGGAGGTTGCGCAAATTCCCTCGATCAGGATGCCTCAGGTTCTCGGTGTTGATCGAGACGGTGCTCCGAAGAATGCACCCGAGCTGAAGCGAGTACCCCTTGACTATTTGTTCGGGCGCCGTTGGATTCCCGTCGGAGTCCACTTCAGTAAATTCCTCCTTGACTATGCGGAGCACGGTCGGGCGCCGGTCCTTCCGTTGCCTCTTCGGTTGGCTGCCATCTGTGCGTGCGCCGCCATCATCAGTGGTGGCATCCTCGGCGGCACCATCAGTGGTGTCATCCCTGACGGCACCATCAGTGGGGTCATCCTCGGCGGCACCATCACTGGTGTCAGGATCGGTGGGGAAGGCGGCGTCCTCATACAAATGAGGTTGTTCCTCCATCTCCTGGGACAGCTCCCATAATGCCTTGCCGCCTGAACCCCCGGCCTCATCATTATGGGCCATGTTTCTCTCTAAATAGGAAAAAAGTTTGGTCAAAAAGTTGGTTATTGTCAAGGAACAAGATCATGGTCTCATCATTTAGGGTTTGTGGACACCGAGGCATCCTAAAAGCTAAGCTTTTATCATTGAGGGTTTTTCGACGCCGAGGCACCCTAAAATCCTAAGCTTTCATCATTTAGGTTTTTATCGACACCGAGGCACCCAAAAAGCCAAGGTTTTATAGTTTATGGTTTGTCGACACCGAGGCATCCTAAAAGCTAAGCTGGGAAGGAGAATTCTAAGTTGGGCCTAATCACTTGGCTCTATTGCCGCCTATGGTTTAATGCAGCAAGAATAAAGGGGCAGTTGATCCTACTTAATTAACTACTAAGATACCCGGCCCATGCATTAGTCACAAGTACCCCATATGTCCTAGTTTTACCAAAGTCATGCTAAAATTCACGGAAAATTTCAGCATGACCTTTGCTGAAAATAGGACATATGGAGTACCCGAATTTGCCGGAACGGAAGTTAATCGACATTCTAGCAAACTCAAGGGCCTCTCGGGGTACCTACAAAATCATCACGACACGATGGTCGGAGACAAAACCCAGCAAAAAGCTTCTCCAGGTTCACCCATTGACTGATACTCATGGATAAGCAAAGCAAACTACTACTGCCAAAACAAGAACCAGACATGGCAAGCAAATGATTGGGTTAAACTGAGTCATGACAGGGATTTGACTTGGTCCAAAGTAATTAGGAGAACTGCACGTGTTTGTATCTCCTATCTGTACTCATTCATGACTCTGTTTAGGCAGTAGGCAGTAGGAGTTTTGACAGTAGCTTTCCTGCTGGAGTAAATGGAAAAATGACTGTCTTTGTGAATAAAATTTTTCAGAAATGCTCTTCATCTAAATGTTCCTGTTGTAAATGAAAATTTTCAGAAATTCTCTTCATCTAAATGTTCCTGTTGTAAATGAAAATGTTAGTTCGTTTCAGATAGATTGCTGAACCTAACTTCTGCTCTTTTCAGGCTTGTTTTCAAAATAATAAGCCGTGACCTACTAGGGGAAGACAGCTGTTGCATTTTGCAGTGTCCCCGTGTCCCCGAATGGCTGTTTTTGAAAAATGCCTATGTGTATCCCCGTCTTTCCGGCTGTTTTTGAAAAATGCCTATGTGTATCCCCGTCTTTCTGTCCTCGTGTTCGTGCTTTTTAGGGGAAGACAGCTAGCTGGCTGTCTTTTCTCTGCCTTACTGTCAGGAAGGATTTGGGGATGTACAATATAATGAAATGATGGCACTTTGCCACTGGGTTGTGCTTGTGCTGAGAAAATTGGAGTACTGCTTGTGCTGTCATACTCCGTGCAATTTGTAAAACTGAGAAGTGTACTCCTCGATTCATTTTCATTTTGAAACTGAGAAGTGTACTACTGATAATTTAGACTGAATGTTGTTACTGTACACTAATGTTTTGGTAAATGTCATGATGTTCCATTTTATTTGACACATTAGTTAACTGAATTTTGACACAGTGGTTAACTGAATTTTTACCAAGTAGTTAACTAAATTTAATTAACAAACTAGAAAACAGAAAAAACTAGACTGCATGGAGTAGTAACAAATTCAGTTAACAAACTATGCTGCATTTAATCTGAATAATACTCCATGATTATAAACTACAGCAATACATTGATTTATACTCCAGCAATACATTGATTTTAAACTGAGCTCCATGTAGCACGATGGATGAACTAACCGAGAAGAGAGGCAGAGGGAGACGGCGAGCTTGGGGAGGCGGGGATAGACGGCGGGGAGGTCACGGGCCTCCTCTCCTGGTGGACGTGGGACGGCTCCGAGGCTCCAAGTCTACGGCGGCTCCGAGGCTCCAAATCTCCGGCGGGTTTCTAGGGTTTCGAGGGAGGCGGCGCTCGGAAGGGGGGGGGGCTCGGGGGGAGTGCTAGGTGGCTTCTCACCCCTCGTTGGTTACCCCAAGTGGAAGGTTTGAGATGCAGTGTAGCAGAAGTTTTCCCTTGGCAATACCAAGGATCGATTTCCCAGAGACTCCCAGTTTCAACAAGAAGGTGTCAACTGCTAACGGCGCCAGATATTAGCAATCAACGTGGACCTGCACACAGATACAAATAACTTTGCTCCCAACGAGTACAGAGAGGTTGTCAATCCCTCCGGCCTTTGTAGTTTAAAAAGGATCAAACGCAAGTGATAGTAGTGATAGATATAATTGCAATAGTAAGTAAAAGCGGAAAAGTAAATAGTGGATGTGATCAATGATGGTAATATGGACCGGAGTCTCATGATGTTCACTAGTGATGTCTCTCTACCAAAAGACGATAAAACAGCTATGTGAGGTAAACGAATTATAGCTAGGCAATTGACAGGACCATGTGCGCAAACCAATGCTGACTACATTGCAAGAAAGGTTGAGGTTCAAAGCATGGGCGGTACGCCGAGGTAAGTAGACCGAAATCCATCTGCACCTACTACTAATCATCCACCTTGAGATATCTATCCAGAACATCTCGCTGGTATTAAGTTGTGAGTCCCACCCATAGTGTAAACTCAAAGCAACAGACAACTGCATTAAAAGAACTTTGCGTAAAGTAAACAATCCTTGCACCCGCGGGCACAAGCACCGTTGTTTTCCCCATTGTGGCAACAACACATCCCCTAGACTCATGTTTCTGTCACTCAAACTAGTCATCTAGGGGCATGAACCCACAATCAAGCATAACGTTCCCTCTTGGAGTCACTACCTACTACTTGGCCAAAGCAATAAATAACAACGGAGAACATGCAAGAATTACTTACGAACATAAATATAAAAGAGGTGAATCAAATATATTTCTCAAACACAATCTGAACATAATCTCATAATCCATCGGATCCCAGCAAACTCATCATAGCAACAGCATAAGGATTACATATGTGCCTCGATCATGTAGGGAAGCTCACGAGGACTAATTAGTGAAGCACAAGAACGGGAGGAGAACATCACATAGCTACTGGTCATGGACCCATGGTCCAAGGGAGACTACTCACAACTCATCCGGGGGGCGTCCATGGTGGTGGAGAAGCTCCCGGTGGTGATCCTCCCCTCCGGCAGGGTGCCGGGAAGAGTTCTCCTGGTGCTCCCGATCTTGGAAGCGGTGGCAGCGGCGGAATAGAGATGAGATCGCGAAAAAGAGTTTCCGTCTCGAGGGTTTCGGGAGACGCTTTAAATATATGCCAAAGGGGGGCATCAGCGGAGCCTCGGGGGGCCTAGGCGCCCCCCGGCGCGGCCCAGGGGGGGGGCGCCTTCAGGGCGCCTGGAGCCCTGGTGGCCCCCTGTCGGTGTACTAAGATAGGGGTACCTTAGTACCCCAACTTGTGCACGGGCAGTAGCAGCTTCCCGTGGCAGGGCTTACCACGTGCTCGCCAAGGACCGTTCTGGTCCCTATAAAGCCATTCAAGAACAAAGTATACAAGTCAGAAGATCAAGGCCCCGACAAGAGGAGCTTGCCGGGAAGGCCGCACCAGGCTCAAGGTTATCACTTTAGCACAAGACCCTGGCAAAAGGAGCTTGCCAGGAAGGCCAAGGAACACATACCTCAAGAGATGTCTCGGCGCATCATGCGCCCCGGTAGGACCCGTAGAGCAGCAAGCTTCCGGGCCCGGCAAGGTCACGACCCCGGCAAGGTGCTTGCCGGGGAAACCTACGCTGTGTGCCCGCGCTCCAGCTCATCTACCCACGCGTCGCCCTAGGGCCCTTCTAGGGGCACGTGGCATACGGCTGTGTAGCCTGGGGCACACGTTGGCAAGCCACGGTGACGAGGCTACCGCCGTGGCGAACGGAGAAGCATGGACGGACGCTATTGGGGCGACGGCGACGGGCATTTAATGCCCTTGTCCCCCACTGTCAAAGTTAGGTGAAGACCACTGTTCATATACTGTTCATGCACTATTACAACTACCACCAAATTTACACTTTTACCCTCCTCTACGTTGACACCTGTTGGTAACCCCTTTGCGCTATAAAAGGAGGCCCATGCACAACGTAGAGGGGGTTCGAAACCTAGACAACTCTCTTACTCGGTGTAGCTAGTACTGTAGATCTTCAAGCTCCTGAGCCCAAGAACACAATACAACCTAAGCAGGAGTAGGGTTTTACGCGTCCGCGCGGCCCGAACCTGGGTAAAACTGCCCGCGTGTGCTCCTCGATCTGCTCTCCGTGCTCCCTCCGCTCCCTTACCGCAACGTAAAAGGGGCTCCGGTCCCATAGGTGTTCGTGGGCGGACAGTTTCCCCCGACATCTTTGGCGCGGGAGGACATCGAGGCAGGGACCAAGTGTTGTTCAAAGAAGAAAAGCCTTGCCGGGAAGCAAACAACCCATGAAAGCTAAGTTACCAAAGTTTGAGTAATCCTAATTTTTTTTTTCTAAATTTTTAGTTGTCTTCCTTGAACAACCACACTTTGTATGGAAAACCTGTGCGCGGAGGAACCTACCCGTGGCTAGCCGCACCCTTAATTTGTTTCGAACACGCTCAACGACTTAAGTGAGCTGCGACAAGTGTCGCGCCCTTACTTCGTTTTCGAGTTCACTCGGCAATCTAAGTGAGCTGCGACTAGCTGCGGCAAGGTTTCTTGCCGGCAAAGGTATTGCCAGCAGGCTGCTAGGAGTCCAGCACTCAGCGCTCGCGGCAAGGGTCCTTTGCCGGCAAGTTCCCTAAAAACGTAGGGTGGAATGCATACGAAATGAAGGGACCAAAGCAAGGAAGATAACACTGCATTGGTTGCTCAAAATAAGATTGTATATTACAAAGATAACTTGCCGCGATACTAACAGATTCTTGTCCGTAACATACTTTGCAGCGGCAAAGGAAGCAGAAAGAAAGGAAGCTAATCTACGCGGTCGCCTTCACGCCTCGTGATCTTGCCCACCTTGGCGACGATGTGGGCAACTTGCGCCTTCAACGCCTCCTGGTCAGCTTCGGGCGGCAAGGTGCGGAGGACGTTGACGAGGTTGATGCCGGGGTTGCGGTAGACGATCTTCGACAAGACCCGCTCCATGGTGCCCATGCAGAGCCGACGCGCCTCGTCGGCCAGCTGCACGGGGATCTTCTCCCGCAGCCGCGCAAGCGCCGGCGCAATTCCCCTGAAGAACAGACTCAACTTGGCGTTGTGGGGGAGATTCTCGTCCGGAGAATACACGAGATGTTCTGCCCTCAGCGCCATCATCTCCATGTCAATATTGGCATCGGAGGTGACCAGCTCATCAGTCCACTGATCCACTGCCCGGTTGAAGTTGTTCTGCGAGACGGCGGCGCTCTCCACCAAGGCCCTTTCTTCGCGGAGTTCGTTCTTCAGCTTCGTCTCGCGGTCCCGGGCGGCATTGAGCGAGTCAGTCAAGGTGGAGACCTTCAGCTCTAAGTCAGCGATGGAGTTCCTGGCGTCAGCGAGCTCTTTGCCCTTCTCGGAGAGACGTACCTGCAGCTCAGAGTTGGTGTGGGCATCTTTCTCCCGCGCCACGTTGAGCGCAGTGACCCTCTCCTCGCTCGCCTTCAGGTACAGCTCCGTCTGCGCCACCTTGGCCTCCAGGTCCTTCTTGGCGGTCTCTGCGGCGGCTGCGGCGTCCCTCGCCTCCTTCAGAGCCCCGCCAATGGCCTGCTCCCGGGCGGCGAGGTCGTCCTCGTGGGCGTCGAGGTCGACCTTCCGCTGGTTGAGTACTCCTTCCCGCCGAGACAGCTCCTCGGCGGCCAATCGTTGCTGCTCCTCGGCCTCAGCTTTTTCAAGGATAAATGCTTGCTGCGCCCCGGCAAGCTCTTCACGCTCCTCCGCCAAGCTCCGGAGGGCCGCCTGATTGGCGGCGCGGAGCTCCGCGGCGCGCTTCTCCAAGTCAGCTCCAGCCTTGGCGGCGAGAGCCTCCCGAGACTCCAACTTCGCCTGCCTGGCCAGGTAAAAAGCCAGGAGCCGACGAAGGAGTCTCTCCTCTTCGGGCTCGTCGCTGCTGCCGGGTGCTTCAACAACCTTCAATCCGGCGGAGGCGAGGACCTCTCCGTCAAAGGTCTCTCCCTCCGCGGGTACCCGAGACGAGGATGCCCACGGGACTTGAATAAAGACCCCGTTGGCGGCCTCCAAGTAGACGCCCGACCGGTCCGCGGAGGCGGAGGGGTCGGCGGCCGGTGCAGCGTCCGGCGCTCCCGCAGCCTTCGGGCCAGTGGTATGGTCGCCGGTCCCTTCCCCAGCCGCGGCGTCGGTGGTTGGGGCGGTCTCCTCGACGGCCGGCTCGTCAGCTCCAGCCACCTCCTCGGCGGTAGTGGCGTTGCCGCCGTCGCCATGCACGCCCTCCTCGCCGGTGGTCTCCGTTTCCATCCGCTCCGGTGCAGGAGGATCTAGCAGAAGAAAAAGAAAAGAAAGATCGTCAAGCAAATATCCAAAAAAGACGAATTCAAGAAGAAGAAATTACAAGGGTTACCTTCGCGGACTTCTTCGACGACGGGGTCCCTCGCCGGGGAATTCTCCCTTGGCGGCGGAGTAGTGGCCCCTGCTGGCGGAGGGCCGCCCGCGCCCTCCCTTGGCGGGGTGCTCACCCTTGTCGGGCTGCTCACCCTTGGCGGGGAGGTCGCTCTTGGCAGAGTGCCCGTCCTTGGCGGAGCGTTCTCCCTTGCCGGGGAGCTCATCCTTGGTGGGGAGGGTGGAGCAAGTGGCTCGTCGAGGGCGACCTCCTGGCGCTCCTGCGGCTGCGGCTCCACTTCTGCACAAGACAACAAGACATCAACCAAGATGATAACCTGAAGCACACCCGCCAAGCAGAAAGATAAATACCAGACTTACGCTGGGGGCTGCGCTGGGGGCTGCTCCTCGGAGCAGCAGGCTGTTCCGGCAAGCTCATCGCCGGCGCGTCGCTTGTCGCCGCGACGGGCTCGTCGTCCTCGATATTGACCACAAAGATCTTGGCCCTCTTCGCCATCCGCTGGGTCAAGGTCCGCGAAGCAAAACAAGAGCAAGATCAGAACCAAGCAAGGAAAATCAAGACAAAATCAAAGAAACTAAAATAATTGCAAGTACTTACTCCTCTTCCTCTTCATCGGAGCTGAGGGCGGAGAAGTCAAACTCCGCCTGGTGTGCTCCCGCGCGAGGAGCTGGAGGAGAAGACTCCCTCGGGCTCTTGGCGGGCTCCGGGGCTGTGGGCTGTGAAGACCCGGCCCCCGTCGTCGCCGAGGACCGAGGAGCAGAAGGAGCACCCGTTCCGCTCCGGGAAGATCCCCCTCCGCTTGGCGCTCGAGCACGAGGTGCCTCCTTGACGACTTCGCTCGTCTTGGTGGCGCGCGTCACACGGCGCGTCGGCTGCTGTCGAGGCACCTGTGGCCTCGCCGTCTCAGCTGCCTTGCGGAGGCGCTTCTTCGGTTGCTGCGCAGGGCTTGGCGGAGGCGGAGAGTTCTCCAAGGATGAGGAAACATCGTCGTCAAGATTCAGAGATCCACCAGAGTCTTCGTCGGAATCTCCACACTCGGCGTCCTCCTCCTCCTCGGCAGGCCCGCTGGACTCAGTGCCATGCCCGGCGACCTCGCTCCCCCCGACAACCTCGCTTGTCCCGGCAAGCTTCACGGAAGGCTCCCCGGCAAACTCCTCGGGCGCAATCTTCAGCAGCTTGAGGATTTCCGCCTCCTCTGCTTTACTCACTGCGTCCGCGGCCTCTGCCTCGTCCACAGTGTATCCAAATTCGCCCGCAGCCGCAGCTGCGGCGGCCTCCTCCATCCTGGAGGCAATGTAAGCTACATCCCAGTCAGTAGTATACCGGGTGAGGCCCTTCTTCTCCTCGGCGTTGCGGGGCTTCTCGACCAAGTTGTCGAAGAAGGTCTGCACGGTCTCCGCTGGAGGCTCCAGCCAAGTGGGGACAACGCCATGGGAGTCGCACTCGGGCATCATCGCGCATATGGAATCGCGGGCAGTGCTGTTGCACAGCGGCACCACTCCTCGGGAAGGTTTGAACCACTCCGGGTGGGCGGGGTCATGCTTGAAGAGCTCCCGAACCATCCCCTTCAACTCCAAGACGGTGAAATTGTAGTTCAATCCAGGGCGTAGCCTCATGCAATCTGCCGCATTGCCGAATTCCCAGGCGGGTCTCTTCCTTTCTTGTAGAGGGGCGATGCGGCGGCGGAGGAAATATGCTCCAACTTCTCCAACAGTCAGATTGGCGACCCGGAGACGAAGGATCCTAATGAGGGCGATCTGAAGCTTGCTGTCCTCCGGGGCCAATTCACTCCAATCCTTGCCACGCACTATGGCAGTCTTGCGCGACGAGGTAAAGGGCTCGGCCTTATCCTCCAGCACCCAGCACCAATCGGCTCTCCACTCCTCCCACTTGCCGCGGAGCTCTCCCTTCAAGTACGCATCCTTCTTGTTCAGCCTGAAGATCAAGGAGATGCCGCCGGAGAGGGGAGAACCGGACTCTACTCTAGGCGTGAAGAAGTGGCGGAAAAGAGCTACATTTGGATGAACCCCAACATAGTTTTCGCACAGATGTGCGAAAACGGCCATCGTAAGGATGGCGCTGGGAGTGAAATCTAGGAGGTGGAGGCCGTACGTATTCATTACATCTCAGAAGAACTCCGAGTACGGAGGGCACAAACCACAGTGGAAGAATGCGGCAAAGTAAAAATACCCGCCGGGGAACATGTCGACGGCGACGGCGGGGAGGACTCTGGTGCGGGGATGAGCTTTGGTCTCCCTCGCCCAGAACAAATAGTATTTGTCCCGCAGCTCCCTCGCGCCAAGCCTCGGCGCGAAGACCACGCACTTCCTTCGCAGAGCAGCCAGCTTCGCCGCCTGCTCGGACTTCTCCTTCTTCGTCTTGTCGCCCTTCGGGGCCATGGCGGGGATGGCGGGAAAGTCGACGGCGCTACGGACGCTGTGGACAGCGGAGGAGGGAGTGGAGCTGGGCTCTCTCTCGACCTTTGGGAGGCAGAGGGCGACGGGGGTTTCTGGAGAATCAAGGCGCAATGAAAACGATGGAGGGAACTGCCCCTGCTTCCTCTGCTTTTAAGGGGGAAGTGGGGGACGTTCCGCATTTCCCATTAAAGAACAGACCACGATCTTTCCCACGACGCCGCAATCGACGCGTGCCGTTAGGGAGGGATGCGGCGGATACGGAAGGGGATACGGCTTGCCGTGGGCCGCGCGTGCCCGTGCACTGTCTTGGGCCTGGCCCAACAGCGCTTGGCACCGTGTGTGGCCCAGGCCCGGGGGCTCCTGTCGGTGTACTAAGATAGGGGTACCTTAGTACCCCAACTTGTGCACGGGCAGTAGCAGCTTCCCGTGGCAGGGTTTACCACATGCTCGCCAAGGACCGTTCTGGTCCCTATAAAGCCATTCAAGAACAAAGTATACAAGTCAGAAGATCAAGGCCCCGGCAAGAGGAGCTTGCCGGGAAGGCCGCACCAGGCTCAAGGTTATCACTTTAGCACAAGACCCTGGCAAGAGGAGCTTGCCAGGAAGGCCAAGGAACACATACCTCAAGAGATGTCTCGGCGCATCATGCGCCCCGGCAGGACCCGTAGAGCGGCAAGCTTCCGGGCCCGGCATGGTCACGACCCCGGCAAGGTGCTTGCCGGGGAAACCTACACTGTGTGCCCGCGCTCCAGCTCATCTGCCCACGCGTCGCCCTGGGGCCCTTCTAGGGGCACGTGGCATACGGCTGTGCAGCCTGGGGCACACGGTGGCAAGCCACGGTGACGAGGCTACCGCCGTGGCGAACGCAGAAGCATGGACGGACGCTTTTGGGGCGACGGCGACGGGCATTTAATGCCCTTGTCCCCCACTGTCAAAGTTAGGTGAAGAATACTGTTCATATACTGTTCATGCACTATTACAACTACCACCAAATTTACACTTTTACCCTCCTCTACGTTGACACCTGTCGGTAACCCCTTTGCGCTATAAAAGGAGGCCCATGCACAACGTAGAGGGGGTTCGAAACCTAGACAACTCTCTTACTCGGTGTAGCTAGTACTGTAGATCTTCAAGCTCCCGAGCCCAAGAACTCAATACTACCTAAGCAGGAGTAGGGTTTTACGCGTTCGCGCGGCCCGAACCTGGGTAAAACTGCCCGCGTGTGCTCCTCGATCTGCTCTCCGTTCTCCCTCCGCTCCCTTACCGCAACGTAAAAGGGGCTCCGGTCCCATAGGTGTTCGTGGGCGGACAGTTTCCCCCGAAATTATAGATATCACAGCAATATCACCCAAAAGAGGCATGGAGCAAGCAGAAATTATATATACGTTTTGGACGTATCAACATCCCCAAGCTTAATTCCTGC
This sequence comes from Secale cereale, assembly GCA_902687465.1. Lineage (NCBI taxonomy): Eukaryota > Viridiplantae > Streptophyta > Magnoliopsida > Poales > Poaceae > Secale > Secale cereale. The sequence continues at coordinate 814,700,899 of LR738715.1, read as the reverse complement.
TCGTCCTCGAGTAGGTAAATGATAACAAGAATAATTTCTGTGGTGACATGCTATTAACCATATAGGACTTTTTCATAGTCATATGTCAAAAGCTTACTGAGGTAATGAATCTGTAGTAATTAAGTTGCCTCATGAGAAAATCACAAGGAACTGAAAATTTTACAATATGATACTGAAACATCAAATAGATTTCCAATGAACATGATGTGCAAATATGATAAATTGATATCTAGCTTGCCCCCTTTAGTGAAGCAAAACATAAATGCAGGGGCACCTCCAAGGTTTAAGTGATGACTAGATACAATGATTTCAGAATTAACGATATCACAATTATGCAAAAGACAATGCTACTTTGGGACAATGCACATTACACTCAGAATGACAATCATGCTCTCAGTAGTTGGTGCTTTTAAAAGAAGGTGGAGACTCTCGAACCATGGCTTTTGTTGGCAAGGTTGAAAACTCGTAATCGGAAACAAAGACAAAACATGTACCAGAGCTCTTGGCTTTAAAACAGAGGTAATAATAATTTTTTTAAATCATGCATGTTTCGTTAACGAATGCTAGCAGATAAGTCAATCACTTCTTGAGATGGACAAGTTTCGGGGAACGGCTCCCGAATGAGGACGATCACATCCTCTTAATCTCCTTTGTTTATCACTGCCAAAGTTTTCTGATTTCTCATGAACAAAGCGTGAAGGAGGGTTTGTTTGTTATATTATCTTTTTGAGCCGGGCGCACTCAATGCCAGTTCATTCTCATATTATGGGTTTGCACATTATACATGCAATCCCGGGGTGAAGCTTGTCCAACTTAAAAAGATTATGAATTAACCACTACTTCCTCATTAACTTACAACAGAGGCACAAAATAGGAATGCTTTTTTCTTTGAATAATTTCGAGATGGCACATCCAAGTCTCCGTTAGGAATGGCAGGTAAATACCATGTAGGAAGATATGGTGGACTCATATGGCATAACTGGTTTAAAAGGATGTGGATGCACAAGCAGTCAGTCCGCTTAGTACAGGCGAAGGTTAGCAAAAGACTGGAAGCGACCAACTAAGAGAGCAATGACGGTCATAATCATGCAGAGCGACAAAGCAACATTGAATCAGGCATGGAAGTTATATCGCTACTTAGAAACAAAAGATCATCAAGGCTTGACAGACTTTCTTTACAGTCTTAAATATGCGTGAGCATATGCCAAGTCAATCAAAATAAATTCTCGAAGGAAGATATTACTAAACCATACCACATCATAGGCAAACAAACCATGTTGGTACTCCAATAACACATTGGGAACCCCCCAGCTATTTGAGACTAACCATAAGAAAACATGAACTACTAAGCGCCATTATGCACGTAGCATCTTTATCATAGACATATCAACCAATGCAACGGAAGCAAACTCTCTCAATAAGATAAGAATGATAACTAAAGAGAGTTCAAGCAACCAACTAAATAAAAGCTCTTTAAAAAGATAAGCATGAAACTGAGAGCTGAACATGATATTAGCTATTAAAAGACAGAGAACACACACAGCATAGATAGGCATGAAAATTCTATGTTATGTTCTATGTAGAAGTGGAGCATGTTTCTCTCCCACATAAAGAAAGCTGAGTTCCGACTCGTTATGAAAAACTAAAAATGAAACTAAAAACAAGACGCTCCAAGCATAGCACATAACACATGAAGTGATTACAATATAGTGGAACGAAAGACGAACTGATAATGTTGATGGAGAAGGGGATGCACGGGGGCATCCCCAAGCTTAGACGCTTGAGTCTCCTTGAATATTTCTTGGGGGTGCATGGGGGCATCCCCAAGCTTGAGCGTTTGACACTCCTGAATCTTTTTATCATCTTCCCTCGCACACTTGAAAACTCCCTTCATACATAACTCATCATAATCTGATTAGCGAGGTTAGTACCCATAATAAAATAATTGTACCTTGCTGGAAATAAAGATATTCGTGAAGGTCTACTATTTCTCAAGATTGCCAAAAGGTTTTTGCAAAGAAAAAGCAAGCTCTAGGTTTGCAAAATGAAGGAAAGGCAAAACAGGACAGAATCTGTGAAAAACAGAACAGCAGGTAGTAAATGATTTGTTCGGGGCACTTCTACAACTCTAATTAAAAAACTCAGAACAGACGCACAAAAGACAATTATATATAGCACGCTGTCGAAAAAATTCAGACCAAAAAGATGATCTGGTGATTTTATACGAATTTTTCTATCCAAGGACAGAATCTGTTTCCTGGACAGCACCTCACAACTTTTGAACTTTCTAGCAATCAGAGGCTATACTTGGCACAAAATTGAATAGTAAAGATACAATGATGATGCTACTGTAGTAACAACATCAAGACACAACAAAAACAAAATAAATTTATTCATTGGGCTGCCTCCCAAGAGCGCTTTCTTTTATGCCTTTAAGCTAGGCATAATGCATATAGATCAAGTTTTATCAAGAGTAAAAGAATAGCTAACCCGTATAACGGACTCAAAAGGTAACTTGATCTTCTTTCGAGGGAAGTGTTCCATCCCTTTCTTGAGAGGAAACTGAAATTTTATATTACCCTCTTTCATGTCAATGATAGCACCAACGGTGCGCAAAAAGGGACGTCCCAAAATAATTGGGCAAGAAGGATCACATTCAATATCCATAATAGTGAAATCAACGGGCACATAATTATCATTGACAACGATAAGAACATCGTCGATCCTCCCAAAAGGTTTCTTTCTGGAAGAATCAACGAGACGAACACCAAAAGAACAAGAATCAAAAGGTTTCAATTTAAGCATATCATATATTCTTTTGGGCATAACAGAGGTACTAGCACCAACATCACATAAAGCATAGCAAGAGAAGTCATTCAACTTAATTTTTATCATAGGATCCCAACCATCTTCTAGCTTTCTAGGTATGGAGGCTTCTACTCTAAGTTTCTCCTCCCTAGCTTTGATAAGAGCATTAGTGATATGCTCTGTGAAGGCAAGATTAAGCGTGCTAGTGCGCGGGTCTCTAGACATCTTGTGAAGGAAATCAATAACTTCGGTAAGAGTGCAATTATCAAAATCAAGGTCACTAGCATCAAGTAAAGTGGTAGTGGTGTCCTTTAGATTCACTTGTTTGGTAGTTTCTATAGTAATAGCATCACCATTAATAGGTCCATCGGGACCAGGAGTGCATTGGGTGCTAAGAGTTTGGATATCCTCAACAACTTGGATAGTAGCAACAGTGTGGTGGGTAGGAAGGCTCTTAATCCTATCTTCTTCCTCCCTTTCTCTAGCCCATCTCTCTTTAAGTTTAGCCATCATCCTAATATTTTCATTAATTTGCAATTGAATAGCATTAATAGGAGTGACCTTCCTCTCCTCAAGAGGAGAAGTTCTAATTTTAAGCAATTCTACCTCATTGGCTAAATTGTCTACCTTCGAAGAGAGATCACCTAGTTTGTTTAGTTTTTCTTCTACACTATTATTAAAAGCTTTTTGGGTAGTGATGAAATCTTTAAGCATAATCTCTAGTTCAGTAGTGGAGTTCTTGGTGCTAGGATAAGCATTGTTGTTCCCATAAGAATAAGAGGGGAACGGTCTAGGATTGTTACCAAAGTTACTCCTATAAGCATTGTTGTTAAAATTGTTCCTAGAGATAATGTTCACGTCTACTTGTTCTTGAGCAATCAAAGAATATAAAGGAACATCACGAGGATCAATAGAAGATTGCTTCGAAAGTAGAGACATGATCAAGTCAACTTTTTCATTAAGGGAGGAAATCTCCTCGACAGAGTTTACCTTCCTACCTGTTGGAGCACGTTCGGTATGCCATTGGGTACAATTGGTGATCATCTCATTGAGAAGCTTTGTGGCAGCACCAAATGTAGTTGACATAAAAGTTCCTCCCGCGGCCGAATCTAACAAGTTCCGCGAGGTAAAGTTCAAGCCTGCATAAAAAGTTTGGATAACCATCCAAGTAGTCAAACCATGAGTAGGGCAGTTCTTGATAAGAGATTTCATACGTTCCCAAGCTTGGGCAACGTGTTCATTATCCAATTGTTTAAAATTCATTATGTTACTTCTTAGTTGGATAATTTTAGCAGGTGGATAGTATTTTCCGATAAAAGCATCTTTGCACTTGTCCCATGAATCTATGCTGTTTCTAGGCAAAGACTAAAACCAAATTTTAGCTCCTCCTCTCAAAGAGAAAGGAAAAAGCTTAAGCTTAACAATATCACCATCTACTTCTCGGTACTTTTGCATATCACAAAGTTCAACAAAGTTGTTTAAGTGTAAAGCAGCATCATCTCCAGCACCGGAGAATTGATCTTTCATAACTAGGTTCAGTAAGGCAGGTTTAATTTCATACGAAGGTGCTGAAGTGGCAGGTGTAGTGATAGGTGTGCAGATAAAGTCATCGTTGTTGTGACTAGTGAAGTCACACAACTTGGTGTTCTCGGTGGAACCCATAGTAGCAAGCAAGCAAGATAACTATTTTTGTAATTTTCGATAAAAGATACTAAAGCTAAAACTGAAAGGTAAACTAACAAGACTAAAAGCAAAAGGTAAAAGATAGCGTGCAACTCCCCTATCCTGAAGAGTGGAGTCCCCGGCAACGGCGCCAGAAATTGCTTTGCTAGGTGGCTTCTCACCCCTCGTTGGTTACCCCAAGTGGAAGGTTTGAGATGCAGTGTAGCAGAAGTTTTCCCTTGGCAATACCAAGGATCGATTTCCCAGAGACTCCCAGTTTCAACAAGAAGGTGTCAACTGCTAACGGCGCCAGATATTAGCAATCAACGTGGACCTGCACACGGATACAAATAACTTTGCTCCCAACGAGTATAGAGAGGTTGTCAATCCCTCCGGCCTTGTAGTTTACAAAGGATCAAACGCAAGTGATAGTAGTGATAGATATAATTGCAATAGTAAGTAAAAGCGGAAAAGTAAATAGTGGATGTGATCAATGATGGTAATATGGACCGGAGTCTCATGATGTTCACTAGTGATGTCTCTCTCCCAATAGACGATAAAACAGTTATGTGAGGTAAACGAATGACAGCTGGGCAATTGAGAGGACCATGAGCGCAAACCAATGCTGACTACATTGCAAGAAAGGTTGAGGTTCAAAGCATGGGTGGTACGCCGAGGTAAGTAGACCGAAATCCATCTGCATCTACTACTAATCATCCACCGTGAGATATCTATCCAGAACATCTCGCTGGTATTAAGTTGCGAGTCCCACCCATAGTGTAAACTCAAAGCAACAGACAACTGCATTAAAAGAACTTTGTGTAAAGTAAACAATCCTTGCACCCGCGGGCACAAGCACCGTTGTTTTCCCCCTTGTGGCAACAACACTCCCCTAGACTCATGTTTCTGTCACTCAAACTAGTCATCGAGGGGCATGAACTCACAATCAAGCATAACGTTCCCCCTTGGAGTCACTACCTACTACTTGGCCAAAGCAATAAATAACAACGGAGAACATGCAAGAATTACTTACGAACATAAATATAAAAGAGGTGAATCAAATATATTACTCAAACACAATCTGAACATAATCTCATAATCCATCGGATCCCAGCAAACTCATCATAGCAATAGCATAAGGATTACATATGTGCCTCGATCATGTAGGGCAGCTCACGAGGACTAATTAGTGAAGCACAAGAACGGGAGGAGAACATCACATAGCTACTGGTCATGGACCCATGGTCCAAGGGAGACTACTCACAACTTATCCGGGAGGCGTCCATGGTGGTGGAGAAGCTCCCGGTGGTGATCCTCCCCTCCGGCAGGGTGCCGGGAAGAGTTCTCCTGGTGCTCCCGATCTTGGAAGCGGCGGCGGCGGCGGAACAAAGATGAGATCGCGAAAAAGAGTTCTCGTCTCGAGGGTTTCGGGAGACGCTTTAAATATATGCCAAAGGGGGGCATCAG